>OZ020507.1:164933336-166133336 GCA_963971375.1 Platycheirus rosarum | reverse complement strand
ATAAAAAACAAAATCGTTGGCAAATTCTTTTCTTCCCTTGGATGTGATTTAGGCATCACATTCTTTATTCTGCCTAATCTTCAGTCCTTCGACGGGATCATCGGAGATGACACCTTGAAACAACTCAGAGCCGTAATAGACAGAGACCAGAATAGACTCATCATTAATTCAGGTAGGCAAATTCCCCTAAAAAACCGGAGATCAAACGCGGTAAACAACTTGTCAATTGTGTGCAAAAACGCTTCAGAACATACAAAATTCCAACTACAATAAATTTGTAAGAAATATGAGGAAATATTTGGACCAGTTTCTAATGAAAAGGTGTGAACATCCGTAAAGGCCGAAATACGCACCATTAACGAAGACCCGGTATATATGAAAAGCTATCCATTTCCCGCTTGCATGCGAGAAGAGGTAGAAAAACAAGTCAATGAATTATTGATGGAAGGTATAATTAGACCCTCTGAGAGCCCATATAATTCTCCGGTATGGATAGTACCCAAAAAACTCAAACCAAACGGAGACAAACAATACGGAATGGTTATTGATTTTAAACGCCTAAACGCTGTAACCATCGCTGATGCGTATCCCATTCCGGACATTAACGCTACACTTGCGAGCCTCAATGACGCAAATTTTTTCACAACCCTTGAACTTACCTCTGGTTTCCACCAAATATTACTGCATGAAAGGGATATTCATAAAACTGTTTTTTCTACCATGAATGGAAAATATGAATTCCTTAGGTTACCTTTCGGCCTCAAAAACGCGCCCGCTATATGTCAGCGGATGATTGATGATGTCTACATTTGAGAGACATCGAAACCGTATTCCAGAAAATTCATAGCGCTGGATTGAAAATCAACTTAGAAAAGACTCAGTTCATGGCCAAAACAGTTGAGTTCCTCGGTAAACTCGTCATCGAGAATGGGATCCTCCCCGATCCTTATAAGGTTAAGGCTATTGAAACGATTTTACCACCTCAGAATCTAAAGGAGCTCAAGAGCTTCCTAGGGTTAACATCATACTACCGAAGATTCCTTCGCGATTACGCTAGAATAACTAAGCCTCTTACAAATATGACTAGAGGAGAACAAGCGCAAGTAAAAGCCAATCAATCAAAAAATGTCCCTATAATGCTCGACGACGAAGCACTTAAAGCATTTAGGAATCTAAAGGAACTACTTACCTCAGCCGAAGTCCTTGCATTCCCGGACTTTGATAAACCGTTCAATTTGACGACAGATGCCTCTGGTTACGCAATTGGAGCTGTTCTGTCTCAAGGAGAGCAAGGGAAGGGTAGACCAGTAGCATATATTTCTCGATCCTTGAACAGGACTGAGGAGGGATATGCGACATATGAAAAAGAACTACGAGCCATAGTATGGGCACTAGAGAATCTGAATAACTATCTTTATGGCGCTAAGAAAATTAAAATATTCACTGATCACCAACCTTTAATGTTTGCATTATGTAGTAGAAACTACAATGCTAAGCTTAAACGTTGGAAGTCAAGATTGGAAGAGTACAACTACGAGGTGATTTACACTCCCGGTAAATCGAACTTTGTGGCCGATGCTTCTGTCCCAAAAACTAACAGTAGTCCAGAAACAGGGACAGCTAGCGAAGGGAATGAAGGCAGAGAAAATGCCAATGAAGAAAGTGAAACCTGCACGGCTGAGGAAGGATTCTGTGAGCGGTCCAGTGACAATGAAACTATGTATAGTGCTGATCAAGATGGTTCAGACCTCATTCCTCATGTGGAAGCTCCCTTGAACGTTTTCAGAAATCAAATGATTTTTAAGGAAGGCAAAGAGCTGTGCTCCTATGACCAACCACACCCAAAGTTTCATCGACACTATGTTTCATCTGGAACCTTAAATTATGCTCTCATCAAGAACAATCTTAAAGAAAAACTTACCCAAGCGTCATAAATGGAATTAAAATTCCGGAAGACAAGCTAACAATACTTCAGTCTGTGTACCTAGACAATTTTTCAAATTACAAAATTCAAGTCACGCAACGGGTTGTTGAAGATGTCGCTAATGAGAATCGTAAATTACTTTTAATAGAAAAAGAACATAAAAGAGCTCATAGGGGACCGAGGGAGAATAAAGAACAGATTCTTGAAAATTATTATTTTCCCCACATGATGGCTTATATTAAAAAATTCATTAAGACCTGTGAAGTCTGTAACTCCAACAAGTATGATAGGCACCCAATATCCCCTGAACTTCAAGCGACTCCAACTCCAAAGTATCCATGTGAAATCCTCCAAATGGATATCATGGAGATACAGAATGAAAAATTTATAACTTTTATTGATATATTTTCAAAATTTTGCAATTTTTTTAGAGTAAAAGGAAAATCATCCATTTACATTAGATCAAAACTAATCAAGATTCTTCACTTCTTTACTGTACCACAAGTTTTGGTTACAGATAAAGAAAAGGGATTCTTGAGCCCCATTATCTTGAACTTTATTAAAAGTTTAGGAATAAAACTGTACTTGA
Source organism: Platycheirus rosarum (assembly GCA_963971375.1). Lineage (NCBI taxonomy): Eukaryota > Metazoa > Arthropoda > Insecta > Diptera > Syrphidae > Platycheirus > Platycheirus rosarum. The sequence continues at coordinate 166,130,823 of OZ020507.1, read as the reverse complement.
CACCGTCCTACCGTAGTGAAGTCAATGGGCAGATAGAGAGAGTTCACTCTACCTTCTTAGAAATCTATCGTTGCCTTAGGACAGAATATTCCCAACTTGAAGTCCACGAATTAATATACGTAGCAGAAGACCGCTACAACAACACTATTCACTTTGTCATCAAGCAAAAACCTTCAGACATTTTCTTTAATAGGAGTCAAAGAGTTAATTATCAAAATCTACTCAATATGCGCTCCAAGGTAAATAGGGACCTAAGAGGGATCATAAAACGTAACATGGAAGCTCGAAATATTCGGCAAAATAAAAAAAGAATTCAACCAAGGAAATAAAATAGTGCTGAAGTAGTGTTTGTAGCGGCAAAGGGTATAAAAGCCAAAGCTAAACCTTTATTTCGCAAAGAGATTGTTGCCAGAGATAATCATGTTACTATAACTACAAAAAGCACATATAAAAATGATGATGATGATTTTCAAAATATAAAATGGTTGCACCACAAATTTTCAAAATATAAAATGGTTGCACCACAAATTTTGTAATATATAAAATATCGCTAAATATAGAAATTAAATTTAAAATGTATAAAAATAAAAGAAATATTAATATACCAATATATTATTTGAAATTGTTGTAAAGACTTGCATAATTATTTCATTACATTTGATAGAATATATAAAGAATTTTTGAACAATTAATTAATGAAAACACTTCGCTGTTGTAATTTTGAGATTGACTTAATATGGCCAAAAAGGTCAACCTTTTTTCCGAAACAAAACAATGTTGTATTTACTTCGCAGATTAATATGTTTCACGATCGCCCAGGGATTCCAAATCCACAATTATAAATCGCACTTAATCTCATTGAAAGAAGGACGAGGGTGGATTATCGATGGAAGTGTTAAGCTCGTACATACAATCGATCTGGAACCCTTTGAGCATCTCCAACAAAGAATGACTACTAGTTTAACCAACAACGTTAAGGATCCGTGCAGGAGGGTCATCATCGAACATTACTTGGACCAAATAAAAGAACGCCTTAATCAATTAGTAGGCAAACCAACCCGAGTACAGAGATCAATAAATTGGATAGGGATGATTTGGAAACTTTACCCTACGCTAACTGTTCGGACATACAACAATAACTACAAGAAGCATACAAATTACATACATAGTTATATTATCTATCCTTTCATTAAACATTTATATATCTAACTTTCTTTACTCAATTTATTTTTTTTTATTAACTAAAAAAAACATATGTCGCCATATTAATTCAATTTAAACTTAGCGCCCAAAAACAAATGTTCGCCATATTTTTAACTTAAAATCATGTACTAAAAACTTAATCTAATCTTGCTTTACTAAAACATACTTTACTTAGAATCAAATTGGAAAATAAAAATCATTCTTCTCGTAGTTACACTCAATCGAACACGACTTCATTTTTTTCGCTCTTTTTCGTTGTCGCTACAATTTTCGCATTTTTTACATTTTTCGTTGTGTTAAGTAAAGAATTACTAGAAGTCTTAAGATTCCGAGATAAGAAAACAATTTTATCGAACTTTGCTCACTTTTTCTATTCTTCGGGAATTTTCCTACGAAACAAAGTAAATTTTCCCAAAGAACGACCGAAAAACCATTCGACCGTACATTTTGGCGACCGTGACAGGACCCTTCGCAACAAATCTAGGTATAAAAACATTCCAAATAACTGAAGAAAATTATGATAAGGCTATAGCAAGGTTAAAGGAACGCTACGATAACGACTGTCTAATTTTTTTAGAATATATTTCTCACTTGTTTGAGCTTCCAAGAGTTCAAAAGGTTACTGCTTCACATTTAAGAGCTCTCGTTGACAATGTGACAACTATCTTTTCAAGACCGTTTCACGAACATATAAAAGCTTGGGTTATGTATTAATTGCCTTCGGAAAGGACACAATGTGGCTAAGTGTACTTCAATTTACAAATGTAAATTTTGCAAACGATCACATCACTTGCTTCTCCATCGACCTAACGAATTACAAAACTACACTACGGCACAAGAACCATCAATTTCTGACCTTCCGTCAACTTCTTCTGTATCTGCTAACGTTGCAATGGAAAGCGACTTAACTCAAGTCATATTAGCAACAGCCATTGTACTAGTGAGAGACGCTTCAGGAAGTTTCCATCTAGGAAGAGTAATGCTAGATTCAGGCTCGCAAGTTAATATGATTCAAGAAAAATTTGCCAAAACTTTAAGTCTTCCAATAAAAAGAAAAAAACGTCGACATACAAGGAATAGGCATGACGGAAACAAAGAGTGGCTTCGTCACTCAAACTACAATTAGATCCCGGTACTCACCATTTGAGGTTTCGTTAAAATTTCTGGTTTTGTCATCATTAACTGGATACCAGCCCGATCCATCATTAATCATCGATAATTGAAACCTTCCAAAAAATTTGGAACTTGCGGATGAGCAATTTTACGGATCTGCCCCTGTAGACATGTTGTTAGAAGCAGAGATATTTTTTGAATCGTTACTGGTAGGTCAAATAAAACTTGGGTGTGGTCTACCATCGCTTCAAAACTCATCTCTTGGATGGATTGTTTCGGGAAAATGTACATCTTTAACCAAGAACTTAAGTCTTCGTATGTCGACTTTCTTAAGGAATATGAAACTTTAGGTCATATGTCAAAAGTTGAGAACCCGGACCTAAGTCAACCACACTATTACTTGCTTTACTTGTCATCAAGTGCCAAATAGCACTTCAACTAAATTGCGAGTTGTGTTTGATGCATCATGTCAAACCTCATCAAATATTTCACTCAACCGTATTTTAATGGTAGGCCCCACCATTCAAGACGACCTTTTTCTAATTTTACTACGTTTTCGACTGAACAGATTTGCATTAACGGCCGATATTGTCAAAATGTACCCACAAGTTTTGGTGCATCCCGACCATCGGCGATTTCAATATATTTTGTGAAGCGAAAACGAGAAGACCCCAATCGAATCTTATGCTTTGAATACCATTACTTATGGGACTTCCTCAGCGCCATTTACGGCCATTCGATGTCTCCAATATTTAGGAGATAAATACGAAGCTCAATACAGACTTGGGGCTCAAGTACTTCAAAATGACTTTTATGTAGATGATTTGATAACCGGAGCAGATGATCTCGATACTCCAAGGAAAACACAATGTGAAGTCATCAGCATTCTCAAATCCGCAGAGTTTGAACTATCAAAGTGGAACTGCAATCACTCCTTATTTTCATCAGAATATCGTGGAAAAAATCTATAAATCAACGAGTCCAACGTTACGAGCACTTTAGGGATAACATGGAATCTGCATGACGATCAATTCTACTTCTCATATAGTCCTACACAAATTTACACATCCTTCACAAAAAGGAAAATATTATCGATAGCTTCTTCACTTTTTGATCCATTGGGTCTACTTTGTCCAATTATTGTCAAAGCAAAAATCATTTTGCAAAAGCTATGGATGGATAAAATTGAATGGGATGCGGCCATTCCACAATCGATTGCAACTGAATGGCAGCAATTTATGACAGACTTACATTTAATTTAGAATCTACCCGTGCCTAGATATGCTCTCCTTCAAAATAATGTGTACAAATACACGGATTCTGCGATGCATCCATAAATGAGTATGGTTGTTGCATTTATTTAAGAACCACTGATTCCACGTCTAGAACTTTGCGCTGCTTATCTTTTAGCAAAACTTTGGTCCAAAATTAATCCTGTTTTGAAAGAGAATTATTCGGAAGCACATTTTTGGACAGATTCTTCGGTAGTCCTACATTGGATCTCGACTAAGCTAAATAGTTTTGTCGGTAACCGAATCGCTGAGATCCAGGAGAAGACGGTTGGCATCAATTGGAGACACGTTCCTACTGAAAGTAACCCAGCAGATATTAACTCTCGAGGATGTACCGTGGAAGAACAAGGATTATCTATATGGTCGACAGGTCCTTCTTATTTGCTCGAACCTTCGGAAAAATGGCCTTCAAACCCAAAAACCTTATTATCAAAGGAGCAGTTGTCGCTAGAAAAGAAAAAGACGGCGTTGTTTTGCGGTCTTACTCTTACCAATTACATTTTAAGCACAATAAATAATTGCAGCTCCTATACCAAAATTTTACATATTTTTGCTTACATTTTAAGATTCGCCGATATTCTCGAAAGACGACCGGTTGATAAGATTTGTAGCACTGAAAAGATTGAAGCGGCATTTATTGTTATAACTTGGATTTAACAAAGCGTTTTCTTTGCGGAGGAAATAAACGCCATCAAAAAAGAGGGAGAAATCAATAGTTCTCTAAAACATCTAAGTCCGTTTATAGATGCTTCAAAAGACTACCCAATACTTCGAGTCGGAGGACGTCTCCAAAATTCAAATTTAACAGAAGAACAAAAACACCCAGCTTTGCTGGCAAAAGAATCCAACTTTGCCATATGTTTCGTTCGTCATTTACATTTAAAAAATTATCATGCGGGACCGAAGGCTCTGGTTGCCTTATTAAGACAAAAGGTTTGGATTATAAACGCCAGACACCTTGCTCGAAAAATTGTTAACAACTGTATACATTGTGTTCGCTACAAACCCAAACTTTTGAAGAACTCGCTACAGTGCTTTGCGAGATCGAAGACGACATGAACCCTAGGCCAATCACACCCTTGACGAATGATCCAAACGACTACGAAACTTTAACTCCAGGGCACTTCCTTATTGGTTCGTCACTTAAGGCGATTCCTGAACCAGCAGATGAAGCCCCCATCACCGGTGCTCTACAGTACTTGCGTCGTATCCAAAACGTAAAGACGCATTTCTGGAAGCGTTGGACCGATGAGTATTTGCAAAAATTACAGCAGCGCACAAAGTGGTCTTCGCAGCATCCAAACCTGGCAGCCGATTCGATGGTTATCATTCACGAAGATAATTTACCTCCTCAAAAATGGTTATTGGGCCGAGTTCAAGAAACATTCCCTGGTAAAGATGGAAAAATAAGGGTAGCAGAAATTCGCACACCAAAAGGCATAATCAAGAGATCCATCCAGAAACTTGCAATTGTACCTTGTTGAAACCAAGTGCTTTCAAAGGAGTTGAAATGTTCGTTCATACAACAATAACTACAAGAAGCATACAAATTACATACATAGTTACATTATCTATCATTTCATTAAACATTTATATATCTAACTTTCTTTACACATTTTTTTTTTATTAACTAAATTTAAATTAACGCCCAAAAAACATATGTCACCATATTAAATCAGTTTAAACTTATCCCAAAAACCAATGTTCGCCATATTTTTAACTTAAAATCATGTACTAAAAGCTAAGTTTAATCTTGCTGTACTAAAACATACTTTACTTAGAATCAAATTGGAAAATAAAAATCATTCTTCTCGTTGTTACACTCAATCGAACACGACTTCATTTTTTTCGCTCTTTTTCGTTGTCGCTACAATTTTCGCATTTTTTACATTTTTCGTTGTGTTAAGTAAAGAATTACTAGAAGTCTTAAGATTCCTAGATAAGAAAACAATTTTATCGAACTTTGCACCATTTTTCTATTCTTCGGGAATTTTCCTACGAAACAAAGTAAATTTTCCCAAAGAACGGCCGAAAAACCATTCGACCGTACACTAACGATATTGAAACTGTAGAGTACGGGAAACCATCCATCTTTACGAACGGTTCTATGCTTTTATATGTTGTTTCAATACCGAAGGTTGGACTCGAGGAATTTAATCTATTTATAACCAGACCAGCTATAATTGAAGGAAAGCAAATTGATCTTAAATACAGGAATATGTTAGTTAACCATGAAAAAACATAAGGGCTGAAAGATTCCTGCTTATCGATCAATAACATTACTGTATGCGAAAGCAGAGAACTTGCACATTCCGCACCAACTCTGACGAAGTTGTGGAATTATGAAGACACCGTTTTTGCAACAAATTTCAATGGACAACTAATCATATCTAATCATATATCTAGAAATCTTTCAGGCACCTATGTTATAAAGATTCATAATGAGACGATAACACTGGGAAATCGCAGCTTTACTAGTTCCATGATGTCATCAGCACAAGCTCTCCCTCCGGTATTAGCCAACATAACCAAAAGGGACTATGCGGTCGATGTAGGATATGTACATTACCTCAGCCTACAGAGCATCAAGAGGATAAGTAATGTGATGTTTTGGCCTGGGGTTCGACAAATAAAACTCAATCGAAACTCCAAAATTATAAAATAAATCTCTTTATTTTATGAAACACAACGTTTCAGTTTAAATAACACCAAATTTAACTTATTCCACTTATTCACAATTCAAATTCGTTTTTATAATTCAACACTTTTTATTTAATCTCAATTCAATCACTTTTTACTAACGCTTCAAGTTGTTAACAATTTCACTTTCGAAAATAAACTGAGCTTTCAATGCAATCTACTCTTGTATTTATACAAGTTTACAAGCTTCTGGAAGCTTCTGTCTGGTTCTGGCACAATCTAAGCTTTCGGTAATAATTCGAGTCTCGAATTAGTACTTCAAGTTCGATTTAGTACTCAGTTAAAACATGTTGCAAATATGTAGCATACTTTTAGGCGCATGGTCGTTGTACACAATGAATGTTGGTTGTTGTACACAATGAATCCAACAGATGGCGTTAATTTACAAAATGTATCCTCCGAATATCTAAACTTGTTGCCACATCACATTGTCCCCCTCTTAGTTTTGTTCGTCCCGAACAAGCACATCATCATTGTTTCCGTAGTAACGATGCAGTCGATCCACATGGACAATTTTCATTTTTGCTCTTGGTCCTCGTTGGATTCGGAAAACGACGTCATTAATGCACGTAACTATTTGGTAGGGACCTTCCCAGTCCTGCTGAAGCTTGGGCGATTTTCCCTTTCTGCGATGTGGGTTATAAAGCCATACCAGATCTCCCTCATTGAATTCAGGTGCTGTTGCTCTCGCATCGTATCTGGTCTTCATGCGGTCACTCGCAATTTTTATGTTGTTTCTTGTTCTCTGGTGAATGTCGTTGATCCTTTCTTTAAGATCTAACACGTAGTCCTCTTCGCATTTTGGATCTTCAATAGGAAATCCGAATCTTAGCTCACTTGGAAGCCGGGCAGTTCGTCCAAATAGAATTTCGGATGGAGTGTATCCAGTTGTACTATGAACTGCATTCCGGTAGGCCATAAGAAATAAAGGAATTCGCCGATCCCAATCCCGTTGGTTCTCGTTCACGACTTTGGACAGATGTTCCTTCAAGGTCTTGTTAAATCTTTCTACCATTCCATCAGACTGTGGATGAAGAGGTGTTGTCCTTGTTTTCTTTAACCCGAGTGATGCGCATACATACATAGGCTACCACTTTCTCCAACACCCACGTTACTAGCATCCGCGTCCACAATAAATGTTTTGCCAGGGGTGGCGTAAGCTAGTATTGGTGCCTCACAAAGTCGTTGTTTTAGATGTTGAAAGCTTCTTTCGCACTCACCTGACCATTTAAATTGTCTACCCTTCTCAGTTAGCTGGTGCAGACACTTTGCGATTCCGGCAAAATCTTTGACGAACCTCCTGTAATAAGTGACGAGACCTAGAAAGCTCTTCAGCTGGTGTTTATCTTCGGGAACTGGCCAATTTCTCACGGTTTCGATTTTCTCCGGGTCAGTGATTACTACATTTGATGATATCACATGTCCCAAATATTTCACCTCAGCTTTGAACAGAGCACATTTCTTTGGATTTAGTTTCAAATGTGCAGTTCGAAGTCGTGTAAACACCTCCCTCAAGTTGTCGCGATGTTCAGCGAACGTCTTTCCCACAACGATGACGTCATCCAAGTACACCAGGCAGGTTTTCCATGTCAGACCCTGTAACACACGTTCCATTAAACGCTCAAAGGTGGCTGGAGCGTTACACAAGCCAAATGGCATAACGGTAAACTGCCATAGTCCATTTCCCGTTGTGAAAACGGTCTTTTCTTTGTCTTCTGGATGGATCTGTACTTGCCAGTAACCACTTTTCAGATCGAGGGTGGAAAACCATTTCGCTCCAGAAAGGGTATCCAAGGTGTCATCTATTCGAGGCAAGGGGTAGCTGTCCTTCTTGGTGACATCGTTGAGCCTACGGTAATCCACGCAGAATCGAGTGCTGCCGTCCTTCTTTTTCACTAGTACAACGGGTGATGCCCACGGACTTTTTGAGTTTTCGATTAGACCGTCTTTTTCCATGGTTGATATCATCTCATCGACTTCCGACTGTTTTGCCAATGGAAGTCTTCTAGCAGGTTGTCGGATCGGTCTGCTATTACCGGTGTCTATTCGGTGCTGTACTAGGTGTGTTTGACCATAGTCTCCATCCTGCGATGCAAATATATCAGCAAACTCGCCAATGAGATTTTTGGCCATGGTTTTCTGCTCCTGATTTAGCTCACAGTTTCCAAGGATAGCATTACATACCTCAGCCAATTTTGTTGCAGAAATAGGACTCGCAGAATCACTCCCAGATGTTGTCGATATGGCTGCAATGGGTACGCATCTTCCAATCACCTCTCCTTGTCTGAGCTTGACGGAGTGTTTGTTCGGATTCATCAGCCTTACCGAAACCATGTTTTTCTTTGGTTCTACTAAAATTTTTCCAACGATATACCTTGGAAAGTCTTCTTTATCATCAGTTTCAACGAAATAGAATCGGTTGTTCCCAAGATCACCTTCCAAACGCGTCCAAAGAACTGTCTCTGAAGAAGGTGGTAGGACTTCATCTCTGCTTATAACCGCCTGAACATTCATAGCGTTCTCGTTTCCGTATACCAAAGGGATCTCAACGGTTCGATACCTTAACACTTGCATTTGAAGGTCTATGATTACCTCATGTGCCTTCATAAAATCCACTCCAATGATGCATTCGTCGCATATGTCGGCTACCAAGAATGCATGTGAGAAGGTCAACCCTGCCAGTTGTATCTTTAGAAATACCTCCCCGTATACTTTTGCTGCTTCTCCCGTAGCTGTCTTCAGAGTGTAGCAGCTGGTGTTATGAAGCCATGATGTCTGAACAAGGTCTCTTCTGATTATGGAGGCTGTGGCACCCGTGTCGATAGTGGCAACACATTTTCTGTTTCTGATGACTGTCTCCACTGTCAAGCTCTTGCTGCAGCGTGTAGTTTGTGAAACTTGGATGATGGTCCTGGGGGCGTCGATTCCATCAACCAACTTCAGCCCCGCGAAGTTGGTTCTTAGGCGTTTCCCGCCTGCTGTTGATCAGAAGCTTGTCCAGCAGTGTGAGTGTTATTCCTGCCAGATGCTTCGTCATTCTGCCTCCTCCTTGCGCAATGTGGGCAGCTTACCTGTCTAGGTGGAAATCTGCATTGTCGCTGTAGGTGTCCTAGCTTGTTGCAATTCCAGCATCTCATTTGACCTCGAACAGTGCTCGGGTTTTGTCTTTCAATGTCGACACGTTGACATGAGCACTCTAGCGTAGCCATTTCCCTGACGCGATGGCTACCTTGCGAAGCTTGGTCTGCTGCTTCCATTGTCAGGGCAAATGCTAAAGCCTCAGCGAGCGTTTTCTTACCTGCCATTCTCACAGCCATTTGTAGTTTTCCATCTGCAATGGCATTAGTGAACGCATCGGTTGCCAGTTCGTTTATGATTTCCCTGCTGGTATTGGGATAAGACAAATTCGCCAAGCGCTCAATGTCAGCTTGTAATTGTTGTAGCGTTTCACCTCTTGCCTGGACCCTTCGGCGCAACTGGACTCGGTAAACTTGCTCCATGTGGTCGTCGCCAAACCTCATCTCGATTGCCTTGACCATGGCATCATAATCATGATGTTTGTCTTCAGTAATGGTCTGCAGCTATTCGGCAGCTGTTCCTCTGAGCGCAAGCGTAAGAGCAATTGATTTGTCTTCGTTGTCCCAGTTGTTCGTCAAGGCGGCAGCTTCGAACTGCCTCTTATAAATTGGCCATGATGTTTCGACCATCGAAGACAGGGGGCTGCATTTCCTTTCTTCGTGGACCGTCACTCGAATATTCCCGAACCTTCTGCTTCTTCAAAGAATCAACTTTCTTAGCTAGATGTTCGTATTGTTGCTCTACACTTTCAACTTGCTTTCCGATTTTCTATTTTCTGATCTACTATTTGGAGTCTTTTGTCGAAGAGAACATTCTGTGCATCTAGCTTGTTTTCGAGAGCATCCCTTTGTTCGCTTAGTTGCTTCTGAAGAACTTCTAAAGAATTCTTCTGCTCATTCTTTTGTTCGTCGAATTTACTTTCGAGAACGTTCTTTTGTTCTTCGAGAACGTTGTGTTGTTTTTCGAGAACGTTCTTTTGTTCTTCGAATTTCGACAGAAGCAACTTCATGAAAGCAGGCATTTCATCGGCTGTACTTACTCTTGTTCTTCAACATCGAACAACATGGAATCGGGGTCTCCACCATCCTGAGTGATAGCATTCTGAAGTCGGAGCAATAGTTGCTTTTTCAGCCCCGAAGTCTGAAGATTTCTTTTTCCTAATTCTTCTTTCAACTCAGCTGTTGTCAATTGTTCTAATTTGCGACCCATTTTATGTAACTAAAACACTATTTTCGCAACACAGTCAGTTTTATTTTAATGTCTCTTCTAGAAAGATCTGTTTCCAACACTATTTTTAACAAAAATACTCGCTATTCACAGTTTTATAGCACAATCAGTTCAATAGTTTCTGGAAAATTCCACTTTCACAATTAAATGAGTCACCGAAACTGTTTTACAAAATGTCACTATGGAATTTTCTAGCACTTTACTGAGTTTTATCCCCAATTTCTGACACCAATGTGATGTTTTGGCCTGGGGTTCGACAAATAAAACTCAATTGAAATTCCAAAATTATAAAATAAATCTCTTTATTTTATGAAACACAACGTTTCAGTTTAAATAACACCAAATTTAACTTATTCCACTTATTCACAATTCAAATTCGTTTTTATAATTCAACACTTTTTATTTAATCTCAATTCAATCACTTTTTACTAACGCTTCCAGTTGTTAACAATTTCACTTTCGAAAATAAACTGAGCTTTCAATGCAATCTACTCTTGTATTTATACAAGTTTACAAGCTTCTGGAAGCTTCTGTCTGGTTCTGGCACAATCTAAGCTTTCGGTACTAATTCGAGTCTCGAATTAGTACTTCAAGTTCGATTTAGTACTCAGTTAAAACATGTTGCAAATATGTAGCATACTTTTAGGCGCATGGTCGTTGTACACAATGAATGTTGGTTGTTGTACACAATGAATCCAACAGATGGCGTTAATTTACAAAATGTATCCTCCGAATATCTAAACTTGTTGCAACATCACAGTAACCTTAAACTAGAACATAATATTTCTATGATTACAGAAGCAGTTGTATTCACACTTGTGGCATCCATAATCATCCTAATCTGGAGAAGGCTGCATAAAAGACTCGAGATCCCTCGAATTTTAACTCCCAATTTAAAACTACCACAGTCAGCTGACCTGAATGGACCCAAGGATCTGCGGGACGCAGACATTTAGAGGGGGGACAGTTAACACCCTGTGAAAATGCACTGTTAGTAAAATGTCGAACGCATTTTCATTCATCGATATAATATGAAACCGATGCACGCGCCGAAGTGCTTTTGCTGGTGTCAACAAGTTCCCGTGGGAACTCTAAACTGATCGACGACAACATTTGAAACCTGTGGCGACCGTGAACTTCATATGAACTTAATTATTAAATATATTATTATCTTAGAACTTTATTGAATACTTTGTTAAGAATAAAACGTTAGTCTATTGTTAACCTGGAACGGAGTGAGTCGTTTTTTATTTTCTAAAAGAACAAGTTGGGCCAACCAAGTTGGCGTTCTTTACTTTTTGCTCTAATTTAACCTTTAACCTAACGGTAATAACTAATACTAATAAATAAAATAGATATACTATATTAAACAAATACTAATAAATAAATAAATCAATACTTAACTTATGATACTCTATAATATTGCACAGTAAAATCACTTCAGCATTGTCCTTTCACAAAAATATTTTTATACCGTGGTAGGGCGATAAACTTTTAAACTAGAAAAGACACGAAATACATTTATATCGCAGGTGGCGGTACGGTTAGGGCTTAATGTCCTTGGCGTAATGTCGAGTTCGTAGATAAATCTACGAAGCAGAGACACTTATGAGCACTGGCTGCTGAGGCCATCGGCTCAGACAATTACAAGACAACACACAAGACGACATAGATACTGGACAGAAGAGAAGACAGAAGGAGAATGGAAAAACAGAAAACACATAACACATGTCAACAGCACGCAGTTGGTTTCGAGAAGGTCCCCCATCTTTCCACTAACCACGCGCAACGATGCTTGATTTCGCTGATCTCACGGGAAGCGATGATTTATCGGAGCCAAGACCGTTGACATTTTTTCGTTCGATTGCGGAGAATACAAAGTGGTTCGAAAATGTCGAATACCGTATTTTTGAAGAAGATTTTGTAAATCTTTGGCTAAAAACTGTTTGGCCATTATCTGAGTGTATCAGCTGAGGCACTTCTAAAGCATTAAAAATTTCGTTGCGGAGAAATTTCACGATACTATTAGTATCCGCTGACCTTAAAAATTCTAAAAACATATATTTAGTTAGATGGTCTAACACCAAAAAAACATAGACATTACCAGATTTAGTTCTCTGATATGGACCTTAAAAGTCTACATATAGTTTCTGACACGGACGATCTATACTAAAGGAACTTGTGACAGGAGGTCTTAATATTTGGTTTGACGGTTTACATTGTTTGCACGTTGCACATTTTGATACAAATTCTCTTATTTGAACAGTCATGTTCGGCCAGTAGAAAAACTGCCGCACTTGACAAAGCATTTTGGCCACCCCTCCGTGAGCTGCTTGTGGGGGGTCATGAGTTCTTTCAATAATGCCCTCTGTTAACCCAGAAGGTACCCAAAGCCGCCAATTGTGTTCATACATGGGCTCCTCCACTCTTGACGTGAACGAACGCTTATAGATGAATTCGTCTTCGATCTTTAAGTCGGGCAATTCATCTTGGTAGGACCGGCTAGTTCGTTTAAGGTCTTTGTACTCATCGGGATTGGAACTCTTCGGAAGATAGGTCTACTGAGCGATGTCGGCTACATCCAGGCTATCGTCATATGTCCGAGAGAGCGTGTCCGGCACGACTTTCTGCGATCCCTATCTGTGTTCTATGTCGAAGGTATACGAATGTAAGGCTAAACTCCACCTGGCGAGTCTCCCACTTAGGTCTTTCATGGTCATTTTAGACTGGAGTGATCGGTGATGACCGTAAAATCCATACCCTCGACATAGGGCCTAAACTTTTTGATTGCCATTACCGCTGCCATACACTCTCTCTCGGTCACGCTGAATTTTTTCTCTGACAGCAATTAAATTTCTGGGAAAAATACGAGATTGGTACCTCTGCTCCATTGTCTTTCTGAAACAGAACGGCTCCGATTCCCGTGTCGGACGCATCACATTGGACGTAAAAACATCTTTTGAAGTCCGGATGAGTGAGCATTGGTGCTGCGGTTAGTACTCTTTTAAGTTCTTCAAAAGCTCCGATCACCTCCTCCGTCATTCTAAACTTAGTGTCTTTCTTCTTGAGCGTGTCCGTAAGTGGGGCGGTCGAGCTGGAGAAATCTTTGACGAACCGCCTATACCACCCCACTTAGCCAAGCAGCCGCCGAACTTGTCTGGCGTTGATTGTACAATTGGCTTTTTCAGACATTCTGCTCTTCGCCCAGCAAGGCGACATGGGTCTCGAAGTCCGGTGCGATAATCAACAGGTCGTCTAAATACACAAAAACACTGTCCCTGAGTCGTGCAGGAATAACCTTATCCATTAAACGACATAACCTTGGGGCTGCGTTACACAACCCAAAAGGTATAAGGGTCTTCCCGGTACCGCAAACGCAGTTTTCTCCCTACTCTCTTTCTCCAGCGGTATTTGCCAGAAAGCTTCCTTCAGATCTACACTACTTATGAAGTCGGTGTTTGGAAGCCGACTGATAAGCCCCTCGATATGAGGAAGATTGTTCGCGTCCTTTTTGCTTAACGCGTTGACCTTACGCGAATGCAGGCAAAAACGATACTGTACAGTACCATCAATTCCTGGATTCTTTTTAAGGACAACAGGCGAGCTCAAGCATTCGGTCGATCTCTCAGGCTCAGCGTTTCCCGTATCGATGACGTGCTCCATCATCGACGTTTTTCCGAGGCCGTGATGGTAATAATCCAGAAATCTCCGCTTGAACGTCTCCAATTCGTACAGCTGTTCCGGTGTTAGCAAGTGAGCATCGCCCAGATCTGCATTCTCCTTGGGAATCGAAACCGAACTGATTACGTTTGGAGCGATTTGAAAGACCTTCCAGAAATCAAACCCTAAATATAGTTCCTGATCAAGAGAGGGAACCAAAAATAGCGTGATCACATGCCGATGCTTGTTCTAGGACACCTACCGACGATCATCTGGTTATTACCATCCGCGGTGTTTACCCCGGATTTGTATGTAATCACATTTAACTTCCCCTACTTGAAAAAATCCATACATCCCTTTCCCAAAATGCTTATACTAGCTCCGCTATCTAACAATCCCAAAATGTCCCTTCCCGCAATCATTACTTTGGCGTACGGTCTTGGATCAGAATTAAGATTAAGACACAATAACGTCGCCGACATTCGTTCTCGTAAATCATTCATTCTTTTAAAGTGATCCCTAGCATTCACGATTTTTCTAGATACAGCCGAGGAGCAACCCTTAAGAATCCTATTTTTTGCTGTCTCGTACTCTTTAATTCGTATGTGTAAGGGCTTTGTTTCAAATCTTTTTATTTTTTTTACATAATTTTGCTCTTTCTACTCCCCCACTCCTAACTAAAATTGTTGCTTCTTTGGGCGAGCCTACTGCTCTTTGGCTCGCCTTTGGGGTGCTTGGAACACGACTGCCCCCTCAAGGTCGCGCTCCTGGATTGGTTTCCCGGGTTGCAATTGTTGCATTTGGGAGTAATTATTCCTTTTAAGCCATACCGGTAACAAAATATATTTCGGGTCGTGGAGGGACAATCTATATATGCATGGCCCCGCAAGCAACAATTCCAACAAGTTAGCGAACTTGGGTCGCCAATCCCTCGAGAAGTTATTTGTCGAGCTCCGATATTCTGAAACGCCGCCAAATTCTTTTCTCCTGCCTGCCATTCCTCCACTTTCACTGCCAGTTCGTTTGCTCGGTATCGGACGGGGTGCCTTAGAGGTCTCGGAGCTTCTTTGTCCTTGATGGGAAATGCATATTCGGCATCTTTACAGGCTACCCTCAACTGGTCCAGCGTAAAAATTGGCTGCGGATATACCATCATCCGAATCCTTTCGTTGAGGTTCCGCTTTAGAATTTGCACCAGCTCCATCTCTGGAATCGGAACCCGGAGTTGCGCTCTCAGCTTATCCACCGCCGCAAATTAATCATCGCATGACTGCCCAGTACCGTGTTGACATTCCCACAGGCCTCTCATAATCTCCAGATCCAATTTGGAGTTCCTGAATTGGCGCATCAATGCGTCCTTTAATGTTGGCCAATCTGGACGATAACTGGTTCGTTGGAACTGCCAGTACTACTCGTATGTGGTGCCGGTAAGAAGCAGGTGAAAATCTCTCTGCATTTCTGTCCAGGAACAACCATACCTGCTCTGAAGGGTTTCGAGACGGAACACGAAATCTTCAACGGTGAGTACTTCCGAATTTCCGTCAAACTTTATACCCCATTTGTCTATACTTATAGGGTTCCTTGCATACGCTGGTGCCAAGACGCGTGGATGGTGGAAGTACCCACCGTTGTTGAGTTTGCTTCCCCTGCTTTCCGGTCTTCGTGTCCAGTGAGGTGCCGTCTGGTTACTCCCGTTCAAATCTCCTACTGGTACGAAATTCCTTACGGATGGGTCCAGTTGAGGGTATCGAGTAGCTACTTGGGTCGGCGGATCGCCAGCTATCCCTTCTCACGCTTCATTTACATCTGGTACCACTCCTCTAGTCTCCAAATGAGCTGTCTGGTGAGTAGCTAAACGGTTTCCCTCGACCAATAGTCTAAAATTCCTTTCCAATTCCGTTTTTAGCTCAGTCTATTGCTTACACGCGTTGTTCACCGCTTGACTAATGGCCGAAAGCAGGCCACTCGATATTGTAGTATCGTCCTGATAGTCATTTGTCTTTCGATGAGGAACATTGCCGGAAAACGCTGAACAGGGATGCTGAGGCTCTTCTCGGTCGACTACTTCCACTAGCCTTACCCTTTCCGACGCCTCGCCTCCGTTTGTCAGATGGCTACACGGAGGTGACGGCTCCGAAACGGAAGCGCCACTTCTTTGACTTACCGTCGCGGCCGGAAGTGAAGGTGGAGGAACCGGATACAACGGAAGGTTTCCCGTGGATTTACCCTGCTGGTTTTGAGACTCGCTTGGTAGCTCGGGAGTTTGGGTTGGCGAGTGCGTAAGAGGAATCTTGATACTGCTATTCAGGAGTCGATATTGCGAACGGGTAACTGTATGTTTTTCTTTATATGAATTTTTAATTATTTTTTTTATATCCTCAGATTCTCCGGCAAGCATACCCTGATTGCAAGTTACCTGACCGACTTAAATGAGGGCTGAATGGACATGCAAAGCTATTCAACAATATACTATTTACTAATAACCTAACATAATCTAAGCTACCGTTTAACTTAAGCCCTACCCTAACTAAATCTAACAATTATATTCGAGCCAAATGCTATATACGTATTTCACAAAAAAAAATTATTGCTTAACTATAAATTATTAACTAATTAAATTCCTAAAAGCTAGCTTATCTCTACATATGAGGTTTTTTTTTATATATATAATTTTGATTATGTATCTACTAAATGCTATAAGAATCTTACTAAATATCTTTGTATACGCTAAGCCTAAACAAACTTTACAAACGCTTAACAGAAATAAACTCTAAACCAAAAACAAAAACTGACAACAAAAAAACTTAATACAACAAAAGTTCTTAAACGCTATCTCTCTATTTCTAACCTTCTCTATATACTATTAAAAAATAATTTTTTTTATATAATTTTTTTTCCTTATCTACTATATCCTATAATCTATGCTAACTTAAAAAACTAAACTCTAACGATAAAAACAAAACTAACTAACTAAGACAATAAAACACTTAATATAAAAACAAAACAATATTACTTATTCCTAAACACTTCTACATTATACTATCTACTTAAAACTAAACTAATTTAAATTTAAATTTTTTTTCTTATATATCTACTTAAATCCTAACTTCTATGTCCCTATCTATGAAAGCACTAAGCGCTCTGACAATGACTATAACGAATACTCCTCTATAATTCAACTACTTTACCACACTAATAATGAACAAAATCCGAGATCAATCACAAAAAAAATTGTACACTATTTAAATTTCATTAATGACATTCGGTGGTGTCTCGGGAGGCGTAGGACGGCGTTAAACGTATTTTCGTTTCTGAGTGACGCTTCCGTTGAGCGCAACCATTCTTTGGGATGGGAGCAGCAGCAGCCCTTAAATCCTCATTGAACAAACAAAAAAATGACGAATACACAGAGGTTACATTCGGCACTATTGCCAGAATAGGAATTCTTCGTCGCGATTGGTCAGGCAGTCTTAGGAGCAATCCTGACCAAGACTTACTCTTCCTTCCCACCCTGACTGCAGCGCCGGATGCAACTAACAAGGGACTTTACTGACACCCACCCTCGACTTCACTTCCCGTCGCAATTTGGTGGGTACGTTTTAAACCTTCCTATCAAAGACATACGAAAAGATTCTTCCGAGCGCGGGTGCCCTAATATTTAAACGGATATTGTTTCTGGTTGTTCTCGCTGGCATCTCGTACGCCACCCCTCACATTCGAACTGGTATTTCCCAGGCTTTCCTGGTCAAGACATAGAGGTTGCTTCGACGATGTCAGCGACAACTTCCAGGAACGGATTGGAGAAAAGACAAGGACTATTTGTAACGGGGCAATAGGATGAGGTATTAGAGGATAGGATAGGAAGATGGAAAGGAATTGGTTTTGATAAAGTAAGGGAAGGGTCAGGCTGGTACCGCAGCAATAGGATTTGGACCTGTGGTTAGGTATGACAGGATCGAGGACTAGGAAGTGGGATAGGGAGAGGAAGGGTCATAATATTCGATGCCAGGGGCCGTGGCTGATGTTGTTGCAGATGGGCCGACCCTCACCACTCCTTGAATCTGGGTGGCCAATTTTGTGGACCGCTCAACCGGAGACGTCACTCTAAATCCTCCATATCAGCCTCCCTTCCCCACCCCCTGAAAATTCGTCCTTTAACCTTCATAACAAATAATTGGTTGGTGTGGTTCACATAATATTCATAATTTTTATTTTAAGGTACCCAAATTTCACAACAGTAGAAACATTTTTATATCTTCTTCTTTCGTTACGGATGAATGTATGTAGAATAAATAAAACCATTGAAAAAAGATTGAATAAAAAAACTAACTTAAACTATAAGCTATAATAAAAAAAATTCCCATGAGGAATTCAAAATTTATCAAAAAATAAGAAAATATGTATAATTATAAACCAAAAACATAGATATATAAATTTTCACAACAGATAAAAGCATTAATAAAAAAAAAGTCCCAAGAACGTATCCCAAATAAAAATTTTGGCCTGGAGATGACCAACTCCACCCTCACTTAACAACACGAATACAAAATTGTTTTCACTTTTTACCCTAACCCTGTAACAAAAAAAAAGAGCTACAAAAAAATGAAATTTACAAAATTGGTTGGCTTAAGCAAGGGGAAAGCCGGAATCCCAGGTGTTAAATTTACTTGGGTAGCACTTTTAGGGAGACGTTACTAGTATACACAGCCACGAACAATAGAGCAAATAATTAAGAATTAAATAATTGGATAAAATTAATTTTTTTCAAACATAACCGACGCCAAAAAAAAAAAAGATGAGTCTATATCCCGCGGGAAATGGGTTGTTGTCTTCCCAACTGAAATTTTGGGAATTTGAAACATCGTATCTGTAGGCGGGTTGTGGTTTTGGCTAGTTTAAGTTTGGCGCACTAATGGTGGGTAGCCCTGTTTTTGCCCACTACCAAAGCAATTAGTGGAAAACTCCACCCTGTTTTTTGGTGGTGGCAATTCAAATATTCAAATAATAAAAATCTTTAGGTACCTACAGTTTTGGTCTTTATACTTTTGCTTCTCCGTCTCGTTGAAATTTGGCTTTTTTGTTCTGAATACAGCGGAGCTATCTGGTCTTCCGTCTTTTCAGCTCCGTATGTCGCTTTCTTGATGCCTTGGAAGAAAAATTGTTGTTTGTCCTCAATCTGAAAACGACAAGTTAGGCACACCCACCAAAAAAAAGAGGCAGGCGGTTCCGACTATCGGAAACCGCCCTGGCTTTTGTGCCTAATATATTTTTAAATTTATGTATCTCCAACAACTATTTTAGGGAAAGACTAGATTTTACTTGTGGTAATTGTGTAAAGAAATTCCCCGCCTTCCTTTTTTTCTATTCCTTTATTCAGCTTCGCACAATCCCCCCTTCTTAACACTTTATTATTTAACTTGGAATTTATAGGCACTATAAGGCAAGTTGTGAATTCGTTAAAAAAAATGGGCACGACTGGGTCGCATATAATTGCTCTTATGTGCCTAATTACATAGGAAAGCAAGATCTTTGGCAGAAACAAGTAACATTTGCGTTGAAAATAACAGAGTTTGAACTTATAAAAAGTATTGAAAACCACAATACTTAAAGGTTTTTAGTGAAAATGAAGTGTACCATCACACGTCTTAAATAACAAGGAGTTTATGAAAAATCTATTTCGAAAATTGTAGGACGGGTTTTGATAAAATCCTGTTTTTTTATTTTTAGTTTTTTGTAAAAACATTATTTTTTAAATTTTGGTATGCAGTTTCTTAGAGTTTATTAATATACACCTAATTTTAAAATTTAAAATATTTTTTTTATCAGTTTTCAAAATATTAATTTTTCAAAAAAAAAAATTCAAAAATTATTTTAATTAGAAAAAAAAGTGATCCAAAATTTTTATATGCAGAATTAATTTGGCTATTTAGATCTTCTTAAATATAAAATTTTAAAGACATCCAAAGAGCCGTAACGGAGAAAGCCAAAAATTAAAAAAAAAACCGTTATATGAAAGGTCCCGTTAATAGACTTTTCCCATATATATGGTTCTAATCAAATGATGGTCAATACTAACAAAAAAAATTCTCAAAAAAATTCATTAAAATCGTTGGAGCCGTTTTCGAAAAAACTAAGATTTTCCTAAACGGTCATATGGCAGGTACCGTTATTTTTAGGCCTAAAAATAAAATTTCAATTTCCCCTCTGGGGAATGCTAAAAGAATCACACACACCAAGTTTGAAGATAATCGCTTAAGCCGTTTAGGCTGCAGCTCGTTATACATACTGACAGACAGACAGACATTTTTTCTGGATCACGTTTTTTGACTCCTCTATGATCGTAGTGTCATGTTTGATAGTTATCTCAATTTTTTTAATATTCACGAATCCTAAATTTGCCTTATAGTTCCTATAATTGCAAGTAAAAAAATTCTAACAATCAAACATGACATTACGATGATAGAGAAGTCCGTATCGATTCCTACAGCCTAAAGGGTTGGGCCGATTTGATTCAAACTTGGTATACAGTATTTTTGGAGTACTCTAATTGACGGTTTTTTCGAATTGGCATTCTAGCTCCAAAACTAACGGTACCTGCCATATAACTTTTAATGAAAAACTTATTTTTCTCGAAAACGGCTCCTACGATTTTGATAAAAATTTCTGAATGGTGTTTTCTATGCAAAATCTATTTTTTAGTTTTAATTGGATTTTTCAGGAAAAGTTTTATAACAGTACCTCCCATATGATCGTTTTTTTTTAAATCAGACTTTCTCGTTAACTAATTGACGGATTTTGATGAAATTTTCAAAATATGTAGTGTTTTATGATTTAAATAATATAGCTTATTAAAATTTCAATACATTTTTTTTTTAATTTTTAATATTTTTTTAAAAAACTTATTTTGTGTTTTGAATATTTTGAAAACGAATCTATAGATTTTTTTAAAATTTTTCTCCTAGTATAAACTATAGATTTTTTTAAATTGACATACTCTACAACATTTTTTTAAAAAAAACGTGTGTTTTTTTGATTTCATAAAAATTTAATTTGTTTAATATTTCCCCAAAATTTTATTTCATATTGCTCGGCTAAGCCCTAGCCATTAGTCAAATAAAAGTAGGTGAGAACCTACATACATACCTACGTATTTAAAAGCATTTCGTCATCATAAAAGCACACAGAATAAATAAGGAAGCCTATGATAAACATAGAAAAACAATTAACAAATAAAAAACTATTCGATTACTACTGAATGCAAAAATTTCAATCAAGAAAACAAAAGTTTACACCTGCCAATAAATAATAATTTTAGTACCTATCTTCCCTCCAACCTTATTATAGGTACCTAATATTATCCTTAATAAATTCCATTAATACCTACCCACACCATACGTTTGTCGATCCATAAAACATAATTAAGCTATTTTAATTAATATGATTTCAAAAAGTAAATTATTGTTATTGGGACCTAAATAGGTCCCTATACCTAGCATTATTGCGCTACTGCTGATTCCGACGAATCCTTATGCCAGTTGTTCAAATTTTTTCCATACCAAAATGAAAATTAAACTGAAAAAAGTCCTTTATATCTTTCTATTTGCAAATTATATTATAAACAGTAAACAACAAGTGGAAAGATAACACGCATAAAAACTGCAAAAGCTAACAATCCTATATATTTATGTCATTTATATTATTTTTATATCCCTTTGTCGTGACGCATGTTCGTTTGAGCTTCAAAAGAAGTTGCACGTCAAAAAAAACATTAAAATTAAATCTTTGTCAAATAGACGCCTGAACTTAAAAAGGATTAGCACATAAGTACGTGCGACCCAGTCGTGCCTTTTATTTTTTATAAATTTTATTAATTAAATTAATTTAAATCAAATTATATTTACACTTACAACAAAAAACTATGTTCCTATTTTTAACAAATTTGCGATAGACAAAAAAACTAACTTTTTCCTGGGCACACTGTTACTAATCCGTTGCTACTGTACGAATCGGAGATTGTCTCGTGACTTCCCCGTTTTTGAATTTCCAACCACCGCAAACCCTATTTTCTCCATCCTGAGGTGAATTAAAGGTTGGAAAGCCGTTGGCTTATCCGCTCCATGGGAATCTCAACATGGTGCTCCCCCTTATACCCCGTCATACTATGGAGAAAATTACTCGCCTATTACTCAATAGGGCGAACAATTTTTCCTTTCTATTTTGTTCCACCCATTTCCACCTCCCTGCTCTCTTACTCGCTACTCTCGGCGAATTCCATCTGCCTAGAACAAAAAAAAACTGACCGAACTATCTAACCAAATTATATGGATTGTTTGTTTTTCCTTTTTTTATATTTTTGGTCGCCGCGTCTAATTATTTCAGTTTCCAAATTTCGACAAAAATCTATTCCGGAGTGAAATGGTGTGCAATTTTTTTATTATCACTGTACTTTTTATATTTATACGCCCTAAGAACACAAAATATTCCCCTGCTTTTTCGTGATTTTCAAGTGCTTGTTTATATATATAAACAAAAATATTTTCACCCTTGTACCTATGTACCTCAGACATGGGCGCATATAAAAAGATTTGTATTAATTGAGTTACGAAACTCCATAATATTAAAGTTATTACTAGTATTTATTGTATTTCGATATCGCAATAAAATATACATAAGAGTGTATAAACACCTGTTTTTTTTTCATTCCAGGCTCAATGGACATTGTAAATACATAGTTACATAGATGTGCCAAGAGTACCTCAAGGAGAATTTCACCGGGTAAAGCAGTTATAAGTAAATTATGATTTTGGTTTGTTTATTTTTAATTTACTTAAATTAATACTTATTGCTTTTTTACAGTTAGCCATAACTGCTTGCGATGCACGGCGTCAGCTTGTCGGACTATGGGATCTTGTCCCCGAAACTTAACCTCGCCTGCAGATAAAAACATATATCAGTTCAAAGGAATGGGACTTGAAGGGGAACAAACATCAGGATAGTGAAAAACGGGGGGACTATTGTCGACCCAAGGGAACTGTGGATGTTGTTGCAGTGTGGCCATTACCCTCCCAATCCTAGGAATACTCGGCCATTTTGAAGATTCCCCCAAGATGGTGGATGATTTGTTTCAGATCACATCATCCTCACTGGAACTCAGCTACAGTGGCACCCCTGAAAATTTTCTTCAAAACATCATGTTCCGTCTATCGAAACAGTAAAACCAACTTCTCTTGTTCTAACATTTAGGTTTTTAATAATTTATTTTAAAACGCTAAACATCGAGCCAACAGAACAATTTTTAATTAAATTATTTACTTGATTAATAACAAATATGAAAACTCAAAAAATAAAAAAAAAAGGAAAAAAGGAGAAACTACTTTAATAAAAAAATGTGACTACGAAAATCCTTAATGTCAAGACACGAGGAACATAACTGGACCACCTTTTTGGATCCTTCAAATATCAAGACGCCACAACCAAAAAACATACAAATTCTGCCTACCCCTATAGAATTCTGTTGAGGTAACTGGGTATTCTTGAAATCGTTTTGTTTGAATTTCCGATTACTCTTGAAATTCTTAGTCACTCACACAAAAAAAATATATATAAAAAAAACAAATCTATGAAAAAATTAATAAATATAATAATAATATAAATAAATAATAATATTAAATACATTTACATACAAAAAGACACAAAAAAACAATATTTCCAAAATTGCGTCGAAATCTTTCTTTTTTTGGTTTATTTTTTTTTGAAATCACTTACTGCGACCTTATTCATTATAATTTTTTTCTCTTTTCAGGAACGTGCCGAGGAATTTCAGGAATGTCCTCAGCAAATCAGCGCTCCAGTGGACAGTAACGATCCGCTGCACGATCTACTGCTCGATGGCAGGCACTGGAGTAAATATTCCGGCAGTAATGGAATCCGCAATTATGGATTATAGGACCTGTTGCGAGGCAAGAGGAGCAGAGTCAGAAAAGTGGAAGGGTAGGAAAAAGGAAGAGGTAGGAAATTGAGGAAGGAAATGTTTGGAAAAGGTAGGTGGAATGTAAAGTTCCAAGGACGTGGCCTGCTTGCGATGCACGGCGTCAGCTCGTCCGACGGGAGGGATCTTGTCCCCGTAACTTAACCTCACCTGCAGACAAAAACATAAATTTGGCCAAAGGAAAAGGACTTGAAGGGGAACAAACATCAGGATAGTGAAAAACGGACGGACTATTGTCGACCCAAGGGCACTGCGGATGTTGTTGCAGTGTGGCCATTACCATCCCAACCTTAGGAATCCTCGGCCATTTTGTAGATTCCCCCAAACGGCGGATGATCTGTTTCAGATCACACTATCCTCACTGGAACTCAGCCACCGTGGCACCCCTGCAAATTTTCTTCAAAACATCATGTTCCGTCTATCAGAACAGTAAAACAAACTTCTCTCGTTTTAACATTTGGGGTTTTGATAATTTATTTTGAAACGCTAAACATCAAGCCTATAGAACAATTTTTTATTAAATTATTTACTTGATTAATTACAAATATGAAAACTCAAAAAATCAAAAAAAGGAAAAAAAAAAAGTAGAAACTACTTTAATAAAAAAATGTGACCAGGAAAATCCTTAATGTCAAGACACGAGGAACATAACTGGACCATCTTTTTTGGATCCTTCAAATATCAAGACGTCACAATGAAAAAATACAAAATTCTGCCTACGCCTAAAGAGCTCTATGGAGGTAACTAGCTATTCTTGATTTTTTTTTGATTTCCGATTACACCAAAAAATATTTTTCGAAAAAATATATATATAAAAATATCAAATCCATGAAAAAATTAATAAATACAATAATAATACAAATAAATATTGACATTAAATACATTTACATACAAAAAGACACAAAAAAAACAATCTTTTCAAAATTGCGTCGAATGGTTTTTTTGGATTTATTATTATTTTTTTTTTTTAGTAATCACTTACTGCGAACTTTTTATTTTTTCTTTTCTTTTCTTTTTTCAGGAACGTGTCGAGGTGAAAATGTTCTCGAAAAACAAGCGCTCGAGGGGACAGTGGCGATCCGCTGCACGAAAAAGAATATGCAATTATGGATTATAGGACCAAATTACAAATTTTTAATGGTGTGGCGGCCCAGTCTTTCCAAGCACCTCTGGGACCGCCGAAAATAAACTTATACACATTTTAAACCTCTTATTATCTTTTCAATTAAAAAAATCTTTTTTTTTTCTTAAACTCACCAATTTCTATCTAATGCCAATTTTAATTTAAGCTAACGAGGTAAGCCTTAATCCATTTAAATCCAGAATAAGTGTTGGGAGCATAAATCTTTTATAAAAAACACCAATAATCATTGAGAACAAACATTCTTCAAAACTTTCTTAAACAAAAAAAAAAACCACCACAGATTTGAAGTTTTTTTTTGTACGACACTTCACTTTTGACAATATTCTAGAACAATTATGGTAGGGTAACCACGGCCGGAGGTATCTGTTTAAATGATCACCAGGCTATCCGGTGAATTGGTAAAGCCAAGATAGTTGGATAAGTGAATAAAAAAAACCATCGAATGATTCTCCCCTAACAGGACAAAAATCTTCCGATCCACGATTTCAATATTCAAACAGGCAAACAACACGTATCGGATTTGGTGTAAGCGAGAGAAGGACCTATTGAAAGATTATTTCAAACATATTCATCTTTCTCATTCCTTTTTTTCCTAGTCTCGAACAAGGACACGTTCAGAAATAAGAGTCACATTGAGCAAGAGCTGATTTATATTCTTCGTCTAGCGGAGAGGTAGAGCTAGTGTCATTCATTAAGATCTGATTACATATAAGGCTATTTTTTTCCTTTGCCATTTCACCCGCTAATAAAGAGGCGTCTGCAACAAAATTTCGCCGGAGAAAATTGCTGAGAATGTTCGAGGACGAAACAAAACCTTCACTTACTTTGTGGCATGTTTATAAAACAAACTGGTTAGTTCGTATTGTTCCTGTTGAAGAACATTTGATTTGGTGGGGAGGAACCCACATTACAAGCCGGGTTTAAAACAAATTTGGTTTTCTCCCTATCACCTTTTGAACAGAAATATATAATGCAAAAATACTGTAATTCAACCTTAAGAATCACGCAAACCAATCCCTCATTTTGTGTGTACCTTAAAATTTCAACCCCTCATGTAAGCGTCTAAAGACTGAACTCGACTTCTTCTAATATCAAAATAGACCGCCATGACAGTTTCTATTCTAAAAGAAAACGTGCTTATTTTTAACCTTTGTTTTGTTTAAAATTTCTTTTTCTAAGTAAGTATCACTTAAATGTTTTTTATTAATTATAAAATTAAATTATTTGTCGAAATCGTTTTTAATTTTCAGATTGGATATCAGACTTCAGCCAGCCGATGAAAACGAAGATGGAACGAGACCAGACAGAAAGAAAAAGGTAAGGAGAACATTTTATTAACTATAAATATGTGGTTTAACGAATACTTTGTAGGCCAAGGACAACCGCAAAGAAAATTATCATCAATTAATTTACTAAAAACAGGTAAGCGGAAAATTTTTATTACATAATTCGATCCCTGAAACAAATAGTTTTAATGAACATTTCTTAGGAACAAAACGTACCCAGCGGTACCAAAGTATGCCAAAGTATATACGTATAGCAGGGGCTCAACTACAAAGTTTAAAGGCGTTGAATAAAGGGCCGGAAACCAGGTACATATTAT
This sequence comes from Platycheirus rosarum, assembly GCA_963971375.1. Classification (NCBI taxonomy): domain Eukaryota; kingdom Metazoa; phylum Arthropoda; class Insecta; order Diptera; family Syrphidae; genus Platycheirus; species Platycheirus rosarum. The sequence continues at coordinate 166,103,815 of OZ020507.1, read as the reverse complement.
TCATTCATTTAGGTATATATTAGTTATATAATATTAAATATTTATTATATTAGTCTAATTAAAAATAATAAAAAAAATCACTGAGCTAATGGTTAGTACTTTTATATATGGAAATCACAGATGCTCTTATTAGTTAGTAGAAATCACAGCTAGTGTTTAGACCTAAAACATTAATAAAAATAAATAACCAAAATAAATAAATAATCTCAATTCCAACTTAAATCAAAATATCACAGAGGTCTGAAATAAATCTCAACCTATTGCAAGATTTTTAAAAAGCTCTCACTTATTGATATATTCAACAGGGATCACTTAGAACCAGTTTTCTACCATAGTATTTTTTTAAGTTTCGGTCAGAGATAAACTTATTTGGGTGGTTTTTAGGTTTTGGTCAACCAGTGACCATTTATCGCTGAGAAAAAAAACTAAATATCATCTTGATATTTTCAATTAGTAAAGACCGTTATTAAAGGTATGTCCGTTAGAAAGCTGGTAAGTGTAGGTAGGTAATGCATGTGGAATTACATTTTAATTTGTTTGTTTAGTTGTTGGTCAATATTCGTGAAAGAGGCTTCATTAAATATATATATATAGAGTGCAAGTGAAAATGGGCAGAAGGTCAGACAATAGAGTAAGGAATTATTTTCAATATAATGCGAGCACATTGAAATCGAAGTGCAATATTTGTGATATAGAGTTAAGTGGTGGTCATTTGACAAATTTAAGAAGACTAAGATTTTAAACACAAGAATATTTTGGAAAATACCACAACTCAGAATTGCTTTGCAAATACGGACGAAGTTAAAAAAAAAATAAAAATATGTTTAGAAATCACTAAAGATGATTTTTTTGACTCCATAATTAAAATTGTAACTAAGGATGGAAGGCCATTTAAACATTAAATTCTGAAGGATTTAGAGTTACTCCTATATATGTAGGATTGGGCATTTCACCAATATCCCCATATAATATCATGGAGCATGTAAATTCAAAATAACAGCACTTGAAAAATAAAATTCGATTGAGCACAAAAGGAAGACTTGTCTCTTTGAAAATTGATAGTGCCACTCGAATGGATAGATCAATTTTAAGAGTTAATTTACAGTTTATTGTAGTTAGTTAACATTTCTTAAATATTGCTGTTAAAACATTAGCAATGATGCAGTTATTCGAGCGTCATACTGGACAATTCCTAAAAGAAAAAAATTTAGAAATCTTAGCGGATTTTCAGATCCAATACTCTCAAATTTACAGGTTGGTTTTTATTTTTTAAGGGGTGGGGTATAGTCAAATATAGCAATATTTTGAAACCCATAATTATACTGGCTGTATTTTGATGATTAATCTTTATTGATTTATAAAATAAATAAGTTAGTAAAGAAATTATAAATATTATACATAAGTATGACATTTTAAATAAAAACAAACGCTGTTGAAATCTTAAGTTCCACAAAAAAGAAAAAACTGTTCTATGTTAATTGACATTTTATAAAGTTTCTTCAAACTTCATAAATTTTTTTTGCAATGTTCAGGAAAAAGTCTATTGGTATACTCAAAAATTTTTGAATATTATTTCGGGAATTAAAAAAAAAGATTTTGAATAGGTTTTTTTTCTGAACAGAAATTTGCGAAGGATATACAAGGTGATCGGTATAAGATGCAACAAAAAGCTAGGGCGAGTAGGTTGAGTTAAGACTTAACAAAAATCGTATTGGAGGGGATCTATTTCACCCCGTTTGGGGGAGGGGCAATTTTTTAAACAATGGACTTAAAACAGAAAAACCTAAAATGGTAAAATTTAAAATGCTATGCTATACCTTTTTCGAAACCCAGAAATATCCTCTTTGATTTTATTTTAAATTAAGTTGTATTAGTGAATAGTTTTTGAAGAATTAATTTTCAAACTTCAAATTAAAAAATGTCAAAAAAATTTTTCAATATTTTTTTGTAATTAAGTGAAAATTTTTGTTTTCAAAATTCAATGCTCTTATTAATTTTCAATAATGCTAAAAAAAAACTTATGACTTAAATTTTTATTTACTAGCGGAACCGGCGAACTTTGTCTTGTTCCAATTTACCGCCTTCGAAAAAACTCCAGAATGATAATAAAACACAGATAGTTTAATTTTCAATGTAATTTCACAATTATTGGAGTTTTGACAATTTTTTTTTGTAAAAACTTTCTCCGGGCAATTACGTACAACCTAAAAAAAATGTAAGCCAAATAGGCCCACCCGTTCTCAATTGATGAATTACTATACATTTTTCACACTATTTTTATATATCACAATTGTGGGTTATCCCTAAGAGATAGGCATAGGTTTTAAGGTGTACAGTACTCTAGTACATTATTTTGATTTATCTCGTATGGTTCAACCAGAGTTTACAATGTAAGAACAAAAAATTTGTGTTTCTTACGACATCATATTAGAAACTTCTAAAATTATCAGGGTTACTATATATTAATGCATATATTATCCATTAAACCTTCCTCTTGAATCACTCTATCTACTAAAAAAAATGTTTCAAAATCCGTTGCGTAGTTTTCAAGATCTAAGCATACATATGTTCAGACAGCGGGATGCGGCTTTGTTTTATACTATGCAGTGATAGTGAAGCCAACCAAAAATATTCGTTCCGGCCCAAACTAACAAACATATAAAATGAGTTTTTAAATTTCAATGATAAGGTAGTTTTATCAAGAATAATTCAATGATCATTGAAATATTCAAAGTGTCAGCTGTCAGGTTCGGCCAGAAATGAATTTTTTGTTGGCTTAAATAATAATTTAAAGTCATAAGCTTTATTTTAGCATCAAGATAATCACTAATTTGGCTTTTTGAACGCCTCAACATTTAAAATTTAATTTTCAATGATGAGTTTCAATGATTGCTATAATAACTGGCTCCTAAAATAAATCATATGAAATTCTTTAAAATTGCCTGCAAAATTCATGTCTATAGCCCTTTCTGTTTGTTTATTCTGCATCTTATATAATTTAATTTCGCTGAACTTTAACTCAAAACTATTTTTATATAGAACAACAATTCTTCAATTCCTCAAGAAGAAAATCCAACGCTAAGCAACGATATTCCAACAAGTTCAAAAAGTCAATCTTATGATGCCGATGACTCGCTTCTATGTATATATTCAAATAATATTGAACAACAAGAACGTGATACACAACAGAGCAGTGACGTCAGAAATAATGCAATAATATCAAGAATAAACGCATATATTGAAAAGTTTTAATTTATATATCCTCGTTTGCCGTTGGATACAAATATTCTTTCATTTTTTGACAAATTAAAATTTAAATCTACCGATATTTTTGAACTTGCATTGGTTGTGTTTGGCATCCCAGCGACCCAAGTAACAGAAGAAAGAGCATTTTCATCCTTAAATTTTATTTTGAGTGAAAAAAAGATGTAACTTAACTTCAAAAACCCTTGAGAGTTTACTTTTAGTCAAACTAAATACTTAAATATTATGTATTATACGAAATAAACATCACAACATTGAATTCTAAACATTAACCATTTATTATTTACTTTCAAAGAAACTGGTTTTAGGTTGATCATCTCCCGCAATCTTTTATGAAGAAAGTCAACCAATGAGAGATATATTTTAAATTAAAAACTAAATCTCCAACGAAGACCTAAAAAGTCAGCACATAAAAATAAATCTCAGGCCAAAACCGAAATGTCACCTTCTCAATTTAATAAGTGTTCACGCCCCAACCTACATTTTATATAGGTGTAGTATTGTTCGAGCCCCGTATTGGTACGGTTGTTCCAGTGCTGTGGAAATAAAGTTCTCTAATTTTGTCATAATCGAATGGAGTCTTTTCTTTATTGTCAAAACAAAATATTTAGTTTCCAACGTTTTCATGGTCCTTCGAGTCAAATAGTTATAAGTTTTATAATAAATATTCAACGCAAAACTATATTTCGCAATAACAAAAAAATAAAACAATAATCATAAACGTGGTTCCTCTCTAATACCAAGTGCATTTTTCTCCGCAAAGTAATCTTTTCCCGCAATCTATATTCCCCGCAAAATTATGAAGCAACCAACATGTACATACCTACGAGTTAATTACATAACCGCAAATGCATCGCATCTACTCAAATGTTCTCAAACACAAGAAGTGTATTATATAAAATTTAACCCCGCAAACGCAACAACAGTTTTATTCCCCGCACATAGTTGCACATGTTCAGTTCTAAACGATGTACATAAATTATATCCTTAAATGTGGATTTTGATTTTTTTTCCAAAATATAAACTGTTAATCCCTTTAGTATTGCTTTCACATAAAAAAAATATACATAACAGACATGCAAGGCGAAGTCTAATAGTTATTCTCATGCGGAACAACTTCTTGGTAGCAATTTGCAAAACAGTTTCGTTTTTTATCATTCGCGAATGTTCTTCGGCGTGGCGTGACCAATAAATTAATTAATAATTTAACGGGATTACATAACAAAAATCAATAAAACGGAAAATAGTCGACAAATATACGCGAGTTATTTTTCTAAAATAGTTGCAGAACTTTTCTCGGTTTATTTAACGCAAAATTATTGCTTAAATATTAATATTCATTTAATAAACGATGACGGTTCGAATTATTATAGTTAAACGCGATGCGTCTCGTAATGGGATAAAATGAAGTTCTTGTGGCTTTTTTGGAGCAGAGATGTCGTTGTTTAGATGCCATTGACTACCACCAGAAACTCGCACCATCCAAACCGACACTACAAAAAGGTAAGCAAAAAACATTTTTCTCATCTTTTACCGCATCGTCGTCCGCCCAACAAAAAAAAACAACACGTTCATGCGAAGTCAGCAGCTGATTCATGCCCCCTTTTGCTCCGCTACTTACAAGATATTCAGCAGTGACAAGTTTCGTGCACTCGATGTTAGGCAAAGAATAGCTTTTGTCAAAGACAACAAAATCTGTTCGAACTGTCTCGGATCTGGCCATGTAGATGAGAAATGTCGTAGTTCGAATACCTGCCGCACATGCCACATTCGCCACCACACTTTTTTACACGAAGTTCAGCCGTCTACATCAAGTGCAGAATCTTCGATTAATTACATCCAATCTAATTTTACACATACCGATCATCACGTACTCCAGGGAACTGCAATGGTCGACATCATCGATAATACAGGACGATACCAGCCAGGACGAGTACTCTTCAATTATGTATCCCATCTAACATTTATAAGTGAAACTTGTATGCAAAGACTGAAGCTAACCAGATCACAAAATATGACAATGATTCAAGGCATTGGTGTCACAGCCGCTGGAAGTTCCAAAGGAGAAGTTCAACTAAAGCTTTCATTATCTGACCATAGCTATACCACCACTATAACAGCTCAAGTTTTACCCAATCTCACCAACATTCTTCCTCCGGTGCACCTGTGTAGACGTAATTGGCCACATCTCAGCTCGCTAAAACTTGCTGATCCGCATTACTATACACCAGCTACAATCGATATCTTGGTGGGAGCGGATGAACTGGGGCAGTTTCTCTGCATTGGTTTGATCAAAGGTCCTATTGGCACGCCTATCGCACAGCAATCCACAATCGGATGGATTCTATTTGGAAAGATTATCGAGTCTACAACCACCGCAAAAATCGCTACAACCGCAGCACCCGCAACAGCTTCTACTATAACCACCGCAACCATCGCTACAACCGCAACACCTGCACCAGCATCTACCGTATCCGCATCATTCGCAACACTCGCAACAACCACAACCGCTTCAACCTTAATAACCGCTCCTACCGCGCATTAATCACATCAATCAACGAATCCAACTATTCTCCAACAGCGTCCAACTTGGCTTTATGCTTCTTTTGCGACACCGCACTCCCCAAAGCTCTTGCAAGATTCTGGCTAACCAAGGCATTACCTGACGTTAAACATCTCTCAATCGAAGAGAAAATCTGTGAGAAAATCTTTGAGGACACTCACTACCGCCAAGAAGATGGTCGATACGTTTTCAGCCTTCCATTTAAGCCTGACTGCCCATTCGGTGATTCACGATTCAATTGCAATTCGAGCTCTTCATCGCATGGAAGCTCTTTTTCTGAAGGATGAATCCCTAAGAGACCAATATAGCGCCTTCATCCAAGATTTTATTGATCTGGGCCATATGGAAAAGACGAATCAATCACCGCGCCTGGAAAGCATTATAACATGCCTCACCGAGCCGTCTTTAAGCACACAAGTACAACGACCTAGTTAAGAGTTGTCTTTAACGCGTCTTGCCGCACCACAACAGAATTTTCTCTAAATGATTCGCAAATGATTGGCTCGCAACTTCAACCAGACCTGTACTAAGCACTCATACGAATGCGAACTTATCAATTTGCTTTGAGTGCTGACGTAGCCAGAATGTACCGCAAATGGTCTTCGAATACATCTCTCGTCATCGATGCTGTGCGCGAAGATCAAAGTGAAGTCCTGCAGCCGTTGGACTTTTCGGATGCAGACGGGGTTCGAACTTTAGGACTTCAGTGGGATCCATCCTCGGAAAATTTATCGGTCTCTGTCAACATTTCAGAGGTAAGAACATCAAAAATAACAAAACGCTTACTTCTTTCAGAAGCTTCGAAGTTGTTTGACCCACTGGGCCTTCTCTCTCCAACCACCATCATTCCGAAAATGCTTTTCCAGCGACTTTGGCAACCAAAGGTGGATTGGGATGAATCTGTACCCGAAGAAATCAACAAACAATGGCTTCACTAGCGACAACATATCGTTCAACTAGCAGCAATGAAAATTCCACGGTAGGTTAGGCTCGGAATTCCACAAGGCGTATCAGACCTACATGGCCTCGCTGACGCCTCGCAAAACGCAAACGCTGCAGCCGTATATGTTCGCACTGTCTCTCCAAACGGTGACATCACAGTTCAGCTTCTCACTGCGAAAACAAGAGTCGCTCCATTGAAGGTTACAACGCTGTCTTTGCCGCGCCTTTTAGTTCAATTACTGAAGACGATAAAACCAACTTTAGAGCCAAGTATCCGTCACGTTTTTAGATGGACAGATTCGGGCATAGCTCTCGCCTGGATCCGCCAATTTATTGGTAAGTGGTGTACTTTTGTGGCCAATCGCAATTCGCAGATTCAAGAAATAATACCGCCTGAAAATTGGTACCATGTATCATCGGCCCAGAACCCAGCTGATTGCGCCACTAGAGGTATACTACTATATATAAAACTTGTCGGAATATTCTCTTTGGTGGGAGGGTCCCTTTTGGCTGCGACTACCAAAGTCATCTTGGCCTCCTCAACAAATCTTTTCAACAAATCTAGACAAACGCTCTGAATCCGTTAACACAACTTCTTCCTACGAACCACCGATTTGGGAACTTATGGATCGCTATTCATCGCTCAGAAAACTTAAACGCATTACAGCTTATATTCAGAGGTTTAACTACAACGCTCAGCCAGCTGCAAAACTACGCAGAAAACAAGAAGCAAAAGCTTTTCGAAATCATCAATACCTACAGCTTTATGAATTGGATGAAGCTCTACTCTTCTGGGTTAAACAAACTCAATGCCATTTCTTCAATGACAACATCAAAGAAACCAGTCACACGTCACAGCAGTTTATTGAAAACCTTCCTCCAACCAAATGAAAACTTAGGAGAATAACCATCGTTCATCCTGGTGCTGACGACAAGGTACGTGTCGTAACAATCAAGACGTCTGATGGTGTTCTTACTCGACCGATTGTAAAAATCTCTCCGCTTCTATCTGTCAACGATGATTAAAACAAGATCAATTATAAATTCAAATGTAACTTCAATTCGTTTTCATATTGTTTTTATTGAGTTATTTTGTATCACATGCTTTGATATAATTTAATCTCTTTCAATATAGCTTTTTTTAACTATGTTTCTGATCATCAATGTATCATCTTAGAGCTAAATCATCGATTTTGAATTTATTTACTCGATTTAACTTTTCTTTTTAATTAACAATTTAAGAAATTTGAACTAATTTAACAATTTGTTCCAAGGCGGGCGGAATGTTCACGCCCCAACCTACATGTTACATACGCTTATAATAATTATTTAGTATTGTTCGAGCCACGTATTGGTACTGTTGTTCCAGTGTTGTGGAAATAAAGTTATCTAATTTTGTCATAATAGAATGCAGTCTTTTCTTTATTTTCAAAACGAAATTATTAGTTTCCAACGTTTTCAGTAAGTCTTGATGATAAACCAACTGAAAATAAAGGTTGAGAGTTATTTCTGATCTCTAGTTCATACTAATACATATTAGTTAGTTTGTAAATAAATATCACTGTAAGATTAAATAAATTAAATAAGATTAAATAATATTCATTCACTAACACTAAGAATAACAAATATACGCATGCAATAGATAAACATTAAATATAACATGAAATAAATATTTTTCTTTTGATCTTTTTATCCAAATTGTTCAGTTACCTAAAACAGGGTGTTTCGGGGTTTGATTAGTTTTTTTTTTCTTGTATATATTTTTATATGGGTGAATCCGTTTGTTTTTCTTTTCGAAACGCTCTGAACCGTGAATAAATAACACAACGACAACAAATAATAAATAACCAAAATATTTTTTTTTTATTGTTTAAGATCTTTGGCGTGAAATATTCCAATACGTTTGCCATTAAGATCTTCGAGCTCAAACATATGGTTGCCAACCTGTTTCTTTATTCGACATTTAATATATTTTGGTGAAAGCTTTGCTGACAGGTATTTAGAGGAGTCGCTCAATACGAAGTTCCTTGGATACACCTCTTGTCCTTGTTATATGTTTTTGCGGATTTATCGTTGGCCTTTACAATGTTTTCGCGAATTTGATTCCTCATACATTGCAATCGACCTTGCTGAGGAAGAGTTAACAGCTCGATGTCGTCTATCGCGTTCAACTTTCTTGCAAGTTCATAGCTTCTACCGTGCATCATCATATTAGTACCAAATAAAGCACAATATGGTGACACGCCAATAGAACTATGAACCGCGCTACACAATGCACATGCAATATCCCCAAGATGGGAATCCCAATCTCGTTGGTCATTTTTGAGGTATGATCGGATTGCAGCTAGCAATGAGTGGTTCATCCTTTCCGACGCATTCGACTGCAGTGCATAATTTGCAGTTTTTAAATGCCTTATACCATATTTGGTCGTAAAATTTTGGAACTCTTTGGCCACAAATTGTTTTCCGTTATCGGAATGAATTATGTTTGGAATCCTAAACATATTAAACACTTCCTCTTTTAAAACCTTTATCACGCTTGAAGTATTTGAATTTCTTAAAGTTTTAAAGTATAACAAATTTGGATAAATGATCTAAAATTACAAACAGATACACATTTCCTTATTTTGACTTTGGATAAAGACCTAAAAAGTCAATGTATATTTTTTCGAAAGGATGATCACTACAATAAAACGTTACAAAAGAGGTACGAGATATTTGGTTGGATGCTTTACATTGTTTACATACACTTCAATTATTAACATAAGGACGCACATGCACAGTCATATTGGGCCAATAGAAAAATTGTCTAATGCGGTTTAAAGTTTTTGAAATTCCACCATGAGCGGCTTTAGGCGGTTCATGAGCCCTGAATAAAATTTCTCCCATCAGTTCAGATGGAACCCGAAGTAGCCAAGAATGCTCCATCATTTCTTCTTCACCTAACCTATAAAACGCTTTCTTGTAGATGTATCTGTCTTCAACCTTTAAATCGCGAAGTTCATCTTTATGTTCATTAATTGTTTTTATTCGGTTTAGGTATTCTTCGGATTGGAATTCCGCTGACTCTAAGTCAATCCATGAGGCCACATCTTCTAAGTCCAGAGAATCTACATGTTCCCAAGAAAGAGTATCCTGTACTACGTTCTGGCTGCCTCTACGGTGCTGTATGTCAAAAGTATAGGACTGCAAAGACAAACTCCACCTTGCGAGTTTACCGCTCAGGTCCTTTATGCGTACCAGCCATTGGAGACTTGAGTGGTCAGTAATGACAGTGAAGTCCTTACCCTCCACATATGGCCTGAACTTCTTCACAGCCATCACCGCTGCCATACACTCCTTCTCGGAGTAGTTTCTCTGGCTCTTATTGAATTTTTGTGAAGAGTAAGCTATAGGGGCTTCCTCATCCTTCTCTCCCAACTGGAACAGCACGGCACCAATTCATGCGTCCGCCGCGTTTCATTGGATGTAAAATCTTTTGCTAAAATCGGGCGAGAAGAACCGGGGCTGAGATTAACGCTTTCTTCACACACTCAACTGCCCACAGCGCTTCTTCCGTCATTTTAAATCTTTCGCTTTTCTTCTTCAACAGATCAGTCAGGGGTGGAGTCAGAGTGGAAAAATCTTTTATGAATTTACAACACCACCCTGCAATACCAAGTAGCCTTCGAACTTGTCTTACGGTTTTTTAACTGGAAAATCCACAATAGCCTTAACTTTGACAGGATCTGTTTTAAACTTCCCACTACCAACTATGAAGCCCAAATATTTCAACACTGAAGCAAAACTTTGATTTCTTCATGTTGATGGTAACATTAGCGTGACGTAAGCAGGCGGCTACTGCGCTTAACAAAGTGATATGCGTCTCAAAATCCGGTGCCATGATAAGCAGGTCATCAAGATACACGAATACGCGCTCCCTTAGTCGTGCAGGAATCACCTTGTCCATCAGCTGGCTCAACCGCTGAGCTGAATTGCACAACCGAAATGGCATCACAGTGAATCGGTACAAGGGTCTTTCCGGTACCGCAAAGGCAGTCTTTTTCCTACTCTGTCTCTCCAGCGGTATCTGCCAAAACGTTTCTTTTAAGTCGATACTACTCATATAGATCGCGCCCGGAAATCGGCTGGTGAGTCCATCAATATGAAAAAGAGGGTTAGCATTCTTCAAAGTCGATTTTTGCCGGGTTTCCGCAAGAGAACCACTGGCAAACACCACGGGCTCTCGCTCTCCAAGCCAACGCCAAGACTCGACATCCGATCAAGTTCTTCGTACACAATAGCTCGTATCGCTCGCTCGGGAGACACAGGGTAGTGACGCTGTTTCACAGGGAGTGCATCCCCGGTATCAATAACATGCTCCATCAGCGTAGTCTTTCATAAACCATCACGTTCAAAACAGAAAAATCTATCTCTGACTGCATCCAACCTGGCTTTCTGATCAGCGTTCAACTGATGGACATTTGAAGAATCTGACGGTTCATCAATCGAAATATAGCTTATAATACTTGGAGCTAACTGAAAGACTCTCCAAGAGTCAACCCCGAGATAGATCTCCTGATCCAAGCTGGGAACGAGGAAGAAGGTAAGTCCCTCTTCTCTATCTTTGTGTCGGACTTTAATTTCCGCTTTGCCCTTGATGGATTGACTTGTTCCATCAGCGGTCCTAACACCTAAACGGAAGGGAATGGTTGTACAACCCAGTTCCTGAACCAATTGGTCACAATTCTTGCCCAAAATACTGATGCTGGCTCCGCTTCTCTCGAACCTATTTGAATTTTTGCATAGGGTCGAAGATCAGACTCTTAATTTAAAATAGTGGAAGAAATTCGATTTATGGTTTCCTTCCTTGCCTTAAACCTGGCTCTAGCCTTTAAAATATTTTTAGAAGGTACCCTAATCGAACTGTTAAATATCCTCTCTCTAGCTTCTTCGTACTCGTTTAGGCAGATATGAAATGGCCTTAAAGGACATACGTTCTTAACTTTAGGTTTTTGTATTACTGAATTGTCTTCCCGTTTTAAAATAAACTTTCTGTCCTTTTGGAAGAGTCTTAAGCATACTTTTTTCTGATTTGTCATTTTCTACTTCTCTTTTAAAATGTATAGGGGGTTCTGTTTGGGGGTGATTCCCCCGTAGCCTTCGCGTCCCTCGCTCGATTTTCCGCCAGATATCGCCGACAATTTGTTATATAATAGCCCTCCAGACCACAGGTGTAGCAGTGTAAGATTCGCTTTTCCGAAGGGCAATTCAACCATGTATGACCCTGTTCCTTGCAATTTCAACAAACGAGGGTCGAAGTGTCGGCATATTTCCGAGGAGAGGGTTTTGGACGTGTCTGACCCAACTGTTAGGCAGCTTTATGTTCATCAGACCGGTGGTACTCTTCATCATGCTCCAGCTCGTTCACACCATACTTAGCTGGGGGCCTACCAACGGGCCTAAAAGGTCTCTATCCCTCCTCGGAAACGCCGCTTCCGCTTCCTTGCAAACAAACCTCAGCTGATCAAGGGAAAAGATGGCTTGTTGTTGAGGTTTCTTTAAATTATTTTTACCATGTCGGCCTATGGAATTGGCATGGGTAGCTGAAACCTCATTTAATTTATAGCTACTAAGAATTCTTGGCTACTTTCATAGGAATATTGCTTACGATCCAGAATATTTCGGACTGTTTTCAGATCCGTCATGGGGTTTTCAAATCTACTCAGTAGCGCATCTTTAAGGGTAGGCCAGTCAAAGTCCCTATCTACTTGGAACTGCCAGAACCAATCGTACGCCGGGCCCGAGAGCAATTGGTGGAAATCTCTGAGTATTTCGTTCCAACATGCATATCGACTCTGCAACTTTTCCAGCCTAAATACAAAATCTGACAACCAATCGAATTTCAAGCCCCACTTATCGACCTTAACTTGATCTCGGTATTCCGAATGCATGTACGGGCTGATAACTGACGGCGGATAAGGAAAGGGTGTATAAGGGGTTTGGTAATTCCCAAAAACTGGCTGATTGGTCTGTGGTTGGAATGGCCTATGTGCTGCTATCGTCGGAGCAGGAATTGTCCTACGCTGGTGTCCTACTGGCACAAACACGCTCCTTCCTTGATCAGCGAAAGGATTTGGATGAACTGGAGGTGGCCTAGCAGGGGCAGGGTTTTGCCTTGGTGGTTGACCTGTTGGAAAAGGTGGTTGACTAGTTACCTGGCTATTGGTTGGTGGAGCGGTAGGAGCTAAAATCAACTTTAATAAGAAATTAAAGGAATGAGTGAGAGTTTATCTCTGCGAGTAAACCAAATTGAACTTGACTTCAATATGAAACTTAAAACACTTGCAAATACTTTCACCGAGAGACTTAGCTGCATTAATCATGCTTTGTTTACAATGGGTAGTAGAATAGATACACTAGAGCAACAAGGAAGCAGGTTGGACACACAAGAAGAAGCACTTCCTATAGTTAAAGCACAAATGATGGAAAGAGACAACACGACGTTAAGATATCAAATTGATGCACTTGCACGACATAATATTTCTGGGGATCTTGTTCTTAATGGAATACCGTTTTTCGTCAATGAAAACATTGCAAACATCTTCCAGCGTTTCTGTGCTTTAATTAATCAAATCATCAGCACCACCAGTTCACATACTTCGCACTAAACCGAAAAGTAAAACAACAATGAGTGCGATCATTGTAAAGCTCCCGCACGCTCACGACAAATTGAATATTTTGGAAAATGCAAATGCATTTTACAAACAGCATAACAGACCTGTTATATATGCTGCTGCATCCGTTGATGATGAAAGTAGTGATTTTGTTTGCTGCTCTTGATGTCCAAATATGATGATAAATGATGATTATCAAAATCTTTGTGATTAGAGCGATTTAATTGTAATTTTTAACTTTTTCTTTTTTTTGTTTTGTATTTAAAGTAGAATTTTTGAACTGAGTGGCTTTAAATGCATCCAAACAAAACAATTTTTTTATATCTTGTTCTCCAACATGTTCAAACAATCCAATCTTAATTTCGAATTTTTGTATGTGATAGTGCAAATTTTATTCTCTCTTGGGCTTGTGGTGATGGTATTTGTTATTTTACTTATTAATTATGATTATTTGCATAGATCCTGACAATGTAAAATGCGTTCTGAATGTGTGCTTTTGATGGTCACAATGTTTGTTGTCTGAATGCTGAGAGCATTAGAGCTAAATATACCATGTTGTACCAAATATTTGGAACCTCTGTGTTGGATGTTATTATGGTGACTGAATCCTGGCTGAATGCTAATATATTAGATTCATTGGTCTCTTTACCTGGTTTCAATATATATATAGGAGTGATAGGAAAGAAAGGGTTGGGGGTGAGGTATGCATATATGAAAGTGAAAACTTGTCAGCTTCCTTAGCTTACAAGTCATCCAAAACAAGTATTGATTTTATATGTGTTGAAGTTAAGAATTTAATTGATAAATGCTTATTGGTTTGTGTCTATAGTCCACCAAATATGTTCAAAGAAGAAAATATTGGTGAACTAGAAGAAGCTTTGCATATATTGGGTCCGAAGTACAATGACATCTTAATTGGAGGTGACTACAACGTAAACTTTCTACTTAAAAATTATTTTACGCGGTTTCTTACACATTTTTTTTGACAAATTTGGTTTATCGGTTATAAGCAATCGATGGCCAACTTGTTTCAATTCGGATGTTAACCCCTCTATTTTAGATATATTCCTGACCAACTCTAGGAATAAAGTCCTGGACAATGATCAAATAAGACCTACATCTGAGTTCATCCATGACTCTATATTCTGCTCGTTTGAGTTAAATATAGATAGAACAATCAGCTACAGGTCATATCGTGACACTTTAACTATGAGGATTTGCATGCGAGTTTTAGAAGTTTTGACAATACAAAAATGAATAATTGTCCATTTAGTGCTGCTGTAATGTCTAGTGCTTTGATTCCTACTTTTTCTGGATCTAGTAATATGCCTGATGTATTAGCTATGCCTGCTTGTCAAAATTCTTTCTCTTTTGCTTGCATTAATTCCGGTGATTTATTGAATTCTGCGAGATCAGTTAAATCTAATGCTATTGGCCCAGATAATATTTCCCCAACATTTTTAAAAATTGTACTTCCAAAACTGCTGTAATCAAGGTCACATCAGACATTCGGTTTTCTCTTGACTAGTGGAAGACTGTGTAGCTAGAGTAAATGAGGATCTAAATAATCTTTTTAATTGGTCTACTGAAAACAGGATGAACATAAACCCTTCTAAATCTTTAGCCATGCTATGCTCTAGAGACGAGTACGACCCTTTAGATTTTCCTTCAATCGATTTAAACAATGATGTCATTAACTATGTAAAGGAAGTTTCCTACTTGGGATATAAAATAAAAGGTAACCTAGGATGCTGTATAGCAATCTCAGATACAATAAGGAAAATATACGTCGGATTACGGAAATTGAGATCTTCCTCTGCATTATTGTTGCCAAATATGAAGAAACATTTTGTCAAGTCATTAATACTGCCATATTTTTGCTTTAACAATTCTGTCTATCTAACTTTGGACAGTGAGTGCAGGCGTAGATTGAATATTGCTTTTAATGATTGCGTTCGTTTCATCTATGATGTTCCGAGATATTCCAGTGTGTCACACTTGCGACGTACTCTCCTAGGAATGGATTTAAATGACTACCTAAAATTCAGGCTTGTGTTGAGGCTCCATGGTATCATCCACAATAGATGCCCAAGTTACCCTGGTGAAACATTTATTTTTGCCCAATCACAAGAGGATTAAAAATTATTTTGCCACGATTTTACCACAGCATTGCAGAACGATCATTTTACGTTTCTGCTATTCGTTTTTGGAACATGCTTCCAAACGAATTGCAACGCATAGCCTCACCATTGTCCTTCAGGAGAGAATTATTTTTCACTACACTAATCTAACATAAAAATATTTTGCCTAATTCTTATTTTTTTTTTTGTTCTCTTTTTTTAAAAACTTTTAATTCTTACTAATATTTTATATATATTTATGTTTTTTATTCAGTAAATGGCTAGCAAAAAATAGTTTATTCACTTATTGATGCTCTAAAAGATTTTAAATCTTAATGTATCATTTTAATTTTTTTTTTAAATAAATGAAATGAAATTAAAATGAAATGAAAAGTAATTCTTGAAAGGTAGACACACTTCTAATAACATCTGTACTTGTTAAAGCCCTTATATTTTCAGGTAAAACCTTCTTCGGGCTTGGTTTAGGCAAGGATCGAGCAATGGTTTCGAGGATGGCTCTAGAACTTTGGTTGGAATGGGCATCTGGAGATCAATCATCGGTCTCTTTATCCATATTTTGTCTCAAAGTTTCGTCAAGGGAACCAAAATTTGGGTGTGATGGTGGAACATCTTGGACCTCAACGCCACTAAGCTCACTTTACGACGGAGTCGAAATGGAACTAGTGTTGTGACTCGTATTCTGAACGTTGCCCTGTTGAGCGATAGGATTTCGAACATGTGGAATTTCGAAACCAGAACAACCTACGTTTCTATTTGTGGCTCAGGTTTTCCTAGTAGTCAGTGGAAAATGTAACACTTTTTGCCTAGTGCCTGACCTCGTAACTCTAACCTCTTCTATTTCAGCCTGTTTTATCATTCGCTGAATACGCTCATCTTCATCTCTATTCGCTTGCGACATTTTCAACTTTTAAGAATGAACGAATGAATGAATCAATTAAATTAATGTCCACAACAAAAACGAAAACCAGATGTCAACAACGAAATACCAAAAACACAACGAATAGACAAAAAAATGGTGAGTTTTAAAATAAAGAATTTTTTTTTCTTTTTTTTTAAAGAACCCTTTTATTTAAAAAAAATTCCTAATAAATTACACAATAAAAAAAGTTTATCTGTAAGAAAAAAAAACAAGATTGTAACAAAAAACCAAAAAAACTTATAAATTAATCACAAAAAAAATGTAAATCGAACGAAAACTTAGTCACACAAAAAACTGTTCAACAAAAAAATTGAATACCAATAAAAAAAATAAATAAATAATAAATTAACCAAACAAGAAAAAAATATTGTAAATAAAAACGTATATGTATGAGAAAAACAGACTAAAAGAATGAAAAATGTATAAATAAATAAAAAAAATAGTAATTAAGCAATATTGAGAAAAAAACGAGTAAATTTGAAAAAATTATAAGAAAACAAAATAATTAAATAAACAGAAACTTATATGCAAAGAATTACTAAAGAAAAAGAAAATAAATTACTGATTTGTAAAGACAAAAAAAACTTTGAAAAACAACTTATATCCAAAAGAATTTTATAACAAAAAAAAAAAGCAATAAATAAACAAAAAAAACTTACAAAAAAACTTACAAAAAAAACTTACAAAAAAAACTTTTTAACTGTAATCGTTGGGAAAACTTAATGTAATTTTTCTTCAAAAAAATTAATTAAATCTTACCCGAAAAGAAAAAGAATTAATATTTAAATTCTTTAATGTCAGAATTTTAATTTTATTATAAAAGAACTGAATTAAAGATTAACGAAAAAACAAAAGAAAACAAAAATAAACGTAAATTACAGATTAACTCAAAACAAACCTTACCACAGACGAACAAGACTCCCTTGAGAAGACAATAATAGTAAATGTTGAAATAACATAAACACTCACAAAATTACGTTACAAAGTTTTACCCAGCCGTTCCCGCAATCCTAGACTGTCTCAAAGACCTTGCTAGAAGACATGAAACGACTAAGTAGAACTCAACAAATAATATTGGAATGATGATGTTGGAATAAACGTCACACACCATCATCACTTTCAAGTAGAAACTCACTAGACTATAGGATAAAAAAAATTGAAAATTAGAAAATAGAAAGTAAAATAAAGTACGGATAGGAATAGGGGAAACGAAAACCAAGTACTTCATCTGCTGTTGCTACGAGTCTCCGCAAAATATCGTCGCGATACACCTGAGTGCGTCAAGGACCTTCTCGATGCAGACTTACGCATCTTGCAGAAGCTCGAGCAACCGCACATGAACGCACGACATTCAAAAGTCGTGAATTTTCAAACATTCGTCGCGATACACCTACATAAGTAAGTCAAGGACTTAAAAATCCACAGTAAGTTTGGTTGAAAACTTCACAACATATCTGAACTGAAACGTACAAAAACTTGTCAAAAAACGTTCTAACTAAGTTTAATTTAATTTAATTTAATTTTAATTTAATTGGCTTAGTTCAAGCAAAATTTAAAAATAATAACAATATTAACTTATAAATCTTACAATCTAGAATACTTATTCTAACTTAAAGCTATACGGTAGGTTAAGGGATTAGTGGAAACGGGTGTAAAGGTTTCTTCTAAGGGATGATAAACTGAAGGAGAAGTCGAGGATATGCTGAGCACTATTAGCTAGGCGTAACATTCTTGTGACGGGGTTGAAGTGGCCATAGTTGGTGCGGTGGGAAGGGAGGTGGAAGAAAGGAATGGACCTAAGGTTACGCGGATTGGTGTTAAGGTGGATCGATTCGAGGAGCGCTGGAGAATCAATGGTACCAGTGAGAAGTTGATGGACAAAAAGTATATCGGCGACAGCGCGACGTTTTGCAAGGGTGTGTAAGTCAATTAGTTGCAAACGATCTTCGTAAGGGGGTAAGATAAGTGTATTTGACCAAGGAAGGCTACGTAAAGCAAATCGGAGAAACCTTCGCTGCACAGTTTCAATTCTAAGAGAGTGGGTGGATTGATAGGGAGACCAAACTTGACTGGCATACTCGAGAATAGGTCTGACGTATGTAGTGTAGAGGGATTTAGTGCTTGATGAATCCAAGGGAAGAGTTCGCTTTAGCAATCATTTGATCATAGTGGGCGCGAAAGTTGAGTTCACGATCACAAATAATCCCAAGATCGCGAATAGATGAGACAACAGGAACAGGTATATTGCTAAAGTGATAAGTTCGAGGGAGTGAGGACTGGCGTTTACGGGAAAAAGTCATTGATTGGCATTTAGTTCCAAAAAAATTTTATTACACCAAGTATGGAAGGAATTCAAGTCTTGTTGAAGTTGGGATGGATCAAAAAGGGAAGAGATTACTTTCATAATTTTTATGTCATCGGCATAAATGGATAGGTCAGAGAAGTTAATAATGCTACCAACATCGTTAATAGCTAGCACAAATAAGAGCGGCCCAAGGTGACTGACCTGAGGAACACCAGAAGTTGCCAAGATTGCATTGGACACTGCGCATCTGAACACGACTCTGGTTTAAAAGGTAGGAAATAACCCATTTGATAAATAGAGGTGGAAAACCATACGCTTTGAGTTTAACAATAATAATTTGGTGACTTATCTTATCAAATGCCTTACTAAAGTCAGTGGTAATAACATCAACATCATGGCCCTTTTCCAAAGCGCAAAGTGTCATGGAAACAAGTTGGATCAAGTTCGTCGTGGTGGACCTACCCTTTAGGAAACCATGTTGCAGTGGAGAGAGTATTGATTTGCAGTGAAAATAGAGGGAGTCATGCACAATACTTTCGAATAGCTTAAGGATAGACGAGAGTTTAGCTATCGGACGATAATTTATTATAAGATTTCTGCTACCTTTTTTGTGGATTGGGAAAAAAAAGAGCTTTTCACTTCTTTGACCATCAGCGCGAAACACAACAAAATCAGAAGTGAAAAGTTCACTATCTAAAAATCCAGCACAGAGATTTGTTTCGGTAAGGGCAAAGATATCATAAGGAAGATTTTGGGAGTTGAGAAAAACTTTAGAAGTTTTAGTGCGAAGCCCTCTAACGTTCTGATAATAGAGGGAAAGGGAATTTTAAGTTGGGTTAGATACAGGCTGTGAAATGGTTTTGTTAAAGACGAGGCATGTGCTTCTGTTTCGTGAAAGATAAACGTTTGGAGCTTAAGTGAGAAGCATATGTAGCAAGGTCCTTTGAAACGGTTGAAGGGAGATATTAAATTCTTCATGAAAGTGGGTGTAAATTTTTTTAAGGGTATCAGGGTCAGTTGGGAGGCCTTCTTTTTGATTGATACAATTACATTTGTTTTTGTTTTACCTTTAATACAAACAGAATCAGATTTATTATATAGATAAGAAAGGTAGAGGCGGACATTATCATATAGTTAGCTTGGTATCGCGTAACCTAGCCATTATATATCGACCATCGATCTCATTAGGAGTTGCATTCGAGTTAATTAATTTCGAAGTGAGTTTAACAACAGGTGGGATCAATGGATCAAAGATGGGAGTAGGTGCGGTTGGTCTATGCGGGTTGAGAATAGGGTTGAAAAATTTTCTTTGATTGGAACGGTTGGGAATTCTCGGAGAAGGAGAGGTAGGATTTAAGGTATGAGAATGGATAAAATTGTTATAATTTCCTGTAGAGGAAGAAGTCTTCTTTAAATTGGAATTGGAGGAAGTACGGGAGTTTGCAACAGTAGTAAATGAAACACGTTTGCGCTGCGGAGACAAGATGTTTTTAGGGAGCTGAGACGATTTATAAAAATGGTTAGGATTAGGATTGGGTTTGTTGTACTCATTACTAGTTTTAGTAGGTTTAAGAATAGGTATGTTCACCCATTTAGAGATTTTTATTTTTCCATCCAAGAATAAATATTTGTTGGCAGTAGAAAACATCCATTGATATCTTGATATGATTGAAATTTTAAAGTTGGAAGGACTTATTTTGTAGCATTCGCCGGGGTTGAACTTAAATCGGCACAAAAAAAGTTTGCGAATCCAGGCGTCGTCAACATTTTTTGGGGTATTACTTATAAAAAAGAGATCATGTTCATTGTGAATTTTTAATTTATTCAGTTTATTGTTCCGGTCGTTGAGAGTCCAAGTGGAGCCTAGGCGTTGGATAGTAGGCGTAGACGGAGCTATGTTTGGCGAAGTATTTGAAGTATGAGTCAATTTCATTTTGACTCTTTAATTTGCTCAGCCTATTATTCCATTCATTAGGAGTCCAGGTTGTGCCTAGGCGTTGGAAAGTAGACGCAGACGAAGCGGTAGTTTCATAGCGGTGAGAAGTAGAAGAGCTACAGTTGTTGACGTTAGACATGGGCGTATTTTCCAGGCAGCTAGATCCAGTTGAGCAATGGTCATCCATAGCAGGGGGATCAGAAACTATACGAGAAAGCATTGAGTTTTGATTAGATTTGATGATTTCGTCGTGTATAGATATGTTACTATAGTAGGGCTCAATAGGTTCAATGTTTGCCGGAATAACGTCGATCTTACAGGAGGTAATTTTGATTTCGTCGACAATATCAAGAGAGGAAAATCGCGTTGCCGTAAGTTCGTTGCTGACATCATTGACCTTAGAGATTAACTCGTGCAGGATAGAGGTAATATGAGATGATGCTAATGACACGGATTTCGAGGAGCTTTGTAAATTAATATCAAGGTCAGACCGGATAGTTTTAATGTGATCGTAAATGTATTTTTACACTCGTCACAAAGATCTCTAAGATAACCACAGGATCGTTTGGTAAGCCCGATACATAGGGGATGGTATGTTTTACCACAGAGACCAAGACACGGTACGCGTTCGGTGTATTTGCTGTCGAGAATACAATCTACTGAGTCGCACGGATTGTTTTCCATTGTTAGTTGGTTGAAAAGTTTATATTCAAATTATTATTGTTCTTTTTTTTTTTAGTTTTAGTTTTTAATAAAAAAAATTATTAAGTAAAATAATTATTGCTCGTTCTTAGTGTACACAAACCGAAAAAAGATGGTTTAGTTATTTGCTAAATCTGATCCACAAACCGCAGATTGTAGGCATGGTGAAGGTAATTAAGTGATGTGGTGAGATGGTGACTACAGTTGACAGTTGACAGTGTATGATTGATGGGTAGATATGCAAATAAAAACATCCAAAAACAAAAATAATAGAGGCGTACTATCTGAATTTAATTGCTTGGCAGAACAATACTAAAAAGAAGTCACCCAGAAGGTAAGACTGAAAGCTATTGCTGTTGGCCGTTGATATAGATGTATGCAAAGTGCAATTCAGTCGGCAATGAAAGGCTGGATTAAAGATGAAGCGGCGAAAATATAGCGATTGCCATTCGGTTGAATAAAACTGTTGTATGATGTAAGTGAAAACAAAGTTGGGATACAGTCTAGCTTCAATTTAAAATGAAATATTAGTAGATACTAGAGTTACATGCTTGTTATGCACGAATAAAACTATAACTTTATATTTGTTTAGCAATTTGGGGTTATAGGTGTTAAATTATGCAAATATTTCTTAAAATTTCAATATTATTAAAAGTATTTATCATACAGCCAAGTAAAGCCCCTTTTTTAAAAGTTAAAATTACACTCGATAACGTTTTTGATAACTAAATAGAGTGGGAATGCACTGCAATAAAGTTAAAAAAAACACAGCTAATGTTAAATCTAAAGATACTGTATGTTAATTATGTCACTTTTAGATATTGAATTAAAATGAATTTTACAGTTTGCACAATGCCGTAGTATAATTATCACAACTAAATGCTTAATTACGTGTAGGCACTTGTTAAATAATCTTAAGATCACTTTATAGAAATTTAAACAGCTTGGAATTTAGGAAAAATTGAAAAACTCGGGAGCGCAAAACTAAACACTTGATATCAAGGTAGGGTTACCCAATGAGAAAATTTTATAAAACGCTTTAATGACGTTGGGCGCCATTTTGTTGCGAGCCAAGAGGAGCGGAGGAATAGTCGGAAAGTTGAAAGGGTAGGAAAAAGGAAGAGGTAGGAAATTGAGGAAGGAAATGTTTGGAAATGGTAGGTGGAATGTCAAGTTCCGAGGACGTGGCCTGCTTGCAATGCACGGCGTCAGCTCGTTGGACGGGGGGATCTTATCCACGAAACTTAAACTTGCCTGCAGACAAAAACATATATCAGGTACAAGGAATGGGACTTGAAGGGGAAGAAACATCAGGATAGTGAAAAACGGACGGATCTTAGGAATCCTCGGCCATTTTGTAGTTTCCCCAAAGATGGCGGGTGATCTGTTTCACATCACACCATCCTCACTGGAACTCAGCTACCGTGGCACCCCTGAAAAAAAATTCAAAACATCATGTTCCGTCTATCGGAACAGTAAAACCAACTTCTCTTGTTCAAACGTTTTATTTTAAAACGCTAAACATCGAGCCAACAGAACAAGTTTTAAATAAATTATTTACTTGATTAATTACAAATATGAATACTCAAAAAATCAAAAAAAGGAAAAAAGAAGAAACTACTTTAATAAAAAAAATGTGACAAGGAAAATCCTTAATGTCAAGACACGAGGAACATAACTGGACCACCTTTTTTCTTCAAAACATCATGTTTCTTTTATCGGAACAGTAAAACCAACTTCTCTTGTTCTAACGTTTTATTTTAAAACGCTAAAAATTGAGCCAAAAGAACAAGTTTTAATTAAATTATTTACTTGATTAATTACAAATATGAAAACTCAAACAATCAAAATAAAAGGAAAAAAGAAGAAACTACTCTAATAAAAAAAATGTGACTAGGAAAATCCTAAATGTCAAGACACGAGGAACATAACTGGACCAACTTTTTTAGATCCTTCAAATATCAAGACGCCACAACCAAAAAACAACAAATTCTGCACCCCTATAGAGCTCTGTGGAGGTAACTGGGTATTCTTGAAATCGTTTTGTTTCAATTTCCGATTACTCTTGAAATTCTTAGTCACTCACACAAAAAAAAATTGCTCAAAAAATATATATATAAAAAAAATCTATGAAAAAATTAATAAATATAATAATAATATAAATAAATAATAATATTAAATAAATTTACATAAAAAAAGACACAAAAAAAAATCTTTCCAAAATTGCGTGAAATCCTTTCTTTGTTTGGTATATTTTTTTTCCTGCGAACTTTTTCAGTATAATTTTTTTCTCTTTTCAGGAACGTGCCGAGGAATTTCAGGACTGTCCTCAGAAAATCAGCGCTCCAGTGGACAGTGGCGATCCGCTGAATTCTACTGCTCGCAGGCAGGCACTGGAGTAAATATTCCGGCAGTAATGGAGTCCGCAATTATGGATTATAGGACCAAAATACAAATTTTTAATGGTGTGGCGGCCCAGTCTTTCCAAGCACCTCTGGGACCGCCGAAAATCAACCTATACACATTTTTTATCTTTTTATATCTTTTCAATTAAAAAAACGTTTTATTCCAAACTCACCAATTTCTATATTTTGTTTGCTTATTTTAATTTAAGCAAATCGGTAAGCATTAAGCCATTTTATACCTGGCTAAGCGTTGGGACCATAAATCTTTTAAAAACAACACACAATAAAAATCATTGAGAACATTCTTCAAAACTTATTTAAACAAAAAAAAATTGCACCTCAGATTTTAAAGTTTTTACACTTAGTTTTTTTTTTTGTACGACACTTTAAACTTTATTTTGAATCTTTAAACTTTACGACAATATTCACAATATAAATTCTGGTAGAGTCACCAGCGGTAAAAGGTATCAGTTTGAATGACCACCAGGCTTTCCGGTGAATTGGCGAAGCCAAGATAGTCGGATAAGTGAATACAAAAAACCATCGAATGATTCTCCCCTAACAGGACAAAAATCATCCGATCCACGATTTGGATATTCAAACAGGCGAACAGCATGTATTGGTTTTGGTGTAGGCGAGAGAAAGACCTATCGAAAGATTATTTCTAACAACTCCATCTTTCGCTTTCCTTTTTGTCGAGTCTCGAACAGGAACACGTTCAGAAATAATAGTCACATCAAGCAAGAGCTGATATATGTTCTTCTTCTAGCGGACAGATGGAGCTAGTGTCATTCACACCCCACTAATAAAGAGGCGTCTGCATCACTGCACTTAATCACACAATATTTTTGTAGCATCCCCAGCGGCAGGAGGTATCTGTTCAATATATGATCAACAGGCTTTCCATTGAATCATCAAAGCCGAGAAAATAGGCGTATAGGCGTATATAAAAAAAACGTCACATGATTCTCTCCTAACTGGACAAAAATCATTCGACCAACAACTTGGATATCAAAACAAGCAAACAGGCAAACAAAATTAATCAGTTTTGGAGTAGGAGAGAGAAAGACCTATCGAAAGATTATTTCTAACAACTCCATCTATCTCTTTCCTTTTTTTCGAGTTACGAACAGGCACACGTTCAGAAATAATAGTCACATCAAGCAAGAGCTGATTTATGTTCTTCGTCTAGCGAACAGATGGAGCTAGTGTCATTCATTAAGGTCTGATTACATATAGTTTTTTTTACAAATACAATATTTTAAAGCGTGTAATGGATATAAATAGTTACTATAAAATACATTTGGATTTGTTTTATTAATCAAACTTATTTGTTTCAAAAATCTGAAAAATACAAACAAGAGAAAAAAATAATCTCTTTTTTTAATTTTAAAGATAGGTTTATTTTATTTTAATAATTTGTCATAGTATTTTCATTCTCATCTTATTGTATCAAGTTTATAAGCAACATTCCCCTGAAACACATATTCAAAAAATACATTTGTGCAGTCATTTTTACAACGACCTTTTTCTGTTATGTATTTGCTACAGGTGGGTCCATTTCTTTTTGATAAAAACACAAAATAAAAAAAATATACTTTTATAAATTTTTAATTAATTAACTCACTGAGATAATACAAAATCGTCAGGCAAACACGGCATCACGGGGACCGTGGGGGGAAGTCTTGAATTCCTCTTTATTCAATTGAAGTATTTCCAAACATCTTTTTCTCCTCCACTCAGCTTTTAAAAATCGAAATATTTTCCCGAGGTCATTTGTGCTCATTCGCTTCACACATAAGCTGCACAAAAAAGCCACTGGACCGAGAAATACAGATAAGTTGGTAGGTACTAACATGTTGACAAATTGACAAATATCTAAAAAAAAATGACAGGAAGCAGGAAGGGATGGAAATTACAACTGCATGTATAAGTCCCCAATTACACGATGTATCGTGAGCCTTGTCTTTTTCAGTTTTCGTTTTCAACTTTCATCCGACGAAATCAATTACACAGTTGAATTTAGAGTAATGTCTTACATTTGACAGTTCTTCTTTCTGCTTCCAATGCTGCATGCGATGCGAAGCGTTGCCGGAGCGGCACAATTTTGCCACGACAATTTTTTGGTGGTACAAACTAATTCAACATTTGATTTTCTTTGAATCTGCTTTTCTAAAACGAGATTCATATAAATGTGTACAAATTAATTTTTCCCACTTTCTTACATCTGCCGGTGAAAATCCTTTCAAAATCGGAAGGTATAAGAATTTTGAATTAAACTCAAAAACGAAATGTGTGCCTACAGTGTCACCGTTTGAGAATTTTCCGACTTTTCTTTTTTTCTAAATATTTGCATAGCAAACCCGCACAAGGAAGCATCCAATTTGGTCCAATCATGTAAAATATAGATATAGATACACATATGTATGTATTTGTACATAGATACAAACAAAAATTAAAAATTAAGTTTTTTTTTGGTAATAGCACACTACTTCGATATTTTTTTCTTGGCGACAACGCTGCCCCTGATGCCTGGCTTATTTCTACGATATTCACTCCATGAAGTTAGGAAAGGGAATCACGACAACACAATATAAAAAGAACATGAGAAAAGAAAAACGTCAGTGACTACCAAACATTTGCCCGCTACTCACCGAGATGATTTTCTTGCATCTCATCGCGGCAAACTTTCTTTCTCTTTCGCACTAATGTGAGACAAGGCTCACGACTCACGAGTCATCGTGTAATTGCAGACTATGTGATTGGCTTCACTCACGTATACTGTATATATACACACCACGTCTTCCTGTACTTCTTATTCAATAGGGATATTCATGCAACGAGATAAATTCATACACCATAAAAAATCCTTTCGTTCCGCAAGCATTTGCATGAACGCCCCTTAGAAACAATTTGCGTAAATATGGAAACTGTCATTTAACGTCAGAGTCGAGATTAAAGTACAATTCCAAACAAAAGTATACGTTTATAGTAGATCTTATTATTTAGTTATTGGTTCTTATTAAAAGAATATAAAATTCGAAGAAAACAATTATTTTTCGCTTTATTTTAGCTGAAAATATGAATATAAAAACAAACTTCTTAAGAAAACAGAAAAAACTAGTCAGCATTTATGAATGCAATAAAAAAGGATTACAAAAGTTATATACACAAAAATGTTGAACGTAGACTCTTGTTAACAAGTGTATCTTTATCACCTCAGCTGTCACAAAAGACAACGACAATAAAAAAGACATTCCTCAGTTTTACGAGGTTCATGTTTTTCACTTTAACCGGCAAAATCATGAGATAAATTTATAAAGTTCGCATAAATAAATTCCCATACAAATTTTGACAGTTCATTTCCGAGAAGATAAATTCAGGAGGTTTGTACGCTATAACAGGCTTTTACGCTATTGCATGAATCTAATGATCAGATCCTGAGTGAATAAAGAAAAACGCACCAACCAACTATTCGACTCAAGTAAATGTTACAAAATTTCGACTCAACCGCGTTGGATAAAAAGTGATGTCGAGTCTAATAATATTCATGTAGGAATTTAAGGGGTAGATATTATGTATATTACAAACCAAATTATTATTTATTTGGCTTTTCAAACACACACATTTTGTTGAAAAAAGGTAAAAGGTATAGAACTTGGAAGAGTTTAATCAACCTCAAATATAAATTTTGATATTTGTACTGCCTGTTGTAACAATAAATATCTTTTCTTAGACGAATTTATCCCGTATGGAAGCCTTACTCGATGAAAGTGAATCATTAGAAGCAATTCTGATGCATGATATTCGAATTCATAGGAATTTAAAAACAGGAGTTCCTGAAATAATCGAAACGACTGTTGTTCCATCAGTAAAACATTTTTCAGAAGAGCAATATGTTTCTGTTGACTTACAAATTATACTTTCTGAAGGATATCCCGAAATAAGCCCAACATTTTATTTACTCAAACCTCGGGGTTTAGATGACCGTCGATTGGATATCATAAAATTGGCTTGCCTTGAAAAACTTGATAAAGCACAAGGATTTCCTGTAGTGTTCGATTTAATTGACGTAGTCAGAGAACATTTATCTGGAAGCAATCTGCCATGTGGTCAATGTGTTATCTGTTTGTATGGGTTCCGGGAAGGTGATGATTTTATAAAAACTGAATGCTACCATTTTTTGCATAGCTATTGCTTGGCTAAGCATTTGCTAGCTGCACGTAAAAACTACGAGGAAGAGCAGGATAAACTACCTGCTTGGATGAGGAAAGCCTCGGAACCATATCAAGCAAGCTGCCCTGTTTGCCGCGAAGCTATCCAAGACGAATCAGAATCGTTACGCGTCTGCTTGCCCCCAACACAACTTTCAAATGCTCCCGATTTTATACTTACTGATGAGTTAGTAACCCTTCAGAAAAAGATGAAAAATGTATATATTTACCAAAAAAAGAAGGGCGGTATAATTGACTTGGAAGCTGAAATGGGGTCGATTATATCTATTGAACCGAGAGATCTAAAATCTGCAGACCAACGTTGCGAAAATAACCACCAATCAAGTAATAGCTTCAAGGAAGATGGGCCCCTATTGTATCAAACTGCATTCAATGAGTCTGGTTGCTCTGGAGGGACGCGTGTCCGAAACGAACAATTTTCACAAGATAAGCAGAATAGTGCCAAATCTGAAGGCGATAGCTTTGAACAAAGAAAAAACATCAGATTTGCTCCTTTAAATCCTCAACAGCGGACGGTTGCTAGCCCAAAAAATAAAAATATCCACCATTCGATCCCCAGATCCTGCCGAGGACGACGGTGTTATTACAATAAACGCACTGAAGATGCAAGTCAAGTACGCGCCCCATAGCCATCTAATAGTCTTATATCGTGATGTAGCTCCTTCAAGGCCAATACAAGTTGATATTTTAAGAGTTTGCATCACGATGTTACTTGTTTCTATATATTAGCTAGTTCTTCTCGTATGATAAGAAGTTCTAATTTTAAGTAACCATACTATGTAGTTTAAATGCTTTATAAAGGGCAACTATTACATTTTTAAAATAAACGGTAAACATTACAAAATCAACCTTGGTTCTAGTTTACCCGGAAAAAGCTCCACAACAAAAGTCGGTCGAAATTTTAAAACATTGACATTTGTTGCAGATTTTCATTCACCTTAATTACCGATGGGTTATTTTTTCGACGTCTCTCGTTTTCTCTGTCGTGTCGTTTTTAAAATGGCATTCCATAACTTCTTCGACGCGACGATTTTGTAATAGATTAATAAACGAAGAAAACGTAACAAACATCTGTCAAAATCAAAGGAATTTCTAATTTGCATTCAAAATTATTGTTTGGTGCTCAATTAAAGAAAACGGTTTGTTTTTAAGGAATTAGTAAATAAATAAGTAATTAAAATGATAAGTTTTGAAATGTTTTACAACACAAGTAGTGATAGTGACGAGGATGAAGAAGAAGGAATGCGAAATTTTGAAACTACCAATAATAAAAAGGAAGTGGATAAGACAAAACTCAAATCTATTTGACTTGCCTAAATCAAGTTCACATTTTAAATTAAAGTATAGCTATTTAATAACATTTATCTATCATTTGACTTCAGTACTTCAGATTGTTATGCATAACTTCGAATTTATGTCTCAATATAAATTCTTTAATTTCAAATCTCATTTGTAACTGCATATCAGCATAATTTAATCTTGCTTATTGCCATCCAGCATCCACTTCAGATTCGTTATTGATATCTGATACTTATAAATTCGTTGGTTTTTCTTTCTGTATGTGGCCACCAAAACATGTCACATAAAATCTCTTTAATTTATAGCCATGATAAAAGTTTATGCATAGCACTCCAATAAAATATAAAACTCAGCACTTAATGCATCTCATCTCATATCGCATGAGATTATATATCACATGTGCGAGTGTAAAGAATATTAAGGCACATAGCTGGTACAATAGAATTTTTAGAAAGATAGCTAGTCTTAAGTAAACTCGATGCAATAAAATAAAATTAAAAACGGAACTCTTTAAATACTCTGATTTTCTTTGCGTCATAACAATATGGTGGCAGCGGTAAAATACCAAAAAAAAAAAATTATAATTTCGAGACGTTAACTTTACATTCCCTAAGTGCGTCGTAGAATTCGGAATTAAAATTATAAATAAAAAGAGTAGTCGAGATACAATCCTAAAAACTTTGGATGTATCAGTAAATCGATGAAATCAAAGAAAGTACGGTCTGAAAAAAAATATATAGAAACGTTTGTGATTATACACGAAAATTTCCAACATATCGGAAAATATAGAAACAATAGTGTCAAAAAATATATATATATATAATAATAAATTCAAAATATTGACCGGATCCTCTTTAATATAAGAAATATAAAATAACTTTCAAACAAAAATATATAAGAAAAAACCTCAACAACAGAATTAAAGTCGAATTTGAAGCAATTTTTATAGTGGATTTCCATCCTATGACTGGTGGATAATTGATGGTGTTCTACGTGTTCCGAAATCATCTCTTCCTATAAGTGTTAATTAAAATCATATTTTTTGTGTTCTCATTACAAAAGAAAAATGAAACTGCTAATGTAAGTAATTATATAATTTACCTATTATATTATATTATATTATAAAACTGTTTTTCATAAAAACAGATCATTTTAAAGGAAGATATTTCTACAAGTATTAGAAGAAGAGGGTAAAGATAAAGATCAGGTATCGAAAAAAATGGAAGAGGCTGTAAAGAAATTAAGGGATATTCAAATTAGTACAGATACAGTACCCGAACACAAAAAAGATACTGTTGACGAAAGTTTAAAAAGCCCAATTCTAGGAAATAATTTAAAAAATAATACGTTTTTAAGTCAAAATATTGAAGAAAGTTTCAAAAGCTCAATTCCAGAGGATAATTTAGGAAACAACACTTTCGCAACTCAAAATGTAAATTATAATCTCCCTCCAAACAGTACTAATTCAGTACATGGTCAAATGAGTTTAGAGTTATTAAGTAAACTTACTACACCATTTGATAGCGATTCTAACAAGATCCATCATTTTCTTAATAATGTCAGAGATTCAATATATTGTGGAGTAAGCTAAGAATAGATCACATAAAACGTGATTTAGAATTGAAAGGTCTTAACGAATTGGTAAAAGAAAATGCCAATATTTTTAGCTTAGAAAATGAAAAATTAACGGAAACATCTGTTATTGAACACCACATCCGAACAATTAATGAAATACCAATAAACGCTAAAACATATAGGTATTCCAAGGTACATAATAATGAGGTAAACAGGCAATTGAAAAAACTCTTTGACGATGGAATCATACGACATAGTCAATCTCCTTGGTGCAGCCCTTTATGTCCCAAAAAAATCAGACCTTAACGGAAAACCTCAATGGAGGATGGTAATAGATTTTATGAAATTGAACGATATTATTGTTTCTGATTCCTACTCAATTCCGAATATCACGGATATCCTAGTTCAACTTGGAGGTGCGAAGTATTTCACAACCTTAGATCTAAAATCGGGATTTCACTAAATACCTCTGTGAGAGGAAAGCATAGAAAAACTGCCTTTTCAACCCCTTATGGCCACTTCGAATATACTCGAATGCCATTTGGTCTCAAAAATGCACCTTCATGTTTCCAAAGAATGATGAACACTGTTTTGTCAGATCTCTTGGGTAAACAATGCTTTGTTTATATAGATGATATCGTTGTTTACGGTAGTAGTCTAGAAGAGCATAATGAAAGACTTAAAAATGTATTTCATAAATTGAAGGAGGCAAATCTTAAGATCCAGATAGATAAGTCTGAGTTTCTTAAATAAGAAGTTCAGTATTTAGGATACTTTACTACGAGCAAGTGTTTACTCCCTAATGTAGAGAAGGTTAAGGCGATCGACAATTTACAGGAACCCAAAAACCCCAAACAAATGAAGAGTTTTATAGGGATGATAGGATATTATCGAAAATTTAAAAATAAATTTTAGTATCGTGGCATCACCTTTATAAAAAAATGTTGACTTTATTCGGAAAAAAGAACATACTAAAAGTTTTAGTGAACCTAAGCGGTTACTTACATAATTTACTTTGCTACAATATCCTAAATTCGAAAAACAGTTTATTATCACAACTGATGCTAGTAATTTGGGACTTGGTGCTGTCTTGTCACAAGAGTATTCGGGAAAAGATTTGCCTATTCATTTAATAAGTAGGAGTTTAAATAAGGCTGAGGTAAATTATAGTACAACAGAAAAAGAATGCCTTGCAATTGTGTGGGTAATACAACAGTTTAGACCTTTCCTTTATGGACAAAAGTTCATTATTTAAACAGACCATCGACCATTAACTTGGTATTTAATGTTTAAGATCCTGGATCAAGATTGATTAGGTGGAGACTTAAATTAGAAGAATATGACTATAAAATTATGTATAAAAAAGGTGTAGATAATGTGGTTGCTGATGAGCTAAGCAGGAATATGGTTTTCCCAATATTTGAGAACCAAGAATCAAAAGTTCGCAAAACTGGTAATCAAATTAATTTAAATGAAGAACCAAAAAAAGCAGTAAAGTAAGTCTTTGGAGAGGATTTTTTAACAGATGAAGAATTAAAAGAAGACGAAAATGTGTTAAGACAAATATACAAAGAAGAATGTGGATCGGAAGAGCCGTGTTCTAGTAGGGTTTTTAGAAAGAAATTGAATAGAAATATAGTACATGACAGAGAAATATCCGATAATCCAATAGTAGAAGAAGAAGAAGAATTTAATAGCAATATTCATAGCCATAACAATAGTGAAATAGTCGAAGAAAATACCAATGAGGAAAATATAAACGAAGATTTTTTAGATAGTATTCAAATTATAAATAATCAAGAAGAATTTGAATCAATTATAAAAGAAAGCCATGAAAGTTTTTTAGGAGGTCATGGTGGGCAAAGAGTAACAGTGTCGAGAATAAGAGATAGATTTAACTGGAAACGATTAAATAAAGATATTATCGAATATATTTCTAAGTGTGTTTAGTGCCAAAAGCAAAAAATTGATAGACACCCAGGTAAAAATCCTATGAGAATAACCTCCACTGCAAACTATGCTCTAGAAAAAGTAGATATGGACTTAACGGGACCATATAAAGAGGGAAATAAAGCAATGTATAGTCTAACATACAAGATGATTTAAGCAAATACATAAAATTCATTCCAATAAATTTTAAGAAAAGTGCAACCATAGCCAGAGCATTCACAGATCATTGGATATTATATTTTGGCATCTCAAAAATTATTTTAACAGATAATGGGGTGAATTTGTTAGTGAGATTATGAAAGATTTATGCAAACTGTTTAAAATAAAGCACCTGATAACTAGTAGTGCTTATCCTCAAAGCAACGGATCTGCTGAAAGAGCACATGCCAGGTTAGGAGAATACCTTAGGACCATGGTATAAGATAGAACAAGACCAGAATACTCTAAATTATTTCAATATGCTTCTTTTTGCTACAATACCTCAAAACACTGTAGTACAGGTTTAACACCTTATGAAATTTTGTTTGGTAGGAAAGCTTATCCATCTAGTGAATTTGGAAACTTAAATTATAAAACACATACTGATTATACACAGCAACTTCAATTAAAGTTATGTAGGATACAAAAACAAGTTAAAGAAACACAACTCAATAACAAACTAAAATCTAAACAGAGATATGATAAGAATTAAGGTAGAAAAATTAAAGACTTTAAAGTAAAAGATTTAATTTTATTAGAGAATGACAAAAGGGATAAGTTTGGAGAAAAATTCTCTGGACCCTTTAAAGTACTTAAAATTGTAGGAGATTCTGTAGTTATAAACAGGAACAATCAATTTAGTAAATATAACAAAAGCAAAATAAAACACTACAGAAACTGACAAGTTTTTTTTACAGATTTGTATTAGTTTTAAACGGTGCTTTTGGAGTAATATGGGAAAACTTCCTATCAAATGGAATTTATTACAAGGACATTGGAGAATTAAAGAAACAAACAGGAAAGATTTCCATAGTTACCTATATCGACTTTCGTCAAATAACAGATCAAATTGATATAATCTATAATTTCGTAGTAAATGTAAATGATGAATGTCTGATAGAAATTCCTGAATGTGTGGAATTCATAAAAAAAATCAAAAATACAAACATTTACATTAAGGAAAAATTTAAGAAATTCTTGTTTGGAACTTTAGATAATGAAGATGCTAAACAATATGAAGAAGCAATAAGAATTACTAAGGAAAATAGTGAATATGTGCACACAAGTCAACAGGAAGAAATTAAGGTTTTAGATAGCTTAAACAAACAACATTTGGTTTTTTAAGCAGCATATTTTGAACTAGGAAGTCTCACAAACTCTGTAAAGAGTACATTATAACAAATTTCAAATACGGTTAAAAAAGATAGGAAACTATTTATTTTAAAAGATTATTTCATTGAATTTAAAATCAAAATTTACTTTCTTATTAGTCATACTGAATTAATGATAGATCAAATAACCGAACCAATTCTTTCTTTACGAGATAATGTTGTACATCCAGCAATAATTGAACCAAAACATTTTAAAGAATTGTTGGAAAATAGTGACCAAGAAAATAGAATGTTGTTTACACCAAGTTTAGAGTCTTATAGTTTTATTATGGAAGAAGTAAAATTAATCTCTTACGTAAAATCAGAAAGGTTAGTAGTAGTTATATTGGTTCCGAAGTCTATGAAATGATTAATTTGCCATACTATAAAACAAAAGGGAATTTATATGTCATTGAAGAAAAATCGAAATATTTTGTAATTAAAGATAACAAAGAAGAATATTTTCTGAGTAATGATCTCTTTAAGAAATGTAAGAAAATCGATAAATATTTTATGTGTGAGCAATTAGAATTTAAAAATAGTGTTTTGAGCAAAGATTTTGAGCTTACAGTTTTTATGAATAGAATAAATAATGATTGTAAACTTAAGCAAATAGTAAATCATGGGGAAATTTTCCATAAAATTACTGAAAACAAATATTTATTCGCCTTAAGCGACGAAACAAAATATTAATGTAATTGTTCAGATAATAAAATAATTGAAAAAGGTTTTATAAGCAACATTGGAATTTTAAATTTGAAAAGAAATTGTACTTTCGAAACTTTAGAAACTCGAATTGAAACTCTTGAGGAAGAGATAAACATTGAAAATAAAGATGTATATCGTCCCGCATCAATGGACTGTTGCTTGAATTTAAAATTGAATGATTTAAATGATTTAGACGTAGAAGATATTAAATTGCCTAAAATAAATCTAGAAAATATGAATGAATTACAAGACTTAACAATTGAAATTAAAAATCAGGAAAGCTATGTTTCCAGAAAATTAAAAGAAATACCGCCTCATGTTCAAGGCATAATGTTTGGTATAACCGGAATGCTAATTGTTATAAGCATAATCCACTGTTTACTCAAATTTATTAAAGGAAATGGCATCACCATTTTCCGAAATTGTTCAATAAAAAAATCAAACAACCTATAATCGAAAGAGAAAAGATAGTATATTACAATGATAACAGTAAAAATAGAACTGTACTAAGAAGGCCAAATTCTAATGTATTTAAAGTCACTGATTTTGAGTAAAATTATATTTGAAGAAAATTAATTTAGAACAAATATAATTTTCTTTTTTTTAAGAAGGGACATGTTATGCATAACTTCAAATTTATGTTTCAATGAATAAATAAATAAATAAATAAATTTACTGGCGCGACAGCTCCTTAAGGAGCCAAGGCCTAGTGACTTATACTCTCAACCATTCCTGTGTGTGTTTTGTTAGTCTGCAAGAATGGAAGGGACCTACAGTTTACCGCCGAGTCTGAACGGCTAGATGAGATGCACTTTTTCGAGACAAATTTTACTCTTGGAGGTTTTGTCAGTTCCTTGCAAGAGGCAGTACCCCAGAAAAAAAGGTGGCTATGAGCTGGATTTGAACACAGGCTCATTCGCTTAGTAGTCCGACACACTAACCACTAAGCCACGGGGCACTATGTCTCAATATAAATTCTTTAATTTCAAATCTCATTTGTATCTGCATATCAGCATAATTTAATCTTGCTTATTGCCATCCAGCATCCGCTTCAGATTCGTTATTGATATCTGATACTTATAAATTTGTTTGTTTTTCTTTCTGTATGTGGCCACCAAAACGTGTCACATAAAATCTCTTTAATTTATAGCCATGATAAAAGTTTATGCATAGCACTCCAATAAAATATAAAAATCAGCACTTAATGCATCTCATCTCATATCGCATGAGATTATGTATCTCACATGTGCGAGTGTAAAGAATATTAAGGCACATAGCTGGTACAATAGAATTTTTAGAAAGAGAGCTAGTCTTAAGTCAAACTCCATGCAATAAAGTAAAATTTTAAACGCAACTCTTTAAATGCTCTTTGATTTTCTTTGCGTCATAACAAGATTGTGCAAGGAAGCATTTAATTATGTGTTGGATGAGGTAAGTACCAAAACAACGATTCGGCAACGTTCATCATCGGTTCCAACAATATTGAGGCTCGCAGTTACCTTGAGAACTTTAGCAGAGGGAAGTTTCCAACACTCCGCTGGAAATGATTTCAATATGGGACTAGCTCAACCAACTGTTACCAAATTTTTCAATGAATTCATTAACGTCTTGGAAGTTCATGTTTGTCCTAAATGGATTCAATTTCAAATCTGAAGCAAAACTTCTCTTACTGGAGGACCATTGCTGTTCAGCTGCTCAGCTATGTTAGTCCATTCCGTTTTAATTTTTTTTTGTCTATTGCCTTCGAAAAGCCCCTAGCTAACTGTTCGTTCCTATGCCTCTGCTCTACGAGCGCCTGGAACTGGTTTTGATTTGTTAATTTCAACTGCAAATCTTTTTCATATTAAAATAATTCAATCCTTCATTATCATAGAGTAAATATATTATATAGAGGAAAAACTTTCGTACGTTCCACGCCTCAAAACCCTCAATTTTCGTTGTTGCTTTGGTATATCATTCATTGTGTTTCGTGTTCTCTTTTGTATATCATTCATTGTCGGTGTTAAAAAACAAAGAAAAAACGATGTGGTGAGTTTTGTTAATTTTGACATTTCATTTTGTTCTTGTTGACAACAACTGTCAGTGAATTGTTGACAAAAATTATTGCAAACATTTTTTTTAAACAAAATTTATTATTAGTATTTTCGAATGCTGAGGGAAGAAGGTCCTCAAAAATGGATTTTTGACGAATGTTGTGACATCAATCAAATGCACTTTAGATTCAAGGACAAGGATTTGCCAGAGAACTTGGTGACCAGTGTGGTTGCTTCTATGCAGGTTTGCAGTTATACCCAGACACCACTATCGTTCTTTTTCATTTTAATCTTTTCAGATGTATCCGCTAGAAGAAGTTCTAACGGCGCCGTACTTAATAAATGAATGGGAACCAAAGCTAATAACTATCCTTCTGAATAAACTTGTTCCAGAAAAATGTCGCAGAAGACTTCATGTATCAATAGAATTAATAGTCTGCTTTTAAAGCTGTGGCTTATTTTTTTTAATAAACATTTATATTGAACTTATACAACTTCACCGGACTCTTCAGGATCAAGCTTATTTCCCCCAAACAAATTCTTATAAAAGCAACACAAAACAAAGTCTTCACAAACGGTATTAAGAAATATTTTTTTATTTTTTAAAAACTTACAAACCCTAGACTATCTAAAAAAAAATCATACTATCCTACTTCATTTTCTTCTGTTTGAGTAGATGATTCCTTAGAGCCTTCTGTTTGTCCTTAAAATTCTTTTTGACCTTGCCACGTTCCTTGTTCCTCATCATTATAAAGTTCTTGCCCTTGCGTTTCTCTCTATTTGTCGTTGAACAGTTTTCATTCTTCCTGCCGTCTTTGTAGCCAAACTTTTCACGATCTTTTCTTCCCTCTTTTATTCTTCCCTCGGTTTTTGGGTCGTTCCAGATGTTTTTCTTATACAACTCGATTATGATGTCCACCGACATCTATGCAGCTCTGGGGTTGGTGTCTTTTAGTACAGAGCACATGAAATTTTGGAGTGTCTATAACAAGGAAAAGAAGGATTGGGTTAAATGAAGTGACTCCAGACATTGGATCATGCAAGTTTAAGCTTAATAATTGACCAATCCATATTTACCGAGTTAAGCTTCATGTCCTTGTGCTTAACATTAATATTCTGAATGTCGGTGACAATGTGATTCTGAAGAAAAGTCCTCAAATTCTTGTCCGGACAACGGATCAATTCAAAAAACAGCTGCAACAAGTCCAATGCAGGAATAAAATTCTTATTTCGCAGCAGAATCAGTGCCTTAACAAAACTGTTGCGCATAGTAGGATCCAGAGTTGTGGCATGATTTTGCAGCCAATCGACTAAATGCTGTGGAAATTGGATGCAAACATCAGGATAGCATTGAGCGACCTACAAAACAAACATCATATTTATAAAGCATCATTAAATGCAACACTTGCTTTCTTTTTTTTTTTAATTACCTGCGCAATAAACATAATCAATTCATCGAGACTTTTATTTTCATTGCTGGGATTTAATTCGAAAACTTCCAAGCTGCTCAAGAAATGGCGATATTGCTGGGAGAATTCTTCCTTGTATGATTCCGGATCACGTTTTATAAGATTTTGCAATTGTGGAAGATTGTCTGGTAGCTGACCAATAATAATTAATTAATAAAACGGATAAGCAGTTTAATTTTGTAAATAGGACACAATAATTCACGGAGTTCCTTTACTTCGAACAATTTGTGAGAATTTCACAAAATACCATCAACGACGACGACGTGCCTGATGAGAATACTTGATACAAGATACAATTCTCATCAGGCACGTCGTCGTCGTCTTTCGATAGTGATATTTTATGAAATTCTCACAAATTGTTCGAAGTAAAGGAACTCCGTGAATTATTGTGTCCTATTTAACAAAATTAAACTGCTTATTCGTTTTATTGATGATAATAAGCACAGTTCTAATTATCAGTACACTACACAACACTACAATATTCACTAAACAATTTGATGTTGACGTTTTAGAAACTCACCTCCACCATACTCCTACATATCGAGAAGGATGTTTTCGAAATGTATACCTTTCTAGATAGAATACAAAAAAGAGCTTTAAAAATGATAGGCGATCGAGCAATAACAGAAACATTTACATCTCTGGAGCACAGACGTAATGTTTCCTGGCTTTCATTATTCTATCGCTACTTCCATAAACAATGCTCTAGCGAAATAGCCAGTTGCATTCCTCCCCTGAAACGTTTTAACCGTAATACTCGCACTGCAAGGAATGCCCATCATTATACCCTTGAGCCCAACTTCGGACGTACTGTCAAGTACAGGGATTCTTTCTTTAGTCGTACCACGCGAATGTGGAATGCCTTGCCAGACTCTGTTTTTCCCTCCCACTTTGAAGTGCAGAACTTTAAAACAAATGTGCATCGTTACCTCCTTTCACATCCTTCCCTATTTTTCTAAAGCCCTCGCTGTGTTTAATTAACATTATAAGGGTAGTCAAAATCCCTTTAGTGCGGGCTAATTATAAAAAAAAAAAAAAAAAAAAAAAACCTTAAGGGTTAAGGTGATTTTCTTAGGTCTTAAAGCTTGTTTACATGATTCCTTTTTTCGGATGTTTCTTCATTCGTTCTTTTTGCAATTAGGTAAGGGGTGTAAAAAAGTAGGGGGAATGAACTAACGAATGGAAGAATGAACATTTTAAGGATTTTTTGTGATTGAGCTTTGAAGTTTCGCGTTTGAGAAAGAAAATGCTATGCACGGACTAAAAATAAGAACTTTTGAAATTGAAAACAATTCCCAATTATGTTTTTAGTGGTAACGGATGGTTTTAATTGTTTTTTTTTTTAATTTTGCCAATTTCTTTAGAATAAAATAGTATAGTTTGTAGGAAAGCATTGGTTATATTCGGGGTAATCCAAATCAGAAAGAAGAATGAAGAAACAACCGAAAAAAGAAATCATGTACACAAGGTCTAATTAGTACGGATAAATATAATGTCTACAATTTTCTAATATAAACCAATATAATGTAGTGTTTTTCTTTTTAAGTTTGTAGGATTAATAATTTGTTGAGATTATTTTACCTTGTGTTGAGATTATTTTAACACGGCATTCTAAACACGGCGTTAGAGAACGTCAGACAGAGAGCTATCCGCAGCGCGTTTAATATTTGAATCTTGATTTTCATTTTCTCACTAAATGCCAATTAGGTTATTTTTTCCATTTAAACAATACACTATTAAATGACACAAAATAAGTCAAAAAATAATTTAATAAAATAAATGTCTACAATAAATTCAGAATGACTTAATTACTAAACACAAAATATTGAAAACAAATTTTTTTTTGGAACGCCGCGTCAAAGTTATCTCAACGCAGCGTAAAATAATCTCTACGCCGCGTTAAAAACGCGTTCTGTTTAACGAAGACTTAAAAA
Source organism: Platycheirus rosarum (assembly GCA_963971375.1). Taxonomy (NCBI): domain Eukaryota; kingdom Metazoa; phylum Arthropoda; class Insecta; order Diptera; family Syrphidae; genus Platycheirus; species Platycheirus rosarum. The sequence continues at coordinate 166,063,430 of OZ020507.1, read as the reverse complement.
AAACAATTTGTAAATTATCACAACGCGACGTTTTGACGCAGTGTGGAACTTGACGCGGCGTTGAAAACGTGCTCTATGTGACTTGGGATATGTTTGTTATACTGTATATTACAACGCGGCGTCAGAACGCGCTATGTTTGACTAGGCTTCTACTCCTGTGTAAGCGCCTATTATATGGTGTGAAGAAAGATAATTTAACGTTAAAAAGTACACCTTTATCGCTACTTTGTATAATACAATCTTGCAAATATACATAGTAGGTGTTCTTCTGACCGAATGCTTGTTTAAATTCATTCTTAGAACAATCAATACACTATCATCAGTTTAGGAATCAGGTAAAATGGTTGAAACTCTTGAATATTATTTAACCAGTTTTAAACGTTTATATAGAGTTTTCAAGCACATAATCTGTAAAAGGCAGGGAAAAAATAATAAAGTATAACAACTTGCATTCGAGTAACTTGCTAGTGTCTCCTCATGATACAAGAAAACAAGATAGCGACGTTCGTATTTTTACGTAATCAGTGCCCCTTGTTGAAAAAAATAATTTCCGTTTTAGAAAAAAAAAACGGGAAAGTAAGTTTTAATTGATGCAGGTTTGGTCTAATGTCTTATTTGATTGATTTAATATACATTTTAAGTCCACTAACACTTCGGATTCTTTCCAAAAATGGTAATTTAATTTAGTCAGTTTCAGTCACTGATGACGTCAAATTTCGGAATGGCGCTTTTTATTAACAGTATCTTCCAACACGCTCAATTTCGTGGTGAGAAACCAAAGGGGACTGAAAAGAAGAGGTCAATTATTTGACTACTACACTCTCAATCGGCGTCAATTATTTGACAGTTCAGCACTAATACAATCTCAATCGGCGTCAATTTTTTGACACTTCAGCACTACCACATTCTCAATCAGCGTCAATTTTTTGACAGTTCTACACCAATACTTATTTGACCAACTTGTAGGCCTTGTCAAATGAAGGCAGTAGATTTCCCTCTTTATAGTATACTTACTCTATGTTCATTATACTCTGCCCATACTTTTGCGCCTTTGGAATACTTGTAACTACTTTCTGGTGTATTTACGCCAACTTGTAGCAAATAAAATTTCCTTTAATATTTTCTAGCGATTATAGGTACTACAATACATGTTATGCATTAGACAAACATATTTGAGTTACTGGCTAAATTCTGTCCATCTGTCTGTCTGTACGGATGTATTTTGGACTGTAGCCTAAACGGTTGGGACAGTCATCTTCAAATTTGGAACTTAAAGTTATTTTGACATTCTATAGAGGAGTTTTTTTTATTTTTTTTTTTAGCTTAAAAATTAACGAAAACGGCTCCAAGAAGTTAAATGAAAAAAATCAGTGTACTACTGTAGGTAAACATTATATTTTGGTGAACAAAAAAATTAATATGGTGGGCTCAAAACGGTACCTCCCATAGGACCGTTTTTTTTCTTCGACTTTCTCGAAAACTGGTGATCCGATTACTATCAAAATTGATATTCAAGAAGATGTACATAGGTAGCCTAAGTAATTTCGCATTAATTTTTTTTTCGAAAACTTTTTTTTTGTGTTTTTAATGATTTTTTTTTTAAATATTTTTTTGAAAAATCAATATTTTGAAAAGGGGTAGTTGATTTTGTTTTTATTTAATTTTTAAATTAATGTATGTTATTTTTGTGCTTAAGTTTGTATTTTTTAAACCATTTCAACTGTTTTGAAAAAAATTTACACTTTTTTTGCATTTCTTAAAGAAATAAAATGGCTTTTAAATTATTTCACTCAAGACAAATTAACGTACTTTATTCGAACAATAAAAAGCCATAAAAATCGAGTAAATGCTTTGATGTTTACTTTAATTTTCTTGAACTTTATTCTACAATGGACCGCACATATGAGAAAGTACGTGCGATCCATTCGTGCAACTTATTTTTGTACAACCAGTATAGCGACGGAGTTATTAAGTTATTAAGCCAAAAATGGCCAAATTTGGGTATTTTTTTAAGTTTTCAGTGGCCTAAAATTATAGACGCTTTAATACCAAACTAAAACAAATTAAATTTGGCACTAACATTAAAAGTGTAGTTCCTCAATTATAGACGACTCAAAAATTGTTTTTCTCTTAGTGTGAAACTAGATTTTTGATAACAGGAATCCCCTGCATTATCTTTTTAGTGTGAAACTAAAAACTATCAGAGAGAATGACGGCTCGCTCTCACAAAACGCCATTTTGAAAATAAAAATACACACAAACCCTGCCTAAATGCAATAAAAACAAGCTTTCAAATTTGATTTTAACTAGTGCAGGGGATTTTTGTTTTTATAATTGAGTAAAACTTAGTGCAGAACTAAACATTTTAATAAGTGTGAAGTTAATGTATTAAAATTAGGTTGTCTATAATTTTGCGCCAGTTTCTTTTACTTTTATAGCGTGATAACTGTAACTGAAGAATCAGGTGCAAAAATGTTCACAATCAATCATGTTGGAAATTTGATTACCTACATATTTCAAACTCCCCTTTTTATTTTATTTATGTTACCGTTACAAGAGAATTAGGGTTTATTAAAAAAATCTTTAACAAAATTTAAATTCAATGAAGTGCCTCTATAATTTAGTCGACATGTAGTTTTAGATGAAAAACAATCGGAACTTAATAAAACTAACATTTTCTCCCGTTTTGGAACTCGAGGACCTTGTGCGAAAAGGGAAGAGTGGGTGAAAACTGCAAAATTTTCAACCGTTCTTAGGTTTTCATCAATAACTTTTTTTTCGCACGTCCTACGGCAAAAGCATCCATTTATTTATTTATGTATGTAGAGCGTGAAATAAAAAAGAACGGCCAGAGGTACCGGGGTAGACACATATAAACAAAATATAAACCGAAAATAAGAAATTGACGTTTTGCACATAGGGTAGCCCATTATATATAAACTGCTATAGTGAGTGTGTTCCAATTGATTTGTGTTTGTGCACCGAAATTCACAGCACAACATTTTTTTAGGAGTGGGGTTAATAATCTCTCAGAGAAAGAAAAACTGTGCACAGACAGATGGAATGACTTTGAACAGAAAATTACAGAAATACAGGTAGAACCATTATACATATATACATTTTCTATAGTACTCTCATGGTGTCATTTTTCATCTGGGGCCTATTTCAGCAAATTACAAGTATAATTACAAATTTGTATATGTTGATTACATTTACAAATTTTGATTTTCTGTTTCACAAACTACAAAATTAATTCCAACAAATTTATTAAAAAGAGAAAAAAATTATGGGAAATTGTATTTGTTATTTACAAATACAAAAAAATGTGGTTTCACCATTTACTTTGCAAAGTTGTAAGCAACAACTGTTTTTTACAAATACACATTGGAAGGCAAGGTCTTTGACAGAAACAAGTACCATTTACGTAGAAAAATCACATGGTCTAAACCTATTAAAAGTGTCAAAACTACAAAACTTAACGGTTTTTAGTAAGAAAGAAGTACTTATATAACAATGAATTCATAAAAGAAATATTTCGAGCATTGTAGGACGGATTTTGATGAAAACCTGTTTTTTATTAAATTTTAAAGTTAAAAAAAAACCGTTAATAGAATTTTTCGGTAAATTTGGTTTTAATAGGATGATAGCAAGTAACTAAAAAAAAATCATCAAAATCTTTCGAACCGTATTCGAGAAAAATGAGCTTTTACCTAACGCTTTTACCTAACAGTTATATGACCGGTACTGTTATTTTTAGCCCTAAAGTTAAATTTCAATTTGCCAAAAAATCACAACTACCAAATTAGGAGAAATCGGTTAAGCTGTTTAGGCTGCAACTTGTTATACATACAGACACGCAGGAAGACAGGCAAACTGACAGACAGACAGACATTTTTTGTCACTAACTTGTTTAGGTTTTTTATGATCGTAATTTCATTTTTGATCATTATCTCATTTTTTTTCATATTCACGTATCCTAAACTTGCCTAATAATAGTTCCTATAATCGCAAGTAAAAAACGAAATTTCAAATTTTTTGCGCTTTCAACACAATTTAAATCAGTGAAGTTTTGAAAAAAATTGTATAATTTTCATATCTTTCATTTCTTCGATTAACATATCATCTAATTGCGCTCCAAAAAATACTTTATTTTATTTCCTTAATAAGTTTTAACCGAAACTTTACTTTTTAAAAAAAATAATTTTATAGTTAATTCGCTGACAATATATTCCTCTCGGTCTATTAGGCACAAATTCTTCATTTATATTACTATAGGTGCAACAATGCCTTCGACGTAAGGACAATGTATATTTTAATCCATCAGATTATCATATACGAACAATGACAACGGCAATAGCTTCTCTTAATACTTTATTTTTATATAATATATATAATACGATAGTCAGCATTATGCTCAAAACGTGCATGGCAAAAAAAATTTATCACATTTCTTTGAATGATTTGTATTACAGTAATTTTGTATATTTTTTGATATTTGTAAATTTAGCTAAGTAAGCAAAATAAGTGTATAAATAGCATTGTAAGTTAATAAAATTTTATCAGTTATGATCAAAAGTTTGTCAAGAGTTCTAATTATTATTGCTTCCCCATACCAGTGGTAAGAGGCAATAATATAATCACAAAATAACTTCGCTCTATAAACTACCGCAAAATACAAAGGTACACGAACCTTTCGTATTCCCTGTCCAGCCAGTCGGAGCAAAATAGCTACGACTTAAACATTGGTGACCCCGACGTGATCTGAGCCCAGACAACCTTCTGATCCTAAGTGATATCAATTATAACAAGTTGAGTTCCTGCGATCCATTGTTGCAGAATCCACCAACAGGTGGAAATAAGTTGCAGAGGTTCCAGAGTTCCTGCAATTCATTGTTCCAGAATCCACGAACAGGTGGAAATAAGCTCTTGGTCTACCATTCACAGATCCAAGGAGCTGAGGTTCCAGAGTTCCTGCGATCCATTGTTCCAGAATCCACCATCAGGTGGAAATAAGCTCTTGGTCTACCATTCACAGATTCAAGTTGCTGAGGTTCTAAAGTTCCTGCGATCCATGTTTCGCAGACGAGCAAGATCTTCGTCAAAAGTCTGGCATGATCTTTTTCGTTGTGCTCTGACAGGGGTCAAGATCCTACTCTCTCCGACGAGCGTGAGGCCAGTCAAGCATGCAACGACCGCAACAAAGGAGTCGCAACAAAAATGGCGCTTAACGTGTTTGGCTTCGCTACTGTAAAGTAGCGAATCTAAACATAGAGATTTTGAGCGAGTTCAGTTTAGTTTTTTTGATTTTTATTTAATTTTTAACTTTTTTTACAATTTAAATTTTTTTGCCTTTTTAGATTCAGTTTTCTTTTTTTTTAATTTTCATTAACTTTTAATTTTTTTGTTGTTCAGTAATTTTGAACTTTTTGATTTTCCTTGGATTTTTGTTGATTTAATAGCATAATGGAACTAACTTTCCGTCATTAGTCCTAGTAGCTGAGGGTAGACCTTGGTGCTGTGTTGCGATGACGGAAGTTAGTTTCCACAAATTGTTAAGACACGGTGTTTAGCGGTCTGAGTCGTAAAGCTGGTAGATTATGCTGGCATCAATGCCCAGATTGGTGAAGACACCATATAAAGAAAAATAATGATGGAAGAGTCAAAGAGGATTCACGTTGAGTCTTCAAGAGAATCTTTCCATCTACAAAGCGAACTTTCTAGAGCCGGTTTGGAATCAAGTTTTGGTTTCAGATCGTCCTAGAAAAGAAAGTAACATTTTTAATTTTTTTTGTAAAGTAGATTCAATAGTTAGAGTAGTTTACCCGTTTTATTTAAAAAAAAATTTTTTTGCCACGTAGAACTTCGCCATCTTTTGTTTCCGCCATTTCATTTTTTCCTTTCCAGAGTAGTTGATTTTCATCCAAATCCGTACATGAAAATATATATTTTTTTTAACATTTTTAACATTTTTAAGCATTTTTTGTTGTTAATTTCTTCTATTCAGTTAGCAGGTTTAGATTTTTTTTTACATATTTTGAATTTTTAAACTTTTTATTTTTTTTGTTACATAGATTAACTTTTTTGGACAGGGTATTATAGCATTAGTTTGGTTTCCAGCATTTTTTTTAAATATTTTTTTTTGAGTTAGTTTTTTTTTAATTTTAATTAAGATTGTTTTAATTTTAATTAATTACTTTTTTGTATTTTTTTTAGATTATTTTTTTTAGTTTTTTTATAGATAAGCGTTAATTTTTTTTTAATTTTTTTGACTTGGTTTTAATTATTTAAAATTTTTTTTAGTTTTTTTAGATTTGATAATTAATTTTTTTTATAGTTTTGTTTTAAATTTTTTTATAACTTTAATTTTGATTAGTGATTAGTATTTAGATTAGTAAGATTTTTATTAAATAGTCTATATATTTTTGCTTGATAAGTTAGATTGTATACCTCATTTTTAATTTTTTTTTATATAGATTTTTTTAATACTTTTTGTTTGATTTTCTTTACCTTTTTCTTTCTGATTCTGTATTCTCTTTTTGGTTTTCCCCCATATTTTTTTTTGTTTTCTTGATTTTCTTCATTTTGTTTTTTTTGCTCTCCTGGGTTTAATTTTCCTATTTTTCGTTGTTGTTCGAGCAAGGGAAGAGTTTTGTTAGTCGTGAGAGGTGTTTTTATTCCTTTTTTTTTGTTTGGAGTGGAAGTCTCGTTTTTTTTTTTAATTGGTTCAAGATATATGAGTGATAGTCCCAGTAGTGTCCAATCGAGTGATAGCAATCTGAACAAAGGAATATTGCAAGAGAATTTTGAAAGGTTTTTTGACCTTATAAACCGTTTGAATTTTGAGGATTCATACGATTCAGAGTTTTTATATTCCGTAGACTTGTCTCACGAGAAAATCCTTTCTGACCAGGACGTCAGTGATATAGAGGAAATCGCTGCACCGTCTGGAGCTGCTAACGTGCCAACCATGGAAGACTTGGCAAAACGTATTGATGTGACAATGATGTCAATTAAAGTACGTCTCTTCCAACAAATGGAACGTTTCATGAGCGAGGTTAATGGTAAGCTGGAACGCTTAAGTAACCCCTGTTCCGAACAGAATATCCCTGATTTATACCGGCCTGGTAATTCTCATGTTTCGAGTGGTCCAGGCAACGTATTACTTAATATGTTTCCACCTGTGAATCCGGACACGGTAGGTGGTGCACATTCTGTGGCCTCAAGGGCACAAAGTGTTGTGACTGCACCCCACAAATGCCGTTTGGATAGGTGGAACATAAAGTATGACGGAAGAGATAACATTTCCGATTTTCTGTTCAAGGTCGAAAGTTTGCAAGCTATTTCAAATTATAGCGATGAGCAAGTTTGCTCTTATTTTCACACATTGCTCGCTGGAAAAGCCGACAAATGGTTTTGGGCATTTTTACGGAAAAATCCAGCCGCCAACTTGCAACAAATGAAGCCAGCCTTGAAGAGAGAATTTGGCCGCAAAGAAAATGATGTCGAGGTATATATTCGCCTGCTCACTCGAAAACAGGGATTTAAGGAATCTTTTGATGATTTCTACACAGAACTGTTGGTTTGAATGACCGTTTAGATGAACCATTCGATTCATTAAAGCTGATGGAAATCATCAAAAGTAATGCCCGGGACAAAATCGGAGAGATTTTGTTGGCAGCGAGTGTTACCAGTTTGGAGCAGCTGGAATAAAGCCCGAGAAGCGGAACGTTTCTTAACTAGGAAAACAGCTTCCATTAAAACAATTCAGGAGATCCATTTGTAGGAAGAAGCGGAAGTTGAGCCACAGGACGAAGTTGCGGCATTTAGCAGAGCTGGCGGTTACCGACAACCATCTACGTCACTGGTGTGTTGGAATTGTGACAAGCTCATTCTTTCTTTCGATGCCCGTTACACGAAAGAAAGCTTTTCTGTTGAGTTGTGTTGTGGTAGTTATGGGGTACACTACTTGTCGAGAGCTTTTTTTTTTAATTTCTTAAGTATTTACTTTTTAATAATGTTGTGCAAAATCTGCAAGACAAAATTTGAAAGAGCGGACGTTAAAGTGGAGTGCTCTGATTGCAAACATTTTTTTCATGGCAACTGTGTCAATATCACCGCAATCGATTTTGATTACATGAAAAAAAGTAAATCAACCTGGCGATGCCGCCCTTGTGCCGGCGTACGTACAGAGTCATTTTCTCATCCATCGCACATCGCAACACCGACACCTGCAGAATCTACACCAATTGCGCCTGCTATCTTGCCTCAGCCGTTGCTGTGCTTTTGCATGCATCCAAGCCAACATCTGATTTGCTTCTTTCATCAACATCCGCGACAACAATAACATTGGAAATGATTTATTCAAAAGTTTTTTTAATCGAAGAAAACGAAAAACAAATTAATGCACTCATTACCAAAAATGATGAGTATGAAAGGAGAATAATTTCACTCGAGCAAAAGGTCATCAACTTGGAAAAACAGCTACTCGCAAACAGTGTTAAGATTTTTAACGTGCCTATACATAAAAAGACATATCATACACAGACGTGGCTCTCAAAGTCTTTCGTGAAGGTTTAAACATAAATGTAAATGAAGGAGACATTGACCAGTGCTACTTAAAAAAAAATTAAGCTAGCCAAATCAACATCAAACGGCAGTTCATCGAAATCGAATACTAGTATTCTACACATCAAATTCGTGTCTCATATATGCAAAGAAAAAATAATTAAAGCAAAGCGTGAGAAAAGAGAGCACATGGCAACGAACTTACTCAACCCACAAGCATGATCAGAGAAGATGTATATAAACGAGTGCTTGACTTATGAAGCAAGGCAATTACTGAACACTGCAAAATCTGTGAAGAATTCAAAAAGGTATAAATATGTATGGACGAGGAATGGGACTGTTTATATGCGGAAGAAAGAGGGTGACAATTTTGTAAAAATAAATAGTTCTGGTGATTTTGTAAATTTTAATAACGTTGTTCCATTTAAAAATTCTAATGCATGTGAATACCCAGTCGTTACAACTAATTCTGTTGAATTTTGTTTTTGTTTACACCAGAATATTAGAAGCATGAGAAAAAATGTCTCTATATTCTTAGCTCATATTGATTCTTTGGTGAATTTACCTATTGTAATTGTTTTGAGTGAAATTTGGATATATGAAGTTGAATTAAATATGTACAATATACCAGGTTATACTCTTTTTGGTAATTGTAATGAGTGTTAGTGTGCTGGAGGTGAATGAAGAGAATGATGTGTGTGATTGCTCACGTTTAAATGTATCTACTGCAGATGTAACTAAATTGTCTTTTGTCTATGAAAATTGTCATTACACCTTGTTATGCATTTATAGATTACATGATTATGCTAAAAGTGTTTTCATTGATGAATTAAGCAATCTTCTAAATGTAACTAACTCTAAAAATTTAATTATTGTAGGAGATATAAATATTAATATACTAAATGGATTTGACAGAGAAACAGAAAATTACTTCTTCACTATGGCTTCAAATGGGCTTAAGAGTTTCATAAACGAACCAACCCGTGTGACAAATTTGACAAAGAGCTGTATTGACCATTTTATTGTGAGATCTAACAAAAATAATAACAATGCGTTGATTGGAAAAGTGTATGATTTAAATCTTACAGACCATAGAATGATTGCCCTAAATTGCTTTACTGATTTAAACCGTCTTGAAAACTGTAAGCGCGTAGCTAAATCAACAAAACTTTGTGTTGACTTTTCATTACTGAAAGAATGTTTAACATTCGACTTTTGGGAGCCGGTTTATTTAGAAACCAACCCTTCTATTGCTTTTGAAGCTTTTTTTAAAAATTTTCCAAACTCATATAAACTCTTGTACATTCCAAACAAAAAAATCGGGTAAAATGAAACATCTTAAACCTCGGATGACTAATAATCTTCTAAACAAGATTAGAAAAAAGAAGAAGTTTAGCTTAAAATGCAAAAAACATCCTTATAATATAACACTTAAAAAGCACTACGACATTATGTGCAAAAAAATAAAAAAAGAAATCGAAGATACTCGCAATAACTACTATGCTGATTTATTTGCTAGAGCTGAGGGGAATGTGAGAGAAGAATGGAGAGTTATTGATAACATTTTGGGAAAAGTTAAAAATCGTGTTGAAATTCAAAACATTGAATTGGATGAAACTATAGAATCTGACAAAGGTAGGATTTCAAATAAATTCAACGAGTATTTCACTGAAATATCAGAAAAGTTGAAGCCGATGTTTGAACCATGTATAAACTGTAATTGCTCCATTGATTCAGATATTCTTATCGAAAATATAAAACCAAACAGCTTTGTTTTTAATTCAATAACATCGGGAGATGTATACAAAGTTATTATGTCGCTTAAAAATAAAAATTCTTGCACTAGTGATCGTATATCAAGTGTACTACTAAAAAATATTGCCTTGTATGTCGTGGATGTATTGACCTACTTATTTAACAGTAGTGTTGAAATGGGTTGTTTTCCTGATCATCTAAAATGTGCTGAAGTTATTCCTCTTTTTAAAAAAGGAAACAGAAAACTGCTTTCAAATTATAGACCAATATCTCTTCTTTCCACGTTTTCTAAGATTTTCGAAAAGTTAATAAAAGTTCGCATATTGTCATTTTTAGTTAAATTTAAATTCTTTTGCAACAATCAGTTTGGGTTCAGAGCGGGTATGTCAACAGAGGATGCAATTTTGAGAGTGTGTAGTCAACTTTATGGTAGTTTAAATGGCAATAAATCAACCATAGGTTTGCTTGTTGACATGACGAAAGCTTTTGATATGGTAAACCACGACGTTTTACTTGAGAAACTTTATAATGCTGGTTTTCGAGGTAATTTTTTTTAATTGTTAGAATCGTATTGAAGCAATAGGAAACAAATTGTAAATATAAATGGATATTTAAGTGAACCAAGGGTTTTAAGAAATGGTGTTCCTCAGGGTTCTGTACTTGGCCCATTGTTTTTTCTTGTCTACATAAACTTTATTTTCAAACTTAAGCTTAATGGTAACTCAACAGCATTTGCCGATGATATAGTTTTTACGTATGAATATGGAACGGTATTTGAATGTATAGCCAAGATTGAGGAAGATCTTGAAATCTTAAGGATGTGGTTCACCATGCATAAGTTAATTATGAGTGAAAAAACTAAATTAATGTGTTTCAAAATATCTGCCAACAACCTACATTATTATAACCTATGGTTTCACACCCACGATTGTAAACAGTTTTCTCTACCTATTCATAAGAGTGGTAGAAGTAATTTTTCATCGGACTTACAATGTTCTGAAAATTGTTTCAAAATTGAGTCGGTGCCACATTTTAAGTATTTAGGTGTCTTCATTGATTTTAATTTGAATTTGAAATATCATATTCAAACGATTAAATCTTATATGTTGTTGGTCACAAGAAAACTGTACCTCATTAAGCCTTTTTGTTCGCAAAAAGTTTTAGCTACTATTTACAACGGCCTTGCACATTCAAAACTGCAATATGGTACAACAAGCTGGGGTAGTTCGTGTGCTAATTCATTTGGACCCTTATTAATAGCGCAAAAACATTTAATACGAATAATTTGTAATAAACATCGGTATTCTGAAACTTTCCCATTATTTAGAAGATTGCGAATTTTCCCAATGAGATATTTGTATGTATTTAAAGTATTAAGAGAGTTTTTTCAAGCAAAGTGGAAACATTCCGAGTAGAAACTCTCAATTTTATAACCTGCGTTTAAATAATATGAACCTTGTCAATGTACCATTTGCACAAAGAACACATTTTTCACATATTTATACGCATACAGCTCCATATATTTTCAATAAATTACCCTTAACAATAAGACAAACAGTTTCTTATTCAAATTTCATAAGAAATGTCAGAGACTGGTTATTCACAAATAGCTATGAAAATATTGAATTATTTTTTTTTAGATTTTTTTTCTATTTTAATCACATAAAATGTATAGAAACAAAAATGTATTATCTACAAATTGTTAAGTTTTATGACAGTATATCTTGCTTTTATTTTGTAATTTACTTATTTTTTAATTTACTTTTACTAATAATATATCTTGCTGATCTGTTTTATTTGAATTAATATTGAATTAACACAGGTTGTCACCCCACAACATATATCAATGAAATGTAAAAATATTGATGTGTCATTCACCACTTACTTTTAAAGTAAAAGAATGAACACTATTATTTTTTTCTTTTTAAAAATTGTTAATTAGCTTATATAACTTGAAATGAATAAAAAATAAATATCTATTTATCTATCTATGTTTTCTCTGCGGCGAAAAAGGCGTCAGCACCCCAGAATGCCAAAAACACCAGGGAAACCGCCAAGGGAACGACAAAGTTAGGGAGAGTCGTTGTTCAAACATGAACATAACAAATCTATAGATAACCCAATGTGTATGTGAAATAAAGATAAGACAGATTACCCTAAGCATACACTGACGGTTATCTACAGATAAATTACATAAGTAAGAATAGATAGATAAGAACATAGACATTAAGAATAGAAGATAAGACAACCAAATTGTATATATATAGTAGTAATGTAGTGAAATAAAATAAGTATTCATTCGACTTACAACCGAGTTTATATTCAACAGTCGTTTCCAAAACAGCTACCCCGACCAGAGGAAGTAAAAAAAGAAGACGTGATTAAAGGGAAGAATGATCAGATTGTTAGTGTATCAGGTCATTGTTCTGGAGATATGTCTGTGGAAGATTCAAATGAAAGGGTCGGTAAGGTTTTAGAAGTTGAAGGCCCTTTCAAGATTCTTCAACGAGAAGTTCCAATTTCAGAAAGTCATCCTGTGAAAGGTTTTGCTTTGAAATCTCTGCACGAGAGAACTATTACAGGAGGCGAGCTGAAATTATTGGTCAGCCAATTGTAAGTACGCAAATTAAAAAGTGTAGAGAAAGATTCAAGAAGCGAAAGGACTTTCAGAGACTCATAGTCGAGACGATCTTGACTTCCAAAACTGATGGTAGAATGTATGCACAAGTAAGTCTGAAAGATGAACTTGTTTCAGGTTTGTTGGACAGTGGTGCTTCTATCTCTGTTTTGGGAGACGCTTGTTTTGAATTCTTAGAGAGAAATGGAATTCAATTACTACCGTACAAGAATGTCGTGCGGACGGCTGATGGGAAATCTCATGATATCGTGGGTTATTGTGAAATCCCAACAACACTTGACGGTATAACGAGGACCATTACCTTCTATGTAATTTCTAACTTGACGCAAAAGGTTTATCTTGGTATGGACTTCTGGACCGAACTTCACCTAACTCAACAAGTGAGCCAGATAGACAGTAATGACGTGTTTGAAGGAAATAGCGATATTGCAGAGGAAGTCGAATTTATCGATTTAACGACGATTCAGCGAATCAAGTTGGATTCGGTAAAGCGGCTTTTTTCAAACTTTGCTGAGCTAGGTCTTGGTAGGACGCATGTAGAAACCCATATTATCGACACAGGTAATGCAGTGCAGATTAAGTCTAAGCACTATCCACTGTCTCCGGTGAAGGAAGCGGAGGTTTACAAGGAATTGGATCGCATGTTAGAACTTGGGGTAATTGGGGAGAGTAATTCACCTTGGTGTTCGCCTATTGTGTTGGTTCGGAAACCAGGAAAAGTATGTCTTTGCTTGGATAGTCGTAAGCTTAACAGCAAAACGATTAATGATGCATATCCGTTGTCACATATCAAAGGTATCATCAGTAGATTAGAAGACACTCATTTCATAACGGGTCTTGATCTAAAGGATGCATTTTGGCAAATCCCGTTAGATGAAGAGTCAAAGCAAAAAACTGCATTCGCAGTTCCCGGAAAGCCGCTGTATCACTTTAATGTGATGCCGTTTGGGTTATACAACGCCGCACAGAGAATGTGTCGTCTAATGGACCGAGTAATTCCTTCTCGGCTCAGACAACATGTTTTCATTTATTTAGATGTTCTTTTGATATGTACACCGGATTTCGAAACCCATATTCAAGTATTGACGGACGTGGCAACTTGCCTTCGCAAAGCAAACTTTACCATCAACCTCAATAAGTCCAAGTTCTGCATGCGTGAAATTAAGTTCCTTGGTTACATCGTTGGTCAGGGCACGCTAAAAACCAACCCTGGAAAGGTAAACGCGATGGTAAACTTTCCGCTTCCTAAAACGGCAAGACAGGTGCGAAGATTTATCGGTATGACAGGTTGGTAAAGGCGTTTTATCAAGAATTATTCAGATCTTGCAGCTCCATTAACCGATTGCCTTAAAAAGCAAAAAGGTTTCGAGTTGACATCTGCAGGCAAGGATGCGTTTGACAAATTGAAAGAAGCGCTAGTCTCCGCCCCTGAATTGACTCAGCCAGACTTTAGCAAAGAGTTCACCATTCAGTGTGATGCTTCGTCTGAGGGGGTCGGAGGAATGGTTTTCCAGCTGGATGCAGATGGCAATGAAAAACCTTTAGCTTTCATGTCAAAAAAGTTGAACAAGGCACAGAAAAATTATACGGTGACAGAGCAGGAATGTCTGGCAGTGGTTCTTAGCATCAGAAAGTTTCGCGCCTATATCAAAGGTTTGCCTTTTTGCGTTATTACTGACCATTCAAGTCTGAAATGGCTAATCTCTTTGAAGGATTTGAGTGGGTGGCTCGCAAGATGGAGTTTGGAGCTTCAAGGCTTTCATTTTAAAATTCAGCATCGTAAGGGTTCGTTGAATGTTGTTCCGGATGCGCTTTCGAGAGGAGATATGGAGGAACTTTCCATCACGGCGATAGGAATGGAATTAGATATCGACTCGCCCGAGTTTGATTCTGTTGAGTACAGTGCATTGAGAGAGCAAGTCGAAAAGAATCAATCCTCACTTCCAGATCTAGTTCTATCCGACAAATACATATATAAAAGAGTTAGATTTAGAAGTGAAGAACTTGAAAGCGAAGACTCTTTGTGGCGCTTATGGATACCAAACACATTGACTCACCAAGTTATTGAAATGGCTCACGATTTAAAACTCTGTTGTCATAGTGGCTTCTCCAAGACATATGTTCGAATTCGTGAGAAGTACTATTGGCCAAAAATGGCTATAGACATCAAATCCTATGTGAGTCAATGTGAGGTATGTAAAACCATAAAAGCACCTTATAAGATTCTTCGTCCTCTAAGCAGATCATCTCTGAGCGACCGATGCAGCGTTTGAACGTTGATTTGTAAGGACCATATCCGCGTACAAAAGATGGAAATGTTTGCATTTTTATCGTTGTTGATAATTTTTCGAAATATGCTTTTCTGAAGGCGTTTCCGAAAGCAAACTCATCGAAAATTATCGCGTTCCTCGAATAAGATGTTTTTCATGCATTTGGAACACCCAAATTCCTACATTCAGATAACGGCAAACAATTTACTTCAGCTGAGTTTGCTAAGTTTTTGAACAATTATGGCGTTCAACACATTCTAACAGCTTTTTATTCACCACAAACAAAAATATCGGAGAGGGTGAACCGAACTGTTTTAAACAAGCTGGGAGTTTTTGTACGAGACGAGCAAAATCGTTGTGATTCCCATCTTTTAAGCATATCTTGTGCTTTGAGATCGGATTTTCATGATTCACTCGGTTGTCAACCATATTTTGCAATGTTTGGACAGAATATGATTAACCAAGGAACTTCGTACAAAATTCTTAGAAATTTAAAATCACTTCACGATCCAGAACTGAATGTTACTTATCTGACGATTTTCAAGATCTTTCTTTTGCCCGGCTTTAATTGGGCTTAGCCCCACGTTTTATACACTTATTTCTTCCACCTAACTTTGCACAAGGATAAGTCCCGTGGGTTCATTTGCAATTTTGTTGCCTCTTAAGAGTAAACAAAACGCAAATAAAATTTATTGCAATACCTTAGAGCTTAGATTGGAAAAAAGGGGAAAAATTCAATGCCGTTTTGAAGTAAAAAAGTAAAAAGCTAGTTAATGAGATAAAAGTGCAAAAGCTTAAACTTATTAATGAGGCTTTTCAAATTTAAACTTAAAATAAGTTAATATAATTGTGTAAAGTTTGAATCACAGTAACTTTAAAGGTGAATAAGGGCAGGATTTTTTGAAAAGGGAGACAAACCAGAACAAAAATTAAACAGAGCAATGAAAGAACAAGTAACAAAGGCTGAATTGATTTGACAGTGCCAAATCACAATCAATTAATTTGCAAGGCAATTTAATAGATATGCCATGCAAATTATATTAGCATAAAGCCGCAATGAATTGTCCCAATTGTCATAGCCTGGAAACAGAGCACCCGCTCATGGCACGGAGGCCACGAGTTCAAGTCCCAGCACTGGCCGAATCTTCTTTTGTTTTGTTATTTTTTATATTTTTATTTTTTTTGTTATCAAGAATTATTTGCATAACGCATGTATGTATATACATACAATGTTAATTAGTTGCTACTTGCAGGCACATATAAAAGTGACACTGGGGAAATAATTTTTTTTTTAACAAAAATAAGAATTATAGATTTAGGCATAAATAATCATTTCTGACAACAGCAAAAGCAACAACAGAACACGATGAGTCATATATCCAGCCTGGATGCTGTGACCACTCCATCGCCAGCTGATTTCGTGATAGAAAAGGTGAGTGACCTTGTAGTATATATGCTACTTTTCTATGCATACCTAGGTTTTATTATGTTTATTGTATATGATGATTGATTAGTGTGCAAGATCTTCGTCAAAAGTCTGGCATGATCTTTTTTTGTTGTGCTCTGACAGTGGTCAAGATCCTACTCCCTCCGACGAGCGTGAGGCCGGTCAAGCATGCCAGCAACGACCCCGCCGGCAACAAAGGAGTCGCAACAGTCAGCGATCAAGACCTGACAAAGCTTATACCACTCTAGTAACAACAGGTTCTACATGCTTGTCCTTCCATCAATTGTACTCCTGTGACAAGTTTTTAAAACTTACTCCAGCTCATCAGCTAAACCTTGGTACAGAGAGCAAAGCACTCCACAAACTGCCTTAGATCTGGACATTTCGCAAAAGATTGTTCTTCCGGTTGTTGTATAAAATGTCAGAAGAAGCACAACACGCCTCTTCATCTGGATGAGTTGAAAAGGTCCAAAAACGAAAAAAGAAAACCGGCATCACTAGGGAAATCAATATCAACAGCAGAGTTCCCAAGCCTTTGCACTTCTGCAGCTGGAACCAATCTCAGTGCCGTAATGTCTACAAGCGTGATACTTGGCACAGCCATCGTGAACATAAGGTGTCAGACAGGAAGACAAATAGCATACCGAGCATTATTAGATTCTGGATCGCAAATCAATCTTATAACCGACAGGCTAGCGAAATCCTTAAGCTTAAGGGAGACGCATGAGGCGTTATGGGTGGAAGGCATCGGCCAAAGCAAACGGGCATCCCATCGCAGAGTAAACCTTGAAATAAACTCTAAAATCAATGGATTCTCTACCCGAGTGGAAGCACATATTCTTCCAAAAAATATTTCGCCACAACCATCACGGCCCATCCCTACATCATCCTGGAATATTCCCAACAATATTGTTTTGGCTGATTCGCAATTTGATCGTCCAGGACAAATAGATATGCTGATCGGAGCGGAAATCTTCTATTCGACTTTGGTTGTTGGACAAATCAGCCTAGGAGATGATCTCCCAGCCCTACAAAATTCTGTATTTGGATGGACAGTTGTGGGCAAGGTATCAGCTCCCACGTGCCGTCCTATGGTGGCAGCTTGCGGAATTTGTACCGCAGACGAGGCTCTCGATCAACAGATTGAAAGGTTTTGGCGGTTAGAGGAAACAAACTCAACAACAGAAAATTTCACGCAAGCCGAGAAACGCTGTGAAAGCCACTTCATCAAAACCACAACTAGAGACTCTACTGGTCGCTTTGTGGTGCGATTGCCCTTTAAAGAGGCACCCACTTGCTTGGGAGAATCGAAGGACAAAGCGTTTAGAAAATTTATTGCGCTTGAGCGGAAGCTTGCAAATTCACCGGAACTAAAAAAGCTATACCAACAATTCATGGAAGAATATCAACAACTGGGTCATATGCAAGAAGTGAAACTTTATCAAATTGTCAAACCATACTACTTTTTGCCACATCATTGCATTCAAAGGCCTGACAGCAGCACAACTAAGCTTAGAGTAGTATTTGATGCATCTGCAAAAAAAAACACAAACATATCACTCAATGATGTTCTCTCCACTGGTCCGACAATTCAAGACGATGTCTTCTCAATGCTACTGCAATTTCGCATGCCAAGATATGTGTTTACCGCAGATATTGAGAAGATGTACCGGCAGGTACTTATAAACGAAGAAGGTCAGAAGTTCCAGCAGTTCTAAGCTCCAGACAATTATATATGGCACCACCTCTGCATCTTACTTAGCTACAAAGTGCTTTCAGACCTTGGCCCAAGAAAACAAAGGCCGATTTCCATTGGGATCGATGGCCCTGTTACGAGATTTTTATGTAGACGTCGTATTAACTGGGTCTGACAAAATTGCCGAGTTGATAACAACCCAATTCGAACTTCAAACAATTTTGCAAAGAAGTGGGTTCAAGTTAAGGAAGTGGTGCGCAAACCATGCATCTCTCCTTAAGGGTATTCCGCTTGAAGATAGAGAAACGGAGCTTGACTTCAGCAGCAATGTAAATGAACACATCAAAACAGTGGGGCTTACGTGGATGCCGAAATCGGACCAACTCTGTGTCAAGACATCCTGGGTTGATAAGGTTCGAACAACTAAACGTTCCGCATATTCCGACATTGCTCACCTATTTGATCCACTGGGAATCATGGCTTCGGTGGTAGTGGTTGCAAAAATTGTTCCCCAGAAACTATGGGAATTGAAACTTGATTGGGATGCAGCACTGCCTCAAGAAATGCAGACAACATGGCTAAAGTATCGTGAAGGCCTACAATTACTGAACAACAACAAGATTGGTAGGCACATATATGCACATAAAAGCCCAAAAAACACACAGTATCACGTTTTCGCTGACGCTTCGGAGAAGCCCTAAGGATACAGTGATGGCACTATCACAGTGCGATCAAGAGTAGCACCATCAAAACAAACATAACTAGCACAGCAAGCAACTATTCCCCGGCTAGAGCTTTGTGCCGCTCTCCTTGCTACTGAACTCCTGCTTCGAAATTGTTCTTGCTTGGATTAATTCATCGTCATCCGCTTCGCTCCCTATTTTGGTTGCTAACCGAGTAGCGCGTATTCAACAAAGCACAATACCTCAGCAGTGGCACCACGTCCCGTCTAAAGAAAATCCGGCTGATGTGCTGTCACGTGGAATAGCACCTGAACGACTTCAAGATTGCAACATTTGGTTCTACGGACCAAAGTTTCTACATGGAGCCACTTCAATTTGGCCACCTAAATACAAACCAATTGACGAGAATCTATCTGTGGGAGCCGCTGTACACGATTCACCCCCACATCAAGAAAGAATTTTAATGACCCTCTACCATAAAAAATCTTTCTTGATGGGGGGTGAATTGTGTACAGCGGTTTGGAGGCCATCCGCACCAGATGGGGTGATAATTACCAAAATCAAGAAAAATAATAAACTGTCAGCTGAAGAAATCGAGTTAAAGATGACGAAAATCAAGCTAAAAAATGGTCCCCTATCAGTGGTGGAGCTAAGTCAAGCAAAATAGAACATCTACAAACATATGCAAAAAGACCAATTCAAGAACGAAATCAAGCATTTGAAGGACGAGGTTGAAGTTCCAAATAAAAATCCATACAAGAGCCTGGCACCCTTTCTAGACGAAGAAGGGTTGATTCGAGCGGGCGTTTAGAAGCATCGGCTTTGCCATACGACGCTAAGGATCCCATATTATTACCATACAATCATCCATACACCAAAATGCTATTAGTTGAAATTTACGAGAAAAACAATCATGTTGGGCCACAAACTATGCTGTCGATTGCTAGGCAGACTATTTGGGCAATGCTTGTGCCGCACCAAAGCTTTTATCACAACAAATAGGAAATCTGCCTTCAGATGGAATTCAACCAGCAAGACCATTCATCAAATCAGGCGTTGACTTTTGCGGTCCAATATCTACACACTACAAGATAAGGGGCAAGCGGCCTCAAAAATCTTACATTGCAATCTTCTGCTGTTTCTCCATAAAGGCCTGCCATTAAAAGCACTGGAAGCACTCAAACGATTCATGGCCAGAAGGGGCCATTGCAGGAACATATACTGCGATAATGAAACTAACTTTGTTGGTGACAGAAATCAGCTATCAGATCTAATGGGTTTCATGAAATCCGAGAGAGAAAGAGAGAAAATCACATCTTCATGCGCCACCAAAAGATGTGATTTTCATTTCATTCCATCTGGCTCACCGCATTTTGGTGGTCTATGGGAAGCTGCGGTCAAATCATCAAAGCATCTGCTGCAGCACACGTTGGCAGGAGCCTCATTGACTTATGAGGAACTAGAGACGGCTGCCACACAAGTTGAAGCCATTTTAAACTCAAGGCCTATAACTCCAATTTCCGACTCGCCAAACGACCTTACAGCTCTTACGCCAGGCCATTTCCTCATTGGAGAACCTCTCGTAACCAATGTTGATCCCGCAGCCGGATCAAACGATTCAGGGATACTTGCTCGCTGGAATCTCGTAAATCATATCAAAAATGAGTTGTAGCGTCGATGGTCATGTGATTACTTAAATCAGCTGCAGCACCGATATAAGAGGAAGGAGAGATGTCAGAATGTAGAGCCAGGAATGGATGGTAATAATCAAAGAAGACAACACACCAAGCTTGCGATGGCCACTTGGACGTATTACTAACGGTATAACTGGAGACGATGGCCCGGTTCGAGTAGCAGATGGGCAGACAGCTACTGGGATATTCCATCTTGCCATACACAGATTGGCTCCACTTCCAGTTCCAACCCAAGATGATGCTGTCAATCCAAGAGAAAACACAGATAACCCACCAAATTATTGCTCAGCAACTTTGGTACATTCACACACACCCAAAAAGAGGTTCAAGTCTTCAGTTGGATCAGCAACCCTTGCTATACTATTGGTATTACTTTTCGCTCCCATCATAGCATGTGCTCCAGTCAATATTCAACCAATTCTGTCACAACCAGGGATCTACTTTGAAAATTTTGGTACCTCAGCCATAACTTCAAGTAATTGGAATATAATTACCTGCTATGACATGGACCCTTATTGGACCGAATACCACAAGATCATAACCTTTAGTAAGAAGCTAGCAGAAATTTGTCAACTGTTTTCAAACAAAAACGAGACATGCAAAGGGACACTTCTCCAATTCCACCGAATAAACGCGCACATAAAAAAGGATAACGATCTCTTATCCGTAACATCAATCAGTCAGAGAGTTCGTCGTGGAGCCTTAAATTTCATAGGAAATGTGGCTAATGCTTTATTTGGGGTCCTTGATGATGAATACGCCAACCACACGTCCGTAACAATCAACACTATGACACAAGATGAAGGTCACATGGTTAACCTCATAAAAAACCAGACCTCAATAATTGACGCCAGGATAAATATTATCAAACAAAATGAACAAGAGACAAGTTCCCGATTTGAAGAGATATACGAAAACCTCAAAAGGTTCACAGCAGTCATTATTGGCATAAGACAGGAATACCACCAAGAAAGACTGCGGCAGCTTTCCAATTCAATAACATTACAGCTTCTATTAGTTTCTTCACAATTTCAAAAAACCCAAGTTTCATTAATAGATGTAATGATCGACAACCATCATGGTAAAATAAATCCTCAGCTTATTTCACCTGCTCAGTTAAAACAGGAGTTGACCAAGATAAAAGTGAACCTACCTTCTTCAGTCAGGCTTCCAGTAGCTCCAGACGAAATTCCGAAGCTGTATCATCTAATGAGCATTCACGGCAAGGTTCTGAATAAGCATATTATCTTCAAAATTGAATTACTACTTTTAAGTCTTGATGAATTTGAGCTCTTCAAAGTTACTCTGGTTCCAGTTCTTATCGGGCAGTCATTTTTTACCATACAACCATCTACCGAGTACATTATTGTCAACTTGCACCGTGACCAGTACTACTCTCTATCAACAACAGAATTCCAAGGATGTTTTTCCCTCACTACAGAAAGACATCAATGCCATTTGCAGCGTCCGATTTACAGACGATAATGAGCAGTAAGCTCCTGTGAAATCAACTTCTTAAACCCCTGTCCTACCCGACAATTTGACCACCGTATCTTATGAGGCCTTGCCTTACAAAAAACATTTAGAAGAACTGGATGCACTCAAGCGAGAACTCATAAACATAACAAAAGCGTTGCCTTCTATAACATACCAAAAGGATGTGCATCAATTTGCGGTCAACTACGTGACATTAATCACATCCCTTATAATCCTTATCTGCTTGTTGAAGTGGTCATACTGCTATTACTGCAAACACGAAATGTCAAGATCTAAAGACAAGAGGAAGCCCAGCAGAATCTCAGTGAATTTCCGGGGGAGCCTCGAATGCAAAAACGTAGACCTCAACGACAAAAACCCTAACAATATAACCTTCGAAATGGTGCTTTAGTTTCGAACATAGTTCAACGGGCCGAGAATGTATATTTAAATCCATCAGATTATCATATACCAACCATTTTTACCCTATAACAGCTTCTCTGTATACTAATGACAACAGCAATGGCTTCTCTGTATACTTTATTTTTATATAAATAATATTCCACTATGGATCATATCCAGGTAAATTTCTCAAGATAGTCAGCATTATGCTCAAAACGTGCATGCAAAAAAAATGTATCATATTTCTTTTAATGATTTGTATTACAGTAATTTTTTTTTTTTCCTATTTGTAAATTTTGCTAAGTAAGCAAAATAAGTGTATAAACAGCATTGTAAGTTAATAAAATCTTATCAGTTAAGATCAAAAGGTTGTCAAGAGTTCTAATTATTATTGCTTCCCCCCACCAGAGACAAGGGGCAATAATTTAATCACAAAATAACTTCGCTCTACAAACTACCGCAAAATACAAAGGTACAAGAACCTTTCGTATTCCTCTACGGTCTGGTCAAGGTTTATGTACCCTGTCCAGCTAGTCGGAGCAAAATAGCTACGACTTTAACAGACAATTTTAGGTTTGAAATGCGATTTCTTTCGAAAAATACAAATTGTTATTAAATCTACAGACGATCTTTTTATTGTAAGACATTTTCAGGAACTGAACAAATTTGTAAAATTTCTTGATTTCGTGAAACACAAACTTACAAGTAAATGTGAATTTTAACAAATTTGTACTTGTTAACAACAAAGAAAATTTACTTTTGGTGAAACGGAAATAATGAAATTTCTACAAATTTCCTTTTGTAAACTACAACTACAATATTGTGGCACAAATATTTTGTGAAACAGAATAAATCGATTTTTCTACAAATTGGTTGAAATAGTGCTTGTAATTTACCATTTGTAAGTTGGTGAAAGAGGCCACTCTGTCCATCTTCCTGGTTGATTTGTAACTAACTCTAAAGAGTGGAGTGGAGAAGATTTCCCGATATTTTGCGAGTGTTTAATACACATGTTTTTTTTATTCTTATTCTATTTTAAAACCAATTGGCGATTTCAGCGCGCCTCATTGCGACTTGATTCGCAGTTGAAAAATTATGCTTCATGATAGTACTAAGAGTTAGTTACGAATCAACCAGGAAAATGGCCAGACGAAAAATTACACCATGAGAGACTATACAGAATGTATATACAATGGTATATACAAAGGCAGAACTGAAGCAAGCAATTATATAATAATAAAATACAAGATTAGCCGTCTGAAAATCCGCCATTGTGTAGGTAGTGGCACCAGTTCTCGAACAGTTTTGCCACTTTGAAGATTGAATGGTCGGTAATAAAAATTTGCCTTGTTACTAGATATAAACTGTTATTTTATTTTCTAATATTTTCGAACATGAGTTTCCTAGAGCCGAGGTTATAAATTCGATAATTAAAACAATTAAGATATTAAATTTATCGTTTTTAATGTTTAAACAAATTTAGTGATAAACTTTTAATTTAAATTCAAGTAATATTCATGAAAATAGTTACATTAAAGCAATTAAGATTAAGAAGAAGACAAAGTGAAAATAACAATTCAAAGTCAAAATATAAAAAAAATTAAATGATACACCTAAAACTTTCATAAATTCAGGTATGTTCAGGTAAGTAGGTAAGTACATTTAATACTTAAAGTAAATTGAACTTGAAGGAACTTGTTGAAATAAATAATATTAGGGTAAGTAGGAACAAATTATTATGTACAAATATCGCACACAAATTCTTCCTCTTGTGCTTCTAAGAACGTTTTGGTACTGAATTTCGTACATGCAAGGTGACACCACTTGCTGTACAAGTCGCACTTGATGTTCTTTAGTTCATCCTCTTCTGCGTCTGTGTCCAAATCATCTTGAAACTGTCCACAGATTTCATTTTTGGCGGATTTTTTGGAAACTTTGGAAATTTTAAAATTTTCTCTTATTCTTTTTTTTTTAGAATTTTGTAAGTTGTTGCGAGGCAATAGGAGGTTTTAAGAAAGTTGGTTGTGAACGATGGGTAGGAAAAAGGATAGGTTAGGATATTGGATAGGAATATGTCAGAAAGGGCAAGAGTGCCTTAGCTCGCAGGACGGGGGGATCTTGTTCCCGCAACTAGACCTCACCTGCAACAACACATAAATCAGGCCTAGAAGACAACATGAAAAAAAAATAAGAAAATCGGATGGACTGACATTTCACCACACCTCAGGTGCTACTGATGTTATTGCAGCATGGCCTTATCCCAACCAACCTGTAAATCGACGGTCACACTTTTGCCTCCAATGTACTTAGCTTACCTTCCACACCCCTGAAAATTTCAACTTAAAAAATCATATTGACTAATAAGGTCAGGTTCATTTTTCTAATGTGATATTACAAATTCTTTTATTAATTTCATTAATAGAAAAAAAATTATACCAAAACAATAAATGACTATAAATTCCTTTGAAAAAGAAAATTTTTTCGAATCTCCTATCCTCCTATAATCCTACCTAGCTAGAGCCCTGTTATGGTAGTCTTAAATAGAAATCGTTATCACAAGAAGAAAAGCAGATTGGAATACTTACAATAATTCAATTTTTTTTTAATTTAAAGTAAATTAATGAAAATATATAAAAAAATAAATTAATACAATTTCTTTAATTTAAATACCCTAGAACACAACATCAACAATAAACAATACCACTGTTTGACGGACGCACTAGGGTAGTATTAACTACTGCCCAGGTAATGTGTCAAAACTGCTTCAGGCAACTATAATGTCCCTCGATACGCCTTACTGCCCGATTATGTCTAACCGACAGAAGCCGGAGGAGGCAACAAAAAAAGATAGCTTGTTACCTGATATAAACACGTATATACGGTTTTACGCTGCACGTTTCGAAGGGGCTGCAGAGTCCTGGTCCAACAAAAAAATTTGGTTGCCTCAGGAAAAAAGCTGCGGTTGACTCACAAGAAACTGGTTATGGTTATCTCAGGAAAAACGTTACGGTTGTCTCAGAAAAAAAACAAACTGCGGTTGACTCCCAAAAAAATGTGGTTGTCTCAGGATAAAAAAACGTTTGGCGGCCCCTACCTTTCGCAAAGGATTTCTAGCCGCCAAACTTTCCAACCTCCTCGCAGTAACCCCTAAACAATATATTGTTCAATCTTTGATTTTCTTTTTATTGCAAAACAATTATAATTTTAACCTCCACTCTCCCCCTTCACAGTAAAAAAATTAGCTTGAAACTTCCTCGTGCCGGGTTAATTTTGTTCTCGTTATATTAGGCGGTTTTTTTCACCTCACTTAAAATTTCCTAAAATCTTTTTTTTTTTTTTATTTAGTGGTTATTTTTATTTTTCACCAAACATTTAAAACAAATTTATTACCTGCACTTTTTCCACTGATCCAATAAAAAATATATCGACAAGCAAGACTTTGCTAGCACAGATTCTCAAATAGACCGACACTACCAATTCCTTTCAGCTTAATGGTAGATGCCGATAACATCCAACAATACTACACTTTTTTTCTTATCTCCCTCCCACATCATTTGCATCATCCGATCTTGACGGAGCCGCTAGTATCAACACCAATACTAACACATAATGGTATTGGAACTAGCGCAACGTCATTAATCTAGTCCTTCTACAGCAAAGACTGTTTTTAAACCTTGCGACTAGAGCACTGCGACTTTCGTTGATTCTCTTTTGTTGCCTGTCCTTGTCGCAGAAAAACTTTTAAGCGTAGCGATTGTGTTTGCAACTTTTCACTATGACATTTCTTGAATTCCTTTTCATTTCAAGTTTGTAGAGTGAACATTTTCAGCTGCTGTACTGTGCCTACGTGCTACCTGCTACAAAAAAACATCACATTACTCGTTCATGGCGAACAAGCAATGAAATAGATTGACAAAAATGAATGATTTCCCGAAAAAGCACAAAGAAGAAAGACTGATAATCGCGCGACTCGAGCTACTCGTGCGATTATGTCTTCCCCGGCCACCACATACGTCTCTCTCCTAAAAGCTGAAGCAAAGTAACGAATCGCAAGCAAAAGTCGCAAGGTTTAAAAACAGTCAAACCGATCTTTGTTCTCGTGTTCGCCTCCAGGGCTGATATTGAATCCCCATAATTATTTGAAGAGGTACTACTCCTGCCTCATGCCTACTCAAGGTCCTCAAAAAAAATTAAAACACTCTTGTCACCAAATAACCTCTGATACTTCAGATGTCATAAAGTGGAACCGAGCTCTCCATCTGTCAAATTGACAAATTGACTGCACTAAAGTGGCAGCCTAAAATCTTTTTTCCATACCTGGAACTCCACCGTAAGAAAATATCCACTTTTGAGTCAACACTCCTTTGCTTTTTTCTGTGAATGGACTAAATTTAAAATTAAATTAGAATTTAGCTTCTTTTCAGGTAAGTTGTTTTATTTAATTTATTTTATTTTGCATATATATTTCAACAATATTCTTTTCTTCGCCTTTTTTTAGGAAGACGGTAACTTCTTTTTGTTTCGGTTTGAAGTAAGGAGTGAGGTAAGTATGGTTGATATGTATATACATATGAGATAGTTTTGATTTGTTTTCCTTTTCAGGCAGCTGTAACAAAATTCCTAGCTGGAATTTTATGGACACGAAGTTTGGAAAAAGATGCCCTGATTATTTTTAGGGAGTATCTAACCCACGATAATCCTAAAGCCGGGTAAAACATAATAAGGCAATTTATAATTGTATAACTTGCTTCTATAGGTATCCATCTATATAAACATATATATTTGTTAACATTGATAAATATTTTTGTTGTTTTTTTTTCAATATAGTTTCTTTTTCAGGCAAATTTCAGCATCAAGGCAGTGTAAAGAAACTATGTTCCAGAGACTCATAAAGGTAAATCGATTTTACATATTGTAAGGACTGATAACTAAAAGAACTAAAACATTCTTTCAGGTAACTTTCTAGGCAAATTCAATGGGCGAACCAGGAGAAAATGTGCTGTTGTATCATACCGTTTGCAGAAAGTGAAGTAAGTGAAGAAAAGTAGAAAGTAGTAGTAGCATTTAGTTAAAATACTCTATGTTTATCTTGTTTGTTATGTAGGAACTAAAATGAAGACATTATAAATAAATATATAATATAATATAATAAATATGATAATAGAATAAAAAAAAATTAAAATATCACAGTTCAACGTTAAATTTAGTATCACAGTTAGTTAAAAAAATTATACAAATTGTAAATATCACAGATTCTAGGTATTACTAAGTAATTAATATCACAGATTATCAGTATTTATACTATCACAGTTATATAAGTTATATACTAAGTCTAACGATTAGATCGTAGAAAATAGTAGTCAATAAGGTAAAATAAATAACAATAATAAATAAATAAATACAATAAATAGCATGCAATAGACAAACAAATAAATAATTTATTAGATAACAACAAAATAGATTATAATTTATTCAAGGTTTAAGGTATTAACTAAAACACTGAAGCTTGGAAAAGGACAAAAAGCATGCATGTTGTCAGTAGGGTAGGCTATTTGTATATTTTAATCCATCAGATTATCATATACCAACAATTTTTACCCTAAAACAGCTTCTCTGTATACTAATGACAACGGCAATAGCTTCTCTGTATACTTTATTTTTATATAAATAATATCATACTATTGATCTTATCTTGGTAAATTTCTCACGATATTCAGCATTATGATCAAAACGTGCATGGCGAAAAATTTATCATATTTCTTTCATTGATTTGTATTATAGTAATTTTGTATATTTTTTGATATTTGTAAATTTAACTTAGTAAGCAAAATGAGTGTATAAATAGCATTGTAAGTTAATAAACTTTCGTCAGTTAAGATCAAAATGTTGTCAAGAGTTCTAATTATTATTGCTCCCCCCACCAGCGGTAAGGGGCAATAATATAATCACAAAATAACTTCGTTCTATAAACTACCGCAAAATACAAAGGTACAAGAACCTTTTGTATTCCTCTACGGTCTGGTCAAGGTTTATGTACCCTGTCCAGCCAGTCGGAGCATAATAGCTATGACTTAAACATTGGTGACCCCGACGTGATTTTAGCACAGACAACCTTCTGATCCTAAGTGATATCAAGCAGAATCCACCAGCAGGGGGAAACAAGTTGTTGAGGTTCCAGAGTTCCTGCGATCCATTGTTCCAGAATCCACCAACAGGTGGAAATAAGCTCTTGGTCTACCATTCACAGATCCAAGGAGCTGAGGTTCCAGAGTTCCTGCGATCCATTGTTCCAGAATCCACCATCAGGTGGAAATAAGCTCTTGGTCTAACATTCACAGGTCCAAGTTGCTGAGGTTGAAGAGTTCCTGCGATCCATTGTTCGAGAATCCACCAAAAGGTAGAAATAAGCTCTTGGTCTACCATTCATAGATCAAAGCACCTAAGAACTAAGGTTCCAGAGTTCCTGTGATTCATTGTTCCAGAGTCCACCAACAAGTGGAGATAAGCTCTTTCTCTAGGATTTACAGATTCAAGTGTCAGCTGGAGCTTCCAAAGTTCCTGCTTAACAAGTAGCCACGGTCTAACGTCTAAAAAGTCCCAAGTCGGAATTCATCAAGATGGAAGAAATGAAGGTTTTTACCATCGTGGCCAGCCAGAAGGCAATAACGGATGACTTGATCAAACTCAAGGCCGATGTTGGTAAAGATGGTCCTGATCAAAAAACATTCGACTACAAAACAAAAAGATTGAGGACATTAGAAGTTCTCTGGTTAGAATTCTCCAACAACCATGAGCAGATAAGGCCGTATGTGAAGGCAGACACTCCATATGTGCAAGGTAACACATACGAGAAAGTAAAAAAGGCTTACATTGAGCTCAAGCAAACCTTAGAATCAATTATGCCCATAGATGCTTGTCAAAAACGAGCCCTCAGAAGATCCAAGTCGATATGGTTATAACTTGAATGAATTCTTGCAGGTAGAAGACGATGTTCAAGAATCCCTTAGTTCTCTAACGACCAGATCTGAACAGTTCAACGTCCAGAATTCCGTATCATCCAATTCAGCTATGCACCTTCCCTCCACACCGAAGCAAGCCCTCAAGTTGCCCAAAGTAACGTTGCCAAAATTTGATGGGGACTACACGAAATGGAAGGAGTATAGTGATTTATTCACTGAGCTGGTGCACAGACAGGACATAGCTAACTGTCAGAAGCTGTTTTACCTGAAGACGACTCTGACGGGCGAAGCAGAGAGCCTGATAAGGCACTTTACCACATCCGATGACAACTACAGTGCGGCATGGCAAGTAGTCAAGGAGCGATATGACAACCCTAGGCTCCTGGTGACAGCACATGTTCAGAGATTGCTGATGCAACCAACCATCCAGAGTGAAGGCTCGAAAGCAATTTGGGAACAATCTCTTAAACAACTAAAGGCACTACCATCCTTGAACGAGTTCATGTCGTTCTTAGAAACTAGGTTCCAATCCTTAGAAACACTAGAGACAAGCTCAAGAAAATGCGCAGAAGATCAACGTCAGCGATCAAGACCTGACAAAGCCTATACTACTCTAGTAACAACAAGTTCTACATGCTTGTCCTGCAAAGGCAACCACCAATTGTACTCCTCTGACAAGTTTTTGAAACTAACCCCAGCTCATTGGCTAAATCTGGTACAGAGAGCAAAGCACTGCACAAACTGCCTTAGATCTGGACATTTCGCAAAAGATTGTTCTTCCGGTGTTTGTATAAAATGTCAGAAGAAGCACAACACGCCTCTTCATCTGGATTAGTTGAAAAAGTCCAAATACGAAACACCAACATCATCAGGGAAAACAATATCAACAGCAGAGTCCGCAAGCTTTTGCACTTCTGCAGATGGGACCAATCCCAGTGGCGTAATGTCTACAAGCGTAATACTTGGCTCAGCCATTGTGAACGTAAGATGTCAGACAGGAAGACAGATAGCTTGCCGAGCATTACTAGATTCTGGATCACAAACTAATCTAATAACCGACAGGCTAGCGAAATCCTTAGGCGTAAGGGAGACGCATGAGGCGTTATGTGTGGAAGGCATCGGCCAAAGCAAACAGGCATCCCATCGCAGAGTAAACCTTGAAATAAACTCTAAAATCAATGGATTTTCTACCCGAGTGGAAGCACATATTCTTCCAAAAATTATTTCGCCACAACCATCACGACCCATCCCTACATCATCCTGGAATATTCTCTACAGTATTGTTTTGGCTGATTCGCAATTGATCGTCCAGGACAAATAGATATGCTGATCGGAGCGGAAATCTTCTATTCGACTTTGGTTGTTGGACAAATCAGCCTAGGAGATGATCTCCCAACCCTACAAAATACTGTATTTGCATGGACAGTAGTGGGCAAGGTATCAGCTCCCACGTGCCGTCCTATGGTGGCAGCTTGCGGAATTTGTACCGCAGACGAGGCTCTCGATCAACAGATTGAAAGGTTTTGGCGGTTAGAGGAAACAAACTCAACAACAGACAATTTCACGCAAGCCGAGAAACGCTGTGAAAGCCACTTCATCAAAACCACAACTAGAGACTCTACTGGTCGCTTAGTGGTGCGATTGCCCTTTAAAGAGGCACCCACTTGCTTGGGAGAATCGAAGGACATAGCGTTTAGAAAATTTATTGCGCTTGAGCGGAGGCTTGCAAATTCACCGGAACTAAAAAAGCTATACCAACAATTCATGGAAGAATATCAAGTGGAAACATTCCGAGTAGAAACTCTCAATTTTATAACCTGCGTTTAAATAATATGAACCTTGTCATTGTACCATTTGTACATAGAACACATTTTTCACATTTTTATACGCATACAGCTCCATATATTTTCAATAAATTACCCTTAACAATAAGGCAAACAGTTTCAAACAAAATGTCAAAGACTGGTTATTCACAAATAGCTTTGAAAATATTGAATTATTTTTTTTAGATTTTTTTTTTTTTTTTAATCACATAAAATGTATAGAAACAAAAATGTATTATCTACAAATTGTTAAGTTTTATGACAGTAAATCTTGCTTTTATTTTTTAATTTACTTATTTTTTAATTTACTTTTAATAATAACATATCTTGCTGATGTGTTTTATTTAAATTAATATAGAATTAACACAGGTTGTCACCCCACAACATATATCAATAAAATGTAAAAATATTGATGTGTCATTCACCACTTACTTCTAAAGTAAAAGAAAGAACAGTATTACTTTTTTCTTTTTAAAAATTGTTAATTAGCTTATATAACTTGAAATGAATAAAAAATAAATATCTATCTATCTATCTATGTTTTCTCTGCGGCGAAAAAGGCGTCAGCACCCCAGAATGCCAAAAACACCAGGGAAACCGCCAAGGGAACGACAAAGTTGGGGAGAGTCGGTTCCAGAACAGCTACCCCGACCAGAGGAAGTAGAAAAAGAAGACGTGATTAAAGGGAAGAATGATCAGATTGTTAGTGTATCAGGTCATTGTTCTGGAGATATGTCTGTAGAAGATTCAAATGAAAGGGTCGGTAAGGTTTTAGAAGTTGAAGGCCCTTTCAAGATTCTTCAACGAGAAGTTCCAAGTTCAGAAAGTCATCCTGTGAAAGTTTTTGCTTTGAAATCTCTGCACGAGAGAAAGCAAAACTATTACAGGAGGCGAGCTGAAATTATTGGTCAGTCAATTGCAAAATTAAAAATCGTAGGGAAAGATTCAAGAAGCGAAAGTACTTTCAGAGACTCATAGTCGAGACGATCTTGACTTCCAAAACTGATGGTAGAATGTATGCACAAGTAAGTCTGAAAGATGAACTTGTTTCAGGTTTGTTGGACAGTGGTGCTTCTATCTCTGTTTTGGGAGACGCTTGTTTTGAATTCTTAGAGAGAAATGGAATTCAATTACTACCGTACAAGAATGTCGTGCGGACAGCTGATGGGAAATCTCATGATATCGTGGGTTATTGTGAAATCCCAACAACACTTGACGGTATAACGAGGAACATTACCTTCTATGTAATTCCTTACTTGACGCAAAAAGTTTATCTTGGTATGGACTTCTGGACCGAATTTCACCTAACTCCACAAGTGAGCCAGATAGACAGTAATGACGTGTTTGAGGGAAATAGCGATGTTGCAGAGGAAGTCGAATTTGTCGATTTAACGAAGATTCAGCGAATCAAGTTGGATTCGGTAAAGCGGCTTTTTTCAAACTTTGCTGAGCTAGGTCTTGGTAGGACGCATGTAGAAACCCATATTATCGACACGGGTAATGCAGTGCCGATTAAGTCTAAGCACTATCCACTGTCTCCGGTGAAGGAAGCGGAGGTTTAAAAGGAATTGGATCGCATGTTAGAACTTGGGGTAATTGGGGAGAGTAATTCACCTTGGTGTTCGCCTATTGTGTTGGTTCGGAAACCAGGAAAAGTATGTCTTTGCTTGGATAGTCGTAAGCTTAACAGCAAAACGATTAATGATGCATATCCGTTGTCACATATCAAAAATATCATCAGTAGATTAGAAGACACTCATTTCATAACGGGTCTTGATGTAAAGGATGCATTTTGGCAAATCCCGTTAGATGAATAGTCAAAGCAAAAAACGGCATTCGCAGTTCCCGGAAGGCCGCTGTATCACTTTAATGTGATGCCGTTCGGGTTATACAAAATGCCAAAATGGCTGCAGACATCAAATCCTATGTGAGTCAATGTGAGGTATGTAAAACCATAAAAGCACCTAATAAGATTCTTCGTCCTCTAATTACTAAGCAGATCATCTCTGAGCGACCGATGCAGCGTTTGAACGTTGATTTGTAAGGACCATATCCGCGTACAAAAGAGGAAAATGTTTGCATTTTTATCGTTGTTGATAATTTTTTGAAATATGCTTTTCTGAAGGCGTTTCCGAAAGCAAACTCATCGAAAATTATCGCGTTCCTCGAATAAGATGTTTTTCATTCATTTGGAACACCCAAATTCCTACATTCAGATAACGGCAAACAATTTACTTCAGCTGAGTTTGCTAAGTTTTTGAACAATTATGGCGTTCAACACATTCTAACAGCTTTTTATTCACCACAAACAAAAATATCGGAGAGGGTGAATCGAACAGTTTTAAACAAGCTGGGAGTTTTTGTACGAGACGAGCAAAATCGTTGTGATTCCCATCTTTCAAGCATAGCTTGTGCTTTGAGATCGGATTGTCATGATTCACTCGGTTGTCAACCATATTTTGCAATGTTTGGACAGAATATGATTAACCATGGAACTTCGTACAAAATTCTTAGAAATTTAAAATCACTTCACGATCCAGAACTGAATGTTACTTATCTGACGATTTTCAAGATCTTTCTTTTGCCCGGCTTTAATTGGGCTTAGCCCCACGTTTTATACACTTATTTCTTCCACCTAACTTTGCACAAGGATAAGTCCCGTGGGTTCATTTGCAATTTTGTTGCCTCTTAAGAGTAAACAAAACGCAAGGCCCAAATTTACAAAAAGTGACAGCACTGACTTTTTGTTCCAAATAAAATTTATTGCAATACCTTAGAGCTAAGATTGGAAAAAAAGGGAAAAATTCAATGCCGTTTTGAAGTAAAAAAGTAAATAGCTAGTTAATGAGATAAAAGTGCAAAAGCTTAAACTTATTAATGAGGCTTTTCAAATTTAAACTTAAAATAAGTTTATATAATTGTGTAAAGTTTGAATCACAGTAACTTTAAAGGTGAATAAGGACAGGATTTTTTGAAAAGGGAGACAAACCAGAACAAAAATTAAACAGAGCAATGAAAGAACAACTAACAAAGGCTGAAGTGATTTGACAGTGCCAAATCACAATCAATTAATTTGCAAGGCAATTTAATAGATATGCCATGCAAATTATATTAGCATAAAGCCGCAATGAATTGTCCCAATTGTCATAGCCTGGAAACAGAGCACCCGCTCATGGCACGGAGGCCACGAGTTCAAGTCCCAGCACTGGCCGAATCTTCTTTTGTTTTGTTATTTTTTTATATTTTTATTTTTTTTGTTATCAAGAATTATTTGCATAACGCATGTATGTATATACATACAATGTTAATTAGGTGCCACTTGCAGGCACATATAAAAGTGACACTGGGGAAATAATTTTTTTTTTAACAAAAATAAGAATTATAGATTTAGGCATAAATAATCATTTCTATCAACAGCAAAAGCAACAACAGAACACGATGAGTCATATATCCAGCCTGGATGCTGTGACCACTCCATCGCCAGCTGATTTCGTGATAGAAAAGGTGACCTTGTAGTATATATGCTGCTTTTCTATGCGTACCTAGGTTTTATTATGTTTATTGTATATGATGATTGATTAGTGTGCAAGATCTTCGTCAAAAGTCTGGCATGATCTTTTTTTGTTGTGCTCTGACAATGGTCAAGATCCTACTCCCTCCGACGAGCGTGAGGCCGGTCAATCATGCCAGAAACGACCCCGCCGGCAACAAAGGAGTCGCAACAGTCAGCGATAAAGACCTGACAAAGCTTATACCACTCTAGTAACAACAGGTTCTACATGCTTGTCCTTCCATCAATTGTACTCCTGTGACATGTTTTTGAAACTTACTCCAGCTCATCGGCTAAACCTTGGTACAGAGAGCAAAGCACTCCACAAACTGCCATAGATCTGAACATTTCGCAAAAGATTGTTCTTCCGGTGTTTGTATAAAATGTCAGAAGAAGCACAATACGCTTCTTCATCTGGATTAGTTGAAAAAGTCCAAATACGAAAAACCAGCATCATCAGGGAAAACAATATCAACAGCAGAGTCCGCAAGCTTTTGCACTTCTGCAGCTGGATCCAATCCCAGTGTCGTAATGTCTACAAGCGTGATACTTGGCACAGCCATCGTGAACATAAGGTGTCAGACAGGAAGACAAATAGCATGCCGAGCATTATTAGATTCTGGATCGCAAATCAATCTTATAACCGACAGGCTAGCGAAATCCTTAAGCTTAAGGGAGACGCATGGGGCGTTTTGGGTGGAAGGCATCGGCCAAAGCAAACAGGCATCCCATTGCAGAGTAAACCTTGAAATAAACTCTAAAATCAATGGATTCTCTACCCGAGTGGAAGCACATATTCTTCCAAAAAATAATTCGCCACAACCATAATGGCCCATCCCTACATCATACTGGAATATTCCCAACAATATTATTTTGCTGATTCGCAATTTGATCGTCCAGGACAAATAGATATGCTGATCGGAGCGCAAATCTTCTA
This sequence comes from Platycheirus rosarum, assembly GCA_963971375.1. Classification (NCBI taxonomy): domain Eukaryota; kingdom Metazoa; phylum Arthropoda; class Insecta; order Diptera; family Syrphidae; genus Platycheirus; species Platycheirus rosarum. The sequence continues at coordinate 166,027,535 of OZ020507.1, read as the reverse complement.
TTCGACTTTGGTTGTTGGACAAATCAGCCTAGGAATTGATCTCCCAACCCTACAAAATACTGTATTTGGATGGACAGTAGTGGGCAAGGTATCAGCTCCCACGTGCCGTCCTATGGTGGCAGCTTGCGGAATTTGTACCGCAGACGAGGCTCTCGATCAACAGATTGAAAGGTTTTGGCGGTTAGAGGAAACAAACTCAACAACAGAAAATTTCACGCAAGCCGAGAAACGCTGTGAAAGCCACTTCATCATAACCACAACTAGAGACTCTACTGGTCGCTTTGTGGTGCGATTGTCCTTTAGAGAGGCACCCACTTGCTTGGGAGAATCGAAGGACATAGCGTTTAGAAAATTTATTGCGCCTGAGCGGAGGCTTGCAAATTAACCGGAACTAAAAAAGCTATACCAATAATTCATGGAAGAATATAAGCAACCAGGTCATATGCAAGAAGTAACCCTGCATAAAATTGCCAAACCATACTATTTTTTGCCGCATCATTGCATTCAAAGGCCTGGCAGCAGCACAACTAAGCTTAGAGTAGTATTTGATGCATCCGCAAAAACAAACACGAACATATCACTCAATGAGGTTCTCTCCACTGGTCCGACAATTCAAGACGATGTTTTCTCAATGCTACTGCGATTCCGCTTGATAAGATATGTGTTTACCGCAGATTTTGAGAAGATGTACCGGCAGGTAGTTATGAACGAAGAAGACCAGAAGTTCCAGCTGATCTGGTGGAGAAGAAGCCCAAATGATGCCTTGAAGTGTTTTAAGCTCCAGACAGTTACCTATGGCACCACCTCTGCAGCCTTTTTAGCAACAAAGTGCCTTCAAACCTTGGCCCAAGAAAACAAAGATCGATTTCCATTGGGATCAATAGCCCTGTTACGAGATTTTTATGTAGACGTCGTATTAACTGGGTCTGACAAAATTGCCGAGTTGCTAACAACCCAGTTCGAACTTCAAACAATTTTGCAAAGAAGTAGATTTAAGTTAAGGAAGTGGTGCGCAAACCATGCATCTCTCCTAAGGGGTATTCTGCTTGAAGACAGAGAAACAGAGCTTGACTGCAGCAGCAATGTAGATGAACACAACAAAACAGTGGGGCTTACGTGGATGCCGAAATCGGACCAACTCTGTGTCAAGACATCCTGGGTTGATAAGGTTTGAACAACTAAACGATCCGCATATTCCGACACCGCTCACCTATTTGATCCACTGGGAATCATGGCTTCGGTGGTAGTGGTTGCAAAAATTTTTTTCCACAAACTATGGCAATTGAAGCTCGATTGGGATGCAGCACTGCCTCAAGAAATGCAGACAGCTTGGCTAAAGTATCGTCAAGGTCTACAATCACTGAACAACATCAAGATTGATAGGCACATATATGCACATAAAAGCTCAAAAAACACTCAATATCATGTTTTCGCCGACGCTTCGGAAAAGGCCATTGGAGCAGCAAAATATGTCCGATCCATTAGTAGTGATGGCACTATCACAGTGCGATTGTTATGTTCCAAATCAAAAGTAGCACCATCAAAACAAACAAAACTAGCACAGCAAGCAACTATTCCCCGCCTAGAGCTTTGTGCCGCTCTCCTTGCTACTGAACTTCCTGCAACATTCCTATGGACAGACTCAGAGATTGTTCTTGCTCGGATTAATTCATCATCATCCGCCTCGCTCCCTATTTTTGTTGCTAACCGAGTAGCGCCTAATCAACAACGCACAATACTTGAGCAGTGGCACCACGTCCCGTCTAAGGAAAATCCGGCTGATGTGCTGTCACGTGGAATACCAGCTGAACGACTTCAAGATTGGAACATTTGGTTCTACGGGCCAAATTTTCTACATGGAGCCACTTCAATTTGGCCACCTAAATACAAACCAATTGACGAGAATCTATCTGTGTGAGCCGCTGTACACGATTCACCTCCGCATCAAGAAGGATTTTTAATGACCCTCTACGCTAAAAATTCCTTCAAATTAGCAGAAAGAATAGTTGCGTTCATACTAAGGTACATCCACAACCTGAGACAAAAGGCGATAATTACCAAAATCAAGAAATATAATGAACTGTGAGCTGAAGAAATCGAGTTAAAGATGACGAAAATAAAGCTAAAAAATAGTCCCCTATCAGTGGTGGAGCTAAGTCAAGCAAAAAAGAACATCTACAAACATATGCAAAAAGACCAATTCAAGAACGAAATCAAACATTTGAAGGACGAGGGTGAAATTCCAAATAAAAATCCATACAAGAGCCTGGCACCCTTTCTAGACGAAGAAGGGTTGATAAGGGTGGGCGGGCGCTTAGAAGCATCGGCTTTGCCATACGACGCTAAGCATCCCATATTAATACCATACAATCATCCATTCACCAAAATGCTATTTGTTGAAATTCGCGAGGACACAATCATGTTGGGCCACAAACTATGCTGTCAATTGCTAGGCAGACCAGTTGGGCAGTAAAAGGAAAGACGCTCGCTCGATCAGTGCTGCATAAGTGTGTCAAATGTGCTCGTGCCGCAACAAACTTTTTATCACAACAAATGGGAAATCTGCCTTCAGATCGAATTCAAACAGCGAGACCATTCATCAATACAGGCGTTGACTTTTGCGGTCCAATATCTACACACTACAAGATAAGGGGCAAGCGGCCTCAAAAATCTTACATTGCAATCTTCTGCTGTTTCTCCACCAAGGCCTGCCATTTAGAGCTTGTTACTGACTGAACGGCGCAAGGTTTTCTGGGGGCACTCAAACGATTTATGGCCAGAAGGGGCCCTTGCAGGAACATATACTGGAATAATGCAACTAACTTTGTTGGCGCCAGAAATCAGCTATCAGATCTGATGGGTGTCATGAAATCCGAGAGAGAAAGAGAGAAAATCAAATCTTCATGCGCCACCAAAGGACGTGATTTTCATTTCATTCCACTTCGCTCACCGCATTTTGGTGGTCTATGGAAGCTGCGGTCAAATCATCTAAACATCATCTAAACTAAGCTGCCACACAAGTTGAAGCCATTTTAAACTCAAGGCCTATAACTCCAATGTCCGAATCGCCAAACGACCTTACAGCTCTCACGCCAGACCATTTCCTCATTGGAGAATCTCTCGTAAACAATGTTGATCCCGCAGCCAGACCAGACGATTCAAGGATACTTGCTCGCTGGAATCTCGTAAATCATATCAAAAATGAGTTCTAGCGTCGATGGTCACGTGATTACTTAAATCAGCTGCAGCACCGATATAAGTGGAAGGAGAGATGTCAGAATGTAGAGCCAGGAATGATGGTAATAATCAAAGAAGACAACACAACAAGCTTGCGATGGACACTTGGACGTATTACTAACATTATAACTGGAGACGATGGCCCAGTTTGCGTAGCAGATGTGCAGACAGCTACTGGGATATTCCATCTTGCCATACACAGATTGGTTCCACTTCCAGTTCCAACCCAAGATGATGCTGTCAATCCAAGAGAAAACACAGATAACCCACCAAATTATTGCTCAGCAACTTTGGTACATTCACACACACCCAAAAAGAGGTTCAAGTCTTCAGTTGGATCAGCAACCCTTGCTATACTATTGGTATTACTTTTCGCTCCCATCATAGCATGTGCTCCAGTCAATATTCAACCAATTCTGTCACAACCAGGGATCTACTTTGAAAATTTTGGTACCTCAGCCATAACTTCAAGTAATTGGAATATAATTACCTGCTATGACATGGACCCTTATTGGACCGAATACCACAAGATCATAACCTTTAGTAAGAAGCTAGCAGAAATTTGTCAACTGTTTTCAAACAAAAACGAGACATGCAAAGGGACACTTCTCCAATTCCACCGAATAAACGCGCACATAAAAAAGGATAACGATCTCTTATCCGTAACATCAATCAGTCAGTCCTTGATGATGAATACGCCAACCCCACGTCGGCTACAATCAACACTATGAAACAAGATGAAGGTCACATGGTTAACCTCATTGAAAACCAGACCTCAATAATTGACGCCAGAATAAATATTATCAAACAAAATAAACAAGAGACAAGTTCCCGATTTGAAGAGATAGACGAAAACCTCAAAAGGTTCATTATTGGCATAAGACAGGAATACCACCAAGAAAGACTGTGACAGCTTTTCAATTCAATAACATTACAGCTTTTATCAGTTTCTTCATGCAGATGGCCCTTACTGGGTCCAACTGCACCAGCTAAACGAATGGATTTACGTCTTAAGGTTCAAAACCCAGCTAAATGTTGTTTGCGTGCTATTGCACACAAACCGTTTTGAAAGGTTCTGGAATTCTGCAAATTAAACCCAGCTGCATTATTAAAGATGACTTCATAACCTTGCGGGGCCATTTCATACAAAGAACGGTGTCTAGGATGTCACTCTCTCCAGCTGCAAATCTAACAAGCTATGTCCTACCCGACAACTTGACCACCGTATCTTATGAAGCCTTGCCTTACAAAAAACATTTAGAAAAATTGGATTCATTCAAGCGAGAACTCATAATCATAACATAAGCGTTGCCTTCTATAACATACCAAAAGGATGTGCATCAATTTGCGGTCAGCTACGTGGCATTAATCACATCCCTTATAATCCTTATCTGCTTGTTGAAATGGTCATACTGGTATTACTGCAAACACGAAATGTCAAGATCTAAAGACAAAAGAAAGCCCAGCAAAACCTCAGTGGATTTCCGGGGGGGCCTCGAATGCAAAAACGAAGACCTCAACGACAAAAACCCTAACAATATAACCTTCGAAATGGTGCTTTAGTTTCGAACATAGTTCAACGGGCCGAGAATGTATATTTTAATCCATCAGATTATCATATACCAACAATTTTTACCCTACAACAGCTTCTCTGTATACTAATGACAACGGCAATAGCTTTTCTGTATACGTTATTTTTATATAAATAATATTCCACTATGGATCATATCCAGGTAAATTTCTCAAGATAGTCAGCATTATTCTCAAAACGTGCATGGCAAAAATAAATGTATCATATTTATTTTAATGATTTGTATTACAAATTTGTATTCAAACGGTGCTGCCGGCGCAAGATCTACAACTCGTTGTCATCAGTAGCTTTAAGTTTTTGGGCTAGCTCATAGCTACTATCGTGTGTCATCATATTAGTACCGAATAAAGCAAAACAAGGTGACACGCCAATCGAAGTATGAACCGAACTTCTCAATGCGGAGGCAATATCGCTAAGGTGATAGTCCCAGTCACGTTGGCCAGTTTTAAGATAAGAGCGAATGGCCGCTACTACCATACGGTTTACCATTTTTCTGACGCATTTGACTGCGGGGCGTAATTGGCAGTTCGCAAATGTTGTATGCCATGCTTCTTCAAAAGATTTTGAAAGTCTTTTGAAACAAATTGTTTACCATTATCGGAGTGCACAATCCGGGAAACACCGAATACGTTTAAAATATCCTGATGTAAGTATTTTACAACTCCGGTAGTGTTTGGTTGTTTCATGGCCTTCAGGAAAACAAATTTGGACATATGGTCTAGGACGACAAAAACATAAGCATTTCCCAGTTTTGACCTAGGGTAAGGACCTAAAAAGTCAATATACAATTCTTCAAATGAACGATCAGAACAATAAGAGGTAGAAATCGGGGGACGTGATACTTGGTTTGACACGTCGCAATGGTTTATATATATAGAACAATTAGACACAGAATCAGGAATGTGCACCGTCATGTTCGGCCAGTGAAAATATTGACGGATATGATGTAGGGTTTTAGCAATGCCTCCGTGTGCTGATTGTTGAGGGTTGTGAGCTCGGCTAATAATTTCTTCAGTCAGGTCTGAGGGTATCCAAAGAAGCCAAGTGTGCTCAATTAATGCGTTTATGCGGTTTTGCGTGAGAACACGCTGGTATACAAAACCGTCTTCAATTCTTAAGTCAGGTAGTTCTTCGGAATGTTTTTGAATGGTGTCTATCAAGCTCAAATATTCTTCGGACTTAAACTCTTCGGAGTCTTAGTCAATAAGGAGAGATACTTCTTTTAAGTTCAGAGAATCTACGTATACCCGAGAAAGAGTGTCGGGAACTACATTTAGGCTGCCTTTACGGTGTTGAATATCGAAGTTGAAGAACTGGAGGAGAAGACTCCAACGGGCTAATTTACCACTGAGGTCCTTCATACTCATAAGCCATCGAAGGCTGGAATGGTCTGTTATCACCGTAAAGTCCATCCCTTCAACATAAGGCCTACATTTTTGCACAGCCATGACCGCGGCCATCCACTCCTTCTCGGTGACACTATAGTACGATATAGGTACTTCCTCACCTTCGGTGTTTTTCTGAAAGAGCACGGCTCCTATACCTGCGTCTGAAACATCACATTGCATGAAAAACTTTTTTTGAAAAATCGGGGTGAGATAGCACAGGTGCAGTTGTAAGCGCTTTTTAAAACCTTCAAACGCTTGATATGCCTCATCAGTTATTTGGAACTTCTCGTTCCTTTTCTTCAGCGGGTCAGTTAGAGGTGCAGTCAGATTAGAAAAATCACTAATAAACTTTCGGTACCACCCTGCTAAACCAAGGAGCCGACGTACCTGTCGCGGAGTTTTGGGAATAGGGAGTCCGCTATTGGTTCTACTTTCTCATGGTCTGTTTTAAGCTTTCCCTCGGACCAACTATGAAACCTAAATACTTCAGGTCCTTGAAGCAGAACTTGAATTTACTTATATTAATAGTGAGGTTGGCTTTTTGCAAGCAATCGGCAACTTCTATCAGGGTAATATGGGTTTCAAAATCCAGCACCAGTTAGAGAAATTGAACTTATAATATTAGGAGCTATTTGGAAAAGCTTCCAGAAGTCAACCCCTAAATATAACTCCTGGTCTAAACTGGGAACAAGGAACAGCGTTAAGCTCTCTTTCTTGCCTTGGAACAGAACAGACACAACTATTTTTCCTACTATGGACTGGCTTTTACCGTCGGCTATTTTAACTCCCCAATGTATGGGAATAATAGGTACTCCCAGTTTTTTGACTAATTAATAGCAGTTTTTTCGTAAAATACTAATGCTTGCCCTCCTATCTAGCAAACCAAACATATCATTATTCTCAATTCTGATTTTGGCATATGGACTAGGATCTGAACGGTTATTTATTATTGAAGAGGCTATATTGCGCCTGACTTTCTTTCTAGCCACATACCTTTCGCGAGCTTTGGCTACTCTTTTGGAAATAGGCTAACCCTAATCAATAAAAATTCTGTTTCTTGCTCTCCTATACTACTCAATTCTTACATGCAAAGGTTTTAAAATAGTTTTGTTTAGGTAGGTTTTTTCTTTTTCTTGATTTGATAAATCTCTTTTTAAAATAGCTATTTTTGTTTCTTTCTCTTCAGGTCGAATTTCTGTATTTTCTGCCTTCCCTTCAACCTCAAATGACGGAATTAATTGGGATTAAAGTCTGAGTCGAATGCGACTCCCCCGAAGACTTCGCGTTCCGTGAACGGTTTCCGGATTGCACCTTGGATAGTGTTATGGACCTCTGACTCGCACTCGAAATAGGTGTGACCCTGAGCCTTGCAGTTCCAGCAAACCAAACTTGAAGCATCAGCGTATTTTCGAGGAGGAAGTTTTGGACGAGCCCCACCGAACTGAAAAGGGGCCACCTGTTCGTCGAGCTGTTACTGGTGCGATTCGTCATCCATTTCCAGCTCGTTGGCCATATATTTAACCGGTGCCTTTGGCGGTTTATGGAATTCCATTTCCCTCCTCGGAAAGGCTGTCTCCACGTCCTTGCAGGCATTCCTCAGATGATCCAAGGTAAGGCATAGGATATACCAACTTTCCTACCTTCTCACATAGGTTTCTTTTTTAGGATTCGGACCAATTCCAACTCGGGTATCTGCACACCTAGCTGCGATCTCATTTTGTTAATGGCTGCAAAGAAATCTTCACTACATTCCCAGGAGCTTTGCGGCCCATGATGTCGCGCATAATTTCAAAGTCAGAATTTGTATTAAGGCATCACGCAGCATGGGCCGATAATTATTCCGTTGGAACTGTCAATGCCACTCGTAGGCTGGTCCTGAGAGTAGTAGATGGAGGTCCCGAAGTATTTCGGACCAGTTGTACTAACCCTGGAGCGTTTCAAGACGAAAAATTAATTCATTAACCTTCAAGCTTTCGGGTTGGCCTTCATATCTAAGACCCCATTTGTCGATCTTGATCGGACTACCAGAGCCAGCACTTCCTGTTAGAAATGGGTGAGGAGATTGTCAGTTAAAAGAGTGAGTTGTCGGTCTAGCAGGCCGAGAGGAATGGTCATTTGTTCCGTCCAGTTTGAACATCCTATCTTGACCTTGCCTATGATATTCCTGGTGTCTTTGGTTTTGATGGCCCGAAGTGGGAAAGGCCCTACTACTTGGTTCAGACTGAGGATGCTGGTTTGTAATCGGTTGTGATACCGGAGGGAAGTTATTGAATGGCGCTGTAGATCTGGGTTCTGGTTCAGCTGGTGCAGGAACTGGTCGACTCAGACTCAACTCCTTTTGATTAGTTGGAGCTATTCAGCCTACTATCGTTGACCTGATTGCTGGAAGGAATAGGAAAATTGGAAGAACGGGACGATCGCTTAGTATGGGAGGAGAATGGAATACACGACGTCTTTGAATAGTCTGACGATCGGAGTGAGTGTGGTCCATTTCAAAATCTCTTAAATTTTGCAGAAAGTTTCCCTTCGCAGGTGCAGACATTTTAAATAAATATTTATGAACAATAAACGTAATGGCCAAACAAAATACAGAACGTTAAAATTCTCAATTTTAAATTGCAAAAAGATAAAGTATTACCTAAAAAAATAGATTTAATATTGTACCAAAAAAAAACAGAAAACCAAAAGAAATGTAAAAAAAACTCAAAACAATTTTTTTAAAAAGTTAACAAAAAAAATATTTATAACAAAATGTACTTTAATAAATTAACAAAAAAAATTGAAAAAAAAATTCAACCAAGAACTGTATTTAAATAAATTAACAAAAAAAACTATCAAATTAAAAAATTGTCCACCAAAAACAATATTAACCAAATTAACGAAGATATATAAAAAAGTACTACCCTCTATCAACAATAGAATTCGAAGGATGTTTTTCCCTCACTAAAGAAAGACATCTATGCCATTTGCAGCGTCCGATTTACAGACGTGGATCAGCACTAAGCTCCTGTGAAATCAACTTCTTAAACACCGGTCAACAATCCCCTGCATGCAAGGTTGTAAGCGCCAACGATGGCCCTTACTGGTTCCAACTGCACAAGCCAAACGAATGGATTTACGTCTTAAGGTTCAAAACCACGCTAAATGTAGCTTGCAATAGCACTGTTACACAAACCGTTTTGGAAGGTTCTGGAATTCTGCAAATTTAACCCGGCTGCATTATTAAAGATGACTTCATAACCTTGAGAGGCCATTTCATACAAAGAACGCTGTCTAGGATGTCACTCTCTCCAGCTGCAAATCTAACAAGCTATGTCCTACCCGACAATTTGACCACCGTATCTTATGAAGCCTTGCCTTACAAAAAACATTTAAAAGAACTTGATGCACTCAAGCGAGAACTCATAAACATAACAAAAGCGTTGCCTTTTATAACATACCAAAAGGATGTGCATCAATTTGCGGTCAGCTACGTGGCATTAATCATATCCCTTATAATCCTTATCTGCTTGTTGAAGTGGTCATACTGCTATTACTGCAAACACGAAATGTCAAGATCTAAAGACAAAAGGAAGCCCAGCAGAACCTCAGTGGATTTCCGGGGGGGCCTCGAATGCAAAAACGAAGACCTCAACGACAAAAACCCTAACAATATAACCTTCGAAATGGTTTTTTAGTTTCGAACATAGTTCAACGGGCCGAGAATGTATATTTTAATCCATCAGATTATCATATACCAACAATTTTTAACCTACAACAGCTTCTCTGTATACTAATGACAACGGCAATAGCTTTTCTGTATACGTTATTTTTATATAAATAATATTCCACTATGGATCATATCCAGGTAAATTTCTCACGATAGTCAGCATTATTCTCAAAACGTGCATGGCAAAAATAAATGTATTATATTTATTTTAATGATTTGTATTACAATAATTTTGTATATTTTTTGATATTTGTAAATTTAGCTAAGTGTATAAATAGCCTTGTAAGTTAATAAAATCTTATCAGTTAAGATCAAAAGGTTGTCCAGAGTTCTAATTATTATTGCTTCCCCCCACGAGTGGTAAGGGGCAGTAATATAATCACAAAATAACTTCGCTCTATAAACTACCGCAAAATACAAAGGTACAAAAACTTTTCGTATTCCTCTACGGTCTGGTCAAGGTTTATGTAATCTGTCTAGCCAGTTGGAGCAAAATAGCTACGACTTAAACACTATTGTTTTAAGTCTTTGGCGTCTTTGGGCCGTCTGGTTCTCGAGTTCGTACATTTGGTTTCCTACTTTTTTAGTGATTCGACATTTAAGAAATTTGGGACACAGTTTACCCGAAAGGTACTTCGAATTGTCACTTAGTATGAAGACGATAAAATTCTTGTCCAGGCCAGAAACGTATTTTTCGTGTTCGGGTGTTATAAGTTTTCGCGGATTTTTCATTAGCTTTCAAAATATTTTCGCGTATTTGTTTCCGAACGCATTTCAAACGGTGCTGCCGGCGCAAGATCTACAACTCGTTGTCATCAGTAGCTTTAAGTTTTTGGGCTAGCTCATAGCTACTACCGTGTGTCATCATATTAGTACCGAATAAAGCAAAACAAGGTGACACGCCAATCGAAGTATAAACCGAACTTCTCAATGCGGAGGCAATATCGCTAAGGTGATAGTCCCATTCACGTTGGTCAGTTTTAAGATAAGAGCGAATGGCCGCTACTACCATACGGTTTACCATTTTTCTGACGCATTTGACTGCGGGGCGTAATTGGCAGTTCGCAAATGTTGTATGCCATGCTTCTTCAAAAGATTTTGAAAGTCTTTTGAAACAAATTGTTTACCATTATCGGAGTGCACAATCCGGGAAACACCGAATACGTTTAAAATATCCTGATGTAAGTATTTTACAACTCCGGTAGTGTTTGGTTGTTTCATGGCCTTCAGGAAAATAAATTTGGACATATGGTCTTACTTACTTACTTAGGTGGCGCTACAGTTCGGGACGAACCTGGGCCTCAACCAACATGCCTCTCCAGCCAACTCGGTCTTTGGCTAGCTGCCTCCAGTTTTGCACTCCAAGTTGGTTCAGGTCGTCCTCCACTTGAGCGCGCCACCTAAGGCGAGGTCTTTCTTCACTGAGTCTACCCTCTGGGATGGAATCGAAGATCCTGCGAGCCGGAGCATTGTTGTCCATTCGCTCTGCATGACCTAGCCATTTTAAACGTGATATGCGTATTTTTTTGACGAGGTCAATGTCGCTGTACAGCTCGTATAGTTCTTGGTTGAACCTTCTCCTCCAAAGCCCGTTAACGCAGATAGGGCCAAAAATCTTCCGAAGAATCTTACGCTCGAAACGACTAAGGATATCTTCATCCGCTTAAGATAGAGTCCATGCCTCGGCGCCATAGAGCATTCAAAGTCTCCTTTGTCTTTCGAGAGAGGGCTTCGCTACTCAATTGCCTTCCTAGCCCATAGAAACAGCGATTGGCAAGAGTAATTCTTCGCTTTATTTCTGACGAGATGTTGTTGTCAGATGTTTTAGCGGATCCGAGGTACACAAAGTCCCTAACTACCTCAAAGTTGTACCTGTCTATTGTGATGTTTTGTCCAATCCGCCGGTGTTGTGTGTCCCTTTTTGTGGACAGCAGGTACTTCGTTTTAGCCTCATTGACTGCTAGTCCCATCTTAGCCGCTTCAGCTTCAATGCTAGCAAACGTTCCAGTGACAGCTCGCCGAGTTCTGCCAATGATGTCTATGTCGTCAGCGTATGCTAGCAATTGCACAGACTTGAAAAAAATTGTCCCACTACAACTGACTTGCGAGTTTCTTATAATTTTTTCAAGTATTAAGTTGAAGAAATCGCACGATAGCGCATCACCTTGTCGGAATCCTTTTTTGACGTCAAAAGCTTCTGTGAGGTCAGAACCAACCTTGACGGAGCAGCGAGAGTTCTCCATCGGCATCCTGCACAGTCGGACGAGTTTTGTGGGAATGCCAAAACCTGACATGGCTCTGTATAGCTCGTCTCCATAAATGCTATCGTACGCGGCCTTAAAATCGATAAAGAGGTGGTGGGTAGCCGGTGTTCTTCCCGTCTTTTCTGCTCGTAAAGCTCGCGAGCAGCTCTCGTCTTTCTTTGCAGCGTTGCTTTATATGCCTCTTGTTTGGCTGCATGGGCCTGTCTGCATTCGTCATAAAACCAAAGGTTTCGTGGTGGTGGTCTGGTGAAACCTAGCACATCAGTTGCGGCATCTCTGATGGTTTGTTGGCAGTGTTGCCACTGATCTTCGGCACTTGATGCTGGCGGTACTGGATTTCTTGAGAGGTTACGGGATATTCGATCGGCATAGGTTCTGGCGGTTTCTTGCGATTGCAGCTTTCCGACGTCATACTTCCTCACAGTATTACTCCGTTGTTGTGGAGTTCGGGTTATTCGCATTCTTACCTTTGCTGCAACAAGGTAGTGATCCGAGTCGATGTTAGCTGCTCGGAAGGTGCGAACATCCAAGATACTGGAGGCGTGTCTTGCATCGATCGCAACGTGATCAATCTGATTAACGGTTCTTTGATCTGGGTGTCGCCAAGTCCCTTTGTGTATATCGAGATGAGGAAACCGTGTGCTTGCAATGGTGACGTTATGTGCCGCTGCGAAGTCAATTAGCCTAAGTCCGTTTTCAGACGTTGTGTCGTGTAGGCTATGTTTTCCGACAGTCCTACCAAAGATTTCCTATTTACCTATTTTGGCATTAAAATCGCCTAGTACGATCTTAACGTCGTATTTAGGGCATTGCTCATAGCTTTTCTCAAGGAGCTCATAGAAGTCATCCTTGGTGGCGTCATCTTTGTCCTCTGTGGGGGCATGAGCGCATATTAGGCTAATGTTGGCGAATTTAGCCTTGATACGGATTGTCACAAGTCGCTCACTTACGTGTCGAAAGCCCAAGACTTCTTGCCTAAGTCTACCGCTTATGACGAATCCGCACCCAAATAAACGCTGTGGTCTTCTTGCGCAATCACCGTAGTACACGTTACAGTTTTTCATCCTCCTTTTGCCCGGCCCATTCCATCGCACTTCCTGGATGGCAGTAATTCCTGCTCTGTAGCAGTCTAGGGTCTCCGCTAGTTGTTTGGATGCACGTGGTCTATTAAGAGTTCTAACATTCCACGTGCAGATCCGAAGGTCGTTATCCTTGATTCGTTTTTCCGGGTCGTCAACAGTAAATCCGTCCTTTTCCGAGGCTATTGGTCGCTTCGCAACTTTTTCTTTTTTCCGTGGCAGGGTTGTTAACCCCACGCACAACCCCCAACCTGGAGGGCCAGGTCCTTTGTTGGATTCCTTGGACAAAAGGAACCGGAGAATCCGGAGTCAGTAACCCACTTCGGGGATATGAGCGCTGCCGTTGGCCCATTAAGGGTTCATCCGCCACCATCTCTATTTCAATGCCCTGACTTGCATTGAATTGTCCTAATGACCTTATCTCCAAATACGTCAAAGTAGCTCATTAGGGCGTCTGCTTCGTTGACTGTTGACGCCACCGTTGGTCCAATTGGTTGGGCTCATCCGCCGTACGTCCTCTTTCTGAGGGGCTCGTGCAAGACTTCTGCGAATCGATCAGAACAGTCATTAAAGCAGAGCATTATAGTGTTGCTATTTTTTCTGTGTTCAACACTCGCGCTTATAAGTTTAGCAGGAATGTCCGGATGGACAGACCAGTACCCGGTGGTTACCGCGGGGAGGTAAAATAAGCACAATTGATGTGTACGATATAGTTGCAGCGACTGTGCATCACCAGTTTGATGCCTTTCAGTGCCTACCCTATTCATACAGCACCCAACCACCGGACATATGGTCTAGGACGACAAAAACATAAGCATTTCCCAGTTTTGACCTAGGGTAAGGACCTAAAAAAAGTCAATATACAATTCTTCAAATGAACGATCAGAACAAAAAGAAGTAGAAATCGGGGGACGTGATACTTGGTTTGACACGTCGCAATGGTTTATATATATAGAACAATTAGACACAGAATCACGAATGTGCACCGTCATGTTCGGCCAGTGAAAATATTGACGGATATGATGTAGGGTTTTAGCAATGCCTCCGTGTGCTGATTGTTGAGGGTTGTGAGCTCGGCTAATAATTTCTTTAGTCAGGCCTGAGGGTATCCAAAGAAGCCAAGTGTGCTCAATTAATGCGTTTATGCCGTTTTGCGTGAGAACACGTTGGTATACAAAACCGTCTTCAATTCTTAAGTCAGGTAGTTCTTTGGAATGTTTTTGAATGGTGTCTATCAAGCTCAAATATTCTTCGGACTTAAACTCTTCGGAGTCTTAGTCAATAAGGAGAGATACTTCTTTTAAATCCAGAGAATCTACGTTTACTCGAAAAAGAGTGTCGGGAACTACATTTAGGCTGCCTTTACGGTGTTGAATATCGAAGTTGAAGGACTGGAGGAGAAGACTCCAACGGGATAATTTACCACTGAGGTCCTTCATACTCATAAGCCATCGAAGGCTGGAATGGTCTGTAATCACCGTAATGTAAGTCCATCCCTTCAACATAAGGCCTACAGTTTTGCACAGCCATGACTGCGGCCATCCACTCCTTCTCGGTGACACTATAGTACGATATAGGTACTTCCTCACCTTCGGTGTTTTTCTGAAAGAGCACGGCTCCTATAACTGCGTCTAAAACATCACATTGCATGAAAAACTTTTTTCGAAAAATCGGGGTGAGATAGCAAAGGTGCAGTTGTAAGCGCTTTTTAAAACCTTCAAACGCTTGATATGCCTCATCAGTTATTTGGAACTTCTCGTTCCTTTTCTTCAGCGGGTCAGTTAGAGGTGCGGTCAGACTAGAAAAATCACTAATAAACTTTCGGTACCACCCTGCTAAACCAAGGAGCCGACGTACCTGTCGCGGAGTTTTGGGAATAGGGAGTCCGCTATTGGTTCTACTTTCTCATGGTCTGTTTTAAGCTTTCCCCCGGACCAACTATGAAACCTAAATCCTTCAGGTCCTTGAAGCAGAACTTGGATTTACTCATATTAATAGTGAGGTTGGCTTTTTGCAAGCAATCGGCAACTTCTATCAGGGTAATATGGGTTTCAAAATCCAGCACCAGTTAGAGAAATTGAACTTATAATATTAGGAGCTATTTGGAAAAGCTTCCAGAAGTCAACCCCTAAATATAACTCCTGGTCTAAACTGGGAACAAGGAACAGTATTAAGCTCTCTTTCTTGCCTTGGAACAGAACAGACACAACTATTTTTCCTACTATGGACTGGCTTTTACCGTCGGCTATTTTAACTCCCCAATGTATGGGAATAATAGGTACTCCCAGTTTTTTGACTAATTAATAGCAGTTTTTTCGTAAAATACTAATGCTTGCCCTCCTATCTAGCAAACCAAACATATCATTATTCTCAATTCTGATTTTGGCATATGGACTAGGATCTGAACGGTTATTTATTATTGAAGAGGCTATATTGCGCCTGACTTTCTTTCTAGCCACATACCTTTCGCGAGCTTTGGCTACTCTTTTGGAAATAGGCTAACCCTAATCAATAAAAATTCTGTTTCTTGCTCTCCTATACTACTCAATTCTTACATGCAAAGGTTTTAAAATAGTTTTGTTTAGGTAGGTTTTTTCTTTTTCTTGATTTGATAAATCTCTTTTTAAAATAGCTATTTTTGTTTCTTTCTCTTCAGGTCGAATTTCTGTATTTTCTGCCTTCCCTTCAACCTCAAATGACGGAATTAATGGGGATTAAAGTCTGAGTCGAATGCGACTCCCCCGAAGACTTCGCGTTCCGTGAACGGTTTCCGGATTGCACCTTGGATAGTGTTATGGACCTCTGACTCGCACTCGAAATAGGTGTGACCCTGAGCCTTGCAGTTCCAGCAAACCAAACTTGAAGCATCAGCGTATTTTCGAGGAGGAAGTTTTGGACGAGCCCCACCGAACTGAAAAGGGGCCACCTGTTCGTCGAGCTGTTACTGGTGCGATTCGTCATCCATTTCCAGCTCGTTGGCCATATATTTAACCGGTGCCTTTGGCGGTTTATGGAATTCCATTTCCCTCCTCGGAAAGGCTGTCTCCACGTCCTTGCAGGCATTCCTCAGATGATCCAAGGTAAAACATAGGATATACCAACTTTCCTACCTTCTCACATAGGTTTCTTTTTTAGGATTCGGACCAATTCCAACTCGGGTATCTGCACACCTAGCTGCGATCTCATTTTGTTAATGGCTGCAAAGAAATCTTCACTACATTCCCAGGAGCTTTGCGGCCCATGATGTCGCGCATAATTTCAAAGTCAGAATTTGTATTAAGGCATCACGCAGCATGGGCCGATAATTGTTCCGTTGGAACTGTCAATGCCACTCGTAGGCTGGTCCTGAGAGTAGTAGATGGAGGTCCCGAAGTATTTCGGACCATGGACAGTTGTACTGACCCTGGAGCGTTTCAAGACGAAAAATTAATTCATTAACCTTCAAGCTTTCGGGTTGGCCTTCATATCTAAGACCCCATTTGTCGACCTTGATCGGACTACCAGAGCCAGCACTTCGTGTTAGAAATGGGTGAGGAGATTGTCAGTTAAAAGAGTGAGTTGTCGGTCTAGCAGGCCGAGAGGAATGGTCATTTGTTCCGTCCAGTTTGAACATCCTATCTTGACCTTGTCTATGATATTCCTGGTGTCTTTGGTTTTGATGGCCCGAAGTGGGAAAGGCCCTACTACTTGGATCAGACTGAGGATGCTGGTTTGTAATCGGTTGTGATACCGGAGGGAAGTTATTGAATGGCGCTGTAGATCTGGGTTCTGGTTCAGCTGGTGCAGGAACTGGTCGACTCAGACTCAACTCCTTTTGATTAGTTGGAGCTATTCAGCCTACTATCGTTGACCTGATTGCTGGAAGGAATAGGAAAATTGGAAGAACGGGACGATCGCTTAGTATGGGAGGAGAATGGAATACACGACGTCTTTGAATAGTCTGACGATCGGAGTGAGTGTGGTCCATTTCAAAATCTCTTAAATTTTGCAGAAAGTTTCCCTTCGCAGGTGCAGACATTTTAAATAAATATTTATGAACAATAAACGTAATGGCCAAACAAAATACAGAACGTTAAAATTCTCAATTTTAAATTGCAAAAAGATAAAGTATTACCTAAAAAAAATAGATTTAGTATTGTACCAAAAAAAAAAACAGAAAACCAAAAGAAATGTAAAAAAAACTTAAAACAATTTTTTTCAAAAGTTAACAAAAAAAATATTTATAACAAAATGTACTTTAATAAATTAACAAAAAAAATTGAAAAAAAAATTCAACCAAGAACTGTATTTAAATAAATTAACAAAAAAAAACTATCAAATTAAAAAATTGTCCACCAAAAACAATATTAACCAAATTAACGAAGATATATAAAAAAGTACTACCCTCTATCAACAATAGAATTCGAAGGATGTTTTTCCCTCACTAAAGAAAGACATCTATGCCATTTGCAGCGTCCGATTTACAGACGTGGATCAGCACTAAGCTCCTGTGAAATCAACTTCTTAAACACCGGTCAACAATCCCCTGCATGCAAGGTTGTAAGCGCCAACGATGGCCCTTACTGGTTCCAACTGCACAAGCCAAACGAATGGATTTACGTCTTAAGGTTCAAAACCACGCTAAATGTAGTTTGCAATAGCACTGTTACACAAACCGTTTTGGAAGGTTCTGGAATTCTGCAAATTTAACCCGGCTGCATTATTAAAGATGACTTCATAACCTTGAAAGGCCATTTCATACAAAGAACGCTGTCTAGGATGTCACTCTCTCCAGCTGCAAATCTAACAAGCTATGTCCTACCCGACAATTTGACCACCGTATCTTATGAAGCCTTGCCTTACAAAAAACATTTAAAAGAACTTGATGCACTCAAGCGAGAACTCATAAACATAACAAAAGCGTTGCCTTTTATAACATACCAAAAGGATGTGCATCAATTTGCGGTCAGCTACGTGGCATTAATCATATCCCTTATAATCCTTATCTGCTTGTTGAAGTGGTCATACTGCTATTACTGTAAACACGAAATGTCAAGATCTAAAGACAAAAGGAAGCCCAGCAGAACCTCAGTGGATTTCCGGGGGGGCCTCGAATGCAAAAACGAAGACCTCAACGACAAAAACCCTAACAATATAACCTTCGAAATGGTTTTTTAGTTTCGAACATAGTTCAACGGGCCGAGAATGTATATTTTAATCCATCAGATTATCATATACCAACAATTTTTACCCTACAACAGCTTCTCTGTATACTAATGAAAACGGCAATAGCTTTTCTGTATACGTTATTTTTATATAAATAATATTCCACTATGGATCATATCCAGGTAAATTTCTCACGATAGTCAGCATTATTCTCAAAACGTGCATGGCAAAAATAAATGTATCATATTTATTTTAATGATTTGTATTACAATAATTTTGTATATTTTTTGATATTTGTAAATTTAGCTAAGTAAGCAAAATAAGTGTATAAATAGCCTTGTAAGTTAATAAAATCTTATCAGTTAAGATCAAAAGGTTGTCCAGAGTTCTAATTATTATTGCTTCCCCCCACGAGTGGTAAGGGGCAATAATATAATCACAAAATAACTTCGCTCTATAAACTACCGCAAAATACAAAGGTACAAAAACTGTTCGTATTCCTCTACGGTCTGGTCAAGGTTTATGTAACCTGTCTAGCCAGTCGGAGTAAAATAGCTACGACTTAAACACTATTGTTTTAAGTCTTTGGCGTCTTTGGGCCGTCTGGTTCTCGAGTTCGTACATTTGGTTTCCTACTTTTTTAGTGATTCGACATTTAAGAAATTTGGGACACAGTTTACCCGAAAGGTACTTCGAATTGTCACTTAGTATGAAGACGATAAAATTCTTGTCCAGGCCAGAAACGTATTTTTCGTGTTCGGGTGTTATAAGTTTTCGCGGATTTTTCATCTTGAAGCAGAACTTGAATTTACTCATATTAATTGTGAGGTTGGCTTTTTGCGAGCAATCGGCAACTTCTATCAGGGTAATATGGGTTTCAAAATCCAGCGCCATGATGAGCAAATCGTCCAGATACAAAAAAATTCGGTCCCTAAGTCGTGAAACCTGGCCTGCTGATCTGAATTCAACTGATGGGCATTAGCAAGGTCTAGATTGTCAGTTAGAGAAATTGAACTTATAATATTAGGAGCTATTTGGAAAAGCTTCCAGAAGTCAACCCCTAAATATAACTCCTGGTCTAAACTGGGAACAAGGAACAGTGTTAAGCTCTCTTTCTTGCCTTGGAACAGAACAGACACAACTATTTTTCCTACTATGGACTGGCTTTTACCGTCGGCTATTTTAACTCCCCAATGTATGGGAATAATAGGTACTCCCAGTTTTTTGACTAATTGATAGCAGTTTTTTCCTAAAATACTAATGCTTGCCCTCCTATCTAGCAAACCAAACATATCATTATTCTCAATTCTGATTTTGGCATATGGACTAGGATCTGAACGGTTATTTGTTATTGAAGAGGCTATATTGAGCCTGACTTTCTTTCTAGCCACATACCTTTCGCGAGCTTTGGCTACTCTTTTGGAAATAGCCTAACCCTTATCAATAAAAATTCTGTTTCTTGCTCTCCTATACTACTCAATTCTTACATGTAAAGGTTTTAAAATAGTTTTGTTTAGGTAGGTTTTTTCTTTTTCTTGATTTGATAAATCTCTTTTTAAAATAGTTATTTTTGTTTCTTTCTCTTCAGGTCGAATTTCTGTATTTTCTGCCTTCCCTTCAACCTCAAATGACGGAATTAATGGGGATTTAAGTCTGAGTCGAACGCGACTCTCCCGAAGACTTCACGTTCCGTGAACGGTTTCCAGATTGCACCTTGGATAGTGTTATGGACCTCTGACTCGCACTCGAAATAGGTGTGACCCTGAGCCTTGCAGTTCCAGCAAACCAAACTTGAAGCATCAGTATATTTTCGAGGAGGAAGTTTAGGACGAGCCCCATCGAACTGAAAAGGGGCCACCTGTTCGTCGAGCTGTTACTGGTGCGATTCGTCATCCATTTCCAGCTCGTTGGCCATATATTTAACTGGTGCCTTTGGCGGTTTATGGAATTCCATTCCCCTCCTCGGAAAGGCTGTCTCCACGTCCTTGCAGGCATTCCTCAGCTGATCCAAGGTAAATAACGGCATAGGATATACCAACTTTCCTACCTTCTCACATAGGTTTCTTTTTTAGGATTCGGACCAATTCCAACTCGGGTATCTGCACACCTAGCTGCGATCTCATTTTGTTAATGGCTGCAAAGAAATCTTCACTACATTCCCAGGAGCTTTGCGGCCCATGATGTCGCGCATAATTTC
This sequence comes from Platycheirus rosarum, assembly GCA_963971375.1. Lineage (NCBI taxonomy): Eukaryota > Metazoa > Arthropoda > Insecta > Diptera > Syrphidae > Platycheirus > Platycheirus rosarum. The sequence continues at coordinate 166,006,925 of OZ020507.1, read as the reverse complement.
AAAGTCAGAATTTATATTAAGGCATCACGCAGCATGGGCCGATAATTGTTCCGTTGGAACTGTCAATGCCACTCGTAGGCTGGTCCTGAGAGTAGTAGATGGAAGTCCCGAAGTATTTCGGACCATGGACAGTTGTACTGACCCTGGAGCGTTTCAAGACGAAAAATTAATTCATTAACCTTCAAGCTTTCGGGTTGGCCTTCATATCTAAGACCCCATTTGTCGATCTTGATCGGACTACCAGAGCCAGCACTTTCTGTTAGAAATGGGTGCGGAGATTGTCAGTTAAAAGAGTGAGTTGTCGGTCTAGCAGGCCGAGAGGAATGGTCATTTGTTCCGTCCAGTTTGAACATCCTATCTTGACCTTGCCTATGATATTCCTGGTGTCTTTGGTTTTGATGGCCCGAAGTGGGAAAGGCCCTACTACTTGGATCAGACTGAGGATGCTGGTTTGTAATCGGTTGTGATACCGGAGGGAAGTTATTGAATGACGCTGTAGATCTGGGTTCTGGTCCAGCTGGTGCAGGAACTGGTCGACTCAGACTCAACTCCTTTTGATTAGTTGGAGCTATTCAGCCTACTATCGTTGACCTGATTGCTGGAAGGAATAGGAAAAATTGGAAGAACGGGACGATCGCTTAGTATGGGAGGAGAATGGACTACATGACGTCTTAGATTAGTCTGACGATCGGAGTGAGTGTGGTCCATTTCAAAATCTCTTAAATTTTGCAGAAAGTTTCCCTTCGCAGGTGCAGACATTTTCAATAAATATTTATGAACAATAAACGTAATGGCCAAACAAAATACAGAACGTTAAAATTCTCAATTTTAAATTGCAAAAAGATAAAGTAGTTATTACCAAAAAAAAAAACAGAAAACCAAAAGAAATGTAAAAAAAAACTCAAAACAATTTTTTTAAAAAGTTAACAAAAAAAATTCAACCAAGAACTGTATTTAAATAAATTAACAAAAAAACTATCAAATTAAAAAATTGTCCACCAAAAACAATATTAACCAAATTAACGAAGATATATAAAAAAGTACTACCCTCTATCAACAATAGAATTCGAAGGATGTTTTTCCCTCACTAAAGAAAGACATCTATGCCATTTGCAGCGTCCGATTTACAGACGTGGATCAGCACTAAGCTCCTGTGAAATCAACTTCTTAAACACCGGTCAACAATCCCCTGCATGCAAGGTTGTAAGCGCCAACGATGGTCCTTACTGGTTCCAACTGCACAAGCCAAACGAATGGATTTACGTCTTAAGGTTCAAAACCACGCTAAATGTAGTTTGCAATAGCACTGTTACACAAACCGTTTTGGAAGGTTCTGGAATTCTGCAAATTTAACCCGGCTGCATTATTAAAGATGACTTCATAACCTTGAGGGGCCATTTCATACAAAGAACGCTGTCTAGGATGTCACTCTCTCCAGCTGCAAATCTAACAAGCTATGTCCTACCCGACAATTTGACCACCGTATCTTATGAAGCCTTGCCTTACAAAAAACATTTAAAAGAACTTGATGCACTCAAGCGAGAACTCATAAACATAACAAAAGCGTTGCCTTTTATAACATACCAAAAGGATGTGCATCAATTTGCGGTCAGCTACGTGGCATTAATCATATCCCTTATAATCCTTATCTGCTTGTTGAAGTGGTCATACTGCTATTACTGCAAACACGAAATGTCAAGATCTAAAGACAAAAGGAAGCCCAGCAGAACCTCAGTGGATTTCCGGGGGGGCCTCGAATGCAAAAACGAAGACCTCAACGACAAAAACCCTAACAATATAACCTTCGAAATGGTTTTTTAGTTTCGAACATAGTTCAACGGGCCGAGAATGTATATTTTAATCCATCAGATTATCATATACCAACAATTTTTACCCTACAACGGCAATAGCTTTTCTGTATACGTTATTTTTATATAAATAATATTCCACTATGGATCATATCCAGGTAAATTTCTCGCGATAGTCAGCATTATTCTCAAAACGTGCATGGCAAAAATAAATGTATTATATTTATTTTAATGATTTGTATTACAATAATTTTGTATATTTTTTGATATTTGTAAATTTAGCTAAGTGTATAAATAGCCTTGTAAGTTAATAAAATCTTATCAGTTAAGATCAAAAGGTTGTCCAGAGTTCTAATTATTATTGCTTCCCCCCACGAGTGGTAAGGGGCAATAATATAATCACAAAATAACTTCGCTCTATAAACTACCGCAAAATACAAAGGTACAAAAACTTTTCGTATTCCTCTACGGTCTGGTCAAAGTTTATGTAACCTGTCTAGCCAGTCGGAGCAAAATAGCTACGACTTAAACACTATTGTTTTAAGTCTTTGGCGTCTTTGGGCCGTCTGGTTCTCGAGTTCGTACATTTGGTTTCCTACTTTTTTAGTGATTCGACATTTAAGAAATTTGGGACACAGTTTACCCGAAAGGTACTTCGAATTGTCACTTAGTATGAAGACGATAAAATTCTTGTCCAGGCCAGAAACGTATTTTTCGTGTTCGGGTGTTATAAGTTTTCGCGGATTTTTCATTAGCTTTCAAAATATTTTCGCGTATTTGTTTCCGAACGCATTTCAAACGGTGCTGCCGGCGCAAGATCTACAACTCGTTGTCATCAGTAGCTTTAAGTTTTTGGGCTAGCTCATAGCTACTACCGTGTGTCATCATATTAGTACCGAATAAAGCAAAACAAGGTGACACGCCAATCGAAGTATAAACCGAACTTCTCAATGCGGAGGCAATATCGCTAAGGTGATAGTCCCAGTCACGTTGGTCAGTTTTAAGATAAGAGCGAATGGCCGCTACTACCATACGGTTTACCATTTTTCTGACGCATTTGACTGCGGTGCGTAATTGGCAGTTCGCAAATGTTGTATGCCATGCTTCTTCAAAAGATTTTGAAAGTCTTTTGAAACAAATTGTTTACCATTATCGGAGTGCACAATCCGGGAGACACCGAATACGTTTAAAATATCCTGATGTAAGTATTTTACAACTCCGGTAGTGTTTGGTTGTTTCATGGCCTTCAGGGAAACAAATTTGGACATATGGTCTAGGACGACAAAAACATAAGCATTTCCCAGTTTCGACCTAGGGTAAGGACCTAAAAAGTCAATATACAATTCTTCAAATGAACGATCAGAACAATAAGAGGTAGAAATCGGGGGACGTGATACTTGGTTTGACACGTCGCAATGGTTTATATATATAGAACAATTAGACACAGAATCACGAATGTGCACCGTCATGTTCGGCCAGTGAAAATATTGACGGATATGATGTAGGGTTTTAGCAATGCCTCCGTGTGCTGATTGTTGAGGGTTGTGAGCTCGGCTAATAATTTCTTTAGTCAGGCCTGAGGGTATCCAAAGAAGCCAAGTGTGCTCAAGTAATGCGTTTATGCCGTTTTGCGTGAGAACACGCTGGTATACAAAACCGCCTTCAATTCTTAAGTCAGGTAGTTCTTCGGAATGTTTTTGAATGGTGTCTATCAAGCTCAAATATTCTTCGGACTTTAACTCTTCGGACTCTTAGTCAATAAGGAGAGATACTTCTTTTAAATCCAGAGAATCTACGTATACCCGAGAAAGAGTGTCGGGAACTACATTTAGGCTGCCTTTACGGTGTTGAATATCGAAGTTGAAGGACTGGAGGAGAAGACTCCAACGGGATAATTTACCACTGAGGTCCTTCATACTCATAAGCCATCGAAGGCTGGAATGGTCTGTAATCACCGTAAAGTAAGTCCATCCCTTCAACATAAGGCCTACATTTTTGCACAGCCATGACCGCGGCCATCCACTCCTTCTCGGTGACACTATAGTACAATATAGGTACTTCCTCACCTTCGGTGTTTTTCTGAAATAGCACGGCTCCTATAACTGCGTCTGAAACATCACATTGCATGAAAAACTTTTTTCGAAAAATCGGGGTGAGATAGCAAAGGTGCAGTTGTAAGCGCTTTTTAAAACCTTCAAACGCTTGATATGCCTCATCAGTTATTTGGAACTTCTCGTTCCTTTTCTTCAGCGGGTCAGTTAGAGGTGCAGTCAGACTAGAAAAATCACTAATAAACTTTCGGTACCACCCTGCTAAACCAAGGAGCCGACGTACCTGTCGCGGAGTTTTGGGAATAGGAAGTCCGCTATTGGTTCTACTTTCTCATGGTCTGTTTTAAGCTTTCCCCCGGACCAACTATGAAACCTAAATCCTTCAGGTCCTTGAAGCAGAACTTGGATTTACTCATATTAATAGTGAGGTTGGCTTTTTGCAAGCAATCGGCAACTTCTATCAGGGTAATATGGTTTTCAAAATCCAGCGCCATGATGAGCAAATCGCCCAGATACAAAAAAAATCGGTCCCTAAGTCGTGAAACCTGGCCTGCTGATCTGAATTCAACTGATGGGCATTAGCAAGGTCTAGATTGTCAGTTAGAGAAATTGAACTTATAATATTAGGAGCTATTTGGAAAAGCTTCCAGAAGTCAACCCCTAAATATAACTCCTGGTATAAACTGGCAACAAAGAACAGCGTTAAGCTCTCTTTCTTGTCTTGGAACAGAACAGACACAACTATTTTTCCTACTATGCACTGGTTTTTACCGTCGGCTATTTTAACTCCCCAATGTATGGGAATAATAGGTACTCCCCGTTTTTTGACTAATTGATAGCAGTTTTTTCCTAAAATACTAATGCTTGCCCTCCTATCTAGCAAACCAAACATATCATTATTCTCAATTCTGATTTTGGCATATGGACTAGGATCTGAACGGTTATTTGTTATTGAAGAGGCTATATTGAGCCTGACTTTCTTTCTAGCCACATACTTTCGCGAGCTTTGGCTACTCTTTTGGAAATAGCCTAACCCTTATCAATAAAAATTCTGTTTCTTGCTCTCCTATACTACTCAATTCTTACATGTAAAGGTTTTAAAATAGTTTTGTTTAGGTAGGTTTTTTCTTTTTCTTGATTTGATAAATCTCTTTTTAAAATAGTTATTTTTGTTTCTTTCTCTTCAGGTCGGATTTCTGTATTTTCTGCCTTCCCTTCAACCTCAAATGACGGAATTAATGGGGATTTAAGTCTGAGTCGAACGCGACTCTCCCGAAGACTTCACGTTCCGTGAACGGTTTCCAGATTGCACCTTGGATAGTGTTATGGACCTCTGACTCGCACTCGAAATAGGTGTGACCCTGAGCCTTGCAGTTCCAGCAAACCAAACTTGAAGCATCAGCATATTTTCGAGGAGGAAGTTTAGGACGAGCCCCATCGAACTGAAAAGGGGCCACCTGTTCGTCGAGCTGTTACTGGTGCGATTCGTCATCCATTTCCAGCTCGTTGGCCATATATTTAACTGGTGCCTTTGGCGGTTTATGGAATTCCATTCCCCTCCTCGGAAAGGCTGTCTCCACGTCCTTGCAGGCATTCCTCAGCTGATCCAAGGTAAATAACGGCATAGGATATACCAACTTTCCTACCTTCTCACATAGGTTTCTTTTTTAGGATTCGGACCAATTCCAACTCGGGTATCTGCACACCTAGCTGCGATCTCATTTTGTTAATGGCTGCAAAGAAATCTTCACTACATTCCCAGGAGCTTTGCGGCCCATGATGTCGCGCATAATTTCAAAGTCAGAATTTATATTAAGGCATCACGCAGCATGGGCCGATAATTGTTCCGTTGGAACTGTCAATGCCACTCGTAGGCTGGTCCTGAGAGTAGTAGATGGAAGTCCCGAAGTATTTCGGACCATGGACAGTTGTACTGACCCTGGAGCGTTTCAAGACGAAAAATTAATTCATTAACCTTCAAGCTTTCGGGTTGGCCTTCATATCTAAGACCCCATTTGTCGATCTTGATCGGACTACCAGAGCCAGCACTTTCTGTTAGAAATGGGTGCGGAGATTGTCAGTTAAAAGAGTGAGTTGTCGGTCTAGCAGGCCGAGAGGAATGGTCATTTGTTCCGTCCAGTTTGAACATCCTATCTTGACCTTGCCTATGATATTCCTGGTGTCTTTGGTTTTGATGGCCCGAAGTGGGAAAGGCCCTACTACTTGGATCAGACTGAGGATGCTGGTTTGTAATCGGTTGTGATACCGGAGGGAAGTTATTGAATGACGCTGTAGATCTGGGTTCTGGTTCAGCTGGTGCAGGAACTGGTCGACTCAGACTCAACTCCTTTTGATTAGTTGGAGCTATTCAGCCTACTATCGTTGACCTGATTGCTGGAAGGAATAGGAAAAATTGGAAGAACGGGACGATCGCTTAGTATGGGAGGAGAATGGACTACATGACGTCTTAGATTAGTCTGACGATCGGAGTGAGTGTGGTCCATTTCAAAATCTCTTAAATTTTGCAGAAAGTTTCCCTTCGCAGGTGCAGACATTTTCAATAAATATTTATGAACAATAAACGTAATGGCCAAACAAAATACAGAACGTTAAAATTCTCAATTTTAAATTGCAAAAAGATAAAGTAGTTATTACCAAAAAAAAAAACAGAAAACCAAAAGAAATGTAAAAAAAAACTCAAAACAATTTTTTTAAAAAGTTAACAAAAAAAATTCAACCAAGAACTGTATTTAAATAAATTAACAAAAAAAACTATCAAATTAAAAAATTGTCCACCAAAAACAATATTAACCAAATTAACGAAGATATATAAAAAAGTACTACCCTCTATCAACAATAGAATTCGAAGGATGTTTTTCCCTCACTAAAGAAAGACATCTATGCCATTTGCAGCGTCCGATTTACAGACGTGGATCAGCACTAAGCTCCTGTGAAATCAACTTCTTAAACACCGGTCAACAATCCCCTGCATGCAAGGTTGTAAGCGCCAACGATGGCCCTTACTGGTTCCAACTGCACAAGCCAAACGAATGGATTTACGTCTTAAGGTTCAAAACCACGCTAAATGTAGTTTGCAATAGCACTGTTACACAAACCGTTTTGGAAGGTTCTGGAATTCTGCAAATTTAACCCGGCTGCATTATTAAAGATGACTTCATAACCTTGAGGGGCCATTTCATACAAAGAACGCTGTCTAGGATGTCACTCTCTCCAGCTGCAAATCTAACAAGCTATGTCCTACCCGACAATTTGACCACCGTATCTTATGAAGCCTTGCCTTACAAAAAACATTTAAAAGAACTTGATGCACTCAAGCGAGAACTCATAAACATAACAAAAGCGTTGCCTTTTATAACATACCAAAAGGATGTGCATCAATTTGCGGTCAGCTACGTGGCATTAATCATATCCCTTATAATCCTTATCTGCTTGTTGAAGTGGTCATACTGCTATTACTGCAAACACGAAATGTCAAGATCTAAAGACAAAAGGAAGCCCAGCAGAACCTCAGTGGATTTCCGGGGGGGCCTCGAATGCAAAAACGAAGACCTCAACGACAAAAACCCTAACAATATAACCTTCGAAATGGTTTTTTAGTTTCGAACATAGTTCAACGGGCCGAGAATGTATATTTTAATCCATCAGATTATCATATACCAACAATTTTTACCCTACAACAGCTTCTCTGTATACTAATGACAACGGCAATAGCTTTTCTGTATACGTTATTTTTATATAAATAATATTCCACTATGGATCATATCCAGGTAAATTTCTCACGATAGTCAGCATTATTCTCAAAACGTGCATGGCAAAAATAAATGTATTATATTTATTTTAATGATTTGTATTACAATAATTTTGTATATTTTTTGATATTTGTAAATTTAGCTAAGTGTATAAATAGCCTTGTAAGTTAATAAAATCTTATCAGTTAAGATCAAAAGGTTGTCCAGAGTTCTAATTATTATTGCTTCCCCCCACGAGTGGTAAGGGGCAATAATATAATCACAAAATAACTTCGCTCTATAAACTACCGCAAAATACAAAGGTACAAAAACTATTCGTATTCCTCTACGGTCTGGTCAAAGTTTATGTAACCTGTCTAGCCAGTCGGAGCAAAATAGCTACGACTTAAACACTATTGTTTTAAGTCTTTGGCGTCTTTGGGCCGTCTGGTTCTCGAGTTCGTACATTTGGTTTCCTACTTTTTTAGTGATTCGACATTTAAGAAATTTGGGACACAGTTTACCCGAAAGGTACTTCGAATTGTCACTTAGTATGAAGACGATACAATTCTTGTCCAGGCCAGAAACGTATTTTTCGTGTTCGGGTGTTATAAGTTTTCGCGGATTTTTCATTAGCTTTCAAAATATTTTCGCGTATTTGTTTCCGAACGCATTTCAAACGGTGCTGCCGGCGCACGATCTACAACTCGTTGTCATCAGTAGCTTTAAATTTTTGGGCTAGCTCATAGCTACTACCGTGTGTCATCATATTAGTACCGAATAAAGCAAAACAAGGTGACACGCCAATCGAAGTATAAACCGAACTTCTCAATGCGGAGGCAATATCGCTAAGGTGATAGTCCCAGTCACGTTGGTCAGTCTTAAGATAAGAGCGAATGGCCGCTACTACCATACGGTTTACCATTTTTCTGACGCATTTGACTGCGGTGCGTAATTGGCAGTTCGCAAATGTTGTATGCCATGCTTCTTCAAAAGATTTTGAAAGTCTTTTGAAACAAATTGTTTACCATTAGAGTGTACAATCCGGGAGACACCGAATACGTTTAAAATATCCTGATGTAAGTATTTTACAACTCCGGTAGTGTTTGGTTGTTTCATGGCCTTCAGGAAAACAAATTTGGACATATGGTCTAGGACGACAAAAACATAAGCATTTCCCAGTTTTGACCTAGGGTAAGGACCTAAAAAGTCAATATACAATTCTTCAAATGAACGATCAGAACAATAAGAGGTAGAAATCGGGGGACGTGATACTTGGTTTGACACGTCGCAATGGTTTATATATATAGAACAATTAGACACAGAATCAGGAATGTGCACCGTCATGTTCGGCCAGTGAAAATATTGACGGATATGATGTAGGGTCTTAGCAATGCCTCCGTGTGCTGATTGTTGAGGGTTGTGAGCTCGGCTAATAATTTCTTCAGTCAGGTCTGAGGGTATCCAAAGAAGCCAAGTGTGCTCAATTAATGCGTTTATGCGGTTTTGCGTGAGAACACGCTGGTATACAAAACCGTCTTCAATTCTTAAGTCAGGTAGTTCTTCGGAATGTTTTTGAATGGTGTCTATCAAGCTCAAATATTCTTCGGACTTAAACTCTTCGGAGTCTTAGTCAATAAGGAGAGATACTTCTTTTAAGTTCAGAGAATCTACGTATACCCGAGAAAGAGTGTCGGGAACTACATTTAGGCTGCCTTTACGGTGTTGAATATCGAAGTTGAAGAACTGGAGGAGAAGACTCCAACGGGCTAATTTACCACTGAGGTCCTTCATACTCATAAGCCATCGAAGGCTGGAATGGTCTGTTATCACCGTAAAGTCCATCCCTTCAACATAAGGCCTACATTTTTGCACAGCCGTGACCGCGGCCATCCACTCCTTCTCGGTGACACTATAGTACGATATAGGTACTTCCTCACCTTCGGTGTTTTTCTGAAAGAGCACGGCTCCTATACCTGCGTCTGAAACATCACATTGCATGAAAAACTTTTTTTGAAAAATCGGGGTGAGATAGCACAGGTGCAGTTGTAAGCGCTTTTTAAAACCTTCAAACGCTTGATATGCCTCATCAGTTATTTGGAACTTCTCGTTCCTTTTCTTCAGCGGGTCAGTTAGAGGTGCAGTCAGACTAGAAAAATCACTAATAAACTTTCGGTACCACCCTGCTAAACCAAGGAGCCGACGTACCTGTCGCGGAGTTTTGGGAATAGGGAGTCCGCTATTGGTTCTACTTTCTCATGGTCTGTTTTAAGCTTTCCCTCGGACCAACTATGAAACCTAAATACTTCAGGTCCTTGAAGCAGAACTTGAATTTACTTATATTAATAGTGAGGTTGGCTTTTTGCAAGCAATCGGCAACTTCTATCAGGGTAATATGGGTTTCAAAATCCAGCACCAGTTAGAGAAATTGAACTTATAATATTAGGAGCTATTTGGAAAAGCTTCCAGAAGTCAACCCCTAAATATAACTCCTGGTCTAAACTGGGAACAAGGAACAGCGTTAAGCTCTCTTTCTTGCCTTGGAACAGAACAGACACAACTATTTTTCCTACTATGGACTGGCTTTTACCGTCGGCTATTTTAACTCCCCAATGTATGGGAATAATAGGTACTCCCAGTTTTTTGACTAATTAATAGCAGTTTTTTCGTAAAATACTAATGCTTGCCCTCCTATCTAGCAAACCAAACATATCATTATTCTCAATTCTGATTTTGGCATATGGACTAGGATCTGAACGGTTATTTATTATTGAAGAGGCTATATTGCGCCTGATTTTCTTTCTAGCCACATACCTTTCGCGAGCTTTGGCTACTCTTTTGGAAATAGGCTAACCCTTATCAATAAAAATTCTGTTTCTTGCTCCCCTATACTCCTCAATTCTTACATGCAAAGGTTTTAAAATAGTTTTGTTTAGGTAGGTTTTTTCTTTTTCTTGATTTGATAAATCTCTTTTTAAAATAGTTATTTTTGTTTCTTTCTCTTCAGGTCGGATTTCTGTATTTTCTGCCTTCCCTTCAACCTCAAATGACGGAATTAATTGGGGATTTAAGTCTGAGTCGAATGCGACTCCCCCGAAGACTTTGCATTCCGTGAGCGGTTTCCGGATTGCACCTTGGATAGTGTTATGGACCTCTGACTCGCACTCGAAATAGGTGTGACCCTGAGCCTTGCAGTTCCAGCAAACCAAACTTGAAGCATCAGCATATTTTCGAGGAGGAAGTTTTGGACGAGCCCCACCGAACTGAAAAGGGGCCACCTGTTTGTCGAGCTGTTACTGGTGCGATTCGTCATCCATTTCCAGCTCGTTGGCCATATATTTAACCGGTGCCTTTGGCGGTTTATGGAATTTCATTTCCCTCCTCGGAAAGGCTGTCTCCACGTCCTTGCAGGCATTCCTCAGCTGATCCAAGGTAAATAACGGCATAGGATATACCAACTTTCCTACCTTCTCACATAGGTTTCTTTTTTAGGATTCGGACCAATTCCAACTCGGGTATCTGCACACCTAGCTGCGATCTCATTTTGTTAATGGCTGCAAAGAAATCTTCACTACATTCCCAGGAGCTTTGCGGCCCATGATGTCGCGCATAATTTCAAAGTCAGAATTTGTATTAAGGCATCACGCGGCATGGGCCGATAATTGTTCCGTTGGAACTGTCAATGCCACTCGTAGGCTGGTCCTGAGAGTAGTAGATGGAAGTCCCGAAGTATTTCGGACCATGGACAGTTGTACTGACCCTGGAGCGTTTCAAGACGAAAAATTAATTCATTAACCTTCAAGCTTTCGGGTTGGCCTTCATATCTAAGACCCCATTTGTCGATCTTGATCGGACTACCAGAGCCAGCACTTCCTGTTAGAAATGGGTGCAGAGATTGTCAGTTAAAAGAGTGAGTTGTCGGTCTAGCAGGCCGAGAGGAATGGTCATTTGTTCCGTCCAGTTTGAACATCCTATCTTGACCTTGCCTATGATATTCCTGGTGTCTTTGGTTTTGATGGCCCGAAGTGGGAAAGGCCCTACTACTTGGATCAGACTGAGGATGCTGGTTTGTAATCGGTTGTGATACCGGAGGGAAGTTATTGAATGGCGCTGTAGATCTGGGTTCTGGTTCAGCTGGTGCAGGAACTGGTCGACTCAGACTCAACTCCTTTTGATTAGTTGGAGCTATTCAACCTACTATCGTTGACCTGATTGCTGGAAGGAATAGGAAAAATTGGAAGAACGGGACGATCGCTTAGTATGGGAGGAGAATGGACTACATGACGTCTTTGAATAGTCTGACGATCGGAGTGAGTGTGGTCCATTTCAAAATCTCTTAAATTTTGCAGAAAGTTTCCCTTCGCAGGTGCAGACATTTTAAATAAATATTTATGAACAATAAACGTAATGGCCAAACAAAATACAGAACGTTAAAATTCTCAATTTCAAATTGCAAGAAGATAAAGTATTACCTAAAAAAAATAGATTTAATATTGTACCAAAAAAAAAAACAGAAAACCAAAAGAAATGTAAAAAAAACTCAAAACAATTTTTTTAAAAAGTTAACAAAAAAAATATTTATAACAAAATGTACTTTAATAAATTAACAAAAAAAATTGAAAAAAAAAAATTCAACCAAGAAATGTATTTAAATAAATCAACAAAAAAACGAAGATATATAAAAAAGTACTACCCTCTATCAACAATAGAATTCGAAGGATGTTTGTCCATCACTAAAGAAAGACATCTATGCCATTTGCAGCGTCCGATTTACAGACGTGGATCAGCGCTAAGCTCCTGTGAAATCAACTTCTTAAACACCGGTCAACAATCCCCTGCATGCAAGGTTGTAAGCGCCAACGATGGCCCTTACTGGTTCCAACTGCACAAGCCAAACGAATGGATTTACGTCTTAAGGTTCAAAACCACGCTAAATGTAGTTTGCAATAGCACTGTTACACAAACCGTTTTCGAAGGTTCTGGAATTCTGCAAATTTAACCCGGCTGCATTATTAAAGATGACTTCATAACCTTGAGGGGCCATTTCATACAAAGAACGCTGTCTAGGATGTCACTCTCTCCAGCTGCAAATCTAACAAGCTATGTCCTACCCGACAATTTGACCACCGTATCTTATGAAGCCTTGCCTTACAAAAAACAATTGAAAGAACTTGATGCACTCAAGCGAGAACTCATAAACATAACAAAAGCGTTGCCTTTTATAACATACCAAAAGGATGTGCATCAATTTGCGGTCAGCTACGTGGCATTAATCATATCCCTTATAATCCTTATCTGCTTGTTGAAGTGGTCATACTGCTATTACTGCAAGCACGAAATGTCAAGATCTAAAGACAAAAGGAAGCCCAGCAGAACCTCAGTGGATTTCCGGGGGGGCCTCGAATGCAAAAACGAAGACCTCAACGACAAAAACCCTAACAATATAACCTTCGAAATGGTTTTTTAGTTTCGAACATAGTTCAACGGGCCGAGAATGTATATTTTGATCCATCAGATTATCATATACCAACAATTTTTACCCTACAACAGCTTCTCTGTATACTAATGACAACGGCAATAGCTTTTCTGTATACGTTATTTTTATATAAATAATATTCCACTATGGATCATATCCAGGTAAATTTCTCACGATGGTCAGCATTATGCTCAAAACGTGCATGGCAAAAAAAAATTCATATTTCTTTTAATGATTTGTATTACATTAATTTTGTATATTTTTTGATTTTTGTAAATTTAGCTAAGTAAGCAAAATAAGTGTATAAATAGCATTGTAAGTTAATAAAATCTTATCAGCTAAGATCAAAAGGTTGTCAAGAGTTCTAATTATTATTGCTTCCTCCCACGAGTGGTAAGGGGCAATAACATAATCACAAAATAACTTCGCTCTTTAAACTACCGCAAAATACAAAGGTACAAGAACTTTTCGTATTCCTCTACGATCTGGTCAAGGTTTATGTACCCTGTCCAGCCAGTCGGAGCAAAATAGCTATGACTTAAAAAGACAATTTTAGGTTTGAAATGCGATTTCTTTCGAAAAATACAAAGTGTTATTAAATCTACAGACGATCTTTTTATTGAAAGACATTTTCAGGAACTTAACAAATTTGTAAAATTTCTTGATTCCGTGAAACACAAACTTACAAGTAAATGTGAATTTTAATTTGTACTTGTTAACAACAAAGAAAATTAACTTTTTGTGAAACGGAAATAATGAAATTTCTACAAATTTCGCTTTGTAAACTACAACTACAATTTTGTAGCACAAATATTTTGTAAAACAGAATAAATCGATTTTTCTAAAATTTTTTTGAAATATTGCTTGTAAATTACAATTTGTAAGTTGGTGAAAAAGGCCACTCTGGCCATCTTCCTGGTTGATTCGTAACTAGCTCTAAATAGTGGAGACGAGAAGATTTCCCGATATTTTACCAGTATTTAGTACACATGTTTTTTTTATTCTTATTCTATTTCAAAACCAATTGGCGATTTCAGCGCGCCTCATTGCGACTTGAATCGCAGTTGAAAAATGATGCTTCATGATAGTATTAAGAGTTAGTTACGAATCAACTAGGAAAAGGGCCAGACAAAAAATTACACCATGAGAGACTATACAGAAAGTATATACAAACGTATATACAAAGGCAGAACTGAAGCAAGCAATTGTATAATAATAAAGTACAAGATTACGCCGTCCGAAAATCCGCCATTGTGTAGGTAGTGGCACCAGTTCTCAAACAGTTTTGCCACTTTGAAGATTGAATGGTCGGTAATAAAAATTTGCATTGTGACTAGATATAAACTGTTATTTTATCCTGCAAGCAAAACTCAAATGTTTTTATGTCTGGTAGGAATTTTTATCGTTATTAGCATAAAAAGATTAAAAAAAAAATAAAACTGAAAAATAACCATTTTCTCATATTTTCGAACACGAGTTTCCTAGAGCCGAGGTTATAAATTCGATAATTAAAACAATTAAGATATTAAATTTAGTTTTGTATCGTTTTTAATGTTTAAAAGAACTTTGTGTTAAACTTAAAATTTAAATTCAGGTAATATTCAGGTAAATAGTTACATTAAAGCAATTAAGATGAAGAAGAAGACAAAGTAAAATTAACAATTCATAGTCAAAATATAAAAAAAAATTAAATGATAGACCTAAAACTTACATAGATTCAGGTATATTCAGGTAAGTAGGTAAGTACATTTAATACTTAAAGTAAATTGAACTTGAAGGAATTTGATTAAATAAATAATATTAGGGTAAGTAGGAACAAATTATTATGTACAAAAATCGCACACAAATTCTTCTTCTTGTGCTTCTAAGAACGTTTTGGTACTGAGTTTCGTACATGCAAGGTGACACCACTTGTTGCACAAGTCGCACTCGATGTTCTTTAGCTCATCCTCTTCTGCGTCTGTATCCAAATCATCTTGAAACTGTCCACAGATTTCATTTTTGGCGGATTTTTTGGAAACTGGAAATTTTAAAATTTTCTCTTATTCTTTTCTTTTTTTTAGAATTTTGTAAGTTGTTGCGAGGCAATAGGAGGTTTTAAGAAAGTTGGTTGTGAACGATGGGTAGGAAAAAGGATAGGCTAGGATATTGGATAGGAACGTGTCAGAAAGGGAAAGAATGCCTTAGCTCGCCGGACGGGGGGGATCTTGTTCCCGCAACTAGACCTCACCTGCAAGACACATAAATCAGGCCTAGAAGACAACGTGAAAAAAATAAGAAAATCGGATGGACTGACATTTCACCACACCTCAGGTGCTACTGATGTTATTGCAGCATGGCCTTATCCCAACCAACCTGGCAATCGACGGCCTCATTTTGATTTCCCCAAACGTGTTTTCGGCTCGGTCACACCATCGCCTCCGATGTACTTAGCTTACCTTCCACACCCCTGAAAATTTCAGCTTAAAAAATCATATTGACTAATTAGGTCAGGTTTATTTTTCTAATGTGATATTACAAATCCTTTTATTCATCTCATTAATAGAAAAAAAATTATACCAAAAACTATAAATGACTATAAATTCCTTTGAAAAAGAAATTTTTTTTCCAATCTCCTTTAGAAAGTTATATTTTTTTTTTGAACAAAGAACAAATAAACGTTACTTAAAAAATCCTACCTAGCTAGAGAGCTCTGTTAAGGTATTCTTAAATAGAAATCGTTATCACAATAACGATATATAGTATAACAATAATAAGTAGGAACAAATTATTATGTACAAAAATCACACACAAATTCTTCCTCTTGCGCTTCTAAGAACGTTTTGGTACTGAGTTTCATACATGCAAGCTGACACCACTTGCTGCACAAGCCCCACTCCATGTTCTTTAGTTCACAATGTTCTGCGTCTGTGTCCAAATCATCTTGAAAAACGTTACTTAAAAAATCCTACATAGCTAGAGAGCTCTGTTAAGGTATTCTTAAATAGAAATCGTTATCACAAGAAGAAAACCAGATTGGAATACTTACAATAATTCTATTTTTTTTTAATTTAAAGTAAATTAATGAAGATATATAAAAAAATATATTAATAAAATTTCTTTAATTTAAATATACTAGCACACAACATCAACAATAAACAATACCACTGTTTGACAGATGCACTAGGGTAGTTTTAACTACTGCCCAGGTAATGTGCCAAAACTGCTTCAGGCAACTATAATGTCCCTCGATACGCCTTACTGTCCGATTATGTCTAACCGGCAGAAGCCGGAGGAGGCAACAAAAAAAGATAACTTATTACCTGATATAAACACGTATATACGGTTTTACGCTGCACGTTTCGAAGGGGCTGCAGAGTCCTGGTCCAAAAAAAAAATTTGGTTGCCTCAGGAAAAAAGCTGCGGTTGACTCACAAGAAACTGGTTATGGTTATCTCAGGAAAAACGTTAGGGTTGTCTCGGAAAAAAAACAAACTGCGGTTGACTCCCAAAAAAATGTGGTTGTCTCAGGATAAAAAAACGTTGGCGGCCCCTACCTTTCGCAAAGGATTTCTGGCCACCAAACTTTCCAACCTCCTCGCAGTAAACCCTAAACAATATATTGTTCAATCTTTGATTTTCTTTTTATTGGAAAACAATTATAATTTTAACCTCCACTCACCCCCTTCACAGTAAAAAATTTAGTTTGAAACTTCCTCGTGCCGGGTTAATTTTGTTCTCGTTATATTAGGCGGTTTCTTTTCACCTCACTTAAAATTTCCTAGTGGTTATTTTTATTTTTCACCAAACATTTAAAACAAATTTATTACCTGCACCTTTTCCACTGATCCAATAAAAAAAATATCGACAAGCAAGACTTTGCTAGCACAGTTTCTCAAATAGACCGACACTTCCAATTCCTTTCACCTTAATGGTAGATGCCGATAACATCGAACCATACTACACTTTTTTTCTTATCTCCCTCCCACATCATTTGCATCATCCGATCTTGACGGAGCCGCTAGTATCAACACCAATACTAACACATAATGGTATTGGAACTAGCGCTACGTCATTAATCTAGTCCTTCTACAGCAAAGACTGTTTTTAAATCTTGCGACTAGAGCACTGCGACTTTCGTTGATTCTCTTTTGTTGCCTGTCCTTGTCGCAGAAATACTTTTAAACGTAGCGATTGTGTTTGCAACTTTTAACTATGACATTTCTTGAATTCCTTTTCATTTCAAGTTTGCAGAGTGAACATTTTCAGCTGCTGTACTGTGCCTACGTGCTACCTGCTACAAAAATACATCACATTACTCGTTCATGGCGAACAAGCAATGTAAGAGATTGACAAAAATGAATGATTTCCCGAAAAAGTACAAAGAAGAAAGACTGATAATCGCGCGACTCGAGCTACTCGTGCGATTCTGTCTTCCCCGGCCACCACATATGTCTCTCTCCTAAAAGCTGAAGCAAAGTAACGAATCGCAAGCAAAAGTCGCAAGGTTTAAAAACAGTCAAACCGATCTTTGTTCTCGTGTGCGCCTCCAGGGGCTGATATTGAATCCCCATAATTATTTGAAGAGGTACTACTCCTGCCTCATGCCTACTGAATGTCCTCAAAAAAAATTTAAACACTCTTGTCACCAAATAACCTCTGATACTTCAGATGTCATAAAGTGGGACCGAACTCTCCATCTGTCAAATTGACTGCAAAAAGGTATTTGAACTAACTTAAAGTGAGAGCCTAAAATCTTTTTTCCATACTATCTGACAATATTTTTTGCTTAGATTTCTATTTTCAGGAAATTTTTCTGGAAGTTAGCTTATTTTCAGGTAAGTTGTTTTATTTAATTTATTTTATTTTGCATATATATTTCAACAATATTCTTTTCTCCGCCTTTTTTAGGAAGACGGTAACTTGTGGAGTAAGGAGTGAGGTAAGTATGTTTGATATGTATGTAGATATGAGATAGTTCTGATTTGTTTTCCTTTTCAGGCAGCTGTAACAAAATTCCTAACTTTGTGGAATTTTATGGACACGAAGTTTGGAAAAAGACGCCCTGATTATTTGTGGGGAGTATCTAACCCACGATAATCTTGAAGCCGGGTAAAACATAATAGGGCAATTTATAATTGTAAAATATGCTTCTATAGGTACCCATCTATATATATATATATATATATATATATTTGTAAACATTGATAGATATTTTTGTTGTTTTTTTTTCAATATGGTTTCTATTTCAGGCAAATTTCAGCATCCAGGCAGTGTAAAGAAATTATGTTTCAGAGACTCATTAAGGTAAATCGATTTTACATATTGTAAGGACTGATAACTAAAAGAACTAAAACATTCTTGCAGGTAACTTTCTAGGCAAATTCAATGGGTACAGATCTCGATTCGCGAACCAGGAGAAAGGGTGCAGTTGTATCATACCGTTTGCAGAAAGTGAAGTAAGTGAAGAAAAGTAGAAAGTAGTAGTAGCATTTTGTTAAAATACTCAATGTTTATCTTGTTAGTTATGTAGGAACTAAAATTAAGATATTATAAGTAAATAAATAAAATAAATATGATAAAAGAATACAAAAAAAAATTAAAATATCACAGTTAAACAATTAAATATCAACGTTAAATTTAGTATCACAGTTTGTTAAAAATTCTATACAAAAGTGTAAATATCAAAGATTCTAGGTATTTCTAAGTAATTAATATCAGAGATTATCATTATTTATACTATCACAGTTATATAAGTTATATACTAAGTCTAACGATTAGATCGTAGAAAATAGTAGTCAATAAGGTAAAATAAATAACAATAATAAATAAATAAATAAAATAAATAGCATGCAATAGACAAACAAATAAATAAATTATTAGATAACAACAAAATAGATTATTATTTATTCAAGGTTTAAGGTATTAACTAAAACACTGAAGCTAGGAAAAGGAAATAAAGCATGAATGTCGTCAGTAGGGTAGGTTATTGTTTTAAGTCTTTGGCGTCTTTGGGCCGTCTGGTTCTCGAGTTCGTACATTTGGTTTCCTAATTTTTTAGTGATTCGACATTTAAGAAATTTGGGACACAGTTTCGCCGAAAAGTACTTCGAAGTGTCACTTAGTATGAAGTTTCGACGATAAACTTCTTGTCCAGGCCAGAAACATATTTTTCGTGTTCGGGTGTTATAAGTTTTCGCGGATTTTTCATTAGCTTTCAAAATATTTTCACGTATTTGTTTCCGAACGCATTTCAAACGGTGCTGCCGGCGCAAGATCTACAACTCGTTGTCATCAGTAGCTTTAAGTTTTTGGGCTAGCTCATAGCTACTACCGTGTGTCATCATATTAGTACCGAATAAAGCAAAACAAGGTGATACGCCAATCGAAGTATAAACCGAACTTCTCAATGCGGAGGCAATATCGCTAAGGTGATAGTCCAGTCACGTTGGTCAGTTTTAAGATAAGAGCGAATGGCCGCTAACACCGCACGGTTTACCCTTTCTGACGCATTTGACTGCGGTGCGTAGTTGGCAATTCGCAAATGCTGTATGCCATGCTTTTTCAAAAGATTTTGAAAGTCTTTGGAAACAAATTGTATGCCATTATCGGAGTGCACAATCCGGGAAACACCGAATACGTTTAAAATATCCCGATGCAAGTAGTGCTTGGTTGTTTCATAGCCTTCAGGAAAACAAATTTGGACATATGGTCTAGGACGACAAAAACATAAGCATTTCCCAGTTTTGACCTAGGGTAAGGACCTAAAAAGTCAATATACAATTCTTCAAATGAACGATCAGAACAATAAAAGGTAGAAATCGGGGGACGTGATACTTGGTTTGACACTTTGCACTGTTTATATTTATAGAACAATTCGACACAAATTCACGAATGTGCACCGTCATGTTCGGCCAGTGAAAATATTGACTTAAGTCAGGTAGTTCTTCTAGTTTTTGAATGGTGTCTATCAAGCTCAAATATTCTTCGGACTTAAACTCTTCGGAGTCTAAGTTAATAAGGGGAGATACTTCTTTTAAGTCCGAGAAAGAGTGTCGGGAACTACATTTAGGCTGACTTTACAGTGTTGAATATCGAAGTTGAAGGACTGGAAGAGAAGACTCCAAAGGGCTTATTTACCACTGAGGTCTTTCATACTCATAAGCCATCGAAGGCTGGAATGGTCTGTAATCAACGTAAAGTAAGTCCATCCCTTCAACATAAGGCCTACAATTTCGCACAGCCATGACCGCGGCCATCCACTCCTTCTCGGTGACACTATAGTACGATATAGGTACTTCCTCACCTTCGGGTTTTTTCTGAAAGAGCACGGCTCCTATACCTGCGTCTGAAACATCACATTGAATGAAAAACTTTTTTCGAAAAATCGGGGTGAGATAGCACATGTGCAGTTGTAAGCGCTTTTCAAAACCTTTAATAGCTTGATATGCCTCATCAGTTATTAGGAACTTCTCGAGTCCTTCTGAGTCGAACGCGACTCCACCGAAGACTTCGCGTTCCGTGAGCGGTTTCTGGATTGCACCTGGAATAGTGTTATGGACCTCTGACTCGCACTCGAAATAGGTGTGACCCCGAGCCTTGTAGTTCCAGCAAACCAAACTTGAAGCATCAGCATATTTCCGAGAAGAAAGTTTTGGATGAGCTCCAACGAACTAGAAAGCGACCACCTGTTCGTCGAGCTGGTACTGGTGCGATTCGTCATCCATTTCCAGCTCGTTGGCCATATATTTAACTGGTGCCTTTGGCGGTTTATGGAATTCCCTTTCCCTCCTCGGAAAGGCTGTCTCCGCGTCCTTGCAGGCATTCCTCAGCTGATCCAAGGTAAATAACGGCATAGGATATACCAACTTTCCTACCTTCTCACATAGGTTTGTTTTTAGGATTCGGCCCAATTCCAACTCGGGTATCTGCACACCTAGCGGCGATCTCATTTTGTTAATGGCAGCAAAGAAATCTTCACTACTCTCCCAGGAGCTTTGCCTACGATCCATGATATCGCGCATAATTTCAAAGTTAGAATTTGTATTTTTAAACTGGCGCATTAGGGCATCACGCAGCATGGGCCAATCCGGCGGATAATTGTTCCTTTAGAACTGTCAATACCACTCGTAGGCTGGTCCTGAGAGTAGTAGATGGAAGTCCCGAAGTACTTCGGACCATGGACAGTTGTACTGACGCTGGAGCGTTTCAAGACGAAAAATGAAGTCATCAACCGTCAAGCTTTCGGGTTGGCCTTCATATCTAAGACCCCATTTCTCGATCTTGATCGGACTACCAGAGCCAGCACTTCCTGTTAGAAATGGGTGCGGAGATGGTCGGTTAAAAGAGTGAGTTGTCGGTCTAGCAGGCCGAGAGGAATGGTCATTTGTTCCGTCCAGTTGGAACATCCTATCTTGACCTTGCCTATGATATTCCTGGTGTCTTTGGTTTTGATGGCCCGAAGTGGGAAAGGCCCTACTACTTGGATCAGACTGAGGATGCTGGTTTGTAATCGGTTGTGATACCGGAGGGAAGTTATTGAATGGCGCTGTAGATCTGGGTTCTGGTTCAGCTGGTGCAGGAACTGGTCGACTCAGACTCAACTCCTTTTGATTAGTTGGAGCTATTCAGCCTACTATCATTGACCTGATTGCTGGAAGGAATAGGAAAAATTGGAAGAACGGGACGATCGCTTAGTATGGGAGGAGAATGGACTACATGACGTCTTTGAATAGTCTGACGATCGGAGTGAGTGTGGTCCATTTCAAAATCTCTTAAATTTTGCAGAAAGTTTCCCTTCGCAGGTGCAGACATTTTAAATAAATATTTATGAACAATAAACGTAATGGCCAAACAAAATACAGAACGTTAAAATTCTCAATTTCAAATTGCAAGAAGATAAAGTATTACCTAAAAAAATAGATTTAATATTGTACCAAAAAAAAACAGAAAACCAAAAGAAATGTAAAAAAAACTCAAAACAATTTTTTTAAAAAGTTACCAAAAAAAATATTTATAACAAAATGTACTTTAATAAATTAACAAAAAAAATTGAAAAAAAAATTCAACCAAGAAATGTATTTAAATAAATCAACAAAAAAAACTATCAAATTAAAAAAATTGTCCACCAAAAACAATATTAACCAAATTAACGAAGATATATAAAAAAGTACTACCCTCTATCAACAATAGAATTCGAAGGATGTTTGTCCATCACTAAAGAAAGACATCTATGCCATTTGCAGCGTCCGATTTACAGACGTGGATCAGCGCTAAGCTCCTGTGAAATCAACTTCTTAAACACCGGTCAACAATCCCCTGCATGCAAGGTTGTAAGCGCCAACGATGGCCCTTACTGGTTCCAACTGCACAAGCCAAACGAATGGATTTACGTCTTAAGGTTCAAAACCACGCTTAATGTAGTTTGCAATAGCACTGTTACACAAACCGTTTTCGAAGGTTCTGGAATTCTGCAAATTTAACCCGGCTGCATTATTAAAGATGACTTCATAACCTTGAGGGGCCATTTCATACAAAGAACGCTGTCTAGGATGTCACTCTCTCCAGCTGCAAATCTAACAAGCTATGTCCTACCCGACAATTTGACCACCGTATCTTATGAAGCCTTGCCTTACAAAAAACAATTGAAAGAACTTGATGCACTCAAGCGAGAACTCATAAACATAACAAAAGCGTTGCCTTTTATAACATACCAAAAGGATGTGCATCAATTTGCGGTCAGCTACGTGGCATTAATCATATCCCTTATAATTCTTATCTGCTTGTTGAAGTGGTCATACTGCTATTACTGCAAGCACGAAATGTCAAGATCTAAAGACAAAAGGAAGCCCAGCAGAACCTCAGTGGATTTCCGGGGGGGCCTCGAATGCAAAAACGAAGACCTCAACGACAAAAACCCTAACAATATAACCTTCGAAATGGTTTTATAGTTTCGAACATAGTTCAACGGGCCGAGAATGTATATTTTGATCCATCAGATTATCATATACCAACAATTTTTACCCTACAACAGCTTCTCTGTATACTAATGACAACGGCAATAGCTTTTCTGTATACGTTATTTTTATATAAATAATATTCCACTATGGATCATATCCAGGTAAATTTCTCACGATAGTCAGCATTATTCTCAAAACGTGCATGGCAAAAATAAATGTATTATATTTATTTTAATGATTTGTATTACAATAATTTTGTATATTTTTTGATATTTGTAAATTTAGCTAAGTGTATAAATAGCCTTGTAAGTTAATAAAATCTTATCAGTTAAGATCAAAAGGTTGTCCAGAGTTCTAATTATTATTGCTTCCCCCCACGAGTGGTAAGGGGCAATAATATAATCACAAAATAACTTCGCTCTATAAACTACCGCAAAATACAAAGGTACAAAAACTATTCGTATTCCTCTACGGTCTGGTCAAAGTTTATGTAACCTGTCTAGCCAGTCGGAGCAAAATAGCTACGACTTAAACACTATTGTTTTAAGTCTTTGGCGTCTTTGGGCCGTCTGGTTCTCGAGTTCGTACATTTGGTTTCCTACTTTTTTAGTGATTCGACATTTAAGAAATTTGGGACACAGTTTACCCGAAAGGTACTTCGAATTGTCACTTAGTATGAAGACGATACAATTCTTGTCCAGGCCAGAAACGTATTTTTCGTGTTCGGGTGTTATAAGTTTTCGCGGATTTTTCATTAGCTTTCAAAATATTTTCGCGTATTTGTTTCCGAACGCATTTCAAACGGTGCTGCCGGCGCACGATCTACAACTCGTTGTCATCAGTAGCTTTAAATTTTTGGGCTAGCTCATAGCTACTACCGTGTGTCATCATATTAGTACCGAATAAAGCAAAACAAGGTGACACGCCAATCGAAGTATAAACCGAACTTCTCAATGCGGAGGCAATATCGCTAAGGTGATAGTCCCAGTCACGTTGGTCAGTCTTAAGATAAGAGCGAATGGCCGCTACTACCATACGGTTTACCATTTTTCTGACGCATTTGACTGCGGTGCGTAATTGGCAGTTCGCAAATGTTGTATGCCATGCTTCTTCAAAAGATTTTGAAAGTCTTTTGAAACAAATTGTTTACCATTAGAGTGTACAATCCGGGAGACACCGAATACGTTTAAAATATCCTGATGTAAGTATTTTACAACTCCGGTAGTGTTTGGTTGTTTCATGGCCTTCAGGAAAACAAATTTGGACATATGGTCTAGGACGACAAAAACATAAGCATTTCCCAGTTTTGACCTAGGGTAAGGACCTAAAAAGTCAATATACAATTCTTCAAATGAACGATCAGAACAATAAGAGGTAGAAATCGGGGGACGTGATACTTGGTTTGACACGTCGCAATGGTTTATATATATAGAACAATTAGACACAGAATCAGGAATGTGCACCGTCATGTTCGGCCAGTGAAAATATTGACGGATATGATGTAGGGTCTTAGCAATGCCTCCGTGTGCTGATTGTTGAGGGTTGTGAGCTCGGCTAATAATTTCTTCAGTCAGGTCTGAGGGTATCCAAAGAAGCCAAGTGTGCTCAATTAATGCGTTTATGCGGTTTTGCGTGAGAACACGCTGGTATACAAAACCGTCTTCAATTCTTAAGTCAGGTAGTTCTTCGGAATGTTTTTGAATGGTGTCTATCAAGCTCAAATATTCTTCGGACTTAAACTCTTCGGAGTCTTAGTCAATAAGGAGAGATACTTCTTTTAAGTTCAGAGAATCTACGTATACCCGAGAAAGAGTGTCGGGAACTACATTTAGGCTGCCTTTACGGTGTTGAATATCGAAGTTGAAGAACTGGAGGAGAAGACTCCAACGGGCTAATTTACCACTGAGGTCCTTCATACTCATAAGCCATCGAAGGCTGGAATGGTCTGTTATCACCGTAAAGTCCATCCCTTCAACATAAGGCCTACATTTTTGCACAGCCGTGACCGCGGCCATCCACTCCTTCTCGGTGACACTATAGTACGATATAGGTACTTCCTCACCTTCGGTGTTTTTCTGAAAGAGCACGGCTCCTATACCTGCGTCTGAAACATCACATTGCATGAAAAACTTTTTTTGAAAAATCGGGGTGAGATAGCACAGGTGCAGTTGTAAGCGCTTTTTAAAACCTTCAAACGCTTGATATGCCTCATCAGTTATTTGGAACTTCTCGTTCCTTTTCTTCAGCGGGTCAGTTAGAGGTGCAGTCAGACTAGAAAAATCACTAATAAACTTTCGGTACCACCCTGCTAAACCAAGGAGCCGACGTACCTGTCGCGGAGTTTTGGGAATAGGGAGTCCGCTATTGGTTCTACTTTCTCATGGTCTGTTTTAAGCTTTCCCTCGGACCAACTATGAAACCTAAATACTTCAGGTCCTTGAAGCAGAACTTGAATTTACTTATATTAATAGTGAGGTTGGCTTTTTGCAAGCAATCGGCAACTTCTATCAGGGTAATATGGGTTTCAAAATCCAGCACCAGTTAGAGAAATTGAACTTATAATATTAGGAGCTATTTGGAAAAGCTTCCAGAAGTCAACCCCTAAATATAACTCCTGGTCTAAACTGGGAACAAGGAACAGCGTTAAGCTCTCTTTCTTGCCTTGGAACAGAACAGACACAACTATTTTTCCTACTATGGACTGGCTTTTACCGTCGGCTATTTTAACTCCCCAATGTATGGGAATAATAGGTACTCCCAGTTTTTTGACTAATTAATAGCAGTTTTTTCGTAAAATACTAATGCTTGCCCTCCTATCTAGCAAACCAAACATATCATTATTCTCAATTCTGATTTTGGCATATGGACTAGGATCTGAACGGTTATTTATTATTGAAGAGGCTATATTGCGCCTGATTTTCTTTCTAGCCACATACCTTTCGCGAGCTTTGGCTACTCTTTTGGAAATAGGCTAACCCTTATCAATAAAAATTCTGTTTCTTGCTCCCCTATACTCCTCAATTCTTACATACAAAGGTTTTAAAATAGTTTTGTTTAGGTAGGTTTTTTCTTTTTCTTGATTTGATAAATCTCTTTTTAAAATAGTTATTTTTGTTTCTTTCTCTTCAGGTCGGATTTCTGTATTTTCTGCCTTCCCTTCAACCTCAAATGACGGAATTAATTGGGGATTTAAGTCTGAGTCGAATGCGACTCCCCCGAAGACTTTGCATTCCGTGAGCGGTTTCCGGATTGCACCTTGGATAGTGTTATGGACCTCTGACTCGCACTCGAAATAGGTGTGACCCTGAGCCTTGCAGTTCCAGCAAACCAAACTTGAAGCATCAGCATATTTTCGAGGAGGAAGTTTTGGACGAGCCCCACCGAACTGAAAAGGGGCCACCTGTTTGTCGAGCTGTTACTGGTGCGATTCGTCATCCATTTCCAGCTCGTTGGCCATATATTTAACCGGTGCCTTTGGCGGTTTATGGAATTTCATTTCCCTCCTCGGAAAGGCTGTCTCCACGTCCTTGCAGGCATTCCTCAGCTGATCCAAGGTAAATAACGGCATAGGATATACCAACTTTCCTACCTTCTCACATAGGTTTCTTTTTTAGGATTCGGACCAATTCCAACTCGGGTATCTGCACACCTAGCTGCGATCTCATTTTGTTAATGGCTGCAAAGAAATCTTCACTACATTCCCAGGAGCTTTGCGGCCCATGATGTCGCGCATAATTTCAAAGTCAGAATTTATATTAAGGCATCACGCAGCATGGGCCGATAATTGTTCCGTTGGAACTGTCAATGCCACTCGTAGGCTGGTCCTGAGAGTAGTAGATGGAAGTCCCGAAGTATTTCGGACCATGGACAGTTGTACTGACCCTGGAGCGTTTCAAGACGAAAAATTAATTCATTAACCTTCAAGCTTTCGGGTTGGCCTTCATATCTAAGACCCCATTTGTCGATCTTGATCGGACTACCAGAGCCAGCACTTTCTGTTAGAAATGGGTGCGGAGATTGTCAGTTAAAAGAGTGAGTTGTCGGTCTAGCAGGCCGAGAGGAATGGTCATTTGTTCCGTCCAGTTTGAACATCCTATCTTGACCTTGCCTATGATATTCCTGGTGTCTTTGGTTTTGATGGCCCGAAGTGGGAAAGGCCCTACTACTTGGATCAGACTGAGGATGCTGGTTTGTAATCGGTTGTGATACCGGAGGAAGTTATTTTATGGCGCTGTAGATCTGGGTTCTGGTTCAGCTGGTGCAGGAACTGGTCGACTCAGACTCAACTCCTTTTGATTAGTTGGAGCTATTGAGCCTACTATCGTTGACCTAATTGCTGGAAGGAATAATAAAATTGGAAGAACGGAACGAATCGCTTAGTATGGGAGGAGAGTGGACTACATGACGTCTTTGAATAGTCTAAAAATATAACCTTCGAAATGGTTTTTTAGTTTCGAACATAGTTCAACGGGCCGAGAATGTATATTTTAATCCATCAGATTATCATATACCAACAATTTTTACCCTAAAACAGCTTCTCTGTATACTAATGACAACGGCAATAGCTTTTCTGTATACGTTATTTTTATATAAATAATATTCCACTATGGATCATATCCAGGTAAATTTCTCACGATGGTCAGCATTATGCTCAAAACGTGCATGGCAAAAAAAAATTCATATTTCTTTTAATGATTTGTATTACATTAATTTTGTATATTTTTTGATTTTTGTAAATTTAGCTAAGTAAGCAAAATAAGTGTATAAATAGCATTGTAAGTTAATAAAATCTTATCAGCTAAGATCAAAAGGTTGTCAAGAGTTCTAATTATTATTGCTTCCTCCCACGAGTGGTAAGGCGCAATAACATAATCACAAAATAACTTCGCTCTTTAAACTACCGCAAAATACAAAGGTACAAGAACTTTTCGTATTCCTCTACGATCTGGTCAAGGTTTATGTACCCTGTCCAGCCAGTCGGAGCAAAATAGCTATGACTTAAAAAGACAATTTTAGGTTTGAAATGCGATTTCTTTCGAAAAATACAAAGTGTTATTAAATCTACAGACGATCTTTTTATTGAAAGACATTTTCAGGAACTTAACAAATTTGTAAAATTTCTTGATTCCGTGAAACACAAACTTACAAGTAAATGTGAATTTTAATTTGTACTTGTTAACAACAAAGAAAATTAACTTTTTGTGAAACGGAAATAATGAAATTTCTACAAATTTCGCTTTGTAAACTACAACTACAATTTTGTAGCACAAATATTTTGTAAAACAGAATAAATCGATTTTTCTACAAATTTTTTGAAATATTGCTTGTAAATTACAATTTGTAAGTTGGTGAAAAAGGTCACTCTGGCCATCTTCCTGGTTGATTCGTAACTAGCTCTAAATAGTGGAGACGAGAAGATTTCCCGATATTTTACCAGTATTTAGTACACATGTTTTTTTTATTCTTATTCTATTTCAAAACCAATTAGCGATTTCAGCGCGCCTCATTGCGACTTGATTCGCAGTTGAAAAATGATGCTTCATGATAGTATTAAGAGTTAGTTACGAATCAACTAGGAAAAGGGCCAGACAAAAAATTACACCATGAGAGACTATACAGAAAGTATATACAAACGTATATACAAAGGCAGAACTGAAGCAAGCAATTGTATAATAATAAAGTACAAGATTACGCCGTCCGAAAATCCGCCATTGTGTAGGTAGTGGCACCAGTTCTCAAACAGTTTTGCCACTTTGAAGATTGAATGGTCGGTAATAAAAATTTGCATTGTGACTAGATATAAACTGTTATTTTATCCTGCAAGCAAAACTCAAATGTTTTTATGTCTGGTAGGAATTTTTATCGTTATTAGCATAAAAAGATTAAAAAAAAAAATAAAACTGAAAAATAACCATTTTCTCATATTTTCGAACACGAGTTTCCTAGAGCCGAGGTTATAAATTCGATAATTAAAACAATTAAGATATTAAATTTAGTTTTGTATCGTTTTTAATGTTTAAAAGAACTTTGTGTTAAACTTAAAATTTAAATTCAGGTAATATTCAGGTAAATAGTTACATTAAAGCAATTAAGATGAAGAAGAAGACAAAGTAAAATTAACAATTCATAGTCAAAATATAAAAAAAAATTAAATGATAGACCTAAAACTTACATAGATTCAGGTATATTCAGGTAAGTAGGTAAGTACATTTAATACTTAAAGTAAATTGAACTTGAAGGAATTTGTTTAAATAAATAATATTAGGGTAAGTAGGAACAAATTATTATGTACAAAAATCGCACACAAATTCTTCCTCTTGTGCTTCTAAGAACGTTTTGGTACTGAGTTTCGTACATGCAAAGTGACACCACTTGTTGCACAAGTCGCACTCGATGTTCTTTAGCTCATCCTCTTCTGCGTCTGTATCCAAATCATCTTGAAACTGTCCACAGATTTCATTTTTGGCGGATTTTTTGGAAACTGGAAATTTTAAAATTTTCTCTTATTCTTTTCTTTTTTTTAGAATTTTGTAAGTTGTTGCGAGGCAATAGGAGGTTTTAAGAAAGTTGGTTGTGAACGATGGGTAGGAAAAAGGATAGGCTAGGATATTGGATAGGAACGTGTCAGAAAGGGAAAGAATGCCTTAGCTCGCCGGACGGGGGGGATCTTGTTCCCGCAACTAGACCTCACCTGCAAGACACATAAATCAGGCCTAGAAGACAACGTGAAAAAAATAAGAAAATCGGATGGACTGACATTTCACCACACCTCAGGTGCTACTGATGTTATTGCAGCATGGCCTTATCCCAACCAACCTGGCAATCGACGGCCTCATTTTGATTTCCCCAAACGTGTTTTCGGCTCGGTCACACCATCGCCTCCGATGTACTTAGCTTACCTTCCAAACCCCTGAAAATTTCAGCTTAAAAAATCATATTGACTAATTAGGTCAGGTTTATTTTTCTAATGTGATATTACAAATCCTTTTATTCATCTCATTAATAGAAAAAAAATTATACCAAAAACTATAAATGACTATAAATTCCTTTGAAAAAGAAATTTTTTTTCCAATCTCCTTTAGAAAGTTATATTTTTTTTTGAACAAAGAACAAATAAACGTTACTTAAAAAATCCTACCTAGCTAGAGAGCTCTGTTAAGGTATTCTTAAATAGAAATCGTTATCACAATAACGATATATAGTATAACAATAATAAGTAGGAACAAATTATTATGTACAAAAATCGCACACAAATTCTTCCTCTTGCGCTTCTAAGAACGTTTTGGTACTGAGTTTCATACATGCAAGCTGACACCACTTGCTGCACAAGTCCCACTCCATGTTCTTTAGTTCACAATGTTCTGCGTCTGTGTCCAAATCATCTTGAAACTGTCCACAGACTTAATTTTTGGCGGATTTTTTGGAAACTTCGAAAACTTTAAAATTTCCTCTTACTGTTTTTTTTTTTTTGAATTTGGTAAGTTGTTGCAAGGCAATAGCAGGTTTTAAGAAAGTTGGATGTGAACGAGGGGTAGGAAAAAGGATAGGTTAGGATATTGGACAGGAATATGGCAGAAAGGGAAAGAATGCCTTAGCTCGTCGGACGGGGGGGATCTTGTTCCCGCAACTAGACCTCACCTGCAACAACACATAAATCAGGTCTAGGAGACAACATGAAAAAAAATAAGAAAATCGGAAGGACTGACATTTCACCACACCTCAGGTGCTACTGATGTTATTGCAGCATGGCCTCATCCCACCCAACCTGGAAATCGACGGCCTCATTTTGATTTCCCCAAACGTGTTTTCGGCTCGGTCACACCATCGCCTCCGATGTACTTAGCTTACCTTCCACACCCCTGAAAATTTCAACTTAAAAAATCATATTGACTAATTAGGTCAGGTTCATTTTTCTAATGTGATATTACAAATCCTTTTATTCATCTCATTAATAGAAAAAAAATTATACCAAAAACTATAAATGACTATAAATTCCTTTGAAAAAGAAATTTTTTTTCCAATCTCCTTTAGAAAGTTATATTTTTTTTTTGAACAAAGAACAAATAAACGTTACTTAAAAAATCCTACCTAGCTAGAGAGCTCTGTTAAGGTATTCATAAATAGAAATCGTTATCACAAGAAGAAAACCAGATTGGAATACTTACAATAATTCTATTTTTTTTTAATTTAAAGTAAATTAATGAAGATATATAAAAAAATATATTAATAAAATTTCTTTAATTTAAATATACTAGCACACAACATCAACAATAAACAATACCACTGTTTGACAGATGCACTAGGGTAGTTTTAACTACTGCCCAGGTAATGTGCCAAAACTGCTTCAGGCAACTATAATGTCCCTCGATATGCCTTACTGTCCGATTATGTCTAACCGGCAGAAGCCGGAGGAGGCAACAAAAAAAGATAACTTATTACCTGATATAAACACGTATATACGGTTTTAAGCTGCACGTTTCGAAGGGGCTGCAGAGTCCTGGTCCAAAAAAAAAATTTGGTTGCCTCAAGAAAAAAGCTGCGGTTGACTCACAAGAAACTGGTTATGGTTATCTCAGGAAAAACGTTAGGGTTGTCTCGGAAAAAAAACAAACTGCGGTTGATTCCCAAAAAAATGTGGTTGTCTCAGGATAAAAAAACGTTGGCGGCCCCTACCTTTCGCAAAGGATTTCTGGCCACCAAACTTTCCAACCTCCTCGCAGTAAACCCTAAACAATATATTGTTCAATCTTTGATTTTCTTTTTATTGGAAAACAATTATAATTTTAACCTCCACTCACCCCCTTCACAGTAAAAAATTTAGTTTGAAACTTCCTCGTGCCGGGTTAATTTTGTTCTCGTTATATTAGGCGGTTTCTTTTCACCTCACTTAAAATTTCCTAGTGGTTATTTTTATTTTTCACCAAACATTTAAAACAAATTTATTACCTGCACCTTTTCCACTGATCCAATAAAAAAAATATCGACAAGCAAGACTTTGCTAGCACAGTTTCTCAAATAGACCGACACTTCCAATTCCTTTCACCTTAATGGTAGATGCCGATAACATCGAACCATACTACACTTTTTTTCTTATCTCCCTCCCACATCATTTGCATCATCCGATCTTGACGGAGCCGCTAGTATCAACACCAATACTAACACATAATGGTATTGGAACTAGCGCTACGTCATTAATCTAGTCCTTCTACAGCAAAGACTGTTTTTAAATCTTGCGACTAGAGCACTGCGACTTTCGTTGATTCTCTTTTGTTGCCTGTCCTTGTCGCAGAAATACTTTTAAACGTAGCGATTGTGTTTGCAACTTTTAACTATGACATTTCTTGAATTCCTTTTCATTTCAAGTTTGCAGAGTGAACATTTTCAGCTGCTGTACTGTGCCTACGTGCTACCTGCTACAAAAATACATCACATTACTCGTTCATGGCGAACAAGCAATGTAAGAGATTGACAAAAATGAATGATTTCCCGAAAAAGTACAAAGAAGAAAGACTGATAATCGCGCGACTCGAGCTACTCGTGCGATTCTGTCTTCCCCGGCCACCACATATGTCTCTCTCCTAAAAGCTGAAGCAAAGTAACGAATCGCAAGCAAAAGTCGCAAGGTTTAAAAACAGTCAAACCGATCTTTGTTCTCGTGTGCGCCTCCAGGGGCTGATATTGAATCCCCATAATTATTTGAAGAGGTACTACTCCTGCCTCATGCCTACTGAATGTCCTCAAAAAAAATTTAAACACTCTTGTCACCAAATAACCTCTGATACTTCAGATGTCATAAAGTGGGACCGAACTCTCCATCTGTCAAATTGACTGCAAAAAGGTATTTGAACTAACTTAAAGTGAGAGCCTAAAATCTTTTTTCCATACTATCTGACAATATTTTTTGCTTAGATTTCTATTTTCAGGAAATTTTTCTGGAAGTTAGCTTATTTTCAGGTAAGTTGTTTTATTTAATTTATTTTATTTTGCATATATATTTCAACAATATTCTTTTCTCCGCCTTTTTAAGGAAGACGGTAACTTGTGGAGTAAGGAGTGAGGTAAGTAAGTTTGATATGTATGTAGATATGAGATAGTTCTGATTTGTTTTCCTTTTCAGGCAGCTGTAACAAAATTCCTAACTTTGTGGAATTTTATGGACACGAAGTTTGGAAAAAGACGCCCTGATTATTTGTGGGGAGTATCTAACCCACGATAATCTTGAAGCCGGGTAAAACATAATAGGGCAATTTATAATTGTAAAATATGCTTCTATAGGTACCCATCTATATATATATATATATATATATATTTGTAAACATTGATAGATATTTTTGTTGTTTTTTTTTCAATATGGTTTCTATTTCAGGCAAATTTCAGCATCCAGGCAGTGTAAAGAAATTATGTTCCAGAGACTCATTAAGGTAAATCGATTTTACATATTGTAAGGACTGATAACTAAAAGAACTAAAACATTCTTGCAGGTAACTTTCTAGGCAAATTCAATGGGTACAGATCTCGATTCGCGAACCAGGAGAAAGGGTGCAGTTGTATCATACCGTTTGCAGAAAGTGAAGTAAGTGAAGAAAAGTAGAAAGTAGTAGTAGCATTTAGTTAAAATACTCAATGTTTATCTTGTTAGTTATGTAGGAACTAAAATTAAGATATTATAAGTAAATAAATAAAATAAATATGATAAAAGAATACAAAAAAAAATTAAAATATCACAGTTAAACAATTAAATATCAACGTTAAATTTAGTATCACAGTTTGTTAAAAATTCTATACAAAAGTGTAAATATCAAAGATTCTAGGTATTTCTAAGTAATTAATATCACAGATTATCATTATTTATACTATCACAGTTATATAAGTTATATACTAAGTCTAACGATTAGATCGTAGAAAATAGTAGTCAATAAGGTAAAATAAATAAATAAATAAAATAAATAGCATGCAATAGACAAACAAATAAATAAATTATTAGATAACAACAAAATAGATTATTATTTATTCAAGGTTTAAGGTATTAACTAAAACACTGAAGCTAGGAAAAGGAAATAAAGCATGAATGTCGTCAGTAGGGTAGGTTATTGTTTTAAGTCTTTGGCGTCTTTGGGCCGTCTGGTTCTCGAGTTCGTACATTTGGTTTCCTAATTTTTTAGTGATTCGACATTTAAGAAATTTGGGACACAGTTTCGCCGAAAGGTACTTCGAAGTGTCACTTAGTATGAAGTTTCGACGATAAACTTCTTGTCCAGGCCAGAAACATATTTTTCGTGTTCGGGTGTTATAAGTTTTCGCGGATTTTTCATTAGCTTTCAAAATATTTTCACGTATTTGTTTCCGAACGCATTTCAAACGGTGCTGCCGGCGCAAGATCTACAACTCGTCATCAGTAGCTTTAAGTTTTTGGGCTAGCTCATAGCTACTACCGTGTGTCATCATATTAGTACCGAATAGAGCAAAACAAGGTGATACGCCAATCGAAGTATAAACCGAACTTCTCAATGCGGAGGCAATATCGCTAAGGTGATAGTCCCAGTCACGTTGGTCAGTTTTAAGATAAGAGCGAATGGCCGCTAACACCGCACGGTTTACCCTTTCTGACGCATTTGACTGCGGTGCGTAATTGGCAATTCGCAAATGCTGTATGCCATGCTTTTTCAAAAGATTTTGAAAGTCTTTGGAAACAAATTGTATGCCATTATCGGAGTGCACAATCCGGGAAACACCGAATACGTTTAAAATATCCCGATGCAAGTAGTGCTTGGTTGTTTCATAGCCTTCAGGAAAACAAATTTGGACATATGGTCTAGGACGACAAAAACATAAGCATTTCCCAGTTTTGACCTAGGGTAAGGACCTAAAAAGTCAATATACAATTCTTCAAATGAACGATCAGAACAATAAAAGGTAGAAATCGGGGGACGTGATACTTGGTTTGACACTTTGCACTGTTTATATTTATAGAACAATTCGACACAAATTCACGAATGTGCACCGTCATGTTCGGCCAGTGAAAATATTGACTTAAGTCAGGTAGTTCTTCGGAATGTTTTTGAATGGTGTCTATCAAGCTCAAATATTCTTCGGACTTAAACTCTTCGGAGTCTAAGTTAATAAGGGGAGATACTTCTTTTAAGTCCGAGAAAGAGTGTCGGGAACTACATTTAGGCTGACTTTACAGTGTTGAATATCGAAGTTGAAGGACTGGAAGAGAAGACTCCAAAGGGCTTATTTACCACTGAGGTCTTTCATACTCATAAGCCATCGAAGGCTGGAATGGTCTGTAATCAACGTAAAGTAAGTCCATCCCTTCAACATAAGGCCTACAATTTCGCACAGCCATGACCGCGGCCATCCACTCCTTCTCGGTGACACTATAGTACGATATAGGTACTTCCTCACCTTCGGGTTTTTTCTGAAAGAGCACGGCTCCTATACCTGCGTCTGAAACATCACATTGAATGAAAAACTTTTTTCGAAAAATCGGGGTGAGATAGCACATGTGCAGTTGTAAGCGCTTTTCAAAACCTTTAATAGCTTGATATGCCTCATCAGTTATTAGGAACTTCTCGAGTCCTTCTGAGTCGAACGCGACTCCACCGAAGACTTCGCGTTCCGTGAGCGGTTTCTGGATTGCACCTGGAATAGTGTTATGGACCTCTGACTCGCACTCGAAATAGGTGTGACCCCGAGCCTTGTAGTTCCAGCAAACCAAACTTGAAGCATCAGCATATTTCCGAGAAGAAAGTTTTGGATGAGCTCCAACGAACTGGAAAGCGACCACCTGTTCGTCGAGCTGGTACTGGTGCGATTCGTCATCCATTTCCAGCTCGTTGGCCATATATTTAACTGGTGCCTTTGGCGGTTTATGGAATTCCCTTTCCCTCCTCGGAAAGGCTGTCTCCGCGTCCTTGCAGGCATTCCTCAGCTGATCCAAGGTAAATAACGGCATAGGATATACCAACTTTCCTACCTTCTCACATAGGTTTGTTTTTAGGATTCGGACCAATTCCAACTCGGGTATCTGCACACCTAGCGGCGATCTCATTTTGTTAATGGCAGCAAAGAAATCTTCACTACTCTCCCAGGAGCTTTGCCTACGATCCATGATATCGCGCATAATTTCAAAGTTAGAATTTGTATTTTTAAACTGGCGCATTAGGGCATCACGCAGCATGGGCCAATCCGGCGGATAATTGTTCCTTTAGAACTGTCAATACCACTCGTAGGCTGGTCCTGAGAGTAGTAGATGGAAGTCCCGAAGTACTTCGGACCATGGACAGTTGTACTGACGCTGGAGCGTTTCAAGACGAAAAATGAAGTCATCAACCGTCAAGCTTTCGGGTTGGCCTTCATATCTAAGACCCCATTTCTCGATCTTGATCGGACTACCAGAGCCAGCACTTCCTGTTAGAAATGGGTGCGGAGATGGTCGGTTAAAAGAGTGAGTTGTCGGTCTAGCAGGCCGAGAGGAATGGTCATTTGTTCCGTCCAGTTGGAACATCCTATCTTGACTTCGCCTATGATATTCCTGGTGTCTTTGGTTTTGATGGCCCGAAGTGGGAAAGGCCCTACTACTTGGATCAGACTGAGGATGCTGGTTTGTAATCGGTTGTGATACCGGAGGAAGTTATTTTATGGCGCTGTAGATCTGGGTTCTGGTTCAGCTGGTGCAGGAACTGGTCGACTCAGACTCAACTCCTTTTGATTAGTTGGAGCTATTCAGCCTACTATCGTTGACCTAATTGCTGGAAGGAATAATAAAATTGGAAGAACGGAACGAATCGCTTAGTATGGGAGGAGAGTGGACTACATGACGTCTTTGAATAGTCTAAAAATATAACCTTCGAAATGGTTTTTTAGTTTCGAACATAGTTCAACGGGCCGAGAATGTATATTTTAATCCATCAGATTATCATATACCAACAATTTTTACCCTAAAACAGCTTCTCTGTATACTAATGACAACGGCAATAGCTTTTCTGTATACGTTATTTTTATATAAATAATATTCCACTATGGATCATATCCAGGTAAATTTCTCACGATGGTCAGCATTATGCTCAAAACGTGCATGGCAAAAAAAAATTCATATTTCTTTTAATGATTTGTATTACATTAATTTTGTATATTTTTTGATTTTTGTAAATTTAGCTAAGTAAGCAAAATAAGTGTATAAATAGCATTGTAAGTTAATAAAATCTTATCAGCTAAGATCAAAAGGTTGTCAAGAGTTCTAATTATTATTGCTTCCTCCCACGAGTGGTAAGGCGCAATAACATAATCACAAAATAACTTCGCTCTTTAAACTACCGCAAAATACAAAGGTACAAGAACTTTTCGTATTCCTCTACGATCTGGTCAAGGTTTATGTACCCTGTCCAGCCAGTCGGAGCAAAATAGCTATGACTTAAAAAGACAATTTTAGGTTTGAAATGCGATTTCTTTCGAAAAATACAAAGTGTTATTAAATCTACAGACGATCTTTTTATTGAAAGACATTTTCAGGAACTTAACAAATTTGTAAAATTTCTTGATTCCGTGAAACACAAACTTACAAGTAAATGTGAATTTTAATTTGAACTTGTTAACAACAAAGAAAATTAACTTTTTGTGAAACGGAAATAATGAAATTTCTACAAATTTCGCTTTGTAAACTACAACTACAATTTTGTAGCACAAATATTTTGTAAAACAGAATAAATCGATTTTTCTACAAATTTTTGAAATATTGCTTGTAAATTACAATTTGTAAGTTGGTGAAAAAGGCCACTCTGGCCATCTTCCTGGTTGATTCGTAACTAGCTCTAAATAGTGGAGACGAGAAGATTTCCCGATTTTTTACCAGTATTTAATACACATGTTTTTTTTATTCTTATTCTATTTCAAAACCAATTGGCGATTTCAGCGCGCCTCATTGCGACTTGATTCGCAGTTGAAAAATGATGCTTCATGATAGTATTAAGAGTTAGTTACGAATCAACTAGGAAAAGGGCCAGACAAAAAACTACACCATGAGAGACTATACAGAAAGTATATACAAACGTATATACAAAGGCAGAACTGAAGCAAGCAATTATATAATAATAAAATACAAGATTACGCCGTCCGAAAATCCGCCATTGTGTAGGTAGTGGCACCAGTTCTCAAACAGTTTTGCCACTTTAAAGATTGAATGGTTCATTTTCTCATATTTTCGAACACGAGTTTCCCAGAGCCGAGGTTATAAATTCGATAATTAAAACAATTAAGATATTAAATTTAGTTTTGTATCGTTTTTAATGTTTAAAAGAACTTTGTGCTAAACTTAAAATTTAAATTCAGGTAATATTCAGGTAAATAGTTACATTAAAGCAATTACGATGAAGAAGAAGACAAAGTAAAATTAACAATTCATAGTCAAAATAAAAAACTTACATAGATTCAGGTATATTCAGGTAAGTAGGTAAGTACATTTAATACTTAAAGTAAATTGAACTTGAAGGAACTTGTTCAAATAAATAATATAAGGGTAAGTAGGAACAAATTATTATGTACAAAAATCACAAATTCTTCCTCTTGTGCTTCTAAGAACGTTTTGGTACTGAGTTTTGTACATGCAAGGTGACACCACTTGCTGCACAAGTCGCACTCGATGTTCTTTAGTTCATCCTCTTCTGCGTCTGTATCCAAATCATCTTGAAACTGTCCACAGATTTCAATTTTGGCGGATTTTTTGGAAACTGGAAATTTTAAAATTTCCTCTTATTCTTTTCTTTTTTTTGGGAATTTTGTAAGTTGTTGCGAGGCAATAGGAGGTTTTAAGAAAGTTGGTTGTGAACGATGGGTAGGAAAAAGGATAGGCTAGGATATTGGATAGGAACATGTCAGAAAGGGAAAGAATGCCTTAGCTCGCCGGACAGGGGGGATCTTGTTCCCGCAACTAGACCTCACCTGCAAGACACATAAATCAGGCCTAGAAGACAACGTGAAAAAAATAAGAAAATCGGATGGACTGACATTTCACCACACCTCAGGTGCTACTGATGTTATTGCAGCATGGCCTTATCCCAACCAACCTGGCAATCGACGGCCTCATATTGATTTCCCCAAACGTGTTTTCGGCTCGGTCACACCATCGCCTCCGATGTACTTAGCTTACCTTCCACACCCCTGAAAATTTCAACTTAAAAAATCATATTGACTAATTAGGTCAGGTTCATTTTTCTAATGTGATATTACAAATCCTTTTATTCATCTCATTAATAGAAAACAAATTATACCAAAAACTATAAATGACTATAAATTCCTTTGAAAAAGAAATTTTTTTTCCAATCTCCTTTAGAAAGTTATATTTTTTTTTTGAACAAAGAACAAATAAACGTTACTTAAAAAATCCTACCTAGCTAGAGAGCTCTGTTAAGGTATTCTTAAATAGAAATCGTTATCACAATAACGATATAGTGTATAACAATAATAAGTAGGAACAAATTATTATGTACAAAAATCACACACAAATTCTTCCTCTTGCGCTTCTAAGAACGTTTTGGTACTGAGTTTCGTACATGCAAGCTGACACCACTTGCTGCACAAGTCGCACTCGATGTTCTTTAGTTCATCCTCTTCTGCGTCTGTGTCCAAATCATCTTGAAACTGTCCACAGACTTAATTTTTGGCGGATTTTTTGGAAACTTCGAAAACTTTAAAATTTCCTCTTACTGTTTTTTTTTTAGAATTTGGTAAGTTGTTGCAAGGCAATAGCAGGTTTTAAGAAAGTTGGATGTGAACGAGGGGTAGGAAAAAGGATAGGTTAGGATATTGGACAGGAATATGGCAGAAAGGGAAAGAATGCCTTAGCTCGTCGGACGGGGGGGATCTTGTTCCCGCAACTAGACCTCACCTGCAACAACACATAAATCAGGCCTAGGAGACAACATGAAAAAAAATAAGAAAATCGGAAGGACTGACATTTCACCACACCTCAAGTGCTACTGATGTTATTGCAGCATGGCCTCATCCCACCCAACCTGGAAATCGACGGCCTCATTTTGATTTCCCCAAACGTGTTTTCGGCTCGGTCGCACCATCGCCTCCGATGTACTTAGCTTACCTTCCACACCCCTGAAAATTTCAACTTAAAAAATCATAATGACTAATTAGGTCAGGTTCATTTTTCTAATGTGATATTACAAATCCTTTTATTCATCTCATTAATAGAAAAAAAATTATACCAAAAACTATAAATGACTATAAATTCCTTTGAAAAAGAAATTTTTTTTCCAATCTCATTTAGAAAGTTATATTTTTTTTTGAACAAAGAACAAATAAACGTTACTTAAAAAATCCTACCTAGCTAGAGAGCTCTGTTAAGGTATTCTTAAATAGAAATCGTTATCACAAGAAGAAAACCAGATTGGAATACTTACAATAATTCTATTTTTTTTTTAATTTAAAGTAAATTAATGAAGATATATAAAAAAATATATTAATAAAATTTCTTTAATTTAAATATACTAGCACACAACATCAACAATAAACAATACCACTTTTTGACAGATGCACTAGGGTAGTTTTAACTACTGCCCAGGTAATGTGCCAAAACTGCTTCAGGCAACTATAATGTCCCTCGATACGCCTTACTGTCCGATTATGTCTAACCGGCAGAAGCCGGAGGAGGCAACAAAAAAAGATAACTTATTACCTGATATAAACACGTATATACGGTTTTACGCTGCACGTTTCGAAGGGGCTGCAGAGTCCTGGTCCAAAAAAAAAATTTGGTTGCCTCAGGAAAAAAGCTGCGGTTGACTCACAAGAAACTGGTTATGGTTATCTCAGGAAAAACGTTATGGTTGTCTCGGAAGAAGAACAAACTGCGGTTGACTCCCAAAAAAATGTGGTTGTCTCAGGATAAAAAAACGTTGGCGGCCCCTACCTTTCGCAAAGGATTTCTGGCCACCAAACTTTCCAAACTCCTCGCAGTAAACCCTAAACAATATATTGTTCAATCTTTGATTTTCTTTTTATTGGAAAACAATTATAATTTTAACCTCCACTCACCCCCTTCACAGTAAAAAATTTAGTTTGAAACTTCCTCGTGCCGGGTTAATTTTGTTCTCGTTATATTAGGCGGTTTTTTTTCACCTCACTTAAAATTTCCTAAAATCTTTTTTTTTTTTTTATTTAGTGGTTATTTTAATTTTTCACCAAACATTTAAAACAAATTTATTACCTGCACCTTTTCCACTGATCCAATAAAAAAAATATCGACAAGCAAGACTTTGCTAGCACAGTTTCTCAAATAGACCGACACTTCCAATTCCTTTCACCTTAATGGTAGATGCCGATAACATCGAACCATACTACACTTTTTTTCTTATCTCCCTCCCACATCATTTGCATCATCCGATCTTGACGGAGCCGCTAGTATCAACACCAATACTAACACATAATGGTATTGGAACTAGCGCTACGTCATTAATCTAGTCCTTCTACAGCAAAGACTGTTTTTAAATCTTGCGACTAGAGCACTGCGACTTTCGTTGATTCTCTTTTGTTGCCTGTCCTTGTCGCAGAAATACTTTTAAACGTAGCGATTGTGTTTGCAACTTTTAACTATGACATTTCTTGAATTCCTTTTCATTTCAAGTTTGCAGAGTGAACATTTTCAGCTGCTGTACTGTGCCTACGTGCTACCTGCTACAAAAATACATCACATTACTCGTTCATGGCGAACAAGCAATGTAAGAGATTGACAAAAATGAATGATTTCCCGAAAAAGTACAAAGAAGAAAGACTGATAATCGCGCGACTCGAGCTACTCGTGCGATTCTGTCTTCCCCGGCCACCACATATGTCTCTCTCCTAAAAGCTGAAGCAAAGTAACGAATCGCAAGCAAAAGTCGCAAGGTTTAAAAACAGTCAAACCGATCTTTGTTCTCGTGTGCGCCTCCAGGGGCTGATATTGAATCCCCATAATTATTTGAAGAGGTACTACTCCTGCCTCATGCCTACTGAATGTCCTCAAAAAAAATTTAAACACTCTTGTCACCAAATAACCTCTGATACTTCAGATGTCATAAAGTGGGACCGAACTCTCCATCTGTCAAATTGACTGCAAAAAGGTATTTGAACTAACTTAAAGTGAGAGCCTAAAATCTTTTTTCCATACTATCTGACAATATTTTTTGCTTAGATTTCTATTTTCAGGAAATTTTTCTGGAAGTTAGCTTATTTTCAGGTAAGTTGTTTTATTTAATTTATTTTATTTTGCATATATATTTCAACAATATTCTTTTCTCCGCCTTTTTAAGGAAGACGGTAACTTGTGGAGTAAGGAGTGAGGTAAGTAAGTTTGATATGTATGTAGATATGAGATAGTTCTGATTTGTTTTCCTTTTCAGGCAGCTGTAACAAAATTCCTAACTTTGTGGAATTTTATGGACACGAAGTTTGGAAAAAGACGCCCTGATTATTTGTGGGGAGTATCTAACCCACGATAATCTTGAAGCCGGGTAAAACATAATAGGGCAACTTATAATTGTAAAATATGCTTCTATAGGTACCCATCTATATATATATATATATATATATTTGTAAACATTGATAGATATTTTTGTTGTTTTTTTTTCAATAAGGTTTCTATTTCAGGCAAATTTCAGCATCCAGGCAGTGTAAAGAAATTATGTTCCAGAGACTCATTAAGGTAAATCGATTTTACATATTGTAAGGACTGATAACTAAAAGAACTAAAACATTCTTGCAGGTAACTTTCTAGGCAAATTCAACGGGTACAGATCTCGATTCGCGAACCAGGAGAAAGGGTGCAGTTGTATCATACCGTTTGCAGAAAGTGAAGTAAGTGAAGAAAAGTAGAAAGTAGTAGTAGCATTTAGTTAAAATACTCAATGTTTATCTTGTTAGTTATGTAGGAACTAAAATTAAGATATTATAAGTAAATAAATAAAATAAATATGATAAAAGAATACAAAAAAAAATTAAAATATCACAGTTAAACAATTAAATATCAACGTTAAATTTAGTATCACAGTTTGTTAAAAATTCT
Source organism: Platycheirus rosarum (assembly GCA_963971375.1). Taxonomy (NCBI): domain Eukaryota; kingdom Metazoa; phylum Arthropoda; class Insecta; order Diptera; family Syrphidae; genus Platycheirus; species Platycheirus rosarum. Next base: position 165,963,853 of record OZ020507.1, on the reverse strand, counting down.
ATACAAAAGTGTAAATATCAAAGATTCTAGGTATTTCTAAGTAATTAATATCACAGATTATCATTATTTATACTATCACAGTTATATAAGTTATATACTAAGTCTAACGATTAGATCGTAGAAAATAGTAGTCAATAAGGTAAAATAAATAAATAAATAAAATAAATAGCATGCAATAGACAAACAAAAAAATTATTAGATAACAACAAAATAGATTATTATTTATTCAAGGTTTAAGGTATTAACTAAAACACTGAAGCTAGGAAAAGGAAATAAAGCATGAATGTCGTCAGTAGGGTGGGTTATTGTTTTAAGTCTTTGGCGTCTTTGGGCCGTCTGGTTCTCGAGTTCGTACATTTGGTTTCCTAATTTTTTAGTGATTCGACATTTAAGAAATTTGGGACACAGTTTCGCCGAAAGGTACTTCGAAGTGTCACTTAGTATGAAGTTTCGACGATAAACATCTTGCCCAGGCCAGAAACGTATTTTTCGTGTTCGGGTGTTATAAGTTTTCGCGGATTTTTCATTAGCTTTCAAAATATTTTCGCGTATTTGTTTCCGAACGCATTTCAAACGGTGCTGCCGGCGCAAGATCTACAACTCGTTGTCATCAGTAGCTTTAAGTTTTTGGGCTAGCTCATAGCTACTACCGTGTGTCATCATATTAGTACCGAATAGAGCAAAACAAGGTGACACGCCAATCGAAGTATAAACCGAACTTCTCAATGCGGAGGCAATATCGCTAAGGTGATAGTCCCAGTCACGTTGGTCAGTTTTAGGATAAGAGCGAATGGCCGCTAACACCGCACGGTTTACCCTTTCTGACGCATTTGACTGCGGTGCGTAATTGGCAATTCGCAAATGCTGTATGCCATGCTTTTTCAAAAGATTTTGAAAGTCTGGAAACAAATTGTATGCCATTATCGGAGTGCACAATCCGGGAAACACCGAATACGTTTAAAATATCCCGATGCAAGTAGTGCTTGGTTGTTTCATAGCCTTCAGGAAAACAAATTTGGACATATGGTCTAGGACGACAAAAACATAAGCATTTCCCAGTTTTGACCTAGGGTAAGGACCTAAAAAGTCAATATACAATTCTTCAAATGAACGATCAGAACAATAAAAGGTAGAAATCGGGGGACGTGATACTTGGTTTGACACTTTGCACTGTTTATATTTATAGAACAATTCGACACAAATTCACGAATGTGCACCGTCATGTTCGGCCAGTGAAAATATTGACTTAAGTCAGGTAGTTCTTCGGAATGTTTTTGAATGGTGTCTATCAAGCTCAAATATTCTTCGGACTTAAACTCTTCGGAGTCTAAATTAATAAGGGGAGATACTTCTTTTAAGTCCGAGAAAGAGTGTCGGGAACTACATTTAGGCTGACTTTACAGTATTAAATATCGAAGTTGAAGGACTGGAAGAGAAGACTCCAACGGGCTAATTTACCACTGAGGTCTTTCATACTCATAAGCCATCGAAGGCTGGAATGGTCTGTAATCAACGTAAAGTAAGTCCATCCCTTCAACATAAGGCCTACAATTTTGCACAGCCATGACCGCGGCCATCCACTCCTTCTCGGTGACACTATAGTACGATATAGGTACTTCCTCACCTTCGGGTTTTTTCTGAAAGAGCACGGCTCCTATACCTGCGTCTGAAACATCACATTGAATGAAAAACTTTTTTCGAAAAATCGGGGTGAGATAGCACATGTGCAGTTGTAAGCGCTTTTCAAAACCTTTAATAGCTTGATATGCCTCATCAGTTATTAGGAACTTCTCGAGTCCTTCTGAGTCGAACGCGACTCCACCGAAGACTTCGCGTTCCGTGAGCGGTTTCTGGATTGCACCTGGAATAGTGTTATGGACCTCTGACTCGCACTCGAAATAGGTGTGACCCCGAGCCTTGTAGTTCCAGCAAACCAAACTTGAAGCATCAGCATATTTCCGAGAAGGAAGTTTTGGATGAGCTCCAACGAACTGGAAAGCGACCACCTGTTCGTCGAGCTGGTACTGGTGCGATTCGTCATCCATTTCCAGCTCGTTGGCCATATATTTAACTGGTGCCTTTGGCGGTTTATGGAATTCCCTTTCCCTCCTCGGAAAGGCTGTCTCCGCGTCCTTGCAGGCATTCCTCAGCTGATCCAAGGTAAATAACGGCATTGGATATACCAACTTTCCTACCTTCTCACATAGGTTTGTTTTTAGGATTCGGACCAATTCCAACTCGGGTATCTGCACACCTAGCGGCGATCTCATTTTGTTAATGGCAGCAAAGAAATCTTCACTACTCTCCCAGGAGCTTTGCCTACGGTCCATGATATCGCGCATAATTTCAAAGTTAGAATTTGTATTTTTAAACTGGCGCATTAGGCATCACGCAGCATGGGCCAATCCGGCGGATAATTGTTCCTTTAGAACTGTCAATACCACTCGTAGGCTGGTCCTAAGAGTAGTAGATGGAAGTCCCGAAGTACTTCGGACCATGGACAGTTGTACTGACGCTGGAGCGTTTCAAGACGAAAAATGAAGTCATCAACCGTCAAGCTTTCGGGTTGGCCTTCATATCTAAGACCCCATTTGTCGATCTTGATCGGACTACCAGAGCCAGCACTTCCTGTTAGAAATGGGTGCGGAGATGGTCGGTTAATAGAGTGAGTTGTCGGTCTAGCAGGCCGAGAGGAATGGTCATTTGTTCCGTCCAGTTGGAACATCCTATCTTGACTTCGCCTATGATATTCCTGGTGTCTGGTGAAGTTATTTTATGGCGCTGTAGATCTGGGTTCTGGTTCAGCTGGTGCAGGAACTGGTCGACTCAGACTCAACTCCTTTTGATTAGTTGGAGCTATTCAGCCTACTATCGTTGACCTGATTGCTGGAAGGAATAATAAAATTGGAAGAACGGAACGACTCGCTTAGTATGGGAGGAGAGTGGACTACATGACGTCTTTGAATAGTCTGACGATCGGAGTGAGTATGGTCCATTTCAGAATCTCTTAAATTTTGCAGAAAGTTTCCCTTCGCAGGTGCAGACATTTTATATAAATATTTATGAACAATATACGTAATGGCGAAACAAAATACAGAACGTTAAAATTCTCAACGACTTTTAAGGGTGAGTTCTATTTTAAAATTTAATATTAGACGGGAAATAGCTTTAAAAGATATAGTTTTATATAAATTTTCACACAAAAAGAAAAAAAAAAAGATTGGCAACACTTATTGTAACAAAACTAGAACAAGAAATATGTGGCAAAAATGTCACTTTAAAGTTATATAAAATTTTCTAATTTAAATTTTAAATTGCACAAAGATAAAGTATTATCTAAAAAAAATAAATTTAATATTGTACCAAAAAAAAAAAACAGAAAATCAAAAGAAATGTAAAAAAAACTCAAAACAATTTTTTTAATAAGTTTACAAAAAAAATATAGGGCCAACGATGGCCCTTACTGGTTCCAACTGCACAAGCTAAACGAATGCATTTACGTCTTAAGGTGCAAAACCACGCTAAATGTAGTTTGCAATAGCACTGTAACACAAACCGTTTTGGAAGGTTCTGGAATTCTACAAATTCAAACCGGCTGCATTATTACAGAAACTTCATAACCTTGCGGAGCCATTTCATACAAAGAACGGTGTCTAGGATGTCATTCTCTCCAGCTGCAAATCTAACAAGCTACATCCTACCTGACAATTTGACCACCGTATCTTATGAAGCCTTGCCTTACAAAAAACATTTAAAAGAACTGGATGCACTCAAGCGAGAAGTCATAAAGATAACAAAAGCGTTGCCTTTTATAACATACCAAAAGGATGTGCATCAATTTGCGGTAAGCTACGTGGCATTAATCACATCCCTTAAAATCCTCATCTGCTTGTTGAAAGGGTCATACTGCTATTACTGCAAACACAAAATGTCAAGATCTAAATACAAAGGGAAGCCCATCAGAACCTCAGTGGATTTCCGGGGGAGCCTCGAATCCAAAAACGAAGACCTCAACGACAAAAACCCTAACAATATAACCTTCGAAATGGTGCTTTATTTTCGAACATAACTCAACGGGCCGAGAATATATATTTTAATCCATCAGATTATCATATACCAACAATTTTTACCCTACAACAGACTCTCTGTATACTAATGACAACGGCAATAGCTTTTCTGTATACGTTATTTTTATATAAATAATATTCCACTATGGATCATATCCAGGTAAATTTCTCACGATAGTCAGCTTTATGCTGCATGGCAAAAAAATTTTTTTTCATATTTCTTTTAATGATTTGTATTACAGTAATTTTGTAAATTTTTTGATATTTGTAAATTTAGCTAAGTAAGCAAAATAAGTGTATAAATAGCATTGTAAGTTAATAAAATCTTATCAGCTAAGATCAAAAGGTTGTCAAGAGTTCTAATTATTATATTCTTCCCCCCACCAGTGGTAAGGGGCAATAACATAATCACAAAATAACTTCGCTCTATAAACTACCGCAAAATACAAAGGTACAAGAACTTTTCGTATTCCTCTACGATCTGGTCAAGGTTTATGTACCCTGTCCAGCCAGTCGGAGCAAAATAGCTATGACTTAAACAGACAATTTTAGGTTTGAAATGCGATTTCTTTCGAAAAATACTAATTGTTATTAAATCTACAGACGATCTTTTTATTGAAAGACATTTTCAGGAACTGAACAAATTTGTAAAATTTCTTGATTCCGTGAAACACAAACTTACAAGTAAATGTGAATTTTCATTTGTACTTGTTAACAGCAAAGAAAATTAACTTTTTGTGAAACGGAAATAATGAAATTTCTACAAATTTCCCTTTGTAAACTACAACTACAATTTTGTAGCACAAATATTTTGTGAAACAGAATAAATCGATTTTTCTACAAATTTGTTGAAATAGTGCTTTTGAATTACAATTTGTAAGTTGGTGAAAAAGGCCACTCTGGCCATCTTCCTGGTTGATTCGTAACTAACTCTAAATAGTGGAGACGAGAAGATTTCCCGATATTTTACCAGTATTAAATACACAGTTTTGTTTATTCTTATTCTATTTCAAAACCAATTGGCGATTTCAGCGCGTCTCATTGCGACTTGATTCGCAGTTGAAAAATGATGCTTCATGATAGTATTAAGAGTTATTTACGAATCAACCAGGAATTACACCATGACAGACTTTACAGAATGTATATACAATGGTATATACAAAGGCAGAACTGAAGCAAGCAATTATATAATAATAAAATACAAGATTACGCCGTCCGAAAATCGGCCATTGTGTAGGTAGTGGCGCCAGTTCTCAAACAGATTTGCCACTTTAAAGATTGAATGGTCGGTAATAAAAATTTGCCTTGTGACTAGATATAAACTGTTATTTTATCCTGCAAGCAAAACTCAAATGTTTTTATATCTGGTAGGAATTTTTATCGTTATTAGCATACAAAGATTAAAAAAAATAATAAAACTGAAAAATAACCCTTTTCTCATATTTTCGAACACGAGTTTCCTAGAGCCGAGGTTATAAATTCGATAATTAAAACAACTAAGATGTTAAATTTAGTTTTGTATTGTTTTTAATGTTTAAAAAAATTTAATGATAAACTTAAAATTTAAATTCAGGTAATATTCAGATAAATAGTTACATTAAAGCAATTAAGATTAAGAAGAAGACAAAGTAAAATTAAAAATTCATAGTCAAAATATAAAAAAAAATTAAATGATACACCTAAAACTTACAAAAAAAATCAGGTAAGTAGGTAAGTACAATTAATACTTAAAGTAAATTGAATTTGAAGGAACTTTTTTAAATAAATAATATTAGGATAAGTAGGAACAAATTATTATGTACAAAAATCACACACAAATTCTTCCTCTTGCGCTTCTAAGAACGTTTTGGTACTGAGTTTCGTACATGCAAGCTGACACCACTTGCTGCACAAGTCGCACTCGATGTTCTTTAGTTCATCCTCTTCTGCGTCTGTGTCCAAATCATCTTGAAACTGTCCACAGACTTAATTTTTGGCGGATTTTTTGGAAACTTCGAAAACTTTAAAATATCCTCTTACTGTTTTTTTTTTAGAATTTGGTAAGTTGTTGCAAGGCAATAGCAGGTTTTAAGAAAGTTGGATGTGAACGAGGGGTAGGAAAAAGGATAGGTTAGGATATTGGACAGGAATATGGCAGAAAGGGAAAGAATGCCTTAGCTCGTCGGACGGGGGGATCTTGTTCCCGCAACTAGACCTCACCTGCAACAACACATAAATCAGGCCTAGGAGACAACATGAAAAAAAATAAGAAAATTGGAAGGACTGACATTTCACCACACCTCAGGTGCTACTGATGTTATTGCAGCATGGCCTCATCCCACCCAACCTGGAAATCGACGGCCTCATTTTGATTTCCCCAAACGTGTTTTCGGCTCGGTCACACCATCGCCTCCGATGTACTTAGCTTACCTTCCACACCCCTGAAAATTTCAACTTAAAAAATCATATTGACTAATTAGGTCAGGTTCATTTTTCTAATGTGATATTACAAATTCTTTTATTCATCTCATTAATAGAAAAAAAATTATACCAAAAACTATAAATGACTATAAATTCCTTTGAAAAAGAAATTTTTTTTCCAATCTCCTTCAGAAAGTTATATTTTTTTTTTGAACAAAGAACAAATAAACGTTACTTAAAAAATCCTACCTAGCTAGAGAGCTCTGTTAAGGTATTCTTAAATAGAAATCGTTATCACAATAACGATATATAGTATAACAATAATAAGTAGGAACAAATTATTATGTACAAAAATCACACACAAATTCTTCCTCTTGCGCTTCTAAGAACGTTTTGGTACTGAGTTTCGTACATGCAAGCTGACACCACTTGCTGCACAAGTCGCACTCGATGTTCTTTAGTTCATCCTCTTCTGCGTCTGTGTCCAAATCATCTTGAAACTGTCCACAGACTTAATTTTTGGCGGATTTTTTGGAAACTTCGAAAACTTTAAAATTTCCTCTTACTGTTTTTTTTTTTAGAATTTGGTAAGTTGTTGGAAGGCAATAGCAGGTTTTAAGAAAGTTGGATGTGAACGAGGGGTAGGAAAAAGGATAGGTTAGGATATTGGACAGGAATATGGCAGAAAGGGAAAGAATGCCTTAGCTCGTCGGACGGGGGGGATCTTGTTCCCGCAACTAGACCTCACCTGCAACAACACATAAATCAGGCCTAGGAGACAACATGAAAAAAATAAGAAAATCGGAAGGACTGACATTTCACCACACCTCAGGTGCTACTGATGTTATTGCAGCATGGCCTCATCCCACCCAACCTGAAAATCGACGGCCTCATTTTGATTTCCCCTAACGTGTTTTCGGCTCGGTCACACCATCGCCTCTTAGCTTACCTTCCACACCCCTGAAAATTTCAACTTAAAAAATCATATTGACTAATTAGGTCAGGTTCATTTTTCTAATGTGATATTACAAATCCTTTTATTCATCTCATTAATAGAAAAAAAATTATACCAAAAACTATAAATGACTATAAATTCCTTTGAAAAAGAAATTTTTTTTCCAATCTCCTTTAGAAAGTTATATTTTTTTTTTTGAACAAAGAACAAATAAACGTTATCTAAAAAATCCTACCTAGCTAGAGAGCTCTGTTAAGGTATTCTTAAATACAAATCGTTATCGCAAGAAGAAAACCAGATTGGAATACTTACAATAATTCTATTTTTTTTTAATTTAAAGTAAATTAATGAAGATATATAAAAAAATAAATTAATAAAATTTCTTTAATTTAAATAAACTAGAACACAAAAAAAAATTATATTTACTCAAAAAAAAAAACATCATAAAAAAAAATTAATCGACCTTATGAACAATAAACAATACCACTGTTTGACGGACGCACTAGGGTAGTTTTAACTACTGCCCAGGCAATGTGCCAAAACTGCTTCAGGCAACTATAATGTCCCTCGATATGCCTTACTGCCCGATTATGTCTAACCGGCAGAAGCCGGAGGAGGCAACAAAAAAAGATAACTTATTACTTATATAAACACATATATACGGTTTTACGCACGTTTCGATGGGGCTACAGTCCTGGTCCAAAAAAAAAAATTGGTTGCCTCAGGAAAAAAGTTTCGTTTGACTCACAAGAAACTGGTTATGGTTATCTCAGGAAAAACGTTACGGTTGTCTCAGAAAAAAAACAAACTGTGGTTGACTCCCAAAAAAATGTGGTTGTCTCAGGATAAAAAACGTTGGCGGCCCCTACCTTTCGAAAAGGATTTCTGGCCGCCAAACTTTCCAACCTCCTCGCAGTAACCCCTAAACAATATATTGTTCAATTTTTGATTTTCTTTTTATTGCAAAACAATTATAATTTTAACCTCCACTCACCCCCTTCACAGTAAAAAATTTAGCTTGAAACTTCCTCGTGCCGGGTTAATTTTGTTCTCGTTATATTAGGCGGTTTTTTTTCACCTCACTTAAAATTTCCTAAAATCTTTTTTTTTTTTTATTTAGTGGTTATTTTAATTTTTCACCCAAACATTTAAAACAAATTTATTACCTGCACTTTTTCCACTGATCCAATAAAAAATATATCGACAAGCAAGACAGATTCTCAAATAGACCGACACTTCCAATTCCTTTCACCTTAATGGTAGATGCCGATAACATCCAACAATACTACACTTTTTTTCTTATCTCCCTCCCACATCATTTGCATCATCCGATCTTGACGGAGCCGCTAGTATCAACACCAATACTAACACATAATGGTATTGGAACTAGCGCTACGTTATTAATCTAGTCCTTCTACAGCAAAGACTGTTTTTTTAAACCTTGCGACTAGAGCACTGCGACTTTCGTTGATTCTCTTTTGTTGCCTGTCCTTGTCACAGAAAAACTTTTAAGCGTAGCGATTGTGTTTGCAACTTTTCACTATGACATTTCTTGAATTCCTTTTCATTTCAAGTTTGCAGAGTGAACATTTTCAGCTGCTGTACTGTGCCTACGTGCTACCTGCTACAAAAAAACATCACATTACTCGTTCATGGCGCACTAGCAATGAAATAGATTGACAAAAATGAATGATTTCCCGAAAAAGCACAAAGAAGAAAGACCGATAATCGCGCGACTCGAGCTACTCGTGTGATTCTGTCTTCCCCGGCCACCACATACGTCTCTCTCCTAAAAGCTGAAGCAAAGTAACGAATCGCAAGCAAAAGTCGCAAGGTTTAAAAACAGTCAAACCGATCTTTGTTCTCGTGTTCCCCTCCAGGGCTGATATTGAATCCCTGAAAAGGTACTACTCCTGCCTCATGCCTACTGAATGTCCTCGAAAAAAATTAAAACACTCTTGTCACCAAATAACCTCTGATACTTCAGATGTCATTAAGTGGGACCGAACTCTCCATCGGTCAAATTGATTGCAAAAAGGTATTTGAACTAACTTAAAGTGACAGCCTTAAGTCTTTTTTCTATACCTGGAATTCAGCCTTTAAAAAATATCCACTTTTTAGTCAACACTCTTTTGCTATTTTCTGTGAACGGACTAAATCTCTTCTTTTTTGTTCATACTATCTGACAATATTGTTTGCTTAGACTTCTATTTTCAGGAAAATTTTCTGGAAGTTAGCTTCTTTTCAGGTAAGTTGTTTTATTTAATTTATTTTATTTTGCATATATATTTCAACAATTTTCTTTTCTCCGCCTTTTTTTAAGAAGACGGTAAATTGTTTTTGTTTCGGTTTGGAGTAAGGAGTGAGGTAAGTATGGTTGATATGTATATACAGATGAGATAGTTCTGATTTCTTTTCCTTTTCAGGCATCTGTAACAAAATTCCTAACTTTGTGGAATTTTATGGACACGAAGTTTGGAAAAAGATGCCCTGATTATTTGTGGGGAGTATATAACCCACGATAATCCTGAAGCCGGGTAAAACATAATAAGGCAATTTATAATTGTAAAACTTGCTTCTATAGGTACTTATCTATATATACATAAATATTTGTAAACATTGATAGATATTTTTGTTGTTTTTTTTCAATATGGTTTCTATTTCAGACAAATTTCAGCATCCAGGCAGTGTAAAGAAACTATGTTCCAGAGACTTATAAAAGTAAATCGATTTTCAGTCCTTACAATAGTCCTTACAATAGGACTGATAACTAAAAGAACTAAAACATTCTTGCAGGTAACTTTCTAGGCAAATTCAATGGGTACAGATCTCGATTCGCGAACCAGGAGAAAGGGCGCTTTTATATCATACCGTTTGCAGAAAGTGAAGTAAGTGGAGAAAAGTAGAAAAAAGTAGTAGCATTTAGTTAAAATACTCTATGTTTATCTTGTCAGTTATGTAGGAACTAAAATTAAGATATTATAAATAAATAAATAAAATAAATATGATAAAAGACTACAAAAAAAATAAAATATCACAGTTGAACGTTAAATTTAGTATCACAGTTAGTTAAAAATTCTTTAGAAAAGTGTAAATATCACAGATTGTAGATATTACTAAGTAATTAATATCACAGATTATCATTATTTATACTATCACAGTTATATAAGTTATATACTAAGTCTAACGATTAGATCGTAGAAAATAGTAGTCAATAAGGTAAAATAAATAACAATAATAAATAAATAAATAAAATAAATAGCATGCAATAGACAAACAAATAAATAAATTATTAGATAACAACAAAATAGATTATTATTTATTCAAGATTTAAGGTATTAACTAAAACACTGAAGCTAGGAAAAGGAAATAAAGCATGAATGTCGTCAGTAGGGTAGGTTATTGTTTTAAGTCTTTGGCGTCTTTGGGCCGTCTGGTTCTCGAGTTCGTACATTTGGTTTCCTACTTTTTTAGTGATTCGACATTAAGAAATTTGGGACACGGCTCCTATACCTGAGTCTGAAGCATCATATTGAATGAAAAACTTTTTTCGAAAAATCGGGGTGAGATAGCACAGGTGCAGTTGTAAGCGCTTTTTTAAGACTTTCAAACGCTTGATATGCTCATCAGTTATTAGGAACTTCTCGTTCCTTTTCTTCAGCAGGTCAGTTAGAGGTGCAGTCAGACTAGAAAAATCCCTAATAAACTTTCGGTACCACCCTGCTAAACCAAGCAGCCGACGTACCTGTCGCGGAGTTTTGGGAATAGGGAAGTCCGTTATTGCTTCTACTTTATCGGGGTCCATTTTAAGCTTTCCCCCGGACCAAATATGAACCCTAAATACTTCAGTTCCTTGAACCAGAACTTGGATTTACTCATATTGATAGTGAGGTTGGCTTTTTGCAAGCAATCGGCTACTTCTATCAGGGTAAAATGGGTTTTAAAATTCGGCGCCATGATGAGCAAATTGTCCAAATACACGAAAACTCGGTACCTAAGTCGTGCAGGAATTACCTTGCCTATTAACTGACATAATCTCGGAGGTGCGTTACACAACCCAAAAGGCTTGACAGTAAACTGGTACAAGGGTCTTCCCGGTACCGCAAAGGCAGTCTTTTCCCTACTAAGTTTCTCCAACGGTATCTGCCAAAATGCTTCCCTCAGATCAATGCTACTCATATAGACAAGTCCGGTAGTTGACTGAGAAGCCCTTCGATATGAGGTGGAGGGTTGGCATTTTTCTTCGTCAGTGAGTTCACCTTACGAGAATCGAAACAAAGCTGGACTTTGCTTGGTTTCTGCAAGAGAACCACTAAAGAAGACCACGGGCTTTCACTCTCCTGGCGAAACCAGGTATTGACGCTGTTTCACAAGGGCCGCGTCACCTGTATTTTTTACATGCTCCATGAGCGTCGACCTTCCGAGACTGTCCCTGTCAAAAGAAAGAAATTTCTGCATGACTGACTCCAATCTGGCCTGCTGATCTGAATTCAACTGATGGGCATTAGCAAGGTCTAGATTGTCAGTTAGAGAAATTGAACTTATAATATTAGGAAATATTTGGAAAAGCTTCCAGAAGTCAACCCCTAAATATAACTCCTGGTCTAAACTGGGAACACGGAACAGCGTTAAGCTCTCTTTCTTGCCTTGGAACAGAACAGATACAACTATTTTTCCTACTATGGACTGGCTTTGACCGTCCCCTATTTTAACTCCCCAATGTATGGGAATAATAGGTACCCCCAGTTTTTTGACTAATTGAAAGCAGTTTTTTCCTAAAATACTAATTTTTGCCCTAGCAAACCAAACATATTATTCTCAATTCTGATTTTGGCATATGGCCTAGTATCTGAATCGTTATTTATTATTGTAGAGGCTATATTGCGTCTGACTTTCTTTCTAGCCACATACCTTTCGCGAGCTTTGGCTACTCTTTTGGAAATAGGCTAACCCTTATCATTAAAAATTCTGTTTCTGGCATGCCTATACTCCTGAATTCTTACATGCAAAGGTTTTAAAATAGTTTTGTTTAGGTAGGTTTTTTCTTTTTCTTGATTTGATAAATCTCTTTTTAAAATAGTTATTTTTGTTTCTTTCTCTTCCGGTCGGATTTCTGTATTTTCTGCCATCCCTTCAACCTCAAATGACGAAATTAATGAATGATTTAAGTCTGAGTCGAACGCGACTCCCCCGAAGACTTCGCGTTCCGTGAGCGGTTTCCGGATTGCACCTTGGATAGTGTTATGGACCTCTGACTCGCACTCGAAATAAGTGTGACCCTGAGCCTTGCAGTTCCAGCAAACCAAACTTGAAGCATCAGCATATTTCCGAGGAGGAAGTTTTGTACGAGCCCCACCGAACTGGAAAGCGGCCACCTGTTAGTCGAGCCGGTACTGGTGTAATTCGTCATCTATTTCCAGCTCGTTGGCCATATATTTAACCGGTGCCCTTGATGGTTTATGGAATTCCCTTTCCCTTCTCGGAAAGGCTGTCTCCGCGTCCTTGCAGGCATTCCTCAGCTGATCTAAGGTAAATAACGGCATAGGGTATACCAACTTTCCTACCTTCTCAAATATGTTTTTTTTTTAGGATTCGGACCAATTCCAACTCGGGTATCTGCACACCTAGCGGCGATCTCATTTTGTTAATGGCTGCAAAGAAATCTTCACTACTCTCCCAGGAGCTTTGACTACGGTCCATGATGTCGCGCATAATTTCAAAGTTAGAATTTGTATTTTTAAACTGGCGCATTAGGGCATCACGCAGCATGGGCCAATCCGGCGGATAATTGTTCCGTTGGAACTGTCAATACCACTCGTAGGCTGGTCCTGAGAGTATTAGATGGAAGTCCCGAAATATTTTGGACCATGGACAGTTGTACTGACCCTGGAGCATTTCAAGACGAAAAATGAAGTCATCAACCGTCTAGCTTTCGGGTTGGCCTTCATATCTAAGACCCCATTTGTCGATCTTGATCGGACTACCAGAGCCAGCACTTCCTGTTAGAAATGGGTGCTGAGATGGTCGGTTAAAAGAGTGAGTTGTCGGTCTAGCAGGCCGAGAGGAATGGTCATTTGTTCCGTCCAGTTGGAACATCCTATCTTGACTTCGCCTATGATATTCCTGGTGTCTTTGGTTTTGATGGCCCGAAGTGGGAAAGGCCCTACTACTTGGATCAGACTAAGGATGCTGGTTTGTAATCGGTTGTGATACCGGAGGAAGTTATTTTATGGCGCTGTAGATCCGGGTTCTGGTTTAGCTGGTGCAGGAACTGGTCGACTCAGACTCAACTCCTTTTGATTAGTTGGAGCTATTCAGCCTACTATCGTTGACCTGATTGCTGGAAGGAATAGGAAAATTGGAAGAACGGAACGACTCGCTTAGTATGGGAGGAGAGTGGACTACACGACGTCTTTGAATAGTTTGACGATCGGAGTGAGTATGGTCCATTTCAGAAATTTCAAATTTTGCAGAAAGTTTCCCTTCGCAGGTGCAGACATTTTAAATAAATATTTATGAACAATTAACGTAATGGCGAAACAAAATACAGAACGTTAAAATTCTCAACGACTTTTAAGGGTGAGTTCTATTTTAAAATTTAATATTAGACGGGAAATAACTTTAAAAGATATAGTTTTATTTAAATTTTCACACAAAAAGAAAAAAAAAGATTGGCAACACTTATTGTAACAAAATTAGAATAAGAAATATGTTAAAAAAATGGCACTATATAGTTTAATAAAATTTTCTAATTTAAATTTTAAATTGCACAAAGATAAAGTATTATTTAAAAAAATAGATTTAATATTGTACCAAAAAAAACAACAGAAAATCAAAAGAAGTGTAAAAAAAACTCAAAACAATTTTTTAATAAGTTGACAAAAAAAATATTTATAACAAAATGTACTTTAATAAATTAACAAACAAAAAAATTGAAAAAACAATTTCAACCAAGAACTGTATTTTAATAAATTAACAAAAAAAACTATCAAACCCTGCATGCAAGGTTGTAAGCGCCAACGATGACCCTAACTGGTTCCAGCTGCACAAGCCAAACGAATGGATTTACGTCTTAAGTTGCAAAACCACGCTAAATGTAGTTTGCAATAGCACTGTAACACAAACCGTTTTGGAAGGTTCTGGAATTCTGCAAATTCAACACGGCTGCATTATTACAGAAGACTTCATAACCTTGCGGCTCCATTTCGTACAAAGAACGGTGTCTAGGATGTCACTCTCTCCAGCTGCAAAACTAACAAGCTACGTCCCACCTGACAATTTGACCACCGTATCTTATGAAGCCTTGCCTTACAAAAAACATTTAGAAGAACTGGATGCACTCAAGCGAGAACTCATAAACATAACAGAAGCGTTGCCTTCTATAACATACCACAAGGATGTGCATCAATTTGCGGTCAGCTACGTGGCATTAATCACATCCCTTAAAATCCTTATCTGCTTGTTGAAGGGGTCATACTGCTATTACTGCAAACACAAAATGTCAAGATCTAAAGACAAAGGGAAGCCCATCAGAACCTCAGTGGTTTTCCGGGGGAGCCTCGAATGCAAAAACGAAGACCTCATATACCAACAATTTTTACCCTACAACAGATTCTCTGTATACTAATGACAATGGCAATAGCTTTTCTGTATACTTTATTTTTATATAAATAGTATTCCACTATGGATCATATCCAGGTAAATTTCTCACGATAGTCAGCATTATGCTCAAAACGTGCATGGCAAAAAAAAAATTCATATTTCTTTTAATGATTTGTATTACAGTAATTTTGTATATTTTTTGATATTTGTAAATTTAGCTAAGTAAGCAAAATAAGTATATAAATAGCATTGTAAGTTAATAAAATCTTATCAGCTAAGATCAAAAAGTTGTCAAGAGTTCTTATTATTATTGCTTCCGCCCACCAGTGGTAAGGGGCAATAACATAATCACAAAATAACTTCGCTCTATAAACTACCGCAAAATACAAAGGTACAAGAACTTTTCGTATTCCTCTACGATCTGGTCAAGGTTTATGTACCCTGTCCAGCCAGTCGGAGCAAAAAAGCTATGACTTAAACAGACAATTTTAGGTTTGAAATGCGATTTCTTTCGAAAAATACAAATTGTTATTAAATCTACAGACGATCTTTTTATTGAAAGACATTTTCAGGAACTGAACAAATTTGTAAAATTTCTTGATTCCGTGAAACACAAACTTACAAGTAAATGTGAATTTTCATTTGTACTTGTTAACAACAAAGAAAATTAACTTTTTGTGAAACGGAAATAATGAAATTTCTACAAATTTCCCTTTGTAAACTACAACTACAATTTTGTAGCACAAATATTTTGTGAAACAGAATAAATCGATTTTTCTACAAATTTGTTGAAATAGTGCTTGTAAATTACAATTTGTAAGTTGGTGAAAAAGGCCACTCTGGCCATCATCCTGGTTGATTCGTAACTAACTTTAAATAGTGGAGACGAGAAGATTTCCCGATATTTTACCAGTATTAAATACACATGTTTTGTTTATTCTTATTCTATTTCAAAACCAATTGGCGATTTCAGCGCGTCTCATTGCGACTTGATTCGCAGTTGAAAAATTATGCTTCATGATAGTATTAAGAGTTAGTTACGAATCAACCAGGAAAATGGCCAGACAAAAAATTACACCATGAGAAACTACACATAAAGTATATACAAAGGTATATACAAAGGCAGAACTGAAGCAAGCAATTATATAATAATCAAATACAAGATTACGCCGTCCGAAAATCCGCCATTGTGTGGGTAGTGGCACCAGTTCTCAAACAGTTTTGCCACTTTGAAGATTGAATGGTCGGTAATAAAAATTTGCCTTGTGACTAGATATAAACTGTTATTTTATCCTGCAAGCAAAACTCAAATGTTTTTATGTCTGGTAGGAATTTTTATCGTTATTAGCATAAAAAGATTAAAAAAAGAATAAAACTGAAAAATAACAATTTTCTCATATTTTCGAACACGAGTTTCCTAGAGCCGAGGTTATAAATTCGATAATTAAAACAATTAAGATATTAAATTAAGTATTGTATCGTTTTTAATGTTTAAAAGAATTTAGTGATAAACTTAAAATTTAAATTCAGGTAATATTCAGGTAAATAGTAACATTATAGCAATTAAAAAGAAGACAAAGTTAAATTAACAATTCATAGTCAAAATATAAAAAAAAATTAATTGATAGAGCTAAAACTTACATAAATTCAGGTATATTCAGGTAAGTAGGTAAGTACATTTAATACTTAAAGTAAATTGAACTCGAAGGAACTTGTTTAAATAAATAATATTAGGGTAAGTAGGAACAAATTATTATGTACAAAAATCGCACACAAATTCTTCCTCTTGTGCTTCTAAGAACGTTTTGGTACTGAGTTTCGTACATGCAAGGTGACACCACTTGCTGCATAAGTCGCACTCGATGTTCTTTAGTTCATCCTCTTCTGCGTCTGTATCCAAATCATCTTGAAACTGTCCACAGATTTCATTTTCGGCGGATTTTTTGGAAACTTTAAAATTTCCTCTTACTTAATTACTTACTTTGTAAGTTGTTGCGAGGCAATAGGAGGTTTTAAGAAAGTTGGATGTGAACGAGGGGTAGGAAAAAGGATAGGTTAGGATATTGGACAGGAATATGGCAGAAAGGGAAAGAATGCCTTAGCTCGCCGGACGGGGGGGATCTTGTTCACGCAACTAGACCTCACCTGCAACAACACATAAATCAGGCCTAGGAGACAACACGAAAAAAAATAAGAAAATCAGAAGGACTGAGATTTCACCACACCTCAGGTGCTACTGATGTTATTGCAGCATGGCCTTATCCCACCCAACCTGGAAATCGACGGCCACATTTTGATTTCCCCAAACGTGTTTTCGGCTCGGTCACACCATCGCCTCCGATGTACTTAGCTTACCTTCCACACCCCTGAAAATTTCAACTTAAAAAATCATATTGACTAATTAGATCAGGTTCATTTTTCTAATGTGATATTACAAATCCTTTTATTCATCTCATTAATAGAAAAAAAATTATACCAAAAACTATAAACGACTATAAATTCCTTTGAAAAAGAAATTTTTTTCCAATCTCGTTTAGAAAGTTATATATTTTTTGAATAAAGAACAAATAAACGCTACTAAAAAATCCTACTCTGTTTAAGTATTCTTAAATAGAAATCGTTATCACCAGAAGAAAACCAGATTGGAATACTTACAATAATTCTATTTTTTTTAATTTAAAGTAAATTAATGAAGATATATAAAAAAATATATTAATAAAATTTCTTTAATTTAAATATTCTACAACACAAAAAAAAATTGATATTTACTCCAAAAAAAAACATCATAAAAAATATTAATTCACCTTATGAACAATAAACAATACCACTGTTTGACGGACGCACTAGGGTAGTTTTAACTTCTGCCCAGGTAATGTGCCAAAACTGCTTCAAGCAACTATAATGTCTCTCGATACGCCTTACTGCCCGATTATGTCTAACCGGCAGAAGCCGGAGGAGGCAACAAAAAAAGATGACTTATTACCTGATATAAACACGTATATACGGTTTTACGCTGCACGTTTGGATGGGGCTACAGAGTCCTGGTCCAAAAAAAAAATGTGGTTACCTCAGAAAAGAAGCTGCGGTTGACTCACAAGAAACTGGTTATGGTTATCTCAGGAAAAACGTTACGGTTGTCTATAAAAAAACAAACTGCGGTTGACTCACAAAAAAATGTGGTTGTCTCAGGATAAAAAAACGTTGGCGGCCCCTATTTTTGGCAAACGATTTCTGGCCGCCAAACTTTCCAACCTTCTCGCAGTAACCGCTAAACAAATATATTGTTCAATTTTTGATTTTCTTTTTATTGCAAAACAATTATAATTTTAACCTCCACTCACCCCCTTCACAGTAAAAAAATTATTTTGAAACTTCCT
Organism: Platycheirus rosarum; assembly: GCA_963971375.1. NCBI lineage: Eukaryota > Metazoa > Arthropoda > Insecta > Diptera > Syrphidae > Platycheirus > Platycheirus rosarum. The sequence continues at coordinate 165,945,452 of OZ020507.1, read as the reverse complement.
CGTGCCGGTTTTATTTTGTTCTCGTTATATAAGGCGGTTTTTTTTACCACACTTAAAATTTCCTAAAATCTTCTTTTTTTTTTATTTATTAATTATTTTAATTTTTCACCAAACATTTAAAACAAATTTATTACCTGCATTTTTTCCACTAATCCAATAAAAAAAATATCGACAAGCAAGACTTTGCTAGCACAGATTCTCAAATAGACCGACATTTCCAATTCCTTTCTACTTAATGGTAGATGCCGATAACATCGAACCATACTACACTTTTTTCTTATCTCCCTCCCACATCATTTGCATCATCCGATCTTGACGGAGCCGCTAGTATCAACACCAATACTAACACAAAATGGTATTGGAACTAGCGCTACGTCATTAATCTAGTCCTTCTACAGCAAAGACTGTTTTTAAACCTTGCGACTAGAGCACTGCGACTTTCGTTGATTCTCTTTTGTTGCCTGTCCTTGTCGCAGAAATACTTTTAAACGTAGCGATTGTGTTTGCAACTTTTCACTATGACATTTCTTGAATTCCTTTTCATTTCAAGTTTGCAGAGTGAACATTTTCAGCTGCTGTACTGTGCTTACGTGCTACCTGCTACAAAAAAAGATCACATTACTCGTTCATGGCGAACAAGCAATGAAAGAGATTGACAAAAATGAATGATTTCCCGAAAAAAACACAAAGAAGGAAGACCGATAATCGCGCGACTCGAGCTACTCGTGCGATTCTGTCTTCCCCGGCCACCACATACGTCTCTCTCCTAAAAGCTGAAGCAAAGTAACGAATCACAAGCAAAAGTCGCAAGGATTAAAAACAGTTAAACCGATCTTTATTCTCGTGTTCCCCTCCAGGGCTGATATTGAATCCCCATAATTATTTGAAGAGGTACTACTCCTGCCTCATGCCTACTGAATGTCCTCAAAAAAAATTAAAACACTCTTGTCACCAAATAACCTCTGATACTTCAGATGTCATAAAGTGGGACCAAACTCTCCATCGGTCAAATTGACTGCAAAAAGGTATTTGAACTAACTTAAAGTGACAGACTTAAATCTTTTTACCATACCTGGAATTCAGCCTTGAGCAAATAACGACTTTTGAGTCAACACTCTTTTGCTATTTTCTGTGACCGGACTAAATCTCTTCTCTTTTGTTCATACTATCTGACATTATTGTTTGCTTAGATTTCTATTTTCAGGAAAATTTTCTGGAAGTTAGCAGGTCAGGTAAGTTGTTTTATTTAATATATTTTATTTTGCATATATATTTCAACAATTTTCTTTTCTCCGCTTTTTTTTAAGAAGACGGTAACTTGTTTTTGTTTCGGTTTGGAGTAAGGAGTGAGGTAAGTATGGTTGATATGTATATACAGATGAGATAGTTCTGATTTGTTTTCCTTTTCAGGCAGCTGTAACAAAATTCCTAACTTTGTGGAATTGTATGGACACGAAGTTTGGAAAAAGATGCCCTGATTATTTGTGGGGAGTATTAAACCCACGATAATCCTGAAGCCGGGTAAAACAAAATAAGGCAATTTATAATTGTATAACTTGCTTCTATAGGTACTTATCTATATATACATATATATTTGTAAACATTGATAGATATTTTTGTTGTTTTTTTTTTTAATATGGTTTCTATTTCAGGTAAATTTCAGCATCCAGGCAGTGTAAAGAAACTATGTTCCAGAGACTCATAAAGGTAAATCGATTTTACATATTGTAAGGACTGATAACTAAAAGAACTAAAACATTCTTGCAGGTAACTTTCTAGGCAAATTCAATGGGTACAGATCTCGATTCGCGAACCAGGAGAGAGGGCGCTGTTGTATCATACCGTTTGCAGAAAGTGAAGTAAGTGGAGAAAAGTAGAAAGTAGTAGTAGCATTTAGTTAAAATACTCAATGTTTATCTTGTTAGTTATGTAGGAACTAAAATTAAGATATTATAAGTAAATAAATAAAATAAATATGATAAAAGAATACAAAAAAAATTAAAATATCACAGTTAAACAATTAAATATCAACGTTAAATTTAGTATCACAGTTTGTTAAAAATTCTATACAAAAGTGTAAATATCAAAGATTCTAGGTATTTCTAAGTAATTAATATCACAGATTATCATTATTTATACCATCACAGTTATATAAGTTATATACTAAGTCTAACGATTAGATCGTAGAAAATAGTAGTCAATAAGGTAAAATAAATAACAATAATAAATAAATAAATAAAATAAATAGCATGCAATAGACAAACAAATAAATAAATTATTAGATAACAACAAAATAGATTATTATTTATTCAAGGTTTAAGGTATTAACTAAAACACTGAAGCTAGGAAAAGGAAATAAAGCATGAATGTCGTCAGTAGGGTAGGTTATTGTTTTAAGTCTTTGGCGTCTTTGGGCCGTCTGGTTCTCGAGTTCGTACATTTGGTTTCCTAATTTTTTAGTGATTCGACATTTAAGAAATTTGGGACACAGTTTCGCCGAAAGGTACTTCGAAGTGTCACTTAGTATGAAGTTTCGACGATAAACTTCTTGTCCAGGCCAGAAACGTATTTTTCGTGTTCAGGTGTTATAAGTTTTCGCGGATTTTTCGTTAGCTTTCAAAATATTTTCGCGTATTTGTTTCCGAATGCATTTCAAATGGTGCTGCCGGCGCAGGATCTACATCTCGTTGTCATCAATAGCTTTTAGTTTTTGGGCTAGCTCATAGCTAGTCATCATATTCGTACCGAATAAAGCAAAACAAGGTGACACGCCAATCAAAGTATGAACCGAACTTCTCAATGCGGAGGCAATATCGCTTAGGTGATAGTCCCAGTCACGTTGGTCAGTTTTAAGATAAGAGCGAATGGCCGAAACAAATTGTTTGCCATTATCGGAGTGCACAATCCGGGAAACACCGAATACGTTTAAAATATCCTGATGCAAGTATTTTACAACTCCGGTAGTGTTTGGTTGTTTCATAGCGTTCAGGAAAACAAATTTGGACATATGGTCTAGGATGACAAAAACATAAGCATTTCCCAGTTTTGACCTAGGGTAAGGACCTCAAAAGTCAATATACAATTCTTTAAATGAACAATAAGAGGTAGAAATCGGGGGACGTGATACTTGGTTTGACACTTTCCACTGTTTATATATATAGAACAATTAGACATAGATTAACGAATGTGCACCGTCATGTTCGGCCAGTGAAAATATTGACGGATAAGATGTAGGGTTTTAGCAATGCCTCCGTGAGCTGATTGTGGAGAATTGTGAGCGCGGCTAATATTTTCTTCAGTCAGGCCTGAGGGTATCCAAAGAAGCCAAGTGTGCTCAATTAATGCGTTTTTGCCGTTTTGCGTCAGAGCACGCTTGTATACAAAACCGTCTTCAATTCTTAAGTCAGGTAGTTGTCTATCAAGCTCACATATTCTTCGGACTTAAACTCTTCGGAGTCTAAGTCAATAAGGGGAGATACTTCTTTTAAGTCCAGAGAATCTACGTATACCCGAGAAAGAGTGTCGGGAACTACATTTAGACTGACTTTTCAGTGTTGAATATTGAAGTTGAAGGACTGGCAGAGAAGACTCCAACGGGCGAATTTACCACTGAGGTCCTTCATACTCATAAGCCATCGAAGGCTGGAATGGTCTGTAATCAACGCAAAGTAAGTCCATCCCTTCAACATAAGGCCTACATTTTTGCACAGCCATGACCACGGCCATCCACTCCTTTTCGGTGACACTATAGTACGATATAGGTACTTCCTCACCTTCGGTGTTTTTCTGAAAGAGCACGGCTCCTATACCTGCGTCTGAAACATCACATTGAATGAAAAATCGGCGTGAGATAGCACATGTGCAGTTGTAAGCGCTTTTTAAAACCTTCAAACGCTTGATATTCCTCATCAGTTATTTGGAACTTCTCGTTCCTTTTCTTCAGCGGGTCAGTTAGAGGTGCAGTCAGACTAGAAAAATCACTAATAAACTTTCGGTACCACCCTGCTAAACCAAGGAGCCGACGTATCTGTCGCGGAGTTTTGGAAATAGGGAGTCCGCTATTGGTTCTACTTTCTCGGGGTCTGTTTTAAGCTTTCCCCCGGACCAACTATGAAACCTAAATACTTCATTTCCTTGAAGCAGAACTTGGATTTACTCATATTAATAGTGAGGTTGGCTTTTTGCAAGCAATCGGCTACTTCTATCAGGGTAATATGGGTTTCAAAATCCAGCGCCATGATGAGTAAATCGTCCAGATACACAAAAAGTCGGTCCCTAAGCCGTGCAGAAATTACCTTGTCCATTAACTGACATAATCTCGGAGCTGCGTTATACAACCCAAAAGGCATGACAGTAAACTGGTACAAGGGTCTTCCCGGTACCGCAAAGGCAGTCTTTTCCCTACTAAGTTTCTCCAACGGTATCTGCCAAAATTCTTCCCTTAGATCAATGCTACTCATGTAGACAGTGTCCGGTAGTTGACTGAGAAGCCCTTCGATATGAGGTAGAGGGTTGGCATTTTTCTTCGTCAGTGAGTTCACCTTACGAGAATCGAGACAAAGCTGGACTTTGCTTGGTTTCTGCAAGAGAACCACTAAAGAAGATAACGGGCTTTCACTCTCCTGGCGAAACCAGGTAGTGACGCTGTTTCACAAGGGCCGCGTCACCTGTATTTTTTACATGCTCCATGAGCGTCGACCTTCCGAGACTGTCCCTGTCAAAAGAAAGAAATTTCTGCATGACTGACTCCAATCTGGCCTGCTGATCTGAATTCAACTGATGGGCATTAGCAAGGTCTAGATTGTCAGTTAGAGAAATTGAACTTATAATATTAGGAAATATTTGGAAAAGCTTCCAGAAGTCAACTCCTAAATATAACTCCTGGTCTAAACTGGGAACACGGAACAGCGTTAAGCTCTCTTTCTTGCCTTGGAACAGAACAGATACAACTATTTTTCCTACTATGGACTGGCTTTGACCGTCCCCTATTTTAACTCCCCAATGTATGGGAATAATAGGTACCCCCAGTTTTTTGACTAATTGAAAGCAGTTTTTTCCTAAAATACTAATTTTTGCCCTAGCAAACCAAACATATTATTCTCAATTCTGATTTTGGCATATGGCCTAGTATCTGAATCGTTATTTATTATTGTAGAGGCTATATTGCGTCTGACTTTCTTTCTAGCCACATACCTTTCGCGAGCTTTGGCTACTCTTTTGGAAATAGGCTAACCCTTATCATTAAAAATTCTGTTTCTGGCATGCCTATACTCCTGAATTCTTACATGCAAAGGTTTTAAAATAGTTTTGTTTAGGTAGGTTTTTTCTTTTTCTTGATTTGATAAATCTCTTTTTAAAATAGTTATTTTAATTCCCTTTCCCTTCTCGGAAAGGCTGTCTCCGCATCCTTGCAGGCATTCCTCAGCTGATCTAAGGTAAATAACGGCATAGGGTATACCAACTTTCCTACCTTCTCAAATATGTTTTTTTTTAGGATTCGGACCAATTCCAACTCGGGTATCTGCACACCTAGCGGCGATCTCATTTTGTTAATGGCTGCAAAGAAATCTTCACTACTCTCCCAGGAGCTTTGACTACGGTCCATGATGTCGCGCATAATTTCAAAGTTAGAATTTGTATTTTTAAACTGGCGCATTAGGGCATCACGCAGCATGGGCCAATCCGGCGGATAATTGTTCCGTTTTAATTAGTTGGAGCTATTCAGCCTACTATCGTTGACCTGATTGCTGGAAGGAATAGGAAAATTGGAAGAACGGAACGACTCGCTTAGTATGGGAGGAGAGTGGACTACACGACGTCTTTGAATAGTTTGACGATCGGAGTGAGTATGGTCCATTTCAGAAATTTCAAATTTTGCAGAAAGTTTCCCTTCGCAGGTGCAGACATTTTAAATAAATATTTATGAACAATTAACGTAATGGCGAAACAAAATACAGAACGTTAAAATTCTCAACGACTTTTAAGGGTGAGTTCTATTTTAAAATTTAATATTAGACGGGAAATAACTTTAAAAGATATAGTTTTATTTAAATTTTCACACAAAAAGAAAAAAAAAGATTGGCAACACTTATTGTAACAAAATTAGAATAAGAAATATGTTAAAAAAATGGCACTATATAGTTTAATAAAATTTTCTAATTTAAATTTTAAATTGCACAAAGATAAAGTATTATTTAAAAAAATAGATTTAATATTGTACCAAAAAAAACAACAGAAAATCAAAAGAAGTGTAAAAAAAACTCAAAACAATTTTTTAATAAGTTGACAAAAAAAATATTTATAACAAAATGTACTTTAATAAATTAACAAACAAAAAAATTGAAAAAACAATTTCGACCAAGAACTGTATTTTAATAAATTAACAAAAAAAACTATCAAACCCTGCATGCAAGGTTGTAAGCGCCAACGATGACCCTAACTGGTTCCAGCTGCACAAGCCAAACGAATGGATTTACGTCTTAAGTTGCAAAACCACGCTAAATGTAGTTTGCAATAGCACTGTAAGACAAACCGTTTTGGAAGGTTCTGGAATTCTGCAAATTCAACACGGCTGCATTATTACAGAAGACTTCATAACCTTGCGGCTCCATTTCGTACAAAGAACGGTGTCTAGGATGTCACTCTCTCCAGCTGCAAAACTAACAAGCTACGTCCTACCTGACAATTTGACCACCGTATCTTATGAAGCCTTGCCTTACAAAAAACATTTAGAAGAACTGGATGCACTCAAGCGAGAACTCATAAACATAACAGAAGCGTTGCCTTCTATAACATACCTGAAGGATGTGCATCAATTTGCGGTCAGCTACGTGGCATTAATCACATCCCTTAAAATCCTTATCTGCTTGTTGAAGGGGTCATACTGCTATTACTGCAAACACAAAATGTCAAGATCTAAAGACAAAGGGAAGCCCATCAGAACCTCAGTGGTTTTCCGGGGGAGCCTCGAATGCAAAAACGAAGACCTCATATACCAACAATTTTTACCCTACAACAGATTCTCTGTATACTAATGACAATGGCAATAGCTTTTCTGTATACTTTATTTTTATATAAATAGTATTCCACTATGGATCATATCCAGGTAAATTTCTCACGATAGTCAGCATTATGCTCAAAACGTGCATGGCAAAAAAAAAATTCATATTTCTTTTAATGATTTGTATTACAGTAATTTTGTATATTTTTTGATATTTGTAAATTTAGCTAAGTAAGCAAAATAAGTATATAAATAGCATTGTAAGTTAATAAAATCTTATCAGCTAAGATCAAAAAGTTGTCAAGAGTTCTAATTATTATTGCTTCCGCCCACCAGTGGTAAGGGGGAATAACATAATCACAAAATAACTTCGCTCTATAAACTACCGCAAAATACAAAGGTACAAGAACTTTTCGTATTCCTCTACGATCTGGTCAAGGTTTATGTACCCTGTCCAGCCAGTCGGAGCAAAATAGCTATGACTTAAACAGACAATTTTAGGTTTGAAATGCGATTTCTTTCGAAAAATACAAATTGTTATTAAATCTACAGACGATCTTTTTATTGAAAGACATTTTCAGGAACTGAACAAATTTGTAAAATTTCTTGATTCCGTGAAACACAAACTTACAAGTAAATGTGAATTTTCATTTGTACTTGTTAACAACAAAGAAAATTAACTTTTTGTGAAACGGAAATAATGAAATTTCTACAAATTTCCCTTTGTAAACTACAACTACAATTTTGTAGCACAAATATTTTGTGAAACAGAATAAATCGATTTTTCTACAAATTTGTTGAAATAGTGCTTGTAAATTACAATTTGTAAGTTGGTGAAAAAGGCCACTCTGGCCATCTTCCTGGCTGATTCGTAACTAACTCTAAATAGTGGAGACGAGAAGATTTCCCGATATTTTACCAGTATTAAATACACATGTTTTGTTTATTCTTATTCTATTTCAAAACCAATTGGCGATTTCAGCGCGTCTCATTGCGACTTGATTCGCAGTTGAAAAATTATGCTTCATGATAGTATTAAGAGTTAGTTACGAATCAACCAGGAAAATGGCCAGACAAAAAATTACACCATGAGAAACTACACATAAAGTATATACAAAGGTATATACAAAGGCAGAACTGAAGCAAGCAATTATATAATAATCAAATACAAGATTACGCCGTCCGAAAATCCGCCATTGTGTGGGTAGTGGCACCAGTTCTCAAACAGTTTTGCCACTTTGAAGATTGAATGGTCGGTAATAAAAATTTGCCTTGTGACTAGATATAAACTGTTATTTTATCCTGCAAGCAAAACTCAAATGGGTTTATGTCTGGTAGGAATTTTTATCGTTATTAGCATAAAAAGATTAAAAAAAGAATAAAACTGAAAAATAACAATTTTCTCATATTTTCGAACACGAGTTTCCTAGAGCCGAGGTTATAAATTCGATAATTAAAACAATTAAGATATTAAATTAAGTTTTGTATCGTTTTTAATGTTTAAAAGAATTTAGTGATAAACTTAAAATTTAAATTCAGGTAATATTCAGGTAAATAGTAACATTATAGCAATTAAAAATAAGACAAAGTTAAATTAACAATTCATAGTCAAAATATAAAAAAAAATTAATTGATAGAGCTAAAACTTACATAAATTCAGGTATATTCAGGTAAGTAGGTAAGTACATTTAATACTTAAAGTAAATTGAACTTGAAGGAACTTGTTTAAATAAATAATATTAGGGTAAGTAGGAACAAATTATTATGTAAAAAAATCGCACACAAATTCTTCCTCTTGTGCTTCTAAGAACGTTTTGGTACTGAGTTTCGTACATGCAAGGTGACACCACTTGCTGCATAAGTCGCACTCGATGTTCTTTAGTTCATCCTCTTCTGCGTCTGTATCCAAATCATCTTGAAACTGTCCACAGATTTCATTTTCGGCGGATTTTTTGGAAACTTTGGAAACTTTAAAATTTCCTCTTACTTAATTACTTACTTTGTAAGTTGTTGCGAGGCAATAGGAGGTTTTAAGAAAGTTGGATGTGAACGAGGGGTAGGAAAAAGGATAGGTTAGGATATTGGACAGGAATATGGCAGAAAGGGAAAGAATGCCTTAGCTCGCCGGACGGGGGGGATCTTGTTCACGCAACTAGACCTCACCTGCAACAACACATAAATCAGGCCTAGGAGACAACACGAAAAAAAATAAGAAAATCAGAAGGACTGAGATTTCACCACACCTCAGGTGCTACTGATGTTATTGCAGCATGGCCTTATCCCACCCAACCTGGAAATCGACGGCCACATTTTGATTTCCCCAAACGTGTTTTCGGCTCGGTCACCCCATCGCCTCCGATGTACTTAGCTTACCTTCCACACCCCTGAAAATTTCAACTTAAAAAATCATATTGACTAATTAGATCAGGTTCATTTTTCTAATGTGATATTACAAATCCTTTTATTCATCTCATTAATAGAAAAAAAATTATACCAAAAACTATAAACGACTATAAATTCCTTTGAAAAAGAAATTTTTTTCCAATCTCGTTTAGAAAGTTATATATTTTTTGAATAAAGAACAAATAAACGCTACTAAAAAAATCCTACTCTGTTTAAGTATTCTTAAATAGAAATCGTTATCACCAGAAGAAAACCAGATTGGAATACTTACAATAATTCTATTTTTTTTAATTTAAAGTAAATTAATGAAGATATATAAAAAAATAAATTAATAAAATTTCTTTAATTTAAATATTCTACAACACAAAAAAAAATTGATATTTACTCCAAAAAAAAAACATCATACAAAATATTAATTCACCTTATGAACAATAAACAATACCACTGTTTGACGGACGCACTAGGGTAGTTTTAACTTCTGCCCAGGTAATGTGCCAAAACTGCTTCAAGCAACTATAATGTCCCTCGATACGCCTTACTGCCCGATTATGTCTAACCGGCAGAAGCCGGAGGAGGCAACAAAAAAAGATGACTTATTACCTGATATAAACACGTATATACGGTTTTACGCTGCACGTTTCGATGGGGCTACAGAGTCCTGGTCCAAAAAAAAATGTGGTTACCTCAGAAAAGAAGCTGCGGTTGACTCACAAGAAACTGGTTATGGTTATCTCAGGAAAAACGTTACGGTTGTCTATAAAAAAACAAACTGCGGTTGACTCACAAAAAAATGTGGTTGTCTCAGGATAAAAAAACGTTGGCGGCCCCTACCTTTGGCAAACGATTTCTGGCCGCCAAACTTTCCAACCTTCTCGCAGTAACCCCTAAACAAATATATTGTTCAATTTTTGATTTTCTTTTTATTGCAAAACAATTATAATTTTAACCTCCACTCACCCCCTTCACAGTAAAAAAATTATTTTGAAACTTCCTCGTGCCGGTTTTATTTTGTTCTCGTTATATAAGGCGGTTTTTTTTACCACACTTAAAATTTCCTAAAATCTTCTTTTTTTTTTATTTATTAATTATTTTAATTTTTCACCAAACATTTAAAACAAATTTATTACCTGCATTTTTTCCACTAATCCAATAAAAAAAATATCGACAAGCAAGACTTTGCTAGCACAGATTCTCAAATAGACCGACATTTCCAATTCCTTTCTACTTAATGGTAGATGCCGATAACATCGAACCATACTACACTTTTTTTCTTATCTCCCTCCCACATCATTTGCATCATCCGATCTTGACGGAGCCGCTAGTATCAACACCAATACTAACACAAAATGGTATTGGAACTAGCGCTACGTCATTAATCTAGTCCTTCTACAGCAAAGACTGTTTTTAAACCTTGCGACTAGAGCACTGCGACTTTCGTTGATTCTCTTTTGTTGCCTGTCCTTGTCGCAGAAATACTTTTAAACGTAGCGATTGTGTTTGCAACTTTTCACTATGACATTTCTTGAATTCCTTTTCATTTCAAGTTTGCAGAGTGAACATTTTCAGCTGCTGTACTGTGCTTACGTGCTACCTGCTACAAAAAAAGATCACATTACTCGTTCATGGCGAACAAGCAATGAAAGAGATTGACAAAAATGAATGATTTCCCGAAAAAAACACAAAGAAGGAAGACCGATAATCGCGCGACTCGAGCTACTCGTGCGATTCTGTCTTCCCCGGCCACCACATACGTCTCTCTCCTAAAAGCTGAAGCAAAGTAACGAATCACAAGCAAAAGTCGCAAGGATTAAATACAGTTAAACCGATCTTTATTCTCGTGTTCCCCTCCAGGGCTGATATTGAATCCCCATAATTATTTGAAGAGGTACTACTCCTGCCTCATGCCTACTGAATGTCCTCAAAAAAAATTTAAACACTCTTGTCACCAAATAACCTCTGATACTTCAGATGTCATAAAGTGGGACCAAACTCTCCATCGGTCAAATTGACTGCAAAAAGGTATTTGAACTAACTTAAAGTGACAGACTTAAATCTTTTTACCATACCTGGAATTCAGCCTTGAGCAAATAACGACTTTTGAGTCAACACTCTTTTGCTATTTTCTGTGACCGGACTAAATCTCTTCTCTTTTGTTCATACTATCTGACATTATTGTTTGCTTAGATTTCTATTTTCAGGAAAATTTTCTGGAAGTTAGCAGGTCAGGTAAGTTGTTTTATTTAATATATTTTATTTTGCATATATATTTCAACAATTTTCTTTTCTCCGCCTTTTTTTAAGAAGACGGTAACTTGTTTTTGTTTCGGTTTGGAGTAAGGAGTGAGGTAAGTATGGTTGATATGTATATACAGATGAGATAGTTCTGATTTGTTTTCCTTTTCAGGCAGCTGTAACAAAATTCCTAACTTTGTGGAATTGTATCGACACGAAGTTTGGAAAAAGATGCCCTGATTATTTGTGGGGAGTATTAAACCCACGATAATCCTGAAGCCGGGTAAAACAAAATAAGGCAATTTATAATTGTATAACTTGCTTCTATAGGTACTTATCTATATATACATATATATTTGTAAACATTGATAGATATTTTTGTTGTTTTTTTTTTTAATATGGTTTCTATTTCAGGCAAATTTCAGCATCCAGGCAGTGTAAAGAAACTATGTTCCAGAGACTCATAAAGGTAAATCGATTTTACATATTGTAAGGACTGATAACTAAAAGAACTAAAACATTCTTGCAGGTAACTTTCTAGGCAAATTCAATGGGTACAGATCTCGATTCGAGAACCAGGAGAGAGGGCGCTGTTGTATCATACCGTTTGCAGAAAGTGAAGTAAGTGGAGAAAAGTAGAAAGTAGTAGTAGCATTTAGTTAAAATACTCAATGTTTATCTTGTTAGTTATGTAGGAACTAAAATTAAGATATTATAAGTAAATAAATAAAATAAATATGATAAAAGAATACAAAAAAAATTAAAATATCACAGTTAAACAATTAAATATCAACGTTAAATTTAGTATCACAGTTTGTTAAAAATTCTATACAAAAGTGTAAATATCAAAGATTCTAGGTATTTCTAAGTAATTAATATCACAGATTATCATTATTTATACCATCACAGTTATATTAGTTATATACTAAGTCTAACGATTAGATCGTAGAAAATAGTAGTCAATAAGGTAAAATAAATAACAATAATAAATAAATAAATAAAATAAATAGCATGCAATAGACAAACAAATAAATAAATTATTAGATAACAACAAAATAGATTATTATTTATTCAAGGTTTAAGGTATTAACTAAAACACTGAAGCTAGGAAAAGGAGATAAAGCATGAATGTCGTCAGTAGGGTAGGTTATTGTTTTAAGTCTTTGGCGTCTTTGGGCCGTCTGGTTCTCGAGTTCGTACATTTGGTTTCCTAATTTCTTAGTGATTCGACATTTAAGAAATTTGGGACACAGTTTCGCCGAAAGGTACTTCGAAGTGTCACTTAGTATGAAGTTTCGACGATAAACTTCTTGTCCAGGCCAGAAACGTATTTTTCGTGTTCAGGTGTTATAAGTTTTCGCGGATTTTTCGTTAGCTTTCAAAATATTTTCGCGTATTTGTTTCCGAATGCATTTCAAATGGTGCTGCCGGCGCAGGATCTACATCTCGTTGTCATCAATAGCTTTTAGTTTTTGGGCTAGCTCATAGCTAGTCATCATATTCGTACCGAATAAAGCAAAACAAGGTGACACGCCAATCAAAGTATGAACCGAACTTCTCAATGCGGAGGCAATATCGCTTAGGTGATAGTCCCAGTCACGTTGGTCAGTTTTAAGATAAGAGCGAATGGCCGAAACAAATTGTTTGCCATTATCGGAGTGCACAATCCGGGAAACACCGAATACGTTTAAAATATCCTGATGCAAGTATTTTACAACTCCGGTAGTGTTTGGTTGTTTCATAGCGTTCAGGAAAACAAATTTGGACATATGGTCTAGGATGACAAAAACATAAGCATTTCCCAGTTTTGACCTAGGGTAAGGACCTCAAAAGTCAATATACAATTCTTTAAATGAACGATCAGAACAATAAGAGGTAGAAATCGGGGGACGTGATACTTGGTTTGACACTTTCCACTGTTTATATATATAGAACAATTAGACATAGATTCACGAATGTGCGCCGTCATGTTCGGCCAGTGAAAATATTGACGGATAAGATGTAGGGTTTTAGTAATGCCTCCGTGAGCTGATTGTGGAGAATTGTGAGCGCGGCTAATATTTTCTTCAGTCAGGCCTGAGGGTATCCAAAGAAGCCAAGTGTGCTCAATTAATGCGTTTTTGCCGTTTTGCGTCAGAGCACGCTTGTATACAAAACCGTCTTCAATTCTTAAGTCAGGTAGTTGTCTATCAAGCTCACATATTCTTCGGACTTAAACTCTTCGGAGTCTAAGTCAATAAGGGGAGATACTTCTTTTAAGTCCAGAGAATCTACGTATACCCGAGAAAGAGTGTCGCGAACTACATTTAGACTGACTTTTCAGTGTTGAATATTGAAGTTGAAGGACTGGCAGAGAAGACTCCAACGGGCGAATTTACCACTGAGGTCCTTCATACTCATAAGCCATCGAAGGCTGGAATGGTCTGTAATCAACGCAAAGTAAGTCCATCCCTTCAACATAAGGCCTACATTTTTGCACAGCCATGACCACGGCCATCCACTCCTTTTCGGTGACACTATAGTACGATATAGGTACTTCCTCACCTTCGGTGTTTTTCTGAAAGAGCACGGCTCCTATACCTGCGTCTGAAACATCACATTGAATGAAAAATCGGCGTGAGATAGCACATGTGCAGTTGTAAGCGCTTTTTAAAACCTTCAAACGCTTGATATTCCTCATCAGTTATTTGGAACTTCTCGTTCCTTTTCTTCAGCGGGTCAGTTAGAGGTGCAGTCAGACTAGAAAAATCACTAATAAACTTTCGGTACCACCCTGCTAAACCAAGGAGCCGACGTATCTGTCGCGGAGTTTTGGAAATAGGGAGTCCGCTATTGGTTCTACTTTCTCGGGGTCTGTTTTAAGCTTTCCCCCGGACCAACTATGAAACCTAAATACTTCATTTCCTTGAAGCAGAACTTGGATTTACTCATATTAATAGTGAGGTTGGCTTTTTGCAAGCAATCGGCTACTTCTATCAGGGTAATATGGGTTTCAAAATCCAGCGCCATGATGAGCAAATCGTCCAAATACACAAAAACTCGGTCCCTAAGCCGTGCAGGAATTACCTTGTCCATTAACTGATATAATCTCGGAGCTGCGTTACACAACCCAAAAGGCATGACAGTAAACTGGTACAAGGGTCTTCCCGGTACCGCAAAGGCAGTCTTTTCCCTACTAAGTTTCTCCAACGGTATCTGCCAAAACTCTTCCTTTAGATCAATGCTACTCATGTAGACAGTGTCCGGTAGTTGACTGAGAAGCCCTTCGATATGAGGTAGAGGGTTGGCATTTTTCTTCGTCAGTGAGTTCACCTTACGAGAATCGAAACAAAGCTGGACTTTGCCTGGTTTCTGCAAGAGAACCACTAAAGAAGACCACGGGCTTTCACTCTCCTCTATAACTCCAAGACTTAACCACCGATCTAACTCTTTGTACAAAATGGCTTGAACAGCTGGCGAAACCAGGTAGTGACGCTGTTTCACAGGGGCCGCGTCACCTGTATATATTACATGATCCATGAGCGTCGCCTTTCCGAGACCGTCCCTGTCAAAAGAAAGAAATTTCTGCATGACTGACTCCAATCTGGCGTGCTGATCTGAATTCAACTGATGGGCATTAGCAAGGTCTAGATTGTCAGTTAGAAAAATTGAACTTATAATATATAACTCCTGGTCTAAACTGGGAACAAGGAACAACGTTGAGCTCTCTTTCTTACCTTGGAACAGAACAGACACAACTATTTTTCCTACTATGGACTGGCTTTTACCGTCCGCTATTTTAACTCCCCAATGTATGGGAATAATAGGTACTCCCAGTTTTTTGACTAATTGAAAGCAGTTTTTTCCTAAAATACTAATGCTTGCTCTGCTATCTAGCAACCCAAACATATCATTATTCTCAATTCTGATTTTGGCATATGGCCTAGGATCTGAATCGTTATTTATTATTGTAGAGGCTATATTGCGCCTGACTTTCTTTCTCGCGAGCTTTGGCTACTCTTTTGGAAATAGGCTAACCCTTATCATTAAAAATTCTGTTTCTTGCTTGCCTATACTCCTCAATTCTTACATGCAAAGGTTTTAAAATAGTTTTGTTTAGGTAGGTTTTTTCTTTTTCTTGATTTGATAAATCTCTTTTTCAAATAGTTATTTTTGTTTCTTTCTCTTCAGGTCGGATTTCTGTATTTTCTGCCTTCCCTTCAACCTCAAATGACGGAATTAATGGGGGATTTAAGTCTGAGTCGAACGCGATTTCGCTGAAGACTTCGCGTTCCGTGAGCGGTTTCTGGATTGCACCTTGAATAGTGTTATGGACCTCTGACTCGCACTCGAAATAGGTGTGAGCCCGAGCCTTGTAGTGCCAGCAAACCAAACTTGAAGCATCAGCATTTTTCCGAGGAGGAAATTTTGAATGAGCCCCACCGAAATGGAAAGCGGCCACCTGTTCGTCGAGCTGGTACTGGTGCGATTCGTCATCCAATTCCAACTCGGGTATCTGCACACCTAGCTGCGATCTCAGTTTGTTAGTGGCTGCAAAGAAATCTTCACTACTCTCCCAGGAGCTTTGCCTACGGTCCATGATGTCGTGGATAATTTCAAAGTCAGAATTTGTAATTTTAAAAAGGCGCATTAGGGCATCACGCACCATGGGCCAATCCGGCGGATAATTGTTCCTTTAGAACTGTCAATACCACTCGTAGGCTGGTCCTAAGAGTAGTAGATGGAAGTCCCGAAGTACTTCGGACCATGGACAGTTGTACTGACGCTGGAGCGTTTCAAGACGAAAAATGAAGTCATCAACCGTCAAGCTTTCGGGTTGGCCTTCATATCTAAGACCCCATTTCTCGATCTTGATCGGACTACCAGAGCCAGCACTTCCTGTTAGAAATGGGTGCGGAGATGGTCGGTTAAAAGAGTGAGTTGTCGGTCTAGCAGGCCGAGAGGAATGGTCATTTGTTCCGTCCAGTTGGAACATCCTATCTTGACCTTGCCTATGATATTCCTGGTGTCTTTGGTTTTGATGGCCCGAAGTGGGAAAGGCCCTACTACTTGGATCAGACTGAGGATGCTGGTTTGTAATCGGTTGTGATACCGGAGGGAAGTTATTGAATGGCGCTGTAGATCTGGGTTCTGGTTCAGCTGGTGCAGGAACTGGTCGACTCAGACTCAACTCCTTTTGATTAGTTGGAGCTATTCAGCCTACTATCATTGACCTGATTGCTGGAAGGAATAGGAAAAATTGGAAGAACGGGACGATCGCTTAGTATGGGAGGAGAATGGACTACATGACGTCTTTGAATAGTCTGACGATCGGAGTGAGTGTGGTCCATTTCAAAATCTCTTAAATTTTGCAGAAAGTTTCCCTTCGCAGGTGCAGACATTTTAAATAAATATTTATGAACAATAAACGTAATGGCCAAACAAAATACAGAACGTTAAAATTCTCAATTTCAAATTGCAAGAAGATAAAGTATTACCTAAAAAAATAGATTTAATATTGTACCAAAAAAAAACAGAAAACCAAAAGAAATGTAAAAAAAACTCAAAACAATTTTTTTAAAAAGTTACCAAAAAAAATATTTATAACAAAATGTACTTTAATAAATTAACAAAAAAAATTGAAAAAAAAATTCAACCAAGAAATGTATTTAAATAAATCAACAAAAAAAACTATCAAATTAAAAAAATTGTCCACCAAAAACAATATTAACCAAATTAACGAAGATATATAAAAAAGTACTACCCTCTATCAACAATAGAATTCGAAGGATGTTTGTCCATCACTAAAGAAAGACATCTATGCCATTTGCAGCGTCCGATTTACAGACGTGGATCAGCGCTAAGCTCCTGTGAAATCAACTTCTTAAACACCGGTCAACAATCCCCTGCATGCAAGGTTGTAAGCGCCAACGATGGCCCTTACTGGTTCCAACTGCACAAGCCAAACGAATGGATTTACGTCTTAAGGTTCAAAACCACGCTTAATGTAGTTTGCAAAAGCACTGTAACACAAACCGTTTTGGAAGGTTCTGGAATTCTGCAAATTCAAACCGGCTGCATTATTAAAGATGACTTCATAACCTTGCGGGGCCATTTCATACAAAGAACGGTGTCTAGGAAGTCATTCTCTCCAGCTGCAAAACTAACAAGCTACATCCTACCTGACAATTTGACCACCGTATCTTATGAAGCCTTGCCTTACAAAAAACATTTAAAAGAACTGGATGCACTCAAGCGAGAACTCACAAACATAACAAAAGCGTTGCCTTTTATAACATACCAAAAGGATGTGCATCAATTTGCGGTCAGCTACGTGGCATTAATCACATCCCTTAAAATCCTTACCTGCTTGTTGAAGGGGTCATACTGCTATTACTGCAAACACAAAATGTCAAGATCTAAAGACAAAGGGAAGCCCATCAGAACCTCAGTGGATTTCCGGGGGAGCCTCGAATGCAAAAACGAAGACCTCAACGACAAAAAGCCCTAACAATATAACCTTCGAAATGGTGCTTTATTTTCGAACATAACTCAACGGGCCGAGAATATATTAATTTTAATCCATCAGATTATCATATACCAATAATTTTTATCCTACAACAGATTTTCTGTATACTAATGACAACGGCAATAGCTTTTCTTTACTTTATTTTTATATAAATAATATTCCACTATGGATCATATCCAGGTATATTTCTCACGATAGTCAGCATTATGCTGCATGCCAAAAAAAAAAAATTTCATATTTCTTTTAATGATTTGTATTACAGTAATTTTGTAAAATTTTTGATATTTGTAAATTTAGCTAAGTAAGCAAAAAAAGTATATAAATAGCATTGTAAGTTAATAAAATCTTATCAGCTAAGATCAAAAGGTTGTCAAGAGTTCTAATTATTATATTCTTCCCCCACCAGTGGTAAGGGGCAATAATATAATCACAAAATAACTTCGCTCTATAAACTACCGCAAAATACAAAGGTACAAGAACTTTTCGTATTCCTCTACGATCTGGTCAAGGTTTATGTACCCTGTCCAGCCAGTCGGAGCAAAATAGCTATGACTTAAACAGACAATTTTAGGTTTGAAATGCGATTTCTTTCGAAAAATACAAATTGTTATTAAATCTACAGACGATCTTTTTATTGAAAGAAATTTTCAGGAACTGAACAAATTTGTAAAATTTCTTGATTCCGTGAAACACAAACTTACAAGTAAATGTGAATTTTAATTTGTACTTGCTAACAACAAAGAAAATTAACTTTTTGTGAAACGGAAATAATGAAATTTCTACAAATTTCCCTTTGTAAACTACAACTACAATTTTGTAACACAAATATTTTGTGAAACAGAATAAATCGATTTTTTCTACAAATTTGTTGAAATAGTGCTTGTAAATTACAATTTGTAAGTTGGTGAAAAAGGCCACTCTGGCCATCTTCCTGGTTGATTCGTAACTAACTTTAAATAGTGGAGACGAGAAGATTTCCCGATATTTTACCAGTATTAAATACACATGTTTTGTTTATTCTTATTCTATTTCAAAACCAATTGGCGATTTGAGACGCGCTGAATTCGCAGTTGAAAAATGATGCTTCATGATAGTATTAAGAGTTAGTTACGAATCAACCAGGGATTACACCATGACAGACTATACAGAATGTATAAACAATGGTATTTACAAAGGCAGAACTGAAGCAAGCAATTATATAATAATAAAATACAAGATTACGCCGTCCGAAAATCGGCCATTGTGTAGGTAGTGGCACCAGTTCTCAAACAGTTTTGCCATTTTTAAGATTGAATGGTCGGTAATAAAAATTTGCCTTCTGACTAGATATAAACTGCTATTTTATCCTGCAAGTAAAACTCAAATGTTTTTATATCTGGTAGGAATTTTTATCGTTATTAGCATACAAAGATTAAAAAAAAGAATAAAACTGAAAAATAACCATTTTCTCATATTTTCGAACACGAGTTTCCTAGAGCCGAGGTTATAAATTCGATAATTAAAACAATTAAGATGTTAAATTTAGTTTTGTATCGTTTTTAATGTTTAAAAGAATTTTGTGTTAAACTTAAAATTTAAATTCAGGTAATATTCAGAAAAATAGTTACATTAAAGCAATTAAGATTAAGAAGAAGACAAAGTAAAATTAAAAATTCATAGTCAAAATATAAAAAAAAATTAAATGATACACCTAAAACTTACATAAATTCAGGTAAGTAGGTAAGTACATTTAATACTTAAAGTAAATTGAACTTGAAGGAACTTGTTTAAATAAATAATATTAGGATAAGTAGGAACAAATTATTATGTACAAAAATCACACACAAATTCTATCTATTGCGCTTCTAAGAAGGTTTTGGTACTGAGTTTCGTACATGCAAGGTGACACCACTTGCTGCACAAGTCGCACTCGATGTTCTTTAGTTCATCTTCTTCTGCGTCTGTGTCCAAATCATCTTGAAACTGTCCATAGATTTCATTTTTGGTCGATTTTGTGGAAACTTTGAAAACTTTAAAATTTCCTCTTACTCTTTTTTTTTAGAATTTTGTAAGTTGTTGCAAGGATAGGAGGTTTTAAGAAAGTTGGATGTGAACGAGGGGTATTAAAAAGGATAGGTTAGGATATTGGACAGGAATATGGCAGAAAGGAAAAGAATGCCTTAGCTCGTCGGACGGGGGGGATCTTGTTCCCGCAACTAGACCTCACCTGCCACAACACATAAATCAGGCCTAGGAGACAACATGAAAATAAATAAGAAAATCGGAAGGACTGACATTTCACCACACCTCAGGTGCTACTGATGTTATTGCATCATGGCCTCATCCCACCCAACTTGGAAATCGACAGCCTCATTTTGATTTCCCCAAACGTGTTTTCGGCTCGGTCACACCATCGCCTGCACCAACTGCTTCAAGCAACTATAATGTCCCTCGATACGCCTTACTGCCTGATTATGTCTAACCGGCAGAAGCCGGAGGAGGCAACAAAAAAAGATAACTTATTACCTGATATAAACACGTATATACGGTTTTACGCTGCACGTTTCGATGGGGCTACAGAGTCCTGGTCCAAAAAAAAAATGTGGTTGCCTCAGGAAAGAAGCTGCGGTTAACTCACAAGAAACTGGTTATGGTTATCTCAGGAAAAACGTTACGGTTGTCTCAAAAAAAACAAACTGCGGGTGACCCAGGATAAAAAAAACGTTGGCGGCCCCTACCTTTGGCAAACGATTTCTGGCCGCCAAACTTTCCAACCTCCTCGCAGTAACCCCTAAACAATATATTGTTCAATTTTGATTTTCTTTTTATTGCAAAACAATTATAATTTTAACCTCCACTCACCCCCTTCACACTAAAAAATTAAGTTTGAAACTTCCTCGTGCCGGGTTAATTTTGTTCTCGTTATATTAGGCGGTTTTTTTTTACCACACTTAAAATTTCCTAAAATCTTTTTTTTTTTTTTTTATTTAGTGGTTATTTTAATTTTTCACCAAACATTTAAAACAAATTTATTACCTGCTATTTTTCCACTGATCCAATAAAAAAATATCGACAAGCAAGACTTTGCTAGCACAGATTCTCAAATAGACCGACACTTCCAATTCCTTTCTACTTAATGGTAGATGCCGATAACATCGAACCATACTACACTTTTTTTCTTATCTCCCTTACACATCATTTGCATCATCCGATCTTGACGGAGCCGCTAGTATCAACACCAATACTAACACATAATGGTATTGGAACTAGCGCTACGTCATTAATCTAGTCCTTCTACAGCAAAGACTGTTTTTAAACCTTGCGACTAGAGCACTGCGACTTTTGTTGATTCTCTTTTGTTGCCTGTCCTTGTCGCAGAAATACTTTTAAACGTAGCGATTGTGTTTGCAACTTTTCACTATGACATTTCTTGAATTCCTTTTCATTTCAAGTTTGCAGAGTGAACATTTTCAGCTGCTGTACTGTGCTTACGTGCTACCTGCTACAAAAAAACATCACATTACTCGTTCATGGCGAACAAGCAATGAAAGAGATTGACAAAAATTAATGATTTCCCGAAAAAAACACAAAGAAGGAAGACCGATAATCGCGCGACTCGAGCTACTCGTGCGATTCTGTCTTCCCCGGCCACCACATACGTCTCTCTCCTAAAAGCTGAAGCAAAGTAACGAATCGCAAGCAAAAGTCACAAGGATTAAAAACAGTCAAACCGATGTTTATTCTCGTGTTCCCCTCCAGGGCTGATATTGAATCCCCATAATTATTTGAAGAGGTACTACTCCTGCCTCATGCCTACTGAATGTCCTCAAAAAAAATTTAAACACTCTTGTCACCAAATAACCTCTGATACTTCAGATGTCATAAAGTGGGACCAAACTCTCCATCGGTCAAATTGACTGCAAAAAGGTATTTGAACTAACTTAAAGTGACAGACTTAAATCTTTTTACCATACCTGGAATTCAGCCTTGAGCAAATAACGACTTTTGAGTCAACACTCTTTTGCTATTTTCTGTGACCGGACTAAATCTCTTCTCTTTTGTTCATACTATCTGACATTATTGTTTGCTTAGATTTCTATTTTCAGGAAAATTTTCTGGAAGTTAGCAGGTCAGGTAAGTTGTTTTATTTAATATATTTTATTTTGCATATATATTTCAACAATTTTCTTTTCTCCGCCTTTTTTTAAGAAGACGGTAACTTGTTTTTGTTCGGTTTGGAGTAAGGAGTGAGGTAAGTATGGTTGATATGTATATACAGATGAGATAGTTCTGATTTGTTTTCCTTTTCAGGCAGCTGTAACAAAATTCCTAACTTTGTGGAATTGTATGGACACGAAGTTTGGAAAAAGATGCCCTGATTATTTGTGGGGAGTATTTAACCCACGATAATCCTGAAGCCGGGTAAAACATAATAAGGCAATTTATAATTGTATAACTTGCTTCTATAGGTACTTATCTATATATACATATATATTTGTAAACATTGATAGATATATTTGTTGTTTTTTTTTTAATATGGTTTCTATTTCAGGCAAATTTCAGCATCCAGGCAGTGTAAAGAAACTATGTTCCAGAGACTCATAAAGATAAATCGATTTTACATATTGTAAGGACTGATAACTAAAAGAACTTGCAGGTAACTTTCTAGGCAAATTCAATGGGTACAGATCTCGATTCGCGAACCAGGAGAGAGGGCGCTGTTGTATCATACCGTTTGCAGAAAGTGAAGTAAGTGGAGAAAAGTAGAAAGTAGTAGTAGCATTTAGTTAAAATACTCAATGTTTATCTTGTTACTTATGTAGGAACTAAAATTAAGATATTATAAGTAAATAAATAAAATAAATATGATAAAAGAATACAAAAAAAAATTAAAATATCACAGTTAAACAATTAAATATCAACGTTAAATTTAGTATCACAGTTTGTTAAAAATTCTATACAAAAGTGTAAATATCAAAGATTCTAGGTATTTCTAAGTAATTAATATCACAGATTATAAATAATGATAATAATAATAATGACTATCACAGTTATATAAGTTATATACTAAGTCTAACGATTAGATCGTAGAAAATAGTAGTCAATAAGGTAAAATAAATAAATAGCATGCAATAGACAAACAAATAAATAAATTATTAGATAACAACAAAATAGATTATTATTTATTCAAGGTTTAAGGTATTAACTAAAACACTGAAGCTAGGAAAAGGAAATAAAGCATGAATGTCGTCAGTAGGGTAGGTTATTGTTTTAAGTCTTTGGCGTCTTTGGGCCGTCTGGTTCTCGAGTTCGTACATTTGGTTTCCTAATTTTTTAGTGATTCGACATTTAAGAAATTTGGGACACAGTTTCGCCGAAAGGTACTTCGAAGTGTCACTTAGTATGAAGTTTCGACGATAAACTTCTTGTCCAGGCCAGAAACGTATTTTTCGTGTTCAGGTGTTATAAGTTTTCGCGGATTTTTCGTTAGCTTTCAAAATATTTTCGCGTATTTGTTTCCGAATGCATTTCAAATGGTGCTGCCGGCGCAGGATCTACATCTCGTTGTCATCAATAGCTTTTAGTTTTTGGGCTAGCTCATAGCTAGTCATCATATTCGTACCGAATAAAGCAAAACAAGGTGACACGCCAATCAAAGTATGAACCGAACTTCTCAATGCGGAGGCAATATCGCTAAGGTGATAGTCCCAGTCACGTTGGTCAGTTTTAAGATAAGAGCGAATGGCCGAAACAAATTGTTTGCCATTATCGGAGTGCACAATCCGGGAAACACCGAATACGTTTAAAATATCCTGATGCAAGTATTTTACAACTCCGGTAGTGTTTGGTTGTTTCATAGCGTTCAGGAAAACAAATTTGGACATATGGTCTAGGATGACAAAAACATAAGCATTTCCCAGTTTTGACCTAGGGTAAGGACCTAAAAAGTCAATATACAATTCCTTAAAAGCTTCCAAAGAAGCCAAATGTGCTCAATTAATGCGTTTTTGCCGTTTTGCGTAAGAGCACGCTTGTATACAAAACCGTCTTCAATTCTTAAGTCAGGTAGTTCTTCGGAATGTTTTTGAATGGTGTCTATCAAGCTCAAATATTCTTCGGACTTAAACTCTTCGGAGTCTAAGTCAATAAGGGGAGATACTTCTTTTAAGTCCAGAGAATCTACGTATACCCGAGAAAGAGTGTCGGGAACTACATTTAGACTGACTTTTCAGTGTTGAATATTGAAGTTGAAGGACTGGAAGAGAAGACTCCAACGGGCTAATTTACCACTGAGGTCCTTCATACTCATAAGCCATCGAAGGCTGGAATGGTCTGTAATCAACGCAAAGTAAGTCCATCCCTTCAACATAAGGCCTATATTTTTGCACCGCCATGACCACGGCCATCCACTCCTTTTCGGTGACACTATAGTACGATAAAGGTACTTCCTCACCTTCGGTGTTTTTCTGAAAAAGCACGGCTCCTATACCTGCGTCTGAAACATCACATTGAATGAAAAATTGGCGTGAGATAGCACATGTGCAGTTGTAAGCGCTTTTTAAAACATTCAAACGCTTGATATGCCTCATCAGTTATTTGGAACTTCTCGTTCCTTTTCTTCAGCGGGTCAGTTAGAGGTGCAGTCAGACTAGAAAAATCACTAATAAACTTTCGGTACCACCCTGCTAAACCAAGGAGCCGACGTACCTGTCGCGGAGTTTTGGAAATAGGGAGTCCGCTATTGGTTCTACTTTCTCGGGGTCTGTTTTAAGCTTTCCCCCGGACCAACTATGAAACCTTAATACTTCAGTTCCTTGAAGCAGAACTTGGATTTACTCATATTAATAGTGAGGTTGGCTTTTTGCAAGCAATCGGCTACTTCTATCAGGGTAATATGGGTTTCAAAATCCAGCGCCATGATGAGCAAATCGTCCAAATACACAAAAACTCGGTCCCTAAGCCGTGCAGGAATTACCTTGTCCATTAACTGACATAATCTCGGAGCTGCGTTACACAACCCAAAAGGCATGACAGTAAACTGGTACAAGGGTCTTCCCGGTACCGCAAAGGCAGTCTTTTCCCTACTAAGTTTCTCCAACGGTATCTGCCAAAACTCTTCCTTTAGATCAATGCTACTCATGTAGACAGTGTCCGGTAGTTGACTGAGAAGCCCTTCGATATGAGGTAGAGGGTTGGCATTTTTCTTCGTCAGTGAGTTCACCTTACGAGAATCGAAACAAAGCTGGACTTTGCCTGGTTTCTGCAAGAGAACCACTAAAGAAGACCACGGGCTTTCACTCTCCTCTATAACTCCAAGACTTAACAACCGATCTAACTCTTTGTACAAAATGGCTTGAACAGCTGGCGAAACCAGGTAGTGACGCTGTTTCACAGGGGCCGCGTCACCTGTATATATTACATGATCCATGAGCGTCGCCTTTCCGAGACCGTCCCTGTCAAAAGAAAGAAATTTCTGCATGACTGACTCCAATCTGGCGTGCTGATCTGAATTCAACTGATGGGCATTAGCAAGGTCTAGATTGTCAGTTAGAAAAATTGAACTTATAATATATAACTCCTGGTCTAAACTGGGAACAAGGAACAACGTTAAGCTCTCTTTCTTACCTTGGAACAGAACAGACACAACTATTTTTCCTACTATGGACTGGCTTTTACCGTCCGCTATTTTAACTCCCCAATGTATGGGAATAATAGGTACTCCCAGTTTTTTGACTAATTGAAAGCAGTTTTTTCCTAAAATACTAATGCTTGCTCTGTTATCTAGCAACCCAAACATATCATTATTCTCAATTCTGATGTTGGCATATGGGCTAGGATCTGAATCGTTATATATTATTGTAGAGGCTATATTGCGCCTGACTTTCTTTCTCGCGAGCTTTGGCTACTCTTTTGGAAATAGGCTAACCCTTATCATTAAAAATTCTGTTTCTTGCTTGCCTATTTCTGTATTTTCTGCCTTCCCTTCAACCTCAAATGACGGAATTAATGGGGGATTTAAGTCTGAGTCGAACGCGACTCCGCCGAAGACTTCGCGTTCCGTGAGCGGTTTCTGGATTGCACCTTGAATAGTGTTATGGACCTCTGACTCGCACTCGAAATAGGTGTGACCCAGAGCCTTGTAGTTCCAGCAAACCAAACTTGAAGCATCAGCATTTTTCCGAGGAGGAAATTTTGAATGAGCCCCACCGAACTGGAAAGCCGCCACCTGTTCGTCGAGCTGGTACTGGTGCGATTCGTCATCCATTTCCAGCTCGTTGGCCATATATTTAACCGGTGCCTTTGGCGGTTTATGGAATTCCATTTCCCTCCTCGGAAAGGCTGTCTCCACGTCCTTGCAGGCATTCCTCAGCTGATCCAAGGTAAATAACGGCATAGGATATACCAACTTTCCTACCTTCTCACATAGGTTTGTTTTTAGGATTCGGACCAATTCCAACTCGGGTATCTGCACACCTAGCTGCGATCTCAGTTTGTTAGTGGCTGCAAAGAAATATTCACTACTCTCCCAGGAGCTTTGCCTACGGTCCATGATGTCGTGCATAATTTCAAAGTCAGAATTTGTATTTTTAAAAAGGCGCATTAGGGCATCACGCACCATTGGCCAATCCGCCCGATAATTGTTCCGTTGGAACTGTCAATACCACTCGTAGGCTGGTCCTGAGAGTTGTAGATGGAAGTCCCGAAATATTTTGGACCATGGACAGTTGTACTGACCCTGGAGCGTTTCAAGACGAAAAATGAAGTCATCAACCGTCAAGCTTTCGGGTTGGCCTTCATATCTAAGACCCCAGTTGTCGATCTTGATCGGACTACCAGAGCCAGCACTTCCTGTTAGAAATGGGTGCGGAGATGGTCGGTTAAAAGAGTGAGTTGTCGGTCTAGCAGGCCGAGAGGAATGGTCATTTGTTCCGTCCAGTTGGAACATCCTATCTTGACTTCGCCTATGATATTCCTGGTGTCTTTGGTTTTGATGGCCCGAAGTGGGAAAGGCCCTACTACTTGGATCAGACTAAGAATGCTGGTTTGTAATCGGTTGTGATACCGGAGGAAGTTATTTTATGGCGCTGTAGATCCGGGTTCTGGTTTAGCTGGTGCAGGAACTGGTCGACTCAGACTCAACTCAGACGACAACTTCAAACCAACCGGCATCAAAACGCACAAGAAGTACTTCTAGTCCAGAAACTGTCCTAAGACCAGGCGAAGGAGGAAACTACAACGTAGCCATTCTTCAAGAGATGAAAGCAATGAGGAAGGAGATGTCCGATATTAAAACCAGCTGTGACTTTGTTGCCAACAAATACGAAGAAATAAACAAAAACATAACACTAAACAATGACTTAATTAAAAAACTATCAGATGAAATAAAAGAACTAAAAGAAAACAATTTAAAAAAAGACGAAATCATACATGGAATGGAAACAAAAATTAACACACTTGAACAATATCTATTAAAATCAAATGTTGAAATTAAAAACATTCAACCCACAACAAATGAAAACCTAATTGAAATAGTGCAAAACCTTGGAGAGACTACCAACTGCCCTATTCAGCCACATGACATAACAAATGTTTATAGAACGAGAGCGAAAAATCCGCAAAGATCAGCTATCATTGTGTCTTTTGCAAGTTACACACATAAAACCAATTTCATCAAAAATGCAAAAGCCGCACAGAGAGATGAACAGAAAAGTAATGTGCATACCACCAACACCAACAATCCTGTTTTTGTAAACAACCACCTTACACCAACAAATAAACACTTGCTTTGGCTTGCCAAAAACAAAGCTAGAGAGTGCAATTGGAAATTTGTATGGGAAGCTTCAGGAAAAATATTGGCTCGTAAATACGAGAATGAAGAAATTATACATATATGCACGGTAAATGATATTGACAAAATACATAACTAATCTACGATATTATGAGAAAATGTGAAGAGCGAATGATAACAGCTGATGTGATGGAAGAACAAGATAATGTAATAGAAGTTGAATGTAGGGTAGTGCAGGGTATCATGGGTATGAATGAAATTGAACTAAAAGAATTAAATTATTGTTGTGTAAGTTTTAATATTCAATCGCTTCGAAAAAACTGGAACTGTTTTATTGCCGAAATCGAAAGTTTTCTTTGTTATTTAAATATTATTGTTTTAACTGAAATAAACATACATGAAGAAGAAAATTGCCTGTACCACATTGAAGGTTTTAATGCTGAATTTATGCATAGGACAAAATCTGGGAAAGGAGGAATTGCAGTGTTCATAAAAAAGGCATACATTTTGAAAGATGTTCGTCGGAGACGTTAAGCTACGATAGTCTTAGTATAAAAACAAAAGACAAATGGGGAATTAAACATATTCTTGCAATTTATAGACCACCATCACGAAGTAAAATATTATTTATCGATGAATTTGACCAACATACTAAAAACGAAAAAGACTTAATAGTTCTTGGCGACATTAATATTGACACTAAAGATCTGGACAATAACAAAACCAAAAAATATATTGAGATGATGTCATCAAAAGGTTTAATGAACATTATTCAAAAAAGTACACGAGTTAACATATCAACAGGCACCAGGACTTTAATTGACCACATATCTGTTACAATCCCGAAAAACGATGTCGTTTCAGCAGTTATAGAAACAGATATATCTGATCACTTTGCCACATTCTACGGTATAAAACAACAAACGAACCAGATAAAGACATGTAATAAAACACTAACAAAAATAAACCAAGAAAAAGTAAATCGACTTATTCAGCAAACAAATTGGCAAGAAATGTATGAAAATGAACATGACGTCGAAAGGCTTTATAATCAATTTGTTAAGAAAATGATGGACATATATGCAAACTCAACCAAAACTCAAAAACCAAGAAAACGACAAAACAAAAATTGGATAACGAAAGACATTATTGAACTGTGCAAAAAAAGAGACGTGTTTTATAAAAGGTGGAAAAATAACCCAAGAAACGAAGTTTTCAAATCTGACTACAAAAAGCTACGAAATTACGTGAACAAAAATATACAAATAAAAATGGCAAACTTTTACAAAACAAAACTGACAAATGCAAAACATGACCCGAGGAAAACTTGGAGTAATGTAAATGAACTATTGGGTAGAAAAAAACTATCAATTGATGAAACAATAGAAAACAATCTTTGTACTCAATCGAATGTTTGTGACATAGCTGAAGAATTTGCCGAGTTTTTTTCCACACAAGCATCTAAAATTATACATAAGTGTACTTACAAAACGTCCAATCAGACAAGTCAACATATCGCTCAGTCTATATTTATTGAAGAGGCTGATGAAATTGAAACCCGAAACATACTGTATAATTTAAAAACGAGAAAAAGCCCAGGAGCTGATGGGATAAGAGCGTGTGATATCAAACTGAATGCTGATTTTCTGACGCCAATCTTGCAAGTAATTATCAACCAAAGTCTGATGCAAGGATGTATTCCAAAAGTTTTAAAAACATCACTTATACGACCCATTTATAAAGGAGGAAAGAAAAACGAAATACAAAACTATAGGCCTATTTCTATTTTGCCCGCTTTTGAAAAATGCTTGGAAAAAGTCGTTTTAAAACGCTTGAACAAATTTATTGAAAAACACTGCCTAGTGCAAAGCAATCAGTATGGTTTTCAAAGAGGAAAAAGTACGGGAAAACTACTTGGGGAATTTTGTAACGTCGTCAACATGAGCCTAAATAAAAATCATCATATTTTAGTTATGTTCGTGGACTTCAGCAAAGCATTTGACACTCTAAGTCATGAAAAACTCCTTGAGGTTCTATACAAAATTGGAATAAGAGGAACATTATGGAAATGGATGGAGAATTATTTAAAACATAGGACTTTCAAAGTTAAAATTTGTAATTCATGCAGTGAAGAAAAAATATGTAAATATGGCGTACCACAAGGGTCAAAACTTGGTCCAGTTCTATTCCTTCTTTTTACGAACGCACTTCTTGGAGTTTTAAAAAATAGTACCGTTTTTGCCTACGCAGATGACATAGCAATTGTTGTTAGACACAAGTGCCTTAAAACAGCTATTAACGTTATGCAACAAGAGTTTGATGAAGTCCCTAAATGGTGTCATGATTTTGGGTTGGTCATTAATGCCAACAAAACGAAACTCATGCATATTCGCTCACCACACCAAAAAGAGGAAAGAATAAGGATCTTCTTTCAAAACGAAAAATGTCCACATGCTCAAAAAAGTGATGCAATTGAAGTAGTTACATCTACAAAATATCTTGGAGTCACAATCGATGATCATTTTCTTTGGCGCCAACACATTGAGAGCATAAGGAGTAGCATGAGAAGTTCTATGTTTGCTCTCTTTTATCTGGAAAAGTATTCAACAAAAGATGTCCTAAAACAAGTTTACTACTCGCTTGTTGAATCTCGATTGAGGTATGGAATTTTGGCCTGGGGAAACGCATCAAATACTCACATGAATAATATCGTCAATCTACAGCATAGAATCTTTAAAATAATTGATAAAAATCATGAGTTCAAGTTTTTGAATGTTAAAAATATTTATAAAATGTCAGCTATAATAGAATACTACGACGATGTGAGGTTTCAGCAACCTATCTCACACAACAAAATTGTTCTTTTTAAACT
This sequence comes from Platycheirus rosarum, assembly GCA_963971375.1. Classification (NCBI taxonomy): domain Eukaryota; kingdom Metazoa; phylum Arthropoda; class Insecta; order Diptera; family Syrphidae; genus Platycheirus; species Platycheirus rosarum. The sequence continues at coordinate 165,914,668 of OZ020507.1, read as the reverse complement.
AGTTTTTCAATTTTTGATCTATTATTTTGTTAAAAAAAATAGAAAAAAAAAACAATTTCTTAATTAAAAACATTATTTCGTATTTTTATATTAAAAATTAAATTTCATACTTTTGTATTAAACATTAAACTTCATTTTACATGTAATCAATTAATAATAATAATAATCACTTCAAATCAATTCGAATGTTTCTTGAAAATTCAACCACCCACAGTAAGCATAAAGCTTCGTGGGTAACACAAATATTTGTAAAAACTTTTGAAATTAATAATAAAAAATCTAAATCTAAAAAAAATAAATCTTTTGATTAGTTGGAGCTATTCAGCCTACTATCGTTGACCTGATTGCTGGAAGGAATAGTAAAATTGGAAGAACGGAACGACTCGCTTAGTATGGGAGGAAAGTGGACTACATGACGTCTTTGAATAGTCTAACGATCGGAGTGAGTGTGGTCCATTTCAGAATCCCTTAAATTTTGCAGAAAGTTTCCCTTCGCAGGTGCAGACATTTTAAATAAATATTTATGAACAATATACGTAATGGCGAAACAAAATACAGAACGTTAAAATTCTCAACGACTTTTAAGGGTGAGTTCTATTTTAAAATTTAATATTAGAAGGGAAATAGCTTTAAAAGATATAGTTTTATGAAAATTTTCACACAAAAAAAAAAAAAAAAAGATTGGCAACACTTATTGTAACAAAATTAGAACAAGAAATATGTGGAAAAAATGTAATTTTAAAGTTATATAAAATTTTCTAATTTAAATTTTAAATTGCACAAAGATAAAGTATTACCTAAAAAAAATAAATTTAATATTGTACCAAAAAAAAACAGAAAATCAAAAGAAATGTAAAAAAAACTCAAAACTATTTTTTTAATAAGTTAACAAAAAAAATATAGGGCCAACGATGGCCCTTACTGGTTCCAGCTGCACAAGCTAAACGAATGGATTTACGTCTTAAGGTGCAAGACCACGCTAAATGTAGTTTGCAATAGCACTGTAACACAAACCGTTTTGGAAGGTTCTGGAATTCTGCAAATTCAAACCGGCTGCATTATTAAAGATGACTTCATAACATTGCGGGGCCATTTCATACAAAGAACGGATGTCATTCTCTCCAGCTGCAAATCTAACAAGCTACATCCTACCTGACAATTTGACCACCGTATCTTATGAAGCCTTGCCTTACAAAAAACATTTAAAAGAACTGGATGCACTCAAGCGAGAACTCATAAACATAACAAAAGCGTTGCCTTTTATAACATACCAAAAGGATGTGCATCAATTTGCGGTCAGCTACGTGGCATTAATCACATCCCTTAAAATCCTTATCTGCTTGTTGAAGGGGTCATACTGCTATTACTGCAAACACAAAATGTCATGATCTAAAGACAAAGGGAAGCCCATCAGAACCTCAGTGGATTTCCGGGGGAGCCTCGAATGCAAAAACGAAGACCTCAACGACAAAAACCCTAACAATATAACCTTCGAAATGGTGCTTTATTTTCGAACATAACTCAACGGGCCGAGAAAATATATTTTAATCCATCAGATTATCATATACCAACAATTTTTATCCTACAACAGATTTTCTGTATATTAATGACAACGGCAATAGCTTTTCTTTACTTTATTTTTATATAAATAATATTCCACTATGGATCATATCCAGGTATATTTCTCACGATAGTCAGCATTATGCTGCATGGCAAAAAAAAAATTTCATATTTCTTTTAATGATTTGTATTACAGTAATTTTGTAAAATTTTTGATATTTGTTAATTTAGCTAGGTAAGCAAAAAAGTATATAAATAGCATTGTAAGTTAATAAAATCTTATCAGCTAAGATCAAAAGGTTGTAAAGAGTTCTAATTATTATATTCTTCCCCCCACAAAGTGGTAAGGGGCAATAATATAATCACAAAATAACTTCGCTCTATAAACTACCGCAAAATACAAAGGTACAAGAACTTTTCGTATTCCTCTACGATCTGGTCAAGGTTTATGTACCTTGTCCAGCCAGTCGGAGCAAAATAGCTATGACTTAAACAGACAATTTTAGGTTTGAAATGCGATTTCTTTCGAAAAATACAAATTGTTATTAAATCTACAGACGATCTTTTTATTGAAAGAAATTTTCAGGAACTGAACAAATTTGTAAAATTTCTTGATTCCGTGAAACACAAACTTACAAGTAAATGTGAATTTTCATTTGTACTTGTTAACAACAAAGAAAATTAACTTTTTGTGAAACGGAAATAATGAAATTTCTACAAATTTCCCTTTGTAAACTACAACTACAATTTTGTAGCACAAATATTTTGTGAAACAGAATAAATCGATTTTTCTACAAATTTGTTGAAATAGTGCTTTTGAATTACAATTTGTAAGTTGGTGAAAAAGGCCACTCTGGCCATCATCCTGGTTGATTCGTAACTAACTTTAAATAGTGGAGACGAGAAGATTTCCCGATATTTTACGTGTATTAAATACACATGTTTTGTTTATTCTTATTCTATTTCAAAACCAATTGGCGATTTCAGCGCGTCTCATTGCGACTTGATTCGCAGTTGAAAAATGATGCTTCATGATAGTATTAAGAGTTAGTTACGAATCAACCAGGAATTACACCATGACAGACTATACGGAATGTATATACAATGGTATTTACAAAGGCAGAACTGAAGCAAGCAATTATATAATAATAAAATACAAGATTACGCCGTCCGAAAATCGGCCATTGTGTAGGTAGTGGCACCAGTTCTCAAACAGTTTTGCCACTTTGAAGATTGAATGGTCGGTAATAAAAATTTGCCTTGTGACTAGATATAAACTGTTATTTTATCCTGCAAGCAAAACTCAAATGTTTTTATATCTGGTAAGAATTTTTATCGTTATTAGCATACAAAGATTAAAAAAAAAGAATAAAACTGAAAAATAACCATTTTCTCATATTTTCGAACACGAGTTTCCTAGAGCCGAGGTTATAAATTCGATAATTAAAACAATTAAGATATTAAATTTAGTTTTGTATCGTTTTTAATGTTTAAAAAAATTTAGTAATAAACTTAAAATTTAAATTAAGGTAATATTCAGATAAATAGTTACATTAAAGCACTTAAGATTAAGAAAAAGACAAAGTAAAATTAAAAATTCATAGTCAAAATATAAAAAAAAATTAAATGATACACCTAAAACTTACAAAAAAAATCAGGTAAGTAGGTAAGTACAATTAATACTTAAAGTAAGTTGAACTTGAAGGAACTTTTTTAAATAAATAATATTAGGATAAGTAGGAACAAATTATTATGTACAAAAATCACACACAAATTCTTCCTCTTGCGCTTCTAAGAACGTTGCTGCACAAGTCGCACTCGATGTTCTTTAGTTCATCCTCTTCTGCGTCTGTGTCCAAGTCATCTTGAAACTGTCCACAGACTTAATTTTTGGCGGATTTTTTGCAAACTTTGAAAACTTTAAAATTTCCTCTTACTCTTTTTTTTTTAGAATTTTGTAAGTTGTTGCAAGGCAATAGGAGGTTTTAAGAAAGTTGGATGTGAACGAGGGGTAGGAAAAAGGATAGGTTAGGATATTGGATGCCTTAGCTCGTCGGACGGGGGGGGGGGGGGGGCGACTAGACCTCACCTGCAACAACACATAAATCAGGCCTAGGAGACAACATGAAAAAAAATAAGAAAATCGGAAGAACTGACATTTCACCACACCTCAGGTGCTACTGATGTTATTGCAGCATGGCCTTATCCCACCCAACCTGGAAATCTACGGCCTCATTTTGATTTCCCCAAACGTGTTTTCGGCTCGGTCACACCATCGCCTCCGATTTACTTAGCTTACCTTCCACACCCCTGAAAATTTCAACTTAAAAAATCATATTGACTAATTAGGTCAGGTTCATTTTTCTAATGTGATATTACAAATATTTTTATTCATCTCATTAATAGAAAAAAAATTATACCAAAAACTATAAATGACTATAAATTCCTTTGAAAAAGAATTTTTTTTCCAATCTCGTTTAGAAAGTTATATTTTTTTTTTGAACAAAGAACAAATAAACGTTACTTAAAAAATCCTACCTAGCTTGAGAGCTCTGTTAAGGTATTCCTAAATAGAAATCGTTATCACCAGAAGAAAACCAGATTGGAATACTTACAATAATTCTAAAATTTATATTTACTCAAAAAAAAAACATCATAAAAAAAATTAATTGACCTTATGAACAATAAACAATACCACTGTTTGACGGACGCACTAGGGTAGTTTTAACTACTGCCCTCAACGACAAAAACCCTAACAATATAACCTTCGAAATGGTGCTTTATTTTCGAACATAACTCAACGGGCCGAGAAAATATATTTTAATCCATCAGATTATCATATACCAACAATTTTTATCCTACAACAGATTTTCTGTATATTAATGACAACGGCAATAGCTTTTCTTTACTTTATTTTTATATAAATAATATTCCACTATGGATCATATCCAGGTATATTTCTCACGATAGTCAGCATTATGCTGCATGGCAAAAAAAAAAATTTCATATTTCTTTTAATGATTTGTATTACAGTAATTTTGTAAAATTTTTGATATTTGTAAATTTAGCTAGGTAAGCAAAAAAAGTATATAAATAGCATTGTAAGTTAATAAAATCTTATCAGCTAAGATCAAAAGGTTGTAAAGAGTTCTAATTATTATATTCTTCCCCCCACAAAGTGGTAAGGGGCAATAATATAATCACAAAATAACTTCGCTCTATAAACTACCGCAAAATACAAAGGTACAAGAACTTTTCGTATTCCTCTACGATCTGGTCAAGGTTTATGTACCTTGTCCAGCCAGTCGGAGCAAAATAGCTATGACTTAAACAGACAATTTTAGGTTTGAAATGCGATTTCTTTCGAAAAATACAAATTGTTATTAAATCTACAGACGATCTTTTTATTGAAAGAAATTTTCAGGAACTGAACAAATTTGTAAAATTTCTTGATTCCGTGAAACACAAACTTACAAGTAAATGTGAATTTTCATTTGTACTTGTTAACAACAAAGAAGATTAACTTTTTGTGAAACGGAAATAATGAAATTTCTACAAATTTCCCTTTGTAAACTACAACTACAATTTTGTAGCACAAATATTTTGTGAAACAGAATAAATCGATTTTTCTACAAATTTGTTGAAATAGTGCTTTTGAATTACAATTTGTAAGTTGGTGAAAAAGGCCACTCTGGCCATCATCCTGGTTGATTCGTAACTAACTTTAAATAGTGGAGACGAGAAGATTTCCCGATATTTTACGTGTATTAAATACACATGTTTTGTTTATTCTTATTCTATTTCAAAACCAATTGGCGATTTCAGCGCGTCTCATTGCGACTTGATTCGCAGTTGAAAAATGATGCTTCATGATAGTATTAAGAGTTAGTTACGAATCAACCAGGAATTACACCATGACAGACTATACGGAATGTATATACAATGGTATTTACAAAGGCAGAACTGAAGCAAGCAATTATATAATAATAAAATACAAGATTACGCCGTCCGAAAATCGGCCATTGTGTAGGTAGTGGCACCAGTTCTCAAACAGTTTTGCCACTTTGAAGATTGAATGGTCGGTAATAAAAATTTGCCTTGTGACTAGATATAAACTGTTATTTTATCCTGCAAGCAAAACTCAAATGTTTTTATATCTGGTAAGAATTTTTATCGTTATTAGCATACAAAGATTAAAAAAAAAGAATAAAACTGAAAAATAACCATTTTCTCATATTTTCGAACACGAGTTTCCTAGAGCCGAGGTTATAAATTCGATAATTAAAACAATTAAGATATTAAATTTAGTTTTGTATCGTTTTTAATGTTTAAAAAAATTTAGTAATAAACTTAAAATTTAAATTAAGGTAATATTCAGATAAATAGTTACATTAAAGCACTTAAGATTAAGAAAAAGACAAAGTAAAATTAAAAATTCATAGTCAAAATATAAAAAAAAATTAAATGATACACCTAAAACTTACAAAAAAAATCAGGTAAGTAGGTAAGTACAATTAATACTTAAAGTAAGTTGAACTTGAAGGAACTTTTTTAAATAAATAATATTAGGATAAGTAGGAACAAATTATTATGTACAAAAATCACACACAAATTCTTCCTCTTGCGCTTCTAAGAACGTTGCTGCACAAGTCGCACTCGATGTTCTTTAGTTCATCCTCTTCTGCGTCTGTGTCCAAGTCATCTTGAAACTGTCCACAGACTTAATTTTTGGCGGATTTTTTGCAAACTTTGAAAACTTTAAAATTTCCTCTTACTCTTTTTTTTTTAGAATTTTGTAAGTTGTTGCAAGGCAATAGGAGGTTTTAAGAAAGTTGGATGTGAACGAGGGGTAGGAAAAAGGATAGGTTAGGATATTGGATGCCTTAGCTCGTCGGACGGGGGGGGGGGGGGGGGCGACTAGACCTCACCTGCAACAACACATAAATCAGGCCTAGGAGACAACATGAAAAAAAATAAGAAAATCGGAAGAACTGACATTTCACCACACCTCAGGTGCTACTGATGTTATTGCAGCATGGCCTTATCCCACCCAACCTGGAAATCGACGGCCTCATTTTGATTTCCCCAAACGTGTTTTCGGCTCGGTCACACCATCGCCTCCGATTTACTTAGCTTACCTTCCACACCCCTGAAAATTTCAACTTAAAAAATCATATTGACTAATTAGGTCAGGTTCATTTTTCTAATGTGATATTACAAATCCTTTTATTCATCTCATTAATAGAAAAAAAATTATACCAAAAACTATAAATGACTATAAATTCCTTTGAAAAAGAATTTTTTTTCCAATCTCGTTTAGAAAGTTATATTTTTTTTTTGAACAAAGAACAAATAAACGTTACTTAAGAAATCCTACCTAGCTTGAGAGCTCTGTTAAGGTATTCCTAAATAGAAATCGTTATCACCAGAAGAAAACCAGATTGGAATACTTACAATAATTCTAAAATTTATACTTACTCAAAAAAAAAACATCATAAAAAAAATTAATTGACCTTATGAACAATAAACAATACCACTGTTTGACGGACGCACTAGGGTAGTTTTAACTACTGCCCAGGTAATGTGCCAAAACTGCTTCAGGCAACTATAATGTCCCTCGATATGCCTTACTGCCCGATTATGTCTAACCGGCAGAAGCCGGAGGAGGCAACAAAAAAAGATAACTTATTACCTAATATAAACACGTATATACGGTTTGACGCACGTTTCGATGGGGCTACAGAGTCCTGGTCCAAAAAAAAAATTTGGTTGCCTCAGGAAAAAAGCTTCGGTTGACTCACAAGAAACTGGTAATGGTTATCTCAGGAAAAAACGTTACGGTTGTCTCAGAAAAAATACAAACTGTGGTTGACTCCCAAAACAATGTGGTTGTCTCAGGATAAAAAAACGTTGGCGGCCCCTACCTTTCGAAAAGGATTTCTGGCCGCCAAACTTTCCAACCTCCTCGCAATAACCCCTAAACAATATATTGTTCAATTTTTGATTTTCTTTTTATTGCAAAACAATTATAATTTTAACCTCCACTCACCCCCTTCACAGTAAAAAATTTAGTTTGAAACTTCCTCGTGCCGGGTTAATTTTGTTCTCGTTATATTAGGCGGTTTTTTTTTACCACACTTAAAATTTCCTAAACTCTTTTTTTTTTATTTAGTGGTTATTTTAATTTTTCACCAAACATTTAAAACAAATTTATTACCTGCACTTTTTCCACTGATCCAATAAAAAAAATATCGACAAGCAAGACTTTGCTAGCACAGATTCTCAAATAGACCGACACTTCCAATTCCTTTCTACTTAATGGTAGATGCCGATAACATCGAACCATACTACACTTTTTTTCTTATCTCCGTTACACATCATTTGCATCATCCGATCTTGACGGAGCAGCTAGTATCAACACCAATACTAACACATAATGGTATTGGAACTAGCGCTACGTCATTAATCTAGTCCTTCTACAGCAAAGACTGTTTTTAAACCTTGCGACTAGAGCACTGCGACTTTCGTTGATTCTCTTTTGTTGCCTGTCCTTGTCGCGGAAATACTTTTAAACGTAGTGATTTTGTTTGCAACTTTTCACTATGACATTTCTTGAATTCCTTTTCATTTCAAGTTTGCAGAGTGAACATTTTCAGCTGCTGTACTGTGCTTACGTGCTACCTGCTACAAAAAAAACATCACATTACTCGTTCATGGCGAACAAGCAATGAAACAGATTGACCAAAATGAATGATTTCCCGAAAAAAACACATAGAAGAAAGACCGATAATCGCGCGACTCGAGCTAATCGTGCGATTCTGTTTTCCCCGGCCACCACATACGTCTCTCTCCTAAAAGCTGAAGCAAAGTAACGAATCGCAAGCAAAAGTCGCAAGGTTTAAAAACAGTCAAACCGATCTTTATTCTCGTGTTCCCCTCCAGGAAGTTAGCTTCTTTTCAGGTAAGTTGTTTTATTTAATTTATTTTATTTTGCATATATATTTCAACAATTTTCTTTTCTCCGCCTTTTTTTTTAAGAAGACGGTAACTTGTTTTTGTTTCGGTTTGGAGTAAGGAGTGAGGTAAGTATGGTTGATATGTATATACATATGAGATAGTTCTGATTTGTTTTCCTTTTCAGGCAGCTGTAACAAAATTCCTAACTTTGTGGAATTTTATGGACACGAAGTTTGGAAAAAGATGCCCTGATTATTTGTGGGGAGTATCTAATCCACGATAATCCTGAAGCCGGGTAAAACATAATAAGGCAATTTATAATTGTATAACTTGCTTCTATAGGTACTTATCTATATATACATATATATTTGTAAACATTGATAGATATTTTTGTTGTTTTTTTTTTTCAATATGGTTTCTATTTCAGGCAAATTTCAGCATCAAGGCAGTGTAAAGAAACTATGTTCCAGAGACTCATAAAGGTAAATCGATTTTACATATTGTAAGGACTGATAACTAAAAGAACTAAAACATTCTTGCAGGTAACTTTCTAGGTAAATTCAATGGGTACAGATCTCGATTCGCGAACCAGGAGAAAGGGCGCTGTTGTATCATACCTTTTGCAGAAAGTGAAGTAAGTGGAGAAAAGTAGAAAGTAGTAGTAGCATTTAGTTAAAATACTCAATGTTTATCTTGTTAGTTATGTAGGAACTAAAATTAAGATATTATAAATAAATAAATAAAATAAATATGATAAAAGAATACAAACAAAAATTAAAATATCACAGTTAAATAATTAAATATCAACGTTAAATTTAGTATCACAGTTTGTTAAAAATTCTATACAAAGTGTAAATATCAAAGATTGTAGGTATTACTAAGTAATTAAAATCACAGATTATCATTATTTATACTATCACAGTTATATAAGTTATATACTAAGTCTAACGATTAGATCGTAGAAAATAGTAGTCAATAAGGTAAAATAAAAAACAATAATAAATAAATAAATAAAATAAATAGCATGCAATAGACAAACAAATAAATAAATTATTAGATAACAACAAAATAGATTATTATTTATTCTAGGTTTAAGGTATTAACTAAAACACTGAAGCTAGGAAAAGGAAATAAAGCATGAATGTCGTCATTAGGGTAGGTTATTGTTTTAAGTCTTTGGCGTCTTTGGGCCGTCTGGTTCTCGAGTTCGTACATTTGGTTTCCTAATTTTTTAGTGATTCGACATTTAAGAAATTTGGGACACAGTTTTGCCGAAAGGTATATCGAAGTGTCACTTAGTATGAAGTTTCGACGATAAATTTCTTGTCCAGGCCAGAAACGTATTTTTCGTATTCGGGTGTTATAAGTTTTCGCGGATTTTTTGTTAGCTTTCAAAATATTTTCGCGTATTTGTTTCCGAACGTATTTCAAACGGTGCTGCCGGCGCAAGATCTACAACTCGTTGTCATCAATAGCTTTTAGTTATTGGGCTAGCTTAAAGCTAGGCACATATTCGTACCGAATAAAGCAAAACAAGGTGACACGCCAATCGAAGTATGAACCGAACTTCTCGATGCGGAGGCAATATCGCTAAGGTGATAGTCCCAGTCACGTTGGTCAGTTTTAAGATAAGAGCGAATGGCCGCTTATACCGTACGGTTTACCCTTTTTGACGCATTTGACTGCGGTGCGTAATTGGCAGTTCGCAAATGCTGTATGCCATGCTTCAAAAGTTTTTTGAAAGTCTTTTGAAACAAATTGTTTGCCATTATCGGAGTGCACAATCCGGGAAACACCGAATACGTTTAAAATATCCTGATGCAAGTATTTTACAACTCCGGTTGTGTTTGGTTGTTTCATAGCGTTCAGGAAAATAAATTTGGACATATTGTCTAGGACGACAAAAACATAAGCATTTCCCAGTTTTGACCTAGCGTAAGGACCTAAAAAGTCAATATAAAATTCTTCAAATGAACGATCAGAACAATAAGAGGTAGAAATCGGGGTGATACTTGGTTTGACACTTTCCACTGTTTATATATATAGAACAATTAGACATAGATTCTTCACGAATGTGCACCGTCATGTTCCGTTTTGCGTAAGAGCACGCTTGTATACAAAACCGTCTTCAATTCTTAAGTGAGGTAGTTCTTCGGAATGTTTTTGAATGGTGTCTATCAAGCTCAAATATTCTTCGGACTTAAACTCTTCGGAGTCTAATTCAATAAGGGGAGATACTTCTTTTAAGTCCAGAGAATCTACGTTTACCCGAGAAAAAGTAGCGGGAACTACATTTAGGCTGCCTTTACAGTGTTGAATATCGAAGTTGAAGGACTGGAAGAGAAGACTCCAACGGGATAATTTACCACAGAGGTCCTTCATACTCATAAGCCATCGAAGGCTGGAATGGTCTGTAATCAACGTAAAGTAAGTCCATCACTTCAACATAAGGCCTACATTTTTGCACAGCCATGACCACGGCCATCCACTCCTTCTCGGTGACACTATAGTACGATATAGGTACTTCCTCACCTTCGGTGTTTTTCTGAAAGAGCACGGCGCCTATACCTGCGTCTGACACATCACATTGAATGAAAAAACTTTTTCGAAAAATCGGGGTGAGATAGCACAGGTGCAGTTATAAGCGCTTTTTAAAACCTTCAAACGCTTGATATGCCTCATCAGTTATTAGGAACTTCTCGTTCCTTTTCTTCAGCAGGTCAGTTAGAGGTGCAGTCAGACTAGAAAAATCCCTAATAAACTTTTGGTACCACCCTGCTAAACCAAAGAGCCGACGTACCAGTCGCGGAGTTTTGGGAATAGGGAGTCCGCTATTGGTTCTACTTTCTCGGGGTCTGTTTTAAGCTTTCCCCCGGACCAACTATGAAACCTAAATACCTCATTTCCTTGAAGCAGAACTTGGATTTACTCATATTAATAGTGAGGTTGGCTTTTTGCAAGCAATCGGCTACTTCTATCAGGGTAATATGGGTTTCAAAATCCAGCGCCATGATGAGTAAATCGTCCAGATACACAAAAAGTCGGTCCCTAAGCCGTGCAGGAATTACCTTGTCCATTAACTTACATAATCTCGGAGCTGCGTTATACAACCCAAAAGGCATGACAGTAAACTGGTACAAGGGTCTTCCCGGTACCGCAAAGGCAGTCTTTTCCCTACTAAGTTTCTCCAACGGTATCTGCCAAAATGCTTCCCTTAGATCAATGCTACTCATGTAGACAGTGTCCGGTAGTTGACTGAGAAGCCCTTCGATATGAGGTGGAGGGTTGGCATTTTTCTTCGTCAGTGAGTTCACCTTACGAGAATCGAAACAAAGCTGGACTCCCCTGGTTTCTGCAAGAGAACCACTAAAGAAGACCACGGGCTTTCACTCTCCTCTATAACCCCAAGACTTAACAATCGATCTAACTGTTTGTACAAAATGGCTTGAGCAGCTGGCGAAACCAAGTAGTGACGCTGTTTCACAGGGGCCACGTCACCTGTATATATTACATGCTCCATGAGCGTCGTCTTTCCGAGACCGTCCCTGTCAAAAGAAAGAAATTTCTGCCAATCTGGCCTGCTGATCTGAATTCAACCGATGGGCATTAGCAAGGTCTATATTGTCAGTTAGAGAAATTGAACTTATAATATTAGGAGCTATTTGGAAAAGCTTCCAGAAGTCAACCCCTAAATATAACTCCTGGTCTAAACTGGGAACAAGGAACAGCGTTTAGCTCTCTTTCTTACCTTGGAACAGAACAGACACAACTTTTTTTCCTACTATGGACTGGTTTTACCGTCCACTATTTTAACTCCCCAATGTATGGGAATAATAGGTACTCCCAATTTTTTGACTAATTGAAAGCAGTTTTTTCCTAAAATACTAATTGTTGCCCTAGCAAACCAAACATATAATTATTCTGAATTCTGATTTTGGCATATGGCCTAGGATCTGAACCGTTATTTATTATTGTAGAGGCTATATTGCTCCTGACTTTCTTTCTAGCCACATACCTTTCGCGAGCTTTGGCTACTCTTTTGGAAATAGGCTAACCTTTAACATTAAAAATTCTGTTTCTTGCTTGCCTATACTCCTAATTCTTATATTGCAAAGGTTTTAAAATAGTTTTGGTTAGGTAGGTTTTTCTTTTTCTTGATTTGATAAATCTCTTTTTAAAATAGTTATTTTTGTTTGTTTCTCTTCAGGTCGGTTTTCTGTATTTTCTGCCTTCCCTTCAACCTCAAATGATGGAATTAATGGGGGATTTAAGTCTGAGTCGAAGGCGACTCCCCGAAGACTTCGCGTTCCGTGACTGGTCTCCGGATTGCACCTTGGATAGTGTTATGAACCTCTGACTTGCACTCGAAATAGGTGTGACTCTGAACCTTGCAGTTCCAGCAAACCAAACTTGAAGCATCAGCATATTTCCGAGGAGGAAGTTTTGGATGAGCCCCACCGAACTGGAAAGCGGCCACCTGTTCGTCGAGCTGGTACTGGTGCGATTCGTCATCCATTTCCAGCTCGTTGGCTATATATTTAACCCGTGCCTTTGGTGGTTTATGGAATTCCCTTTCCCTCCTCGGAAAGGCTGTCTCCGCGTCCTTGCAGGCATTCCTTAGCAGATCCAAGGTAAATAACGGGATAGGATATACCAACTTTCCTACTTTCTCACATATGTTTGTTTTTAGGATTCGGACCAACTCCAACTCGGGTATCTGCACACCTAGCTGCGATCTCATTTTGTTAATGGTCCATGATGTCGTGCATAATTTCAAAGTTAGAATTTTTATTTTTAAACTGGTTCATTAAGGCATCATGGAGCATGGGCCAATCCGGCCGATAATTGTTCCGTTGGAACTGTCAATACCACTCGTAGGCTGTTCCTGAGAGTAGTAGATGGAAGTTCCGAAGTATTTTGGACCATGGACAGTTGTAGTACTGACCCTGGAGCGTTTTAAGACGAAAAATGAAGTCATCAACCGTCAAACTTTCGGGTTGGCCTTCATATCTAAGACCCCATTTGTCGATCTTGATCGGACTACCAGAGCCAGCACTTCCTGTTAGAAATGGGTGCGGAGATGGTCGGTTAAAAGAGTGAGTTGTCGGTCTAGCAGGCCGAGAGGAATGGTCATTTGTTTCGTCCAGTTGGAACATCCTATCTTGACTTCGCCTATGATATTCCTGTCGTCTTTGGTTTTGATGGCCCGAAGTGGGAAAGGCCCTACTACTTGGATCAGACTAAGGATGCTGGTTGGTAATCGGTTCTGATACCGGAGGAAGTTATTTTATGGCGCTGTAGATCTGGGTTCTGGTTCAGCTGGTGCAGGAACTGGTCGACTCAGACTCAACTCCTTTTGATTAGTTGGAGCTATTCAGCCTACTATCGTTGACCTGATAGCTGGAAGGAATAGTTAAATTGGAAGAACGGAACGACTCGCTTAGTATGGGAGGAAAGTGGACTACATGACGTCTTTGAATAGTCTAACGATCGGAGTGAGTGTGGTCCATTTCAGAATCCCTTAAATTTTGCAGAAAGTTTCCCTTCGCAGGTGCAGACATTTTAAATAAATATTTATGAACAATATACGTAATGGCGAGACAAAATACAGAACGTTAAAATTCTCAACGACTTTTAAGGGTGAGTTCTATTTTAAAATTTAATATTAGACGGGAAATAGCTTTAAAAGATATAGTTTTATGAAAATTTTCACACAAAACGAAAAAAAAAAGATTGGCAACACTTATTGTAACAAAATCAGAACAATAAATATGTGAAAAAAAATGTCACTATAAAGTTATATAAAATCAAAAGAAATGTAAAAAAAACTCAAAACAATTGTTTTAATAAGTTAACAAAAAAAATATTTCTAACAAAATGTATTTTAATAAATTAACAAAAAAAACATTTCAACCAAGAACTGTATTTAAATAAATTAACAAAAAAACTTTCAAATTAAAAATTGTCAACCAAAAGAAATATTAACCAAATTAACGAAGAAATATAAAAAAAGCAAAAAAAATATTTAACAAAACAAACTTGTAAATAAATAAGTTAATAAAAATAAACCAAACAAATATCCGAAAAAATGTATATAAATGATTAAACAATAAAGAAACTGAAAAAAAAATTATTTAAATAAATTAACAAAAAAATGTAAAAGCAAAAAAAAATATTTAAACAAAAAAAAATGTATTTATATATATTAACAGAAAATAAACAAAAAAAATGTCAAGTTAAAAGCGCGTTTGAATAAATTAATAGAAACAAAATTGAACAAAAAAAATAATTAAAAAAATTAAATATATTAAATATATTTTGAAAAAAATTATTAAAAGCAATTATAATCAAACAAAAAATATTTAAATAAATTAACAAAAAAAACAGCAAAAAAATTGAATTTCACTATGTACAAAAAAAAGTTTCAACAAAAATGATTAAATAAATTAACAATAAATAAAACAAACGAAATTTATCAGTAACGAAAAATTAATTAAGTAACTAAACAAAATAAACTTTAAAAAAATTTGTGACGAAATTATTACAAATAAAAATCAAAAATACAAAAGAAATGTTTTCAAATAACTTAACAAAAAAAACGAAGTAGCAAAAATAAAAAAAATTATATTAAATAAATTACAAAAAAAAATTAAGCACCAAAATATTGCAAAGAAAAAAAATAATGAATAAATTAACAACAAAAACCACAATAATTTAAATGAAATTTGTTAACCAAAAAAAGTCAATTCTAGCTAAAAATGAAATGTTGGCTCAATGCATCAATGTTGACGACTCGTCAATCACGGTCACCGATACCAAATCTTCACTGTATATTATCAGACAAAACAAAGGGAAAGAAAGTTAAAATGTTGATAGAAAATAAAAAAAAAATAAATAAGGACAAAGGTTAGGAACAAAAACAAACGCCTACTTTCGTCACTTTAGAACCCGAATTAAAACTGGTCACAGTACACCCGCTATGTCCGAGACTTTCCTGCTGCAGGACAACCAATCCTGGGAACCTAAATTACTCCAGTAAAAACGTTGACACACACGAACCACATTCACCATTGATTTCCAAGAACTCGTCACAATATACCTAAGTATGTCAGTGACTTTCTTGATACAGACTTACGAGTCTTAAAAACCAATGATAAGTTTGGTTCAGAACATCACCAATGAACTGATACGAGGACAACTACGCTAAACGTTGGGCGCCGTTGGTTGCGAGGCAATAAGAGGTTTTAAGAAAGTTGGATGTGCACGAGGGGTAGGAAAAAGGATAGGTTAGGATATTGGATAGGAATATGTCAGAAAGGGAAGAATGCCTAGTACTGGAAACGCGGCCTACGTGCGATGCTCGACTTAGCTCGCCGGACGGGGGGTATCTTGTTCCTGCAACTATACCTCACCTGCAATAACACATAAATCAGGCCTAGGGACAACATGAAAAAAAAATAAGAAAATCGGACGGACTGACATTTCACCACACCTCAGGTGTTACTGATGTTATTGCAGCATGGCCTTATCCCACCCAACCTGGAAATCGACGGTCTCATTTTGATTTCCCCAAAACGTTTTTTCGGCTCGGTCACACCATCGCAAATTTCAACTTAAAAAATCATATTGACTAATTAGGTCAGGTTCATTTTTCTAATGTGGTATTAAAAATCCTTTTATTCATCTCATTAATAGAAAAAAAATTTATACCAAAAACAATAAATGACTATAAGTTCCTATGAAAAAGAAAATGTTTTCCAATCGCGTTTAGAAAGTTATATTTTTTTTGAACAAAGAACAAATAAACGCTACTAAAAAAATCCTATCTAGCTAGAGCTCTGTTTAGGTATTCTTAAATAGAAATCGTTATCACCAGAAGAAAACTACATTGGAATACACACAATAATTCTATTTTTTTTAATTTAAAGTTAATTAATGAAGATATATAAAAAAATAAATAAATAAAATTTCTTTAATTTAAATATACTAGAACACCAAAAAAAAAAGTTATTTACTCCAAAAAAAAAAAAAAAAAAACATAAAAAAAATTAATTGACTTGTTCAACAATAAACAATACCACTGTTTGACGGATGCACTAGGGTAGTTTCACTACTACTGCCAGTTAACGTTGTAATTATGTCTAACCGGCAGAAGCCGGCGGAGGCAACAAAAAAAGATAACTTGCTACCTGATGTAAACACGTATATTTCCGTTTTTACGCTTCACGTTTCAAAGGGGGCTGCAGAGTCCTGGTCGAAAAAAATGTGGTTGCCTCAGGAAAAAAGCATAAGAAACTGGTTATGGTTATCTCAGGAAAAACGTTACGGTTGTCTCAGAAAAAAAAAACAAACTGCGGTTGACTCACAAAAAAATGTGGTTGCCTCAGGATAAAAAAAACCTTTCGCAAAGGATTTCTGGCCGCCAAACTTTCCAACCTCCTCGAAGTAACCCCTAAACAGTATATTGTTCAATCTTTGATTTTCTTTTTATTGCAAGACAATTATAATTTTAACCTACACTAAGCCCCTTTCCAGTAAAAAAAATAGTTTGAAACTTCCTCGTGCCGTGTTAATTTTGTTCTCGTTATATTAGGCGGTTTTTTTTCACCTCACTTATAATTTCCTAAAATCTTTTTTTTTTTATTTAGTGGTCATTTTAATTTTTCACCAAACATTTAAAACAAATTTATTACTTGCACTTTTTCCACATAATAATTTTGTTTTCTCTCAAAGCTACAAATTCTTTCCGAATTAATGGAAAAACACCGGAGAACTAAATCTTACAAAGCTGCCCAAATTTCTGGACATACAATCCAACGAAAAAGTTAGCTAGAACTTTAAATAGCAATAGACCGCCAAGCGCCAATGTTGCAGTCAATTGAAGAATAGGGGAATATTTGTTGACCTTACCCCAGATAAAAAGTGCAGCCGCAAGACATGTACATATTTTCTTTTCTTTTGTTAAAATTCATAAATTTCTAAAATAAAATGAGTGCTAATTATAAGAATTTTTCTGTAGGATATCCATAAAATGATTCCTACTAAGGTTAAGCATGAAGTCCAAAAAATGTTAGCTCTCGTCCTCAGATTTGTTCTGATCAGACGGACGTTTTTATAATTTTTTCACCCAAACATAATATGTAAGCGTATGAAAACGATACCTAAATTGCTGTCACTTGCTATCAAAGCAAAAAACGATTGTCGATTTGATAATCACCTTACATGGAGCAAAATTGTCGATTTTGATAATCAACTATCGACTATCGCGTTAGGCGATTCCACCTCTGATTTGTTTTCCTTTTCAGGCAGCTGTCTTTTGACTTCTGCAATCTTCTTACGGTTTTCCACCTCTGTTTTCCTTGACTCTTTCATTTGCAGTTTGTTTGTAAATTTTTTTTTTCCATTTCAAAGATCAAATTTACATTGGAGCTCTTTGTTTTGGTTCTACTGACATAGCTCTCTTATTTGTTATGGCATCTGGATATTTTAAATGCTTATAGAAGCTCGGAGATGGACTGTCATCTAAATAAGATCGTTTGGAGGTAACGGGCGTTGAAGTAGTAGTGTTTGAGGTGGTTATTCTTACATTTGGAGAGCTTACCCTGAATGCTGAAGTGCTTGGCATATTTTCATTTGTAGAAATTTGGCCTAAAACAATAGAAAATTAAAGGCATAGAATCTGTTTTCTTCAACAGGTAAAATAAGGTCGATGTCATTATTCATTTGTTTATCTAGAAATATTTCAGCTCCTTCTAATATCTGTTCTGTATCCACAGGTTCTAAAAGGAAAAATTCAAACTCTAATGCTTTGGTAGCCTCAAGCTCAACAGATTGAAAATTTGTTTTTGTTTCGGTGACAATTTTACCACCACATGCCCTGAAAACAAGTAACACTTTCAAGTTATCCTTTTCATTTGCAAATTTAATTTGAAAAATATTGCGATATCCTCTGGGACCAATAACACTGCAATTTTTCGGTGCAAAGCTAAACGCAGTTTCATCACCAATGAACTAATACGAGGACAACTACGCTAAACGTTGGGCGCCATTTGTTGCGAGGCAATAAGAGGTTTTAAGAAAGTTGGATGTGTACGAGTGGTAGGAAAAAGGATAGGTTAGGATATTGGATAGGAATATGTCAGAAAGGGAAGAATGCCTAGTACTGGAAACGCGGCCTTCTTGCGATGCTCGACTTAGCTCGCCGGACGGGGGGGATCTTGTTCCCGCAACTAGACTTCACCTGCAACAACACATAAATCAGGCCTAGGGACAACATGAAAAAAAATAAGAAAATCGGACGGACTGACATTTCACCACACCTCAGGTGCTACTGATGTTATTGCAGCATGGCCTTATCCCACCCAACCTGGAAATCGACGGTCTCATTTTGATTTCCCCAAAACGTGTTTTCGGCTCGGTCACACCATCGCAAATTTCAACTTAAAAAATCATATTGACTAATTAGGTCAGGTTCATTTTTCTAATGTGATATTACAAATCCTTTTATTCATCTCATTAATAGAAAAAAAAATTATACCAAAAACAATAAATGACTATAAATTCCTATGAAAAAGAAAATGTTTTCCAATCGCGTTTAGAAAGTTATATTTTTTTTGAACAAAGAACAAATAAACGCTACTAAAAAAATCCTACCTAGCTAGAGCTCTGTTTAGGTATTCTTAAATAGAAATCGTTATCACCAGAAGAAAACTACATTGGAATACACACAATAATTCTATTTTTTTTTATTTAAAGTTAATTAATGAAGATATATAAAAAAATAAATTAATAAAATTTCTTTAATTTAAATATACTAGAACACCAAAAAAAAAGAAGATATTTACTCAAAAAAAAAAAAACATAAAAAAAATTAATTGACTTGTTCAACAATAAACAATACCACTGTTTGACGGATGCACTAGGGTAGTTTCACTACTACTGCCAGGTAATGCGCCGAAACTGCTTCAGGCAACTATAATGGCCCTCGATACGCCTTACTGCCCGATTATGTCTAACCGGCAGAAGCCGGAGGAGGCAACCAAAAAAGATAACTTGTAACCTGATATGAACACGTATATTTCCGTTTTTTCGCTTCACGTTTTAAAGGGGGCTGCAGAGTCCTGGTCGAAAAAAAATGTGGTTGCCTCAGGAAAAAAGCTGCGGTTGACTCATAAGAAACTGGTTAAAGTTATCTCAGGAAAAACATTACGGTTGTCTCAGAAAAAAAAAACTGCGGTTGACTCACAAAAAAATGTGGTTGTCTCAGGATAAAAAAACCTTTCGCAAAGGATTTCTGGCCGCCAAACTTTCCAACCTCCTCGAAGTAACCCCTAAACAATATATTGTTCAATCTTTGATTTTCTTTTTATTGCAAAACAATTATAATTTTAACCTCCACTCACCCCCTTCATAGTAAAAAAATTTGTTTAAAACTTCATCGTGCCGTGTTAATTTTGTTCTCGTTATATTAGGCGGTTTTTTTTCATCTCACTTATAATTTCCTAAAATCTTTTTTTTTATTTAGTGGTCATTTTAATTTTTCACCAAACATTTAAAACAAATTTATTACTTGCACTTTTTCCACATAATAATTTTGTTTTCTCTCAAAGCTACAAATTCTTTCCGAATTAATGGAAAAACACCGGAGAACTAAATCTTACAAAGCTGCCCAAATTTCTGGACATACAATCCAACGAAAAAGTTAGCTAGAACTTTAAATAGCAATAGACCCCCAAGCGCCAATGTTGCAATCAATTGAAGAATAGGGGAATATTTGTTGACCTTACCCCAGATAAAAAGTGCAGCCGCAAGACATGTACATATTTTCTTTTCTTTTGTTAAAATTCATAAATTTCTAAAATAAAATGAATACTAATTGTAAGAATTTTTCAATTCCTACTAAGGTTAAGCATGAAGTCCAAGAAATGTTAGCTCTCGTCCTCAGATTTGTTCTGATCAGACGGACGTTTTTATAATTTTTTCACCCAAACATAATATGTAAGCGTATGAAAACGATACCTAAATTGCTGTCACTTGCTATCAAAGCAAAAAACGATTGTCGATTTGATAATCACCTTACATGGAGCAAAATTGTCGATTTTGATAATCTACTATCGACTATCGCGTTAGGCGATTCCACCTCTGATTTGTTTTCCTTTTCAGGCAGCTGTCTTTTGACTTCTCCAATCTTCTTACGGTTTTCCACCTCTGTTTTCCTTGACTCTTTCATTTGCAGTTTGTTTGTCAAAATTTTTTTCCATTTCAAAGATCAAATGTACATTGGAGCTCTTTGTTTTGGTTCTACTGACATAGCTCTCTTATTTGTTATGGCATCTGGATATTTTAAATGCTTGTAGAAGCTCGGAGATGGACTGTCATCTAAATAAGATCGTTTGGAGGTAACGGGCGTTGAAGTAGTAGTGTTTGAGGTGGTTATTCTTACATTTGGAGAGCTTATTTTTGGCCTAAAACAATAGAAAATTAAAGGCATAGAATCTGTTTTCTTCAACAGGTAAAATAAGGTCGATGTCATTATTCATTTGTTTATCCAAAAATATTTCAGCTTCTTTTAATATCTGTTCTGTATCCATAGGTTCTAAAAGGAAAAATTCAAACTCTAATGCTTTAGTAGCCTCAAGCTCAACAGATTGAAAATTTGTTTTTGTTTCGGGGACAATTTTACCACCACATGCCCTGAAAACAAGTAACACTTTCAAGTTATCCTTTTCATTTGCAAATTTAATTTGAAAAATATTGCGATATCCTCTGGGACCAATAACACTGCAATTTTTCGGTGCAAAGCTAAACGCAGTTTCATCACCAATGAACTGATACGAGGACAACTACGCTAAATGTTGGGCGCAATTTGTTGCGAGGCAATAAGAGGTTTTAAGAAAGTTGGATGTGTACGAGTGGTAGGAAAAAGGATAGGTTAGGATATTGGATAGGAATATGTCAGAAAGGGAAAGAATGCCTAGTACTGGAAACGCGGCCTTCTTGCGATGCTCGACTTAGCTCGCCGGACGGGGGGGATCTTGTTCCCGCAACTAGACCTCACCTGCAACAACACATAAATCAGGCCTAGGGATAACATGAAAAAAAATAAGAAAATCGGACGGACTGACATTTCACCACACCTCAGGTGCTACTGATGTTATTGCAGCATGGCCTTATCCCACCCAACCTGGAAATCGACGGTCTCATTTTGATTTCCCCAAAACGTGTTTTCGGCTCGGTCACACCATCGCAAATTTCAACTTAAAAAATCATATTGACTAATTAGGTCAGGTTCATTTTTCTAATGTGATATTACAAATCCTTTTATTCATCTCATTAATAGAAAAAAAATTATACCAAAAACAATAAATGACTATAAATTCCTATGAAAAAGAAAATGTTTTCCAATCGCGTTTAGAAAGTTATATTTTTTTTTAACAAAGAACAAATAAACGCTACTAAAAAAATCCTACCTAGCTAGAGCTCTGTTTAGGTATTCTTAAATAGAAATCGTTATCACCAGAAGAAAACTACATTGGAATACACACAATAATTCTATTTTTTTTAATTTAAAGTTAATTAATGAAGATATATAAAAAAATAAATTAATAAAATTTCTTTAATTTAAATATACTAGAACACCAAAAAAAAGAAGATATTTACTCCAAAAAAAAAAAAAACATAAAAAATTAATTGACTTGTTCAACAATAAACAATACCACTGTTTGACGGATGCACTAGGGTAGTTTCACTACTACTGCCAGGTAATGCGCCGAAACTGCTTCAGGCAACTATAATGGCCCTCGATACGCCTTACTGCCCGATTATGTCTAACCGGCAGAAGCCGGAGGAGGCAACAAAAAAAGATAACTTGCTACCTGATGTAAACACGTATATTTCCGTTTTTACGCTTCACGTTTCAAAGGCGGCTGCAGAGTCCTGGTCGAAAAAAAATGTGGTTGCCTCAGGAAAAAAGCTGCGGTTGACTCATAAGAAACTGGTTATGGTTATCTCAGGAAAAACATTACGGTTGTCTCAGAAAAAAAAACAAACTGCGGTTGACTCACAAAAAAATGTGGTTGCCTCAGGATAAAAAAAACCTTTCGCAAAGGATTTCTGGTCGCCAAACTTTCCAACCTCCTCGAAGTAACCCCTAAACAGTATATTGTTCAATCTTTGATTTTCTTTTTATTGCAAGACAATTATAATTTTAACCTACACTAAGCCCCTTTCCAGTAAAAAAAATAGTTTGAAACTTCCTCGTGCCGTGTTAATTTTGTTCTCGTTATATTAGGCGGTTTTTTTTTCACCTCACTTATAATTTCCTAAAATCTTTTTTTTTTTATTTAGTGGTCATTTTAATTTTTCACCAAACATTTAAAACAAATTTATTACTTGCACTTTTTCCACATAATAATTTTGTTTTCTCTCAAAGCTACAAATTCTTTCCGAATTAATGGAAAAACACCGGAGAACTAAATCTTACAAAGCTGCCCAAATTTCTGGACATACAATCCAACGAAAAAGTTAGCTAGAACTTTAAATAGCAATAGACCGCCAAGCGCCAATGTTGAAGTCAATTGAAGAATAGGGGAATATTTGTTGACCTTACCCCAGATAAAAAGTGCAGCCGCAAGACATGTACATATTTTCTTTTCTTTTGTTAAAATTCATAAATTTCTAAAATAAAATGAGTGCTAATTATAAGAATTTTTCTGTAGGATATCCATAAAATGATTCCTACTAAGGTTAAGCATGAAGTCCAAAAAATGTTAGCTCTCGTCCTCAGATTTGTTCTGATCAGACGGACGTTTTTATAATTTTTTCACCCAAACATAATATGTAAGCGTATGAAAACGATACCTAAATTGCTGTCACTTGCTATCAAAGCAAAAAACGATTGTCGATTTGATAATCACCTTACATGGAGCAAAATTGTCGATTTTGATAACCAACTATCGACTATCGCGTTAGGCGATTCCACCTCTGATTTGTTTTCCTTTTCAGGCAGCTGTCTTTTGACTTCTCCAATCTTCTTACGGTTTTCCACCTCTGTTTTCCTTGACTCTTTCATTTGCAGTTTGTTTGTAAATTTTTTTTTCCATTTCAAAGATCAAATTTACATTGGAGCTCTTTGTTTTGGTTCTACTGACATAGCTCTCTTATTTGTTATGGCATCTGGATATTTTAAATGCTTATAGAAGCTCGGAGATGGACTGTCATCTAAATAAGATCGTTTGGAGGTAACGGGCGTTGAAGTAGTAGTGTTTGAGGTGGTTATTCTTACATTTGGAGAGCTTACCTTGAATGCTGAAGTGCTTGGCATATTTTCATTTCATAGAAATTTGGCCTAAAACAATAGAAAATTAAAGGCATAGAATCTGTTTTCTTCAACAGGTAAAATAAGGTCGATGTCATTATTCATTTGTATATCTAGAAATATTTCAGCTTCTTCTAATATCTGTTCTGTATCCACAGGTTCTAAAAGGAAAAATTCAAACTCTAATGCTTTAGTAGCCTCAAGCTCAACAGATTGAAAATTTGTTTTTGTTTCGGGGACAATTTTACCACCACATGCCCTGAAAACAAGTAACACTTTCAAGTTATCCTTTTCATTTGCAAATTTAATTTGAAAAATATTGCGATATCCTCTGGGACCAATAACACTGCAATTTTTCGGTGCAAAGCTAAACGCAGTTTCATCACCAATGAACTGATACGAGGACAACTACGCTAAATGTTGGGCGCAATTTGTTGCGAGGCAATAAGAGGTTTTAAGAAAGTTGGATGTGTACGAGGGGTAGGAAAAAGGATAGGTTAGGATATTGGATAGGAATATGTCAGAAAGGGAAAGAATGCCTAGTACTGGAAACGCGGCCTTCTTGCGATGCTCGACTTAGCTCGCCGGACGGGGGGATCTTGTTCCCGCAACTAGACCTCACCTGCAACAACACATAAATCAGGCCTAGGGATAACATGAAAAAAAATAAGAAAATCGGACGGACTGACATTTCACCACACCTCAGGTGCTACTGATGTTATTGCAGCATGGCCTTATCCCACCCAACCTGGAAATCGACGGTCTCATTTTGATTTCCCCAAAACGTGTTTTCGGCTCGGTCACACCATCGCAAATTTCAACTTAAAAAATCATATTGACTAATTAGGTCAGGTTCATTTTTCTAATGTGATATTACAAATCCTTTTATTCATCTCATTAATAGAAAAAAAATTATACCAAAAACAATAAATGACTATAAATTCCTATGAAAAAGAAAATGTTTTCCAATCGCGTGTAGAAAGTTATATTTTTTTTGAACAAATAACAAATAAACGCTACTAAAAAAATCCTACCTAGCTAGAGCTCTGTTTAGGTATTCTTAAATAGAAATCGTTATCACCAGAAGAAAACTACATTGGAATACACACAATAATTCTATTTTTTTTAATTTAAAGTTAATTAATGAAGATATATAAAAAAATAAATTAATAAAATTTCTTTAATTTAAATATACTAGAACACCAAAAAAAAGAAGATATTTACTCCAAAAAAAAAAAAAAACATAAAAAATTAATTGACTTGTTCAACAATAAACAATACCACTGTTTGACGGATGCACTAGGGTAGTTTCACTACTACTGCCAGGTAATGCGCCGAAACTGCTTCAGGCAACTATAATGGCCCTCGATACGCCTTACTGCCCGATTATGTCTAACCGGCAGAAGCCGGAGGAGGCAACAAAAAAAGATAACTTGCTACCTGATGTAAACACGTATATTTCCGTTTTTACGCTTCACGTTTCAAAGGCGGCTGCAGAGTCCTGGTCGAAAAAAAATGTGGTTGCCTCAGGAAAAAAGCTGCGGTTGACTCATAAGAAACTGGTTATGGTTATCTCAGGAAAAACATTACGGTTGTCTCAGAAAAAAAAACAAACTGCGGTTGACTCACAAAAAAATGTGGTTGCCTCAGGATAAAAAAAACCTTTCGCAAAGGATTTCTGGTCGCCAAACTTTCCAACCTCCTCGAAGTAACCCCTAAACAGTATATTGTTCAATCTTTGATTTTCTTTTTATTGCAAGACAATTATAATTTTAACCTACACTAAGCCCCTTTCCAGTAAAAAAAATAGTTTGAAACTTCCTCGTGCCGTGTTAATTTTGTTCTCGTTATATTAGGCGGTTTTTTTTCATCTCACTTATAATTTCCTAAAATCTTTTTTTTTTATTTAGTGGTCATTTTAATTTTTCACCAAACATTTAAAACAAATTTATTACTTGCACTTTTTCCACATAATAATTTTGTTTTCTCTCAAAGCTACAAATTCTTTCCGAATTAATGGAAAAACACCGGAGAACTAAATCTTACAAAGCTGCCCAAATTTCTGGACATACAATCCAACGAAAAAGTTAGCTAGAACTTTAAATAGCAATAGACCCCCAAGCGCCAATGTTGCAATCAATTGAAGAATAGGGGAATATTTGTTGACCTTACCCCAGATAAAAAGTGCAGCCGCAAGACATGTACATATTTTCTTTTCTTTTGTTAAAATTCATAAATTTCTAAAATAAAATGAATACTAATTGTAAGAATTTTTCTCTAGGATATCCATAAATTGATTCCTACTAAGGTTAAGCATGAAGTCCAAGAAATGTTAGCTCTCGTCCTCAGATTTGTTCTGATCAGACGGACGTTTTTATAATTTTTTCACCCAAACATAATATGTAAGCGTATGAAAACGATACCTAAATTGCTGTCACTTGCTATCAAAGCAAAAAACGATTGTCGATTTGATAATCACCTTACATGGAGCAAAATTGTCGATTTTGATAATCTACTATCGACTATCGCGTTAGGCGATTCCACCTCTGATTTGTTTTCCTTTTCAGGCAGCTGTCTTTTGACTTCTCCAATCTTCTTACGGTTTTCCACCTCTGTTTTCCTTGACTCTTTCATTTGCAGTTTGTTTGTCAAAATTTGTTTCCATTTCAAAGATCAAATGTACATTGGAGCTCTTTGTTTTGGTTCTACTGACATAGCTCTCTTATTTGTTATGGCATCTGGATATTTTAAATGCTTGTAGAAGACTGTCATCTAAATAAGATCGTTTGGAGGTAACGGGCGTTGAAGTAGTAGTGTTTGAGGTGGTTATTCTTACATTTGGAGAGCTTATTTTCATTTGTAGAAATTTGGCCTAAAACAATAGAAAATTAAAGGCATAGAATCTGTTTTCTTCAACAGGTAAAATAAGGTCGATGTCATTATTCATTTTTTTATCCAAAAATATTTCAGCTTCTTTTAATATCTGTTCTGTATCCATAGGTTCTAAAAGGAAAAATTCAAACTCTAATGCTTTAGTAGCCTCAAGCTCAACAGATTGAAAATTTGTTTTTGTTTCGGTGACAATTTTACCACCACATGCCCTGAAAACAAGTAACACTTTCAAGTTATCCTTTTCATTTGCAAATTTAATTTGAAAAATATTGCGATATCCTCTGGGACCAATAACACTGCAATTTTTCGGTGCAAAGCTAAACGCAGTTTCATCACCAATGAACTGATACGAGGACAACTACGCTAAATGTTGGGCGCAATTTGTTGCGAGGCAATAAGAGGTTTTAAGAAAGTTGGATGTGTACGAGGGGTAGGAAAAAGGATAGGTTAGGATATTGGATAGGAATATGTCAGAAAGGGAAAGAATGCCTAGTACTGGAAACGCGGCCTTCTTGCGATGCTCGACTTAGCTCGCCGGACGGGGGGGATCTTGTTCCCGCAACTAGACCTCACCTGCAACAACACATAAATCAGGCCTAGGGATAACATGAAAAAAAATAAGAAAATCGGACGGACTGACATTTCACCACACCTCAGGTGCTACTGATGTTATTGCAGCATGGCCTTATCCCACCCAACCTGGAAATCGACGGTCTCATTTTGATTTCCCCAAAACGTGTTTTCGGTCGGTCACACCATCGCAAATTTCAACTTAAAAAATCATATTGACTAATTAGGTCAGGTTCATTTTTCTAATGTGATATTACAAATCCTTTTATTCATCTCATTAATAGAAAAAAAATTATACCAAAAACAATAAATGACTATAAATTCCTATGAAAAAGAAAATGTTTTCCAATCGCGTGTAGAAAGTTATATTTTTTTTGAACAAATAACAAATAAACGCTACTAAAAAAATCCTACCTAGCTAGAGCTCTGTTTAGGTATTCTTAAATAGAAATCGTTATCACCAGAAGAAAACTACATTGGAATACACACAATAATTCTATTTTTTTTAATTTAAAGTTAATTAATGAAGATATATAAAAAAATAAATTAATAAAATTTCTTTAATTTAAATATACTAGAACACCAAAAAAAAGAAGATATTTACTCCAAAAAAAAAAAAAAACATAAAAAAAATTAATTGACTTGTTCAACAATAAACAATACCACTGTTTGACGGAGGCACTAGGGTAGTTTCACTACTACTGCCAGGTAATGCGCCGAAACTGCTTGAGGCAACTATAATGGCCCTCGATACGCCTTACTGCCCGATTATGTCTAACCGGCAGAAGCCGGAGGAGGCAACAAAAAAAGATAACTTGCTACCTGATGTAAACACGTATATTTCCGTTTTTACGCTTCACGTTTCAAAGGCGGCTGCAGAGTCCTGGTCGAAAAAAAATGTGGTTGCCTCAGGAAAAAAGCTGCGGTTGACTCATAAGAAACTGGTTATGGTTATCTCAGGAAAAACGTTACGGTTGTCTCAGAAAAAAAAACAAACTGCGGTTGACTCTCAAAAAAATGTGGTTGCCTCAGGATAAAAAAAACCTTTCGCAAAGGATTTCTGGTCGCCAAACTTTCCAACCTCCTCGAAGTAACCCCTAAACAGTATATTGTTCAATCTTTGATTTTCTTTTTATTGCAAGACAATTATAATTTTAACCTACACTAAGCCCCTTTCCAGTAAAAAAAATAGTTTGAAACTTCCTCGTGCCGTGTTAATTTTGTTCTCGTTATATTAGGCGGTTTTTTTTCACTTCACTTATAATTTCCTAAAATCTTTTTTTTTATTTAGTGGTCATTTTAATTTTTCACCAAACATTTAAAACAAATTTATTACTTGCACTTTTTCCACATAATAATTTTGTTTTCTCTCAAAGCTACAAATTCTTTCCGAATTAATGGAAAAACACCGGAGAACTAAATCTTACAAAGCTGCCCAAATTTCTGGACATACAATCCAACGAAAAAGTTAGCTAGAACTTTAAATAGCAATAGACCGCCAAGAGCCAATGTTGCAGTCAATTGAAGAATAGGGGAATATTTGTTGACCTTACCCCAGATAAAAAGTGCAGCCGCAAGACATGTACATATTTTCTTTTCTTTTGTTAAAATTCATAAATTTCTAAAATAAAATGAGTGCTAATTGTAAGAATTTTTTTCTAGGATATCCATAAATTGATTCCTACTAAGGTTAAGCATGAAGTCCAAAAAATGTTAGCTCTCGTCCTCAGATTTGTTCTGATCAGACGGACGTTTTTATAATTTTTTTCACCCAAACATAATATGTAAGCGTATGAAAACGATACCTAAATTGCTGTCACTTGCTATCAAAGCAAAAAACGATTGTCGATTTGATAATCACCTTACATGGAGCAAAATTGTCGATTTTGATAATCAACTATCGACTATCGCGTTAGGCGATTCCACCTCTGATTTGTTTTCCTTTTCAGGCAGCTGTCTTTTGACTTCTCCAATCTTCTTACGGTTTTCCACCTCTGTTTTCCTTGACTCTTTCATTTGCAGTTTGTTTGTAATTTTTTTTTTCCATTTCAAAGATCAAATGTACATTGGAGCTCTTTGTTTTGGTTCTACTGACATAGCTCTCTTATTTGTTTTGGCATCTGGATATTTTAAATGCTTATAGAAGCTCGGAGATGGACTGTCATCTAAATAAGATCGATTGGAGGTAACGGGCGTTGAAGTACTAGTGTTTGAGGTGGTTATTCTTACATTTGGAGAGCTTACCCTGAATACTGAAGTGCTTGGCATATTTTCATTTGTAGAAATTTGGCCAAAAACAATAGAAAATTAAAGGCATAGAATCTGTTTTCTTCAACAGGTAAAATTAGGTCGATGTCATTATTCATTTGTTTATCCAAAAATATTTCAGCTTCTTCTAATATCTGTTCTGTATCCACAGGTTCTAAAAGGAAAAAATCAAACTCTAATGCTTTGGTAGCCTCAAGCTCAACAGATTGAAAATTTGTTTTTGTTTCGGTGACAATTTTACCACCACATGCCCTGAAAACAAGTAACACTTTCAAATTATCCTTTTCATTTGCAAATTTAATTTGAAAAATATTGCGATATCCTCTGGGACCAATAACACTGCAATTTTTCGGTGCAAAGCTAAACGCAGTTTCATCACTAATGAACTGATACGAGGACAACTACGCTAAACGTTGGGCGCCATTTGTTGCGAGGCAATAAGAGGTTTTAAGAAAGTTGGATGTGTACGAGGGGTAGGAAAAAGGATAGGTTAGGATATTGGATAGGAATATGTCAGAAAGGGAAAGAATGTCTAGTACTGGAAACGCGGCCTTCTTGCGATGCTCGACTTAGCTCGCCGGACGGGGGGGATCTTGTTCCCGCAACTAGACTTCACCTGCAACAACACATAAATCAGGCCTAGGGACAACATGAAAAAAAATAAGAAAATCGGACGGACTGACATTTCACCACACCTCAGGTGCTACTGATGTTATTGCAGCGTGGCCTTATCCCACCCAACCTGGAAATCGACGGTCTCATTTTGATTTCCCCAAAACGTGTTTTCGTCTCGGTCACTCCATCGCAAATTTCAACTTAAAAAATCATATTGACTAATTAGGTCAGGTTCATTTTTCTAATGTGATATTACAAATCCTTTTATTCATCTCATTAATAGAAAAAAAATTATACCAAAAACAATAAATGACTTTAAATTCCTATGAAAAAGAAAATGTTTTCCAATCGCGTTTAGAAAGTTATATTTTTTTTTTGAACAAAGAACAAATAAACTCTACTAAAAAAATCCTACCTAGCTAGAGCTCTGTTTAGGTATTCTTAAATAGAAATCGTTATCACCAGAAGAAAACTACATTGGAATACACACAATAATTCTATTTTTTTTAATTTAAAGTTAATTAATGAAGATATATAAAAAATAAATTAATAAAATTTCTTTAATTTAAATATACTAGAACACCAAAAAAAAAGTTATTTACTCCAAAAAAAAAAAAACATACAAAAAATTAATTGACTTGTTCAACAATAAACAATACCACTGTTTGACGGATGCACTAGCGTAGTTTCACTACTACTGCCAGGTAATGCGCCGAAACTGCTTCAGGCAACTATAATGGCCCTCGATACGCCTTACTGCCCGATTATGTCTAACCGGCAGAAGCCGGAGGAGGCAACAAAAAAAGATAACTTGCTTCCTGATGTAAACACGTATATTTCCGTTTTTACGCTTCACGTTTCAAAGGGGGCTGCAGAGTCCTGGTCGAAAAAAAATGTGGTTGCCTCAGGAAAAAAGCTGCGGTTGACTCATAAGAAACTGGTTATGGTTATCTCAGGAAAAACATTACGGTTGTCTCAGAAAAAAAAAAAAACTGCGGTTGACTCACAAAAAAATGTGGTTGTCTCAGGATAAAAAAACCTTTCGCAAAGGATTTCTGGCCGCCAATTTTTCCAACCTCCTCGAAATAACCCCTTTACAATATATTGTTCAATCTTTGATTTTCTTTTTATTGCAAACAATTATAATTTTAACCTCCACTCACCCCCTTCATAGTAAAAAAATTAGTTTGAAACTTCCTCGTGCCGTGTTAATTTTGTTCTCGTTATATTAGGCGGTTTTTTTTCACCTCACTTATAATTTCCTAAAATCTTTTTTTTTTTTTATTTAGTGGTCATTTTTATTTTTCACCAAACATTTAAAACAAATTTATTACTTGCACTTTTTCCACATAGTAATTTTGTTTTCTCTCAAAGCTACAAATTCTTTCCGAATTAATGGAAAAACACCGGAGAACTAAATCTTACAAAGCTGCCCAAATTTCTGGACATACAATCCAACGAAAAAGTTAGCTAGAACTTTAAATAGCAATAGACCGCCAAGCGCCAATGTTGCAGTCAATTGTAGAAAAGGGGAATATTTGTTGACCTTAACCCAGATAAAAAGTGCAGCCGCAAGACATATACATATGTAGGATATCCCTAAAATGATTCCTACTAAGGTTAAGCATGAAGTCTAAAAAATGTTAGCTCTCGTCCTCAGATTTGTTCTGATCAGACGGACGTTTTTATAATTTGTTCACCCAAACATAATAAGTAAGCGTATGAAAACGATACCTAAATTGCTGTCACTTGCTATCAAAGCAAAAAACGATTGTCGATTTGATAATCACCTTACCTCCACCTCTTCCACCTCTGATTTGTTTTCCTTTTCAGGCAGCTGTCTTTTGACTTCTCCAATCTTCTTACGGTTTTCCACCTCTGTTTTCCTTGACTCTTTCATTTGCAGTTTGTTTGTAATTTTTTTTTTCCATTTCAAAGATCAAATGTACATTGGAGCTTTTTGTTTTGGTTCTACTGACATAGCTCTCTTATTTGTTTTGGCATCTGGATATTTTAAATGCTTATAGAAGCTCGGAGATGGACTGTCATCTAAATAAGATCGTTTGGAGGTAACGGGCGTTGAAGTACTAGTGTTTGAGGTGGTTATTCTTACATTTGGAGAGCTAACCCTGAATGCTGAAGTGCTTGACATATTTTCATTTGTAGAAATTTGGCCTAAAACAATAGAAAATTAAAGGCATAGAATCTGTTTTCTTCAACAGGTAAAATAAGGTCGATGTCATTATTCATTTGTTTATCCAAAAATATTTCAGCTTCTTCTAATATCTGTTCTGTATCCACAGGTTCTAAAAGGAAAAATTCAAACTCTAATGCTTTGGTAGCCTCAAGCTCAACAGATTGAAAATTTGTTTTTGTTTCGGTGACAATTTTACCACCACATGCCCTGAAAACAAGTAACACTTTCAAGTTATCCTTTTCATTTGCAAATTTAATTTGAAAAATAAAGCGATATCCTCTGGGACCAATAACACTGCAATTTTTCGGTGCAAATGTTGGGCGCAATTTGTTGCGAGGCAATAAAAGGTTTTAAGAAAGTTGGATGTGTACGAGGGGTAGGAAAAAGGATAGGTTAGGATATTGGATAGGAATATGTCAGAAAGGGAAAGAATGCCTAGTACTGGAAACGCGGCCTTCTTGCGATGCTCGACTTAGCTCGCCGGACGAGGGGGATCTTGTTCCCGCAACTAGACCTCACCTGCAACAACACATAAATCAGGCCTAGGGATAACATGACAAAAAAATAAGAAAATCGGACGGACTGACATTTCACCACACCTCAGGTGCTACTGATGTTATTGCAGCATGGCCTTATCCCACCCAACCTGGAAATCGACGGTCTCATTTTGATTTCCCCAAAACGTGTTTTCAGCTAGGTCACACCATCGCAAATTTCAACTTAAAAAATCATATTGACTAATTAGGTCAGGTTCATTTTTCTAATGTGATATTACAAATCCTTTTATTCATCTCATTAATAGAAAAAAAATTATACCAAAAACAATAAATGACTATAAATTCCTATGAAAAAGAAAATGTTTTCCAATCGCGTTTAGAAAGTTATATTTTTTTTGAACAAAGAACAAATAAACGCTACTAAAAAAATCCTACCTAGCTAGAGCTCTGTTTAGGTATTCTTAAATAGAAATCGTTATCACCAGAAGAAAACTACATTGGAATACACACAATAATTCTATTTTTTTTAATTTAAAGTTAATTAATGAAGATATATAAAAAAATAAATTAATAAAATTTCTTTAATTTAAATATACTAGAACACAAAAAAAAAAGAAGATATTTACTCCAAAAAAAAAAAAAAAACATACAAAAAATTAATTGACTTGTTCAACAATAAACAATACCACTGTTTGACGGATGCACTAGGGTAGTTTCACTACTACTGCCAGGTAATGCGCCGAAACTGCTTCAGGCAACTATAATGGCCCTCGATACGCCTTACTGCCCGATTATGTCTAACCGGCAGAAGCCGGAGCAGGCAACAAAAAAAGATAACTTGCTTCCTGATGTAAACACGTATATTTCCGTTTTTACGCTTCACGTTTCAAAGGCGGCTGCAGAGTCCTGGTCGAAAAAAAATGTGGTTGCCTCAGGAAAAAAGCTGCGGTTGACTCATAAGAAACTGGTTATGGTTATCTCAGGAAAAACGTTACGGTTGTCTCAGAAAAAAAAAACTAACTGCGATTGACTCACAAAAAAATGTGGTTGCCTCAGGATAAAAAAAACCTTTCGCAAAGGATTTCTGGCCGCCAAACTTTCCAACCTCCTCGAAGTAACCCCTAAACAGTATATTGTTCAATCTTTGATTTTCTTTTTATTGCAAGACAATTATAATTTTAACCTACACTAAGCCCCTTTCCAGTAAAAAAAATAGTTTGAAACTTCCTCGTGCCGTGTTAATTTTGTTCTCGTTATATTAGGCGGTTTTTTTTTCACCTCACTTATAATTTCCTAAAATCTTTTTTTTTATTTAGTGGTCATTTTAATTTTTCACCAAACATTTAAAACAAATTTATTACTTGCACTTTTTCCACATAATAATTTTGTTTTCTCTCAAAGCTACAAATTCTTTCCGAATTAATGGAAAAACACCGGAGAACTAAATCTTACAAAGCTGCCCAAATTTCTGGACATACAATCCAACGAAAAAGTTAGCTAGAACTTTAAATAGCAATAGACCGCCAAGCGCCAATGTTGAAGTCAATTGAAGAATAGGGGAATATTTGTTGACCTTACCCCAGATAAAAAGTGCAGCCGCAAGACATGTACATATTTTCTTTTCTTTTGTTAAAATTCATAAATTTCTAAAATAAAATGAGTGCTAATTGTAAGAATTTTTTTCTAGGATATCCATAAATTGATTCCTACTAAGGTTAAGCATGAAGTCCAAAAAATGTTAGCTCTCGTCCTCAGATTTGTTCTGATCAGACGGACGTTTTTATAATTTTTTCACCCAAACATAATATGTAAGCGTATGAAAACGATACCTAAATTGCTGTCACTTGCTATCAAAGCAAAAAACGATTGTCGATCACCTTACATGGAGCAAAATTGTCGATTTTGATAATCAACTATCGACTATCGCGTTAGGCGATTCCACCTCTGATTTGTTTTCCTTTTCAGGCAGCTGTCTTTTGACTTCTCCAATCTTCTTATGGTTTTCCACCTCTGTTTTCCTTGACTCTTTCATTTGCAGTTTGTTTGTCAAATTTTTTTTCCATTTCAAAGATCAAATGTACATTGGAGCTCTTTGTTTTGGTTCTACTGACATAGCTCTCTTATTTGTTTTGGCATCTGGATATTTTAAATGCTTATAGAAGCTCGGAGATGAACTGTCATCTAAATAAGATCGATTGGAGGTAACGGGCGTTGAAGTACTAGTGTTTGAGGTGGTTATTCTTACATTTGGAGAGCTTACCCTGAATACTGAAGTGCTTGGCATATTTTCATTTGTAGAAATTTGGCCTAAAACAATAGAAAATTAAAGGCATAGAATCTGTTTTCTTCAACAGGTAAAATAAGGTCGATGTCATTATTCATTTGTTTATCCAAAAATATTTCAGCTTCTTCTAATATCTGTTCTGTATCCACAGGTTCTAAAAGGAAAAATTCAAACTCTAATGCTTTGGTAGCCTCAAGCTCAACAGATTGAAAATTTGTTTTTGTTTCGGTGACAATTTTACCACCACATGCCCTGAAAACAAGTAACACTTTCAAATTATCCTTTTCATTTGCAAATTTAATTTGAAAAATATTGCGATATCCTCTGGGACCAATAACACTGCAACTTTTCGGTGAAAAGCTAAACGCAGTTTCATCACTAATGAACTGATACGAGGACAACTACGCTAAACGTTGGGCGCCATTTGTTGCGAGGCAATAAGAGGTTTTAAGAAAGTTGGATGTGTACGAGGGGTAGGAAAAAGGATAGGTTAGGATATTGGATAGGAATATGTCAGAAAGGGAAAGAATGTCTAGTACTGGAAACGCGGCCTTCTTGCGATGCTCGACTTAGCTCGCCGGACGGGGGGGATCTTGTTCCCGCAACTAGACTTCACCTGCAACACCACATAAATCAGGCCTAGGGACAACATGAAAAAAATAAGAAAATCGGACGGACTGACATTTCACCACACCTCAGGTGCTACTGATGTTATTGCAGCGTGGCCTTATCCCACCCAACCTGGAAATCGACGGTCTCATTTTGATTTCCCCAAAACGTGTTTTCGTCTCGGTCACTCCATCGCAAATTTCAACTTAAAAAATCATATTGACTAATTAGGTCAGGTTCATTTTTCTAATGTGATATTACAAATCCTTTTATTCATCTCATTAATAGAAAAAAAATTATACCAAAAACAATAAATGACTTTAAATTCCTATGAAAAAGAAAATGTTTTCCAATCGCGTTTAGAAAGTTATGTTTTTTTTTGAACAAAGAACAAATAAACGCTACTACCGCTACTATTCTTAAATAGAAATCGTTATCACCAGAAGAAAACTACATTGGAATACACACAATAATTCTATTTTTTTTAATTTAAAGTTAATTAATGAAGATATATAAAAAATAAATTAATAAAATTTCTTTAATTTAAATATACTAGAACACCAAAAAAAAAGTTATTTACTCCAAAAAAAAAAAAAAAACATACAAAAAATTAATTGACTTGTTCAACAATAAACAATACCACTGTTTGGCGGATGCACTAGGGTAGTTTCACTACTACTGCCAGGTAATGCGCCGAAACTGCTTCAGGCAACTATAATGGCCCTCGATACGCCTTACTGCCCGATTATGTCTAACCGGCAGAAGCCGGAGGAGGCAACAAAAAAAGATAACTTGCTTCCTGATGTAAACACGTATATTTCCGTTTTTACGCTTCACGTTTCAAAGGGGGCTGCAGAGTCCTGGTCGAAAAAAAATGTGGTTGCCTCAGGAAAAAAGCTGCGGTTGACTCATAAGAAACTGGTTATGGTTATCTCAGGAAAAACATTACGGTTGTCTCAGAAAAAAAAAACAAACTGCGGTTGACTCACAAAAAAATGTGGTTGCCTCAGGATAAAAAAACCTTTCGCAAAGGATTTCTGGCCGCCAAACTTTCCAACCTCCTCGAAATAACCCCTTTACAATATATTGTTCAATCTTTGATTTTCTTTTTATTGCAAAACAATTATAATTTTAACCTCCACTCACCCCCTTCATAGTAAAAAATTAGTTTGAAACTTCCTCGTGCCGTGTTAATTTTGTTCTCGTTATATTAGGCGGTTTTTTTTCACCTCACTTATAATTTCCTAAAATCTTTTTTTTTTTATTTAGTGGTCATTTTTATTTTTCACCAAACATTTAAAACAAATTTATTACTTGCCCTTTTTCCACATAGTAATTTTGTTTTCTCTCAAAGCTACAAATTCTTTCCGAATTAATGGAAAAACACCGGAGAACTAAATCTTACAAAGCTGCCCAAATTTCTGGACATACAATCCAACGAAAAAGTTAGCTAGAACTTTAAATAGCAATAGACCGCCAAGCGCCAATGTTGCAGTCAATTGTAGAAAAGGGGAATATTTGTTGACCTTACCCCAGATAAAAAGTGCAGCCGCAAGACATGTACATATGTAGGATATCCATAAAATGATTCCTACTAAGGTTAAGCATGAAGTCTAAAAAATGTTAGCTCTCGTCCTCAGATTTGTTCTGATCAGACGGACGTTTTTATAATTTGTTCACCCAAACATAATAAGTAAGCGTATGAAAACGATACCTAAATTGCTGTCACTTGCTATCAAAGCAAAAAACGATTGTCGATTTGATAATCACCTTACCTCCACCTCTTCCACCTCTGATTTGTTTTCCTTTTCAGGCAGCTGTCTTTTGACTTCTCCAATCTTCTTACGGTTTTCCACCTCTGTTTTTCTTGACTCTTTCATTTGCAGTTTGTTTGTAATTTTTTTTTTCCATTTCAAAGATCAAATGTACATTGGAGCTTTTTGTTTTGGTTCTACTGACATAACTCTCTTATTTGTTTTGGCATCTGGATATTTTAAATGCTTATAGAAGCTCGGAGATGGACTGTCATCTAAATAAGATCGTTTGGGGGTAACGGGCGTTGAAGTACTAGTGTTTGAGGTGGTTATTCTTACATTTGGAGAGCTAACCCTGAATGCTGAAGTGCTTGGCATATTTTCATTTGTAGAAATTTGGCCTAAAACAATAGAAAATTAAAGGCATAGAATCTGTTTTCTTCAACAGGTAAAATAAGGTCGATGTCATTATTCATTTGTTTATCCAAAAATATTTCAGCTTCTTCTAATATGTGTTCTGTATCCACAGGTTCTAAAAGGAAAAATTCAAACTCTAATGCTTTGGTAGCCTCAAGCTCAACAGATTGAAAATTTGTTTTTGTTTCGGTGACAATTTTACCACCACATGCCCTGAAAACAAGTAACACTTTCAAGTTATCCTTTTCATTTGCAAATTTAATTTGAAAAATAAAGCGATATCCTCTGGGACCAATAACACTGCAATTTTTCGGTGCAAATGTTGGGCGCAATTTGTTGCGAGGCAATAAGAGGTTTTAAGAAAGTTGGATGTGTACGAGGGGTAGCAAAAAGGATAGGTTAGGATATTGGATAGGAATATGTCAGAAAGGGAAAGAATGCCTAGTACTGGAAACGCGGCCTTCTTGCGATGTTCGACTTAGCTCGCCGGACGGGGGGGATCTTGTTCCCGCAACTAGACCTCACCTGCAACAACACATAAATCAGGCCTAGGGATAACATGACAAAAAAATAAGAAAATCGGACGGACTGACATTTCACCACACCTCAGGTGCTACTGATGTTATTGCAGCATGGCCTTATCCCACCCAACCTGGAAATCGACGGTCTCATTTTGATTTCCCCAAAACGTGTTTTCGGCTAGGTCACACCATCGCAAATTTCAACTTAAAAAATCATATTGACTAATTAGGTCAGGTTCATTTTTCTAATGTGATATTACAAATCCTTTTATTCATCTCATTAATAGAAAAAAAATTATACCAAAAACAATAAATGACTATAAATTCCTATGAAAAAGAAAATGTTTTCCAATCGCGTTTAGAAAGTTATATTTTTTTTGAACAAAGAACAAATAAACGCTACTAAAAAAATCCTACCTAGCTAGAGCTCTGTTTAGGTATTCTTAATTAGAAATCGTTATCACCAGAAGAAAACTACATTGGAATACACACAATAATTCTATTTTTTTTAATTTAAAGTTAATTAATGAAGATATATAAAAAAATAAATTAATAAAATTTCTTTAATTTAAATATACTAGAACACAAAAAAAAAAGAAGATATTTACTCCAAAAAAAAAAAAAAAAAACATAAAAAAAATTAATTGACTTGTTCAACAATAAACAATAACACTGTTTGACGGATGCACTAGGGTAGTTTCACTACTACTGCCAGGTAATGCGCCGAAACTGCTTCAGGCAACTATAATGGCCCTCGATACGCCTTACTGCCCGATTATGACTAACCGGCAGGAGCCGGAGGAGGCAACAAAAAAAGATAACTTGCTACCTGATGTAAACACGTATATTTCCGTTTTTACGCTTCACGTTTCAAAGGCGGCTGCAGAGTCCTGGTCGAAAAAAAATGTGGTTGCCTCAGGAAAAAGCTGCGGTTGACTCATAAGAAACTGGTTATGGTTATCTCAGGAAAAACATTACGGTTGTCTCAGAAAAAAAAACAAACTGCGGTTGACTCACAAAAAAATGTGGTTGTCTCAGAATAAAAAAAAACCTTTCGCAAAGGATTTCTGGCCGCCAAACTTTCCAACCTCCTCGAAGTAACCCCTTAACAATATATTGTTCAATCTTTGATTTTCTTTTTATTGCAAAACAATTATAATTTTAACCTCCACTCACCCCCTTCATAGTAAAAAATTAGTTTGAAACTTCCTCGTGCCGTGTTAATTTTGTTCTCGTTATATTAGGCGGTTTTTTTTCACCTCACTTATAATTTCCTAAAATCTTTTTTTTTTTTATTTAGTGGTCATTTTAATTTTTCACCAAACATTTAAAACAAATTTATTACTTGCACTTTTTCCACATAATAATTTTGTTTTCTCTCAAAGCTACAAATTCTTTCCGAATTAATGGAAAAACACCGGAGAACTAAATCTTACAAAGATGCCCAAATTTCTGGACATACAATCCAACGAAAAAGTCAGCTAGAACTTTAAATAGCAATAGACCGCCAAGCGCCAGTGTTGCAGTCAATTGAAGAATAGGGGAATATATGTTGACCTTACCCCAGATAAAAAGTGCAGCCGCAAGACATGTACATATCTTCTTTTCTTTTGTTAAAATTCACAAATTTCTAAAATAAAATGAGTGCTAATTGTAAGAATTTTTCTCTAGGATATCCATAAATTGATTCCTACTAAGGTTAAGCATGAAGTCCAAAAAATGTTAGCTCTCGTCCTCAGATTTGTTCTGATCAGACGGACGTTTTTATAATTTTTTCACCCAAACATAATATGTAAGCGTATGAAAACGATACCTAAATTGCTGTCACTTGCTATCAAAGCAAAAAACGATTGTCGATTTGATAATCACCTTACATGGAGCAAAATTGTCGATTTTGATAATCAACTATCGACTATCGCGTTAGGCGATTCCACCTCTGATTTGTTTTCCTTTTCAGGCAGCTGTCTTTTCTTCTTCTTACATCTTCTTACGGTTTTCCACCTCTGTTTTCCTTGACTCTTTCATTTGCAGTTTGTTTGTCAAATTTTTTTTCCATTTCAAAGATCAAATGTACATTGGAGCTCTTTGTTTTGGTTCTACTGACATAGCTCTCTTATTTGTTATGGCATCTGGATATTTTAAATGCTTGTAGAAGCTCGGAGATGGACTGTCATCTAAATAAGATCGTTTGGAGGTAACGGGCGTTGAAGTAGTAGTGTTTGAGGTGGTTATTCTTACATTTGGAGAGCTTACCCTGAATGCTGAAGTGCTAGGCATATTTTCATTTGTAGAAATTTGGCCTAAAACAATAGAAAATTAAAGGCATAGAATCTGTTTTCTTCAACAGGTAAAATAAGGTCGATGTCATTATTCATTTGTTTATCCAAAAATATTTCAGCTTCTTCTAATATCTGGTCTGTATCCACAGGTTCTAAAAGGAAGGATTCAAACTCTAATGCTTTAGTAGCCTCAAGCTCAACAAATTGAAAATTTGTTTTTGTTTCGGTGACAATTTTACCACCACATGCCCTGAAAACAAGTAACACTTTCAAGTTATCCTTTTCAT
The DNA here is from genome assembly GCA_963971375.1 of Platycheirus rosarum. Lineage (NCBI taxonomy): Eukaryota > Metazoa > Arthropoda > Insecta > Diptera > Syrphidae > Platycheirus > Platycheirus rosarum. Next base: position 165,873,645 of record OZ020507.1, on the reverse strand, counting down.
TTGCAAATTTAATTTGAAAAATATTGCGATATCCTCTGGGACCAATAACACTGCATTTTTTCGGTGCAAAGCTAAACGCAGTTTCATCGCCATTAAAAATACGGGTTGGATCTTCCAAAATGTCTCTACAGTTCTTATCTCCTAGGTATTTCTCCAAATCACTGAACCATTTTCTTATGTTTTCTTTCCGTATAACGGCTCTGGCCTTACCTACGGTCTCAGGGGGAGCGTAAGGGCAACTCACCATGACGCTTTAAAAAAAACTATAATACCATTTTTTCCGGGTCTATCATCTTTAAATGAGGTTTTTCTTTCTTCGTCCCCGAGAATTTTCTGCACAACATCTAAGAGCTCGGTTTCTGAGGAAACCCATATTTAGCTATATTGATTAGCCATTCGACGACTTTAAGTTCTCCCAACTTTTAAGCACAGTTCCAAGACCCTATCATGAAGTGTCGTGACAGCAACTCCAAACTCCGATTTATCGCGAATACTTTTTAAGGCAGCTGTTAATGCGTCATTAGTATATTTTATTTTTTGATGTGGGTAATAATTCTCCTATTGAATTAAAAATCTAGGTAATATAAGATGATCGAGAATAGGAAACCCTATATTTTTAGTTTCCTATTTTCGAACAGGAAGGAAATCGGTGTCCAAAAAATGGAACACTAAATTGTCTTTTATAATATAAAAAGATGGCAACAATATGTTTTCTGATACATTTCAGTACTAAAACGGTAAACAACAATTTTATCGCAGTTGTCTATTTCCTAACAGATGTGTTCGGGATAGGAAACTCGGTCAAAATTGGTTTCCTATTCTCGAACAGTCCATACACAAGCTAATTTAATTTTATATTCACAAAACTTTCTTAAATGTCACAAACTAATCACCTTATATCATAAAAAGTACAGGTTTGAGTACTTACGTGTAGTGTTTTCCTCTATAGTTAAATTCCAACACGTGCACTGCAATTTTTTTTTAATTTTATTCACACATCCACTGCACTCACTGAAACCCGTTAACAAACTGAATTTTGTATTTAGCTGTGGTATATTTGTATAAAGTGAAAAAGGACTATGTCGGCATACATATGTGCCGATGTATGAAACGCAAGAATTGACTAAAATATAACGATTTTTGTTTAAAGTGTTCGAGAACTGGAGATGTTCAGTATCTGGTGCCACTACCCTACATTTGTATTTTGAGTAGAAATTACATTTTCTGTGTTTACTTATTTATTTGTACTTTTTATTTGAGTGTTTATTTGGAAATATTGTAGAAAAACAAGGAAATAAAAGAAAATAATGCATAAATTAATTTTACTTAGATTTTTTTATTATGGCACTGTTGTTTTTTGTTCACTCAGTTTGATTTTCATTTTTTAATTAAATTATTTGTAAATATATTTAAAAAAGACCTCCGAAAGATAGGTACTTGAATTGTTTGCTACCACTGCTAATTAAGAACGGTCTTGAAGGATCTACCTTAAACTGCTTCCTGCTGTTCATCATTCAAAGAGAGGGTGTATGACTAAAGAGTTTTCGATTCGTGTCTTCTACAGGGTACCTGAGCCTTGCCAGTGTTCCTGTCAGTTCCAAAAGCTGTAATTAAATTAAAGATCAACTACATTTTCAAACATCTTGTAAGATTCCTCCCACCTCAATGTGGCTTCCCGGGAAATCATTTTTTTTGTAAACCGTCGGTCTCATTATTTACAGAGTCGATGAATTCATTTGAAATGTTTTTTTGGGAAACCATATGCGCAACAGACTATTTGCGAAAGATTTAACGCGTGTTACCACCCGAGGTACTGGCATCAGGGGAACTTTTTTTTATTTTTATAAGGCATGTTTTTTGTATTTTAATTATTGGCACAAGAATTAAAATTAAAACATTTTAAGCGCAACCGAGAACTAAAATCAAAACAAAAGAAGTGGCAAAAGTCACTGCCTACGTCACAGAAAAAATACCAACTTTCATTTGACAGCTCAGCGGTCCTTACCATGTGTACATGATACAAGTAAAGTAATCCAGTAAAGTAGTTGCATCATGCGCTGTGTAGAGGATTCTTTTTTTCGGGTGTTGTACATGACAGTTAACACTCTCATTGTATTGCTTTCATTTAGTTGTCAAAAAAAAATATAATTGTTATGGAGGATAATTCCATCATAAGTTGTTTGTTAGCAAGTTCTGCGGCTGCAATGTATTTATTAATACAAAAAAAAAAAAGAAAAGAAAAAAAAAGACCAGAACGGAAAAAGATGCTTTAGTTTACTCAGCAATAAACTACGAATTGAAGACAAGAATTCATTCAAACAATACTTTAGAATGACGGATAAGTCTTTCGAAGAACTACTGCGGTACTTAAAGTTTGACTTCAAAAAGCAAAACATGGTTATGAGCGCATCATAGCACCGGACGAAAAACTTGCCATAGTCTTAAGGTTTTTGGCAACAGGGGAGTCCCTTTAGAGGCCTTGAATTTCAAAGTAGACTGTCGGCATCTTTCATATCCAACATTGTTCCCGAAGTATGTGAACTCATATATAATAAATTGGGACCAGAGTTTTTAAAAGTATGATTTGTAATTAACTACATATAACACTACTTATATCTAGTCTTTTTTAGTTTCCAGAGAATAATGATACAAATTGCCAAGGAGTTTGAGATTCGGTAGCAGTTTCCGCATTGCATTGGTGCTACAGATGGAAAACATAGCTTTTCATGCTTCAAAGTGTGACGGGGTGTTCTATTTTAGCTATAAGGGATTTAAGAGCATTATATTGCCTGCAATGTGTAAGGCAGACTATACATACATAAACATTGGTAGCAATGGACGTTGCCATGATGCTAGAGTCTTGGCCCAAAGTAATTTGAATACGTTTTTAAATGGCGATCACCTTCCGAGGAATGACAAAATCGGCAAAAATGGCCTTTCCATTGAACAGAAATATAAGGAAGCGATTTCTATACAGTAGCGCAGAAAGCGAATTGAAAATATTTAATATTCGACTAAGTCATGCCCGTCAGATTATTGAGCATACCTTTGCCTTTTGCCAACAGGTTCAGGATTCTGCAGACATCTATTATTGTAAGGCTAGAAAAAGTAAAAAAAAAAATTGTCCAAGCCTCTTGCGTTTTACACAATTGGCCAGAGGAAACCATAATTATCTGAATCCGTAAAACTTCCGACTCCAATCACCAATCTTGCAAGCAACTCAAACTGACAGCTTCTAAAATACGAAACTCATTTTCGCAGTACTTAAGTTCGGATAAAAACGTTGATTGGCAGTACAACTAAATGTAAGAATTGAAAATTGTTTCTTTTTGTTATTATTATTTGAATTTCAGCAACATTACAATAAAAAAAAGAAAAGTAAAGTAAGTCTAATAATTAATATAATATAAAAAACATACAAACTGAACATGTACTTTATAAAAATAAAAAAAAATCTAAAATCCGATTTCCCGTGGATGAAGCAGCACCTGCACATAGATAAATACATGTTTATGTACATACAGTATAAAAGAACACAAAAAGGGAAAGTAAAGAAAGTAATAAATAATATTAAATATATGAAAAATTTAATAATTGAACACATAAATAAAAATAAAAAATGTAAGACTATTGTTTTTGGATGTGAAAAACTGCTGGCAAGCACCTGTATTGGTGGGATACATTTCAGTGTCATCACACAAATGTTTCACATTATATAAACCCTGCTGTGAAAGTAATGTTGAGATAAGAGTTTGTTGTGTTTTCCGTTTGTGAAGCTTCTTTGAGAACATCTTCGATTTTCCATTTAGCTTTCAAGAACACTTCGTCGTTAACCGCAGTAAGTTCATCTACGACCAGTTTTGCCAGCCAAGTTGCAGGTGTATCGTTAGGTGTTCATTTCCAAAGTTTCTTTGTTATATGCATGCAACTGACGACATTTTGCTACAGCTCGAATGATTTTTTCTCTTCCTTTTGGTTTCTTTCACTGTTGTGGGCTCCTTTACCTGTTCCTGCTGGAGAAGGATATGAAATTGTAATGAAAAGAAAATCAAAAAAACAAAATTACCATTTCTAAATTTGAGTTGATGGATGTGTTGAAATCCTCTCGTTGGCAGCTGTGTGATGTTGAAATCTATTATTAAATTAAGATTATTTCATCTTCTTAAAATAGAAGCAGAAGTTAATTACCAAAGATATACTTGATTCACCCAAAACTTCATTTGAATTTGGTTTCAAGAATTGGAGATGGTCAAAACAACACAAACTTGGTTCACGTACATCATCGGCACCAGCTCCTTTTTTTTCCTTTATATGTTGTGACCGCAATGTTTTAATTTTATTTTTGATATCCAGGATGGTTATATTGGGCTTGATTTTGACCATTTCCTTAAGGACTGCTTCTAACGCTTCATTTCTTTTATTCCTATTAATGTAGTCCTTATTTTTACGCCAGGTAAAAATTTTGCAGGGGTCAAAATTCTTTTAAATAATTTCTGCGTTAAAAAATCTGCCTTCGAAATTCTGCTTTTCAAAATTCTGCTGTCACTTGCTATCAAAGCCAAAATCGATTGTCGATTTGATAATCACATTACATGGAGCAAAATTGTCGATTTTGGTAATCAACTATCGACTATCGCGTTAGGCGATTCCACTCCTGATTTGTTTTCTTTTTCAGGCATCTGTCTTTTGACTTCTCCAATCTTCTTACGGTTTTCCACCTATGTTTTCCTTGACTCTTTTATTTGCAGTTTGTTTGTCATAATTTTTTTCTATTTCGAAGATGAAATGTACATTGGAGCTCTTTGTTTTGGTTCTACTGACATAGCTCTCTTATTTGTTATGACATCTGGATATTTTAAATGCTTGTAGAAGCTCGGAGATGGACTGTCATCTAAATAAGATCGTTTGGAGGTAACGGGCGTTGAAGTAGTAGTGTTTGAGGTGGTTATTCTTACATTTGGAGAGCTTACCCTGAATGCGGAAGTGCTTGGCATATTTTCATTTGTAGAAATTTGGCCTATAACAATAGAAAATTAAAGGCATAGAATCTGTTTTCTTCAACAGGTAAAATAAGGTCGATGTCATTATTCATTTGTTTATCCAAAAATATTTCAGCTTCTTCTAATATGTGTTCTGTATCCACAGGTTCTAAAAAGAAGGATTCAAACTCTAATGCTTTAGTAGCCTCAAGCTCAACAAATTGAAAATTTGTTTTTGTTTCGGTGACAATTTTACCACCACATGCCCTGAAAACAAGTAACACTTTCAAGTTATCCTTTTCATTTGCAAATTTAATTTGAAAAATATTGCGATATCCTCTGGGACCAATAACACTGCAATTTTTCGGTGCAAAGCTAAACGCAGTTTCACCGCCATTAAAAATACGGGTTGGATCTTCCAAAATGTCTCTACAGTTCTTATCTCCTAGATATGTCTTGTTACGGCTACCTGTACGGAAAAAAAATATTATAATTTGTATTAAAAATAAGAAAATAAAATCATAAATTACCGGCATCTGTTCGGCTCGGTGAAATCCTCCTTGATGCACACTTTGCATATATGTGGCTGTTGTCTGGGAAAACAATCTAAAAAGAAATCAGAATAAGGAATTTTTTTTTGTTCACAAAAGTAATATCAATAGTTATTAGGTTCAACATGCAACATGAAACAATGATAATAACAATAATAACACTATAACAACAACTAAGACTGAAAATGAACACATATCTACTTTTATTTGTACCTATGGCTATAGGTACAAATGCGACATTTTTGTTGACACAAAAAAAGAACACAAAAGTCGCAAACAATTATTTTTGTTAGGGATTTTTGTTTGTCGGTCAATTGTTGTTAATTGGTAATTATTGTTGTTATTGTTATTGTTTCACATCACGGGAAATACAATTTGTTTTTTTTTTTTTTTGAAAAAATAAAGAAAACACGAACCGAATTGAATTTTTGAATTGAATTTTATTGAGTCTTTTTAAATCGGTTACAAGGTTCACTTATTCTATCTTATTAAAATAATGTACAAAAGTGGCTGTAATGTATGGCCTTCTTTTTTCAGTTATTATTCTTTAAAAGCCTCGTGGCGAACAGTTGTCATATCGGGCAAACTATATTGTTTGACTGCTTTTGCTCATAAGCATTAGTGTGAGTTGCTTGTGACGATTGTCAGATATATACAAAAAAAAATACCTAAATATATACATATATACAAAAATAAAACTAAAAATAATTATATCCGAGTAGATATATACATGGTTGATTTTGTTGATTTTCGTTTTAAACTTTTAACTTTGTAGAGCGAGAGCTCATACATAGATATTAACATTTTAGGTCAATTCTTTCTTTTCAGTTAGGTATATTAATTACATTTATTTTAAAACGAGCACACAGTATGTTTATTAAATGTTATTTATCATATTTATGATTAGACTTTGCTTAACTTTGAGATCTTTCTACTTATAGAATTTGTTTAAGTTAGATTTAGTATTAATTATTAATATTTTCAATAACATACTATTTAAAGTTTCAAAAAAGATGAATTGTGTAATTAAATTCCTTTTATAATAATTTCGGTATGCTGCGGCGTGGTTTAATACTGTAATTGTAACCACTGGGTGTCGGCATTTCCAGTTGCAGCGTTTTCCCTTCCAACGCTGAAATTGCGCGTTACTGGCAGTATCACTTAGGGAAATTTCCTCGCTTTCGGGATCTTCAAGAGTATTGATAAATTACAGTTGCTGTTGCTGTGCTGTGACCGTTGTAACTGTGATTAACAATTGCTGCACTTTTGGGCGTGTTGTCACGTGTTTTAATCTTTTTTTTTAGATTTTATCAAACTGTTAACTGTTGCTGGAGTTGCTAGTTGCTGGATTGCTGTCTGCTGTCGGCAAAACACGTCCGCCCGTGAGGGCGGTCCAGACCGAACTCGAAAACACGAACCGAGTGAAATAAACATTTGACGGCAGAGAAGGAAAAATAAAACTAGATTTAGTTCTGTCAGATTTTGTTCCAGATAACTCGAATTCGCCGAGAGTAAAAAGAAAGCGAACGGAGTGGTGGAAATGGATGGAAGTACGAAATATTAATACTGTGGGGAAATTTGGGAGCAATTTTCTCCTTTGTATTACGTATTAAGAGGTGTTAGGGGGGAGCTCCAGTTCGCGATTCCCATAGGTGGTGGAGTCAACGGATTTTCGTCCTCTAATTCACCTCGGAATAGCTTAATTGGGGTTTGCGGTGGTTTGGAAACGGAAAAACGGGGAAGTCACGAGATTCTCCTCAACGACTACGGTAGTGTCCTAGAAGTTATGGCAAAAGTGCACCCGAAAAAATCAAAAGTGATTTAATTAACAAATTTTAAAAATTAGTTTTCTGTAAGTGGAGTTTTTTTTATATTAAGAAGTGATAATTAAAATTAAGTAACTGTTGAATAGATAAAGAAAAAACGAAGAAGAAAATTTGGAAAGAAGGAGGAATAAAAAACTAAGAAAGTGGGAGTATAGTACTTCGACTTAATATTAGGTAAAAGTCTTTGTTCCCTATGGAGCAAAATAGTTTTTTTTTGTAAATTTTTTTTTAATGCAAAATTTAATTAGGCACAGCATCCGAGGCGGTATCCGTACGTCGTTTTTTTTTTTTTGGTATCGGCAGTGAATCTTTGGCGGTAATCAGTGGACAGTAATCTTGGTGGCAGCAGAAAGTTTTTGGAGGTGACATAAAGAGAATGGTTGCATTGGATGAGTTTTTTTGAGGAAACTACAGGAGTCACCAAACACCGAATTTAGAAGTCGGCACCATTCGGATCACAAAAGAAAGGAAACTATCACCTGTATGTACCCAACATTTTTTTGTCTTTAAATTATCTTTTTGATTTGCCATTAAATAAGTAGAGGTGGAATATTCCACTTGAGGTTTGTGCATAAGCTAGAAACGATGCTGTGCCTTGAATTTGTCGTAGCTAAGCCACAACCCACTTTCTTAGCCGATGTCGTAACCAGCAGAGACAAATAACCAGACAGTTTAGCAGATAAAATAAGCAGAGACGTCCACCTATATCTACCGGAAATCCTTTGATTATTTTTTGGCGATGGTTATTTTTTCTTAATTTCATTTGTGTCGTTATTAATTTATTTAGTTTAAGTTTTTTTTTTGTTATAAATGATATTTACCTGTTGTGGATGTGATGACGACCCCCATGAGGAACCTCAGGCTTCCAATCCCTATCGTTCGGCAAAGAATTTTAAGTTATCGTTGCATTCAGCTTAATTAAGTGCCCCCCCAACGGAACAAAAAGAGCTCTTTTTATTTCTTGCGACTGGATTAGGCTACATAGAAACGCCCATAAGGTGGTGATACGTCTTTTATGGTAAAAAGAAGGGAGGGTGGAGTCGTCCCTCTTTGGGCCTAGTTTTTCTTTTGGGTGTCTTCATCGTTTGTAACAGTTTTCTTCTTTTTATTTATATTTTGTTTTCTGTGGTTCCTATTTGTGTATTTGGTAGGTTAATATATGAAGATTTAGTTGAGAACTTAACCATAATTAAAATTTTATTTAAGTATCAATAAAAAAAAATGAAAATTTTGTGAACATCGCCAATTTGAGCTTTTTATTATGCGGTGTTGAGAGAATTTTCCAGGGGGTGGTAGAGGCGACATAGTGGGCGGAATGTTACGATGAGGAGGTAAGTGCGAGGACTTAAGGGGAATTCCAGAACTTAGGCCCCGGAATTCCAGGAGTGGTGAGGGTAAGCCAGCACTGCACCACCAACAGCAGTGCATTCCCGAGATGAAGAGGCGCAGGTATGTCTAAGGATCGAAGTTGGCATGTAAGTTTTTTTGTTTGTAAGAGGTGAGGTCTAGTGGGAGGCAAAATCCCCCCCTACGTCCGGCGAGCTAAGCCGCGCATCGCTAGCATGCCATGGTCTACCCACTGGACACTCGTCCCCCCCCCCTATCCTAATCCTCGATTCCTTTCCTTGGAGTTTCCTTTCTTACCTCTCCCTTCTCGTCTTTTTCCTATCTTTTCATTTTCCTTCTCCCTATCCTATCCGAATCCCCTCTCCACCCGTTCGCTCCTCATTTCCTCATCCTAATTGCCTCATAATATTACAAATATGGCGCCCAACGTATTGTGTTCGTTTAGTCTTGTCCGTTGTCTTCATTGTTATCCGGAGTGGCTGTTGGTATCATCGTTACAATACGTAAGTCTTGTTCGGGAAAGCTTATGCATACCCGGACAATCGCGACGAGGCGTGGCGATGTTACTAGCAGAAACAACTGATAATATGTTATGTGGTCACCTCCCCCGTCAAGTCATCACCTCGTAAGTCTTTTTTGGGAAGGTTTGTAACGGACTCAATTAATCGCGACGAGATGATGATGGGACGGTGGATGTGATTAGTGTCCAGTCTAGTGTTAATTGTGACTGCCAACATGGCTGGACTGATTCAATTGACAAATGTTCGTATCAATGTCGTTTTGTATGTGTATGAGATGCATACCTGTGTTCGCTTCACCTTGGGAACTATGGAAGAGTTCCTGACCTCCAAAATTCGTACCGTAAGGAAGAAGAATAGAATGCCCTCAAACCCCTTAGTAGTCGCCCGAAACACCCCCGAACTAATCATACAACAAATAATAAAATATACATTTTTTTTTTGATACTTTTGTTTACGGGATATAGTTTGAAGTTTTTTTTTGTTATTTTTGATGTAACCGTTTTTTTTTTGTGACATTTACATTACTTATTGCGTGGTTAATAAACTGGATTCGTTGTGTGGTTTTATCACTTTTATTGTTTATTTTGATTATTTTTTTTATTACATATATTTGTTTTTTTTGTGTCTTTATCAAAGCGGTTGGCAGGAAATTCGAAGGTCAATTTAGTTTTTTTGTCGACTTTTTCTATTATTATTATTATTTTCTATTATTATTATTAGTTTTTTTTTGTTCAACATTATTGCTTAATAATAGATTTTATCGTTTAAAAATTTCTAGTTATTTATTTTAAGTATTTATGTTTTTTGAGTTTTACTTATTTATATATTTACTGGTTATCTATTTATTTAATTTTAGGTGTTATCTAAATGGTTTAAATTTGAAGTCCTAGTTGTGTATATATCTATTATTTAAATATTTATTTATTTATTTTTTTTTTACTTGTTATTTATTTAGTTTAAATGTTAGTAATTTTACTCGTCAGTTAGTTTGGTCGATATTTTAAAATCGTTAGTCAGTTATTTTAACAGTTATTTTAGCTTAATTATATATGTAAGTATTACTTGTTTTTTTTTGGTTATTTATTTATTTATTCGAATTTGTGATTATTTTAGTTAATTTAGTTAGTTTAAGATATTTTATTTGTTAAGATTCATAATTGTGCGTTTGATTTCATGCTTTTTATATTTATCTTTTTTTTTGGTTACCCTTTTTTTGTCTATTCAATGTCATATATTTAGTAAGAATTATTATTTAGTTAAGATTTAAGATTTACTTGTTTGATTTAAGTGTTATTTATTTATTTATTTGTGTTTTGATTTTTCATTGATTTTTTGTTAGTTAAATAACGACTAGTTTTGAATGTACTTAAGTTTATTTATGATAGTTTATGTTAGATTAAGTAAGGTATAAGAACAATTTCAGATAAGAACTTAACTTAGGTACTAAGAAGTAAGAAGGTCATATATATATATAATACAAAAAATATAAAAAAAAGGGAAATCAAAATATAACTAAAAGTTGAACAAAAACCGAAAGAAAAAAGAAAAAAAGGTGTTTTTAGATACATAAGCAATAGTATAAGTACTTAAATTATAGAAAAATAAATAGGTTAACATAGTTATAGGGTGCACTGGTCATTTGTAGGGCTTGTTTGTACTTGGTCGTGCTTATCCTTTTCGCCGTTTGTATATGAACCCTGAAGAGGAAAGAAAAATTAATCAGATAATATATAAACAGACCCGTGCAGTGACACGTTCTTACTTTACAAATCTCGTAGCCAATAAGCCATTAAGTCGTTCACCGGCCAAAGTTCCTGCTAACCGCCAGGGGGTCTCCTCAAAAACCCCTATGGTGATTCCTCCTGTGTACTCCGTTCCACCACCTTCGATTCCTAGAACGGATAGTCGAACAGGGTGTTCCACCGGCACTATCGACTCTCCGTCGTATAGCTGTTTGACGGGAGCCGGAAACTCTCGTGCGAATTCGACGGGAGCCAAGATGACTGGAGGGTGGTGCCTGAAACACAAATGAAAAATTCCAGTGACATAGGAGCTTTCATTGCCGACACGGAGGTAGCAGAAGCCGTCCTATCGGGGAGAGTTTCGGCCGAGATGGAGGTTCCCGGAAACCAACTGGTAGGATTGTTGGACGAGACAGCGCGATCCTGCGGTAGTGAGAGGACACCGATTAATGGGGAACAGAATATTAGGAATTCAATACTTACACAGGATAGGACTGGAAGTGCTAGCAGCGGAGAGGTCAATGGAGTAGGTATTCCCGCTGATGTGATGGCGACAATTAATGTGGCTGTCGTAAACGCCTGTACCCGCTTCACCAGTTCTCTGAGAGCAGAATTGGCCGAATCCTTGAAGACGGAGATTAAACGGAATTTCCTCGAGCTACTGGAGGATCGCGGTCAAGGGACGATTGCATGCTGGAACTGCAAGGTGCCAGGACATACCTTCATGGATTGTCCTTCCACAACGAGGAACGTCTTCTGCTACCGATGTGGACTGGATGGCGTAATTACCCCGAAGTGCCGCAACTGCAACCCGGAAAACCGGAGCAGGAGCGCGACTGTAATGGGGGAGTCGTGTTCCACCCAGACAGCCCAGTGGCAGAATCCGGAGAAATAGAATCACCTAGGGAAGAAAAAAGAATTACGATATTAAAAAGAAATGGAGAATGTAATGTAAAGGTAAATAGCAAATTAAAAGAAATAAGACCGTTACATGTGCGGCTAAGGGAATATCAAGCAAGAAAGACAACGTTAATGGAGCATGTTATCGATACCGGGACAGCTGATCCTGTTAAGCAGCGACACTATCCTGTTTCGCCAGCGGTACAAACCTTATTGTACCAGGAAATAGATCGGATGTTGAAGCTTGGCGTTATCGAGGAAAGTGAAAGTCCTTGGTGCTCACCGGTTGTCCTTATAAAAAAACCAGGTGAAAATGGTACTACTAAGTATCGTTTTTGTCTGGATTCGCGTAAGGTCAATGCGTTGAGTAAAAAGGACGCCAACCCACTTCCTCATATCGACGGACTTCTCAGCCGTCTACCCAACACCTATTTTATCAGTAGTGTGGATTTGAAGGAAGCTTTTTGGCAAATACCGCTGGAGAAAGAGAGTAGAGAGAAGACTGCGTTTGCGGTACCGGGAAGACCCTTATACCAATTCACGGTAATGCCTTTTGGGCTGTGTAATGCAGCTCAAAGACTTTGTCGTTTAATGGATAAGGTTATACCTGCATGACTCAGGGACAACGTTTTCGTGTATTTAGACGACTTGCTGATCATCGCGCCGGATTTCCAGACCCATATCAACTTGCTAGGAGAAGTAGCCGAGTGCTTAAGAAAAGCAAATCTCACCATCAACGTTAAAAAGTCGAAATTTTGTTTCAAGGAACTGAAGTATCTGGGATTTATCGTTGGTGGAGGGAAGATGAAAACGGATCCAGCTAAAGTCGAAGCAGTGGTGGATTTTCCGACACCGAAAAATCCAAGACAGGTGCGCCGACTACTTGGTCTAGCAGGTTGGTATAAAAGTTCATCAAAGACTTTTCTAGCTTGACCGCCCCCCTCACGGACACGTTGAAGAAGAAAGACGGTAAGTTCGCAATGACTGAGGAAGCTATCGAGGCCTTCCGAAAGTTAAAAAGAGCGCTTACAACAGCCCCTGTTTTGACACATCCCGATTTCAAGAAGCGATTCTTTATTCAGTGTGACGCGTCCGACTCTGGTATTGGAGCGGTGTTGTTTCAACGGACGGATGACGACGAAGAGGTGCCAATTTCATACTTTTCCCAGAAGTTGAACAGGTGCCAAAGGAACTATACGGTGACCGAGAAGGAGTGTATGGCAGCTGTGATGGCGATCAAAAAGTTTAGGCCCTATGTCGAGGGCATGGATTTCACTGTCATCACGGACCACTCCAGCCTTAAGTGGTTGATGACAATGAAAGACCTGAGTGGCCGGTTGGCAAGGTGGAGTCTGGACTTACAATCGTATGCCTTCGACATAGAACACCGGAAGGGAGCCTTAAATGTAGTTCCAGACACTCTTTCTCGGGCCCACCTGGAAAGTATGGAAATCGTGGAGATCGCACCATTGATCGATTTGGCGTCCGAAGAATTCCAGTCGGAAGAATACCAGAGTTTGATAACAACAATAATAGCGCATCAGAATGAGCTCCCTGATCTCAAGATCGAAGACAATTACGTCTACAAACGTTCTTTTCCCGATGCTAACGGGGAAACACAAGTTGAACACAGCTGGAGATTGTGGGTACCATCAGGTCTAACCAACGACCTAGTAGTTAATGCGCACGACCCCCCTCAAGCCACCCATGGAGGTATTGCGAAAACCTTAAATCGCTTGCGGCAATATTTCTATTGGCCGAACATGACCCTCCAAATAAGGCAACACGTTCTTAATTGTTCTATCTGTAAGCAATGCCAACCCTCCAACCAAGTCCTACGTCCACCTATTTCGAGCGCCTTTCATGTTGAACGTCCCTTTCAGAAAATATACGTAGATTTTCTTGGTCCCTACCCTAGGTCGAAAGCCGGCAACTCGTATGTTTTCGTTGTTTTAGAACATTTGTCTAAGTATGTGTTTTTAGAACCGTTGCGTACAGCCACCACGAGTAACATCATCAAATTCCTTCGGAACGACATTTTTAACACCTTCGGGGTGCCCCAAATCATTCACTCGGACAACGGCAAGCAATTTTTGGCAAAAGAATTCCAAAATCTGTTGAAAAATTACGGTATACGACATTTCCGTACAGCCAACTATTCGCCGCAGTCCAATGCCTCCGAAAGAGTAAATCGGACTCTTCTAGCCGCGATACGTTCCTATTTAAAAGACGATCAACGCGACTGGGATATACACTTGAGAGAAGTTCGGTCCACTCTGCTACTGGAGTGTCGCCCTATTTCGCGCTCTTCGGAACAAATATGATGACCCATGGTTCAGGTTACGAACTAGCGCGGAAGCTAAGAGTAGTGGAAGATGGTGAGCTGCAAATCTTACCCAGACACAACCGACTACAATGTATCCGTGACAAAGTCAAGGAAAGCATAATAAAAGCAAACGAAAAGAGTGCTAAGGTGTATAACATGCGATCCCGATATGTGAAATACGCACCGGGGCAGGAAGTATACAAACGAAACTTCGTCCTTAGTGATACTTCTAAATACTTAGCCTCGAAATTATGCCCCAAGTTTGTCAAATGTCGGATAGTAAAAGCAGTAGGGAAAAATATGTATGAGCTAGAAACTCTAAAAGGGAAGAAAATTGGAATTTTCCACGCCAAAGACATCAAACAATAACATCTGTGATATTAGTATGTAAGTCTCGTACTATCCTAACTAGCAGAAAAGTCCTGGATGAACGCTACGGTACCTCTTGGTACGTTATGTATTTTAGGATATTATTTGATAGTATTTATTCTGTTTATTTATTTATTTTATTAATTTATTTATTTATTTTATTAATTTATTTATTTATTTTATTAGTTTATTTATTTATTTTACTAATTTGTTCCTTATTTTATTATTTATTTTATATAATTAAGTTTTAATTTGTGTATGTACTTATGTATTTGTATGTTATACGTTCGATTTTTATGTTATTTTATCAGCATTCACTTACTTATTTATGTGTTATTTATTTAATTTATTTACTTGTGTATTGTTAGTTTTTATTATTTATCTAATTGTTGATTATTATATTTTTTTTATTTATTTTAGATTAATTTTAATTTATATTTTTCTAATTTTATTAAACTTTGTGTAATTTTATTTCGTTGTTTTGTTTTATTGTAGTTATTTTACTTTTCGATTAGGTATTTATTTATTTTATTTAGTTATTTGATTGTTGTTTCTTTGTTAATGTATGTTATTTTTTTTGTAAGTTAGGGTATTGTCGTTTCATACTCGGCTATATATATATAGTAGGTAATATATAATTTGTTCGTAACTTCACCGTTCACTGGACCGTTCAGCTTCGCTACGTACAACCCTCTTCGTTAATTCGAAGATCACCTACCCTAAAATGTGCAATACTAAATGCAGTAAAGCCTATCAAACTGTGATATTCGTGTTTGTTTTGTGTTAATATTAGATAAAAGAAAACAGTTAAATCTAAAAGTTACATTTGAAAAAAAAAATATTAACAATCTATAACACTTACGGGGTCCATGAAGGCTCGACCGTTTTCTTTTTCTGAAGAAAGTAATGGCTCGACGTCTAGATGGAATTAAGGCTATTCCACCTCCCCTATGAATAAGAAAGTCAGTTGTTAGCTTTATGTAAGCACGAGTATGGGAAGCATACATACCGATTTGCGTCAAATGAAATAGTTGCCCGGCTTTGGTTTTGTGGGTTCTTCCCCACCGTCTCAGTTCGCCTTGTTGTCCACCGTCTTTGTCCTGAATATAATTCCGCCAGATCCGGAGGTTTGTTACGGCTACCTGTAAGGAAAAAAAAATATTATAATTTGTATTAAAAATAAGAAAATAAAATCATAAATTACCGGCATCTGTTCGGCTCGGTGAAATCCTCCTTGATGCACACTTTGCATATATGTGGCTGTTGTCTGGGAAAACAATCTAAAAAGAAATCAGAATAAGAAATTTTTTTTTGTTCACAAAAGTAATATCAATAGTTATTAGGTTCAACATGCAACATGAAACAATGATAATAACAATAATAACACTATAACAACAACTAAGACTGAAAATGAGCACATATCTACTTTTATTTGTACCTATGGCTATAGGTACAAATGCGACATTTTTGTTGACACAAAAAAGAACACAAAAGTCGCAAACAATTATTTTTGTTAGGGATTTTTGTTTGTTGGTCAATTGTTAATTGGTAATTATTGTTGTTATTGTTATTGTTTCACATCACGGAAAATACAATTTGTTTTTTTTTTTGAAAAAATAAAGAAAACACGAACCGAATGAATGAATGAATGAATTTTATTGAGTCTTTTTAAATCGGTTACAATGTTCACTTATTCTATCTTATTAAAATAATGTACAAAAGTGGCTGTAATGTATGGCCTTCTTTTTTCAGTTGTTATTCTTTAAAAGCCTCGTGGCGAACTGTTTGAGACGGTTGTCTGTTATATACAATCGATACTTATACTAACTTAAATACTAAGATACATACATAAAATGCGCCAGTACATTAAGGAGAGAATATTCTATTATATTCTTGCAATTTGATATTTTGTCTCTATTGATTCGTTATGTCTTTTGTTTTATTTTTACAATTAGATGTTTATTTAATACATGAGTGTATTAATTCATATGAGTTTCGAATTAGAGTGCTCGAAGTGCGAGTTTACGATAAGAAGATACATTCTTATATTACGATGAGCAATGGCTCTATACATATATAATACATATAGTTAAAATTTACGACATTTTAAACTTTAAGTTACAAAAATCTTGTCAAGTGTAATTAAATGAGTTTAGTTCTACACTTAGATACAATACTGTTACATATAGGTTAGTTAATAAGAGATAAAAAATGTGTATGAGCATTTACATCTTACAAACATTATAACCAAAAATTAAAATGCTCAGTTTCATCTGGCGTGATATTATATTATAATGTTTAATGAGAAAAAAATTAATTAAATTCAAGTAACTTATATATTTTTTATTTTTTATTTACAGTTGCAGCGTTTTCCCTTCCAACGCTGAAATTGCGCGTTACTGGCAGTATCACTTAGGGAAATTTCCTCGCTTTCGGGATCTTCAAGAGTATTGATAAATTACAGTTGCTGTTGCTGTGCTGTGACCGTTGTAACTGTGATTAACAATTGCTGCACTTTTGGGCGTGTTGTCACGTGTTTTAATCTTTTTTTTTAGATTTTATCAAACTGTTAACTGTTGCTGGAGTTGCTAGTTGCTGGATTGCTGTCTGCTGTCGGCAAAACACGTCCGCCCGTGAGGGCGGTCCAGACCGAACTCGAAAACACGAACCGAGTGAAATAAACATTTGACGGCAGAGAAGGAAAAATAAAACTAGATTTAGTTCTGTCAGATTTTGTTCCAGATAACTCGAATTCGCCGAGAGTAAAAAGAAAGCGAACGGAGTGGTGGAAATGGATGGAAGTACGAAATATTAATACTGTGGGGAAATTTGGGAGCAATTTTCTCCTTTGTATTACGTATTAAGAGGTGTTAGGGGGGAGCTCCAGTTCGCGATTCCCATAGGTGGTGGAGTCAACGGATTTTCGTCCTCTAATTCACCTCGGAATAGCTTAATTGGGGTTTGCGGTGGTTTGGAAACGGAAAAACGGGGAAGTCACGAGATTCTCCTCAACGACTACGGTAGTGTCCTAGAAGTTATGGCAAAAGTGCACCCGAAAAAATCAAAAGTGATTTAATTAACAAATTTTAAAAATTAGTTTTCTGTAAGTGGAGTTTTTTTTATATTAAGAAGTGATAATTAAAATTAAGTAACTGTTGAATAGATAAAGAAAAAACGAAGAAGAAAATTTGGAAAGAAGGAGGAATAAAAAACTAAGAAAGTGGGAGTATAGTACTTCGACTTAATATTAGGTAAAAGTCTTTGTTCCCTATGGAGCAAAATAGTTTTTTTTTGTAAATTTTTTTTTAATGCAAAATTTAATTAGGCACAGCATCCGAGGCGGTATCCGTACGTCGTTTTTTTTTTTTTGGTATCGGCAGTGAATCTTTGGCGGTAATCAGTGGACAGTAATCTTGGTGGCAGCAGAAAGTTTTTGGAGGTGACATAAAGAGAATGGTTGCATTGGATGAGTTTTTTTGAGGAAACTACAGGAGTCACCAAACACCGAATTTAGAAGTCGGCACCATTCGGATCACAAAAGAAAGGAAACTATCACCTGTATGTACCCAACATTTTTTTGTCTTTAAATTATCTTTTTGATTTGCCATTAAATAAGTAGAGGTGGAATATTCCACTTGAGGTTTGTGCATAAGCTAGAAACGATGCTGTGCCTTGAATTTGTCGTAGCTAAGCCACAACCCACTTTCTTAGCCGATGTCGTAACCAGCAGAGACAAATAACCAGACAGTTTAGCAGATAAAATAAGCAGAGACGTCCACCTATATCTACCGGAAATCCTTTGATTATTTTTTGGCGATGGTTATTTTTTCTTAATTTCATTTGTGTCGTTATTAATTTATTTAGTTTAAGTTTTTTTTTTGTTATAAATGATATTTACCTGTTGTGGATGTGATGACGACCCCCATGAGGAACCTCAGGCTTCCAATCCCTATCGTTCGGCAAAGAATTTTAAGTTATCGTTGCATTCAGCTTAATTAAGTGCCCCCCCAACGGAACAAAAAGAGCTCTTTTTATTTCTTGCGACTGGATTAGGCTACATAGAAACGCCCATAAGGTGGTGATACGTCTTTTATGGTAAAAAGAAGGGAGGGTGGAGTCGTCCCTCTTTGGGCCTAGTTTTTCTTTTGGGTGTCTTCATCGTTTGTAACAGTTTTCTTCTTTTTATTTATATTTTGTTTTCTGTGGTTCCTATTTGTGTATTTGGTAGGTTAATATATGAAGATTTAGTTGAGAACTTAACCATAATTAAAATTTTATTTAAGTATCAATAAAAAAAAATGAAAATTTTGTGAACATCGCCAATTTGAGCTTTTTATTATGCGGTGTTGAGAGAATTTTCCAGGGGGTGGTAGAGGCGACATAGTGGGCGGAATGTTACGATGAGGAGGTAAGTGCGAGGACTTAAGGGGAATTCCAGAACTTAGGCCCCGGAATTCCAGGAGTGGTGAGGGTAAGCCAGCACTGCACCACCAACAGCAGTGCATTCCCGAGATGAAGAGGCGCAGGTATGTCTAAGGATCGAAGTTGGCATGTAAGTTTTTTTGTTTGTAAGAGGTGAGGTCTAGTGGGAGGCAAAATCCCCCCCTACGTCCGGCGAGCTAAGCCGCGCATCGCTAGCATGCCATGGTCTACCCACTGGACACTCGTCCCCCCCCCCCCTATCCTAATCCTCGATTCCTTTCCTTGGAGTTTCCTTTCTTACCTCTCCCTTCTCGTCTTTTTCCTATCTTTTCATTTTCCTTCTCCCTATCCTATCCGAATCCCCTCTCCACCCGTTCGCTCCTCATTTCCTCATCCTAATTGCCTCATAATATTACAAATATGGCGCCCAACGTATTGTGTTCGTTTAGTCTTGTCCGTTGTCTTCATTGTTATCCGGAGTGGCTGTTGGTATCATCGTTACAATACGTAAGTCTTGTTCGGGAAAGCTTATGCATACCCGGACAATCGCGACGAGGCGTGGCGATGTTACTAGCAGAAACAACTGATAATATGTTATGTGGTCACCTCCCCCGTCAAGTCATCACCTCGTAAGTCTTTTTTGGGAAGGTTTGTAACGGACTCAATTAATCGCGACGAGATGATGATGGGACGGTGGATGTGATTAGTGTCCAGTCTAGTGTTAATTGTGACTGCCAACATGGCTGGACTGATTCAATTGACAAATGTTCGTATCAATGTCGTTTTGTATGTGTATGAGATGCATACCTGTGTTCGCTTCACCTTGGGAACTATGGAAGAGTTCCTGACCTCCAAAATTCGTACCGTAAGGAAGAAGAATAGAATGCCCTCAAACCCCTTAGTAGTCGCCCGAAACACCCCCGAACTAATCATACAACAAATAATAAAATATACATTTTTTTTTTGATACTTTTGTTTACGGGATATAGTTTGAAGTTTTTTTTTGTTATTTTTGATGTAACCGTTTTTTTTTTGTGACATTTACATTACTTATTGCGTGGTTAATAAACTGGATTCGTTGTGTGGTTTTATCACTTTTATTGTTTATTTTGATTATTTTTTTTATTACATATATTTGTTTTTTTTGTGTCTTTATCAAAGCGGTTGGCAGGAAATTCGAAGGTCAATTTAGTTTTTTTGTCGACTTTTTCTATTATTATTATTATTTTCTATTATTATTATTAGTTTTTTTTTGTTCAACATTATTGCTTAATAATAGATTTTATCGTTTAAAAATTTCTAGTTATTTATTTTAAGTATTTATGTTTTTTGAGTTTTACTTATTTATATATTTACTGGTTATCTATTTATTTAATTTTAGGTGTTATCTAAATGGTTTAAATTTGAAGTCCTAGTTGTGTATATATCTATTATTTAAATATTTATTTATTTATTTTTTTTTTACTTGTTATTTATTTAGTTTAAATGTTAGTAATTTTACTCGTCAGTTAGTTTGGTCGATATTTTAAAATCGTTAGTCAGTTATTTTAACAGTTATTTTAGCTTAATTATATATGTAAGTATTACTTGTTTTTTTTTGGTTATTTATTTATTTATTCGAATTTGTGATTATTTTAGTTAATTTAGTTAGTTTAAGATATTTTATTTGTTAAGATTCATAATTGTGCGTTTGATTTCATGCTTTTTATATTTATCTTTTTTTTTGGTTACCCTTTTTTTGTCTATTCAATGTCATATATTTAGTAAGAATTATTATTTAGTTAAGATTTAAGATTTACTTGTTTGATTTAAGTGTTATTTATTTATTTATTTGTGTTTTGATTTTTCATTGATTTTTTGTTAGTTAAATAACGACTAGTTTTGAATGTACTTAAGTTTATTTATGATAGTTTATGTTAGATTAAGTAAGGTATAAGAACAATTTCAGATAAGAACTTAACTTAGGTACTAAGAAGTAAGAAGGTCATATATATATATAATACAAAAAATATAAAAAAAAGGGAAATCAAAATATAACTAAAAGTTGAACAAAAACCGAAAGAAAAAAGAAAAAAAGGTGTTTTTAGATACATAAGCAATAGTATAAGTACTTAAATTATAGAAAAATAAATAGGTTAACATAGTTATAGGGTGCACTGGTCATTTGTAGGGCTTGTTTGTACTTGGTCGTGCTTATCCTTTTCGCCGTTTGTATATGAACCCTGAAGAGGAAAGAAAAATTAATCAGATAATATATAAACAGACCCGTGCAGTGACACGTTCTTACTTTACAAATCTCGTAGCCAATAAGCCATTAAGTCGTTCACCGGCCAAAGTTCCTGCTAACCGCCAGGGGGTCTCCTCAAAAACCCCTATGGTGATTCCTCCTGTGTACTCCGTTCCACCACCTTCGATTCCTAGAACGGATAGTCGAACAGGGTGTTCCACCGGCACTATCGACTCTCCGTCGTATAGCTGTTTGACGGGAGCCGGAAACTCTCGTGCGAATTCGACGGGAGCCAAGATGACTGGAGGGTGGTGCCTGAAACACAAATGAAAAATTCCAGTGACATAGGAGCTTTCATTGCCGACACGGAGGTAGCAGAAGCCGTCCTATCGGGGAGAGTTTCGGCCGAGATGGAGGTTCCCGGAAACCAACTGGTAGGATTGTTGGACGAGACAGCGCGATCCTGCGGTAGTGAGAGGACACCGATTAATGGGGAACAGAATATTAGGAATTCAATACTTACACAGGATAGGACTGGAAGTGCTAGCAGCGGAGAGGTCAATGGAGTAGGTATTCCCGCTGATGTGATGGCGACAATTAATGTGGCTGTCGTAAACGCCTGTACCCGCTTCACCAGTTCTCTGAGAGCAGAATTGGCCGAATCCTTGAAGACGGAGATTAAACGGAATTTCCTCGAGCTACTGGAGGATCGCGGTCAAGGGACGATTGCATGCTGGAACTGCAAGGTGCCAGGACATACCTTCATGGATTGTCCTTCCACAACGAGGAACGTCTTCTGCTACCGATGTGGACTGGATGGCGTAATTACCCCGAAGTGCCGCAACTGCAACCCGGAAAACCGGAGCAGGAGCGCGACTGTAATGGGGGAGTCGTGTTCCACCCAGACAGCCCAGTGGCAGAATCCGGAGAAATAGAATCACCTAGGGAAGAAAAAAGAATTACGATATTAAAAAGAAATGGAGAATGTAATGTAAAGGTAAATAGCAAATTAAAAGAAATAAGACCGTTACATGTGCGGCTAAGGGAATATCAAGCAAGAAAGACAACGTTAATGGAGCATGTTATCGATACCGGGACAGCTGATCCTGTTAAGCAGCGACACTATCCTGTTTCGCCAGCGGTACAAACCTTATTGTACCAGGAAATAGATCGGATGTTGAAGCTTGGCGTTATCGAGGAAAGTGAAAGTCCTTGGTGCTCACCGGTTGTCCTTATAAAAAAACCAGGTGAAAATGGTACTACTAAGTATCGTTTTTGTCTGGATTCGCGTAAGGTCAATGCGTTGAGTAAAAAGGACGCCAACCCACTTCCTCATATCGACGGACTTCTCAGCCGTCTACCCAACACCTATTTTATCAGTAGTGTGGATTTGAAGGAAGCTTTTTGGCAAATACCGCTGGAGAAAGAGAGTAGAGAGAAGACTGCGTTTGCGGTACCGGGAAGACCCTTATACCAATTCACGGTAATGCCTTTTGGGCTGTGTAATGCAGCTCAAAGACTTTGTCGTTTAATGGATAAGGTTATACCTGCATGACTCAGGGACAACGTTTTCGTGTATTTAGACGACTTGCTGATCATCGCGCCGGATTTCCAGACCCATATCAACTTGCTAGGAGAAGTAGCCGAGTGCTTAAGAAAAGCAAATCTCACCATCAACGTTAAAAAGTCGAAATTTTGTTTCAAGGAACTGAAGTATCTGGGATTTATCGTTGGTGGAGGGAAGATGAAAACGGATCCAGCTAAAGTCGAAGCAGTGGTGGATTTTCCGACACCGAAAAATCCAAGACAGGTGCGCCGACTACTTGGTCTAGCAGGTTGGTATAAAAGTTCATCAAAGACTTTTCTAGCTTGACCGCCCCCCTCACGGACACGTTGAAGAAGAAAGACGGTAAGTTCGCAATGACTGAGGAAGCTATCGAGGCCTTCCGAAAGTTAAAAAGAGCGCTTACAACAGCCCCTGTTTTGACACATCCCGATTTCAAGAAGCGATTCTTTATTCAGTGTGACGCGTCCGACTCTGGTATTGGAGCGGTGTTGTTTCAACGGACGGATGACGACGAAGAGGTGCCAATTTCATACTTTTCCCAGAAGTTGAACAGGTGCCAAAGGAACTATACGGTGACCGAGAAGGAGTGTATGGCAGCTGTGATGGCGATCAAAAAGTTTAGGCCCTATGTCGAGGGCATGGATTTCACTGTCATCACGGACCACTCCAGCCTTAAGTGGTTGATGACAATGAAAGACCTGAGTGGCCGGTTGGCAAGGTGGAGTCTGGACTTACAATCGTATGCCTTCGACATAGAACACCGGAAGGGAGCCTTAAATGTAGTTCCAGACACTCTTTCTCGGGCCCACCTGGAAAGTATGGAAATCGTGGAGATCGCACCATTGATCGATTTGGCGTCCGAAGAATTCCAGTCGGAAGAATACCAGAGTTTGATAACAACAATAATAGCGCATCAGAATGAGCTCCCTGATCTCAAGATCGAAGACAATTACGTCTACAAACGTTCTTTTCCCGATGCTAACGGGGAAACACAAGTTGAACACAGCTGGAGATTGTGGGTACCATCAGGTCTAACCAACGACCTAGTAGTTAATGCGCACGACCCCCCTCAAGCCACCCATGGAGGTATTGCGAAAACCTTAAATCGCTTGCGGCAATATTTCTATTGGCCGAACATGACCCTCCAAATAAGGCAACACGTTCTTAATTGTTCTATCTGTAAGCAATGCCAACCCTCCAACCAAGTCCTACGTCCACCTATTTCGAGCGCCTTTCATGTTGAACGTCCCTTTCAGAAAATATACGTAGATTTTCTTGGTCCCTACCCTAGGTCGAAAGCCGGCAACTCGTATGTTTTCGTTGTTTTAGAACATTTGTCTAAGTATGTGTTTTTAGAACCGTTGCGTACAGCCACCACGAGTAACATCATCAAATTCCTTCGGAACGACATTTTTAACACCTTCGGGGTGCCCCAAATCATTCACTCGGACAACGGCAAGCAATTTTTGGCAAAAGAATTCCAAAATCTGTTGAAAAATTACGGTATACGACATTTCCGTACAGCCAACTATTCGCCGCAGTCCAATGCCTCCGAAAGAGTAAATCGGACTCTTCTAGCCGCGATACGTTCCTATTTAAAAGACGATCAACGCGACTGGGATATACACTTGAGAGAAGTTCGGTCCACTCTGCTACTGGAGTGTCGCCCTATTTCGCGCTCTTCGGAACAAATATGATGACCCATGGTTCAGGTTACGAACTAGCGCGGAAGCTAAGAGTACTGGAAGATGGTGAGCTGCAAATCTTACCCAGACACAACCGACTACAATGTATCCGTGACAAAGTCAAGGAAAGCATAATAAAAGCAAACGAAAAGAGTGCTAAGGTGTATAACATGCGATCCCGATATGTGAAATACGCACCGGGGCAGGAAGTATACAAACGAAACTTCGTCCTTAGTGATACTTCTAAATACTTAGCCTCGAAATTATGCCCCAAGTTTGTCAAATGTCGGATAGTAAAAGCAGTAGGGAAAAATATGTATGAGCTAGAAACTCTAAAAGGGAAGAAAATTGGAATTTTCCACGCCAAAGACATCAAACAATAACATCTGTGATATTAGTATGTAAGTCTCGTACTATCCTAACTAGCAGAAAAGTCCTGGATGAACGCTACGGTACCTCTTGGTACGTTATGTATTTTAGGATATTATTTGATAGTATTTATTCTGTTTATTTATTTATTTTATTAATTTATTTATTTATTTTATTAATTTATTTATTTATTTTATTAGTTTATTTATTTATTTTACTAATTTGTTCCTTATTTTATTATTTATTTTATATAATTAAGTTTTAATTTGTGTATGTACTTATGTATTTGTATGTTATACGTTCGATTTTTATGTTATTTTATCAGCATTCACTTACTTATTTATGTGTTATTTATTTAATTTATTTACTTGTGTATTGTTAGTTTTTATTATTTATCTAATTGTTGATTATTATATTTTTTTTATTTATTTTAGATTAATTTTAATTTATATTTTTCTAATTTTATTAAACTTTGTGTAATTTTATTTCGTTGTTTTGTTTTATTGTAGTTATTTTACTTTTCGATTAGGTATTTATTTATTTTATTTAGTTATTTGATTGTTGTTTCTTTGTTAATGTATGTTATTTTTTTTGTAAGTTAGGGTATTGTCGTTTCATACTCGGCTATATATATATAGTAGGTAATATATAATTTGTTCGTAACTTCACCGTTCACTGGACCGTTCAGCTTCGCTACGTACAACCCTCTTCGTTAATTCGAAGATCACCTACCCTAAAATGTGCAATACTAAATGCAGTAAAGCCTATCAAACTGTGATATTCGTGTTTGTTTTGTGTTAATATTAGATAAAAGAAAACAGTTAAATCTAAAAGTTACATTTGAAAAAAAAAATATTAACAATCTATAACACTTACGGGGTCCATGAAGGCTCGACCGTTTTCTTTTTCTGAAGAAAGTAATGGCTCGACGTCTAGATGGAATTAAGGCTATTCCACCTCCCCTATGAATAAGAAAGTCAGTTGTTAGCTTTATGTAAGCACGAGTATGGGAAGCATACATACCGATTTGCGTCAAATGAAATAGTTGCCCGGCTTTGGTTTTGTGGGTTCTTCCCCACCGTCTCAGTTCGCCTTGTTGTCCACCGTCTTTGTCCTGAATATAATTCCGCCAGATCCGGAGGTTTGTTACGGCTACCTGTAAGGAAAAAAAAATATTATAATTTGTATTAAAAATAAGAAAATAAAATCATAAATTACCGGCATCTGTTCGGCTCGGTGAAATCCTCCTTGATGCACACTTTGCATATATGTGGCTGTTGTCTGGGAAAACAATCTAAAAAGAAATCAGAATAAGAAATTTTTTTTTGTTCACAAAAGTAATATCAATAGTTATTAGGTTCAACATGCAACATGAAACAATGATAATAACAATAATAACACTATAACAACAACTAAGACTGAAAATGAGCACATATCTACTTTTATTTGTACCTATGGCTATAGGTACAAATGCGACATTTTTGTTGACACAAAAAAGAACACAAAAGTCGCAAACAATTATTTTTGTTAGGGATTTTTGTTTGTTGGTCAATTGTTAATTGGTAATTATTGTTGTTATTGTTATTGTTTCACATCACGGAAAATACAATTTGTTTTTTTTTTGAAAAAATAAAGAAAACACGAACCGAATGAATGAATGAATGAATTTTATTGAGTCTTTTTAAATCGGTTACAATGTTCACTTATTCTATCTTATTAAAATAATGTACAAAAGTGGCTGTAATGTATGGCCTTCTTTTTTCAGTTGTTATTCTTTAAAAGCCTCGTGGCGAACTGTTTGAGACGGTTGTCTGTTATATACAATCGATACTTATACTAACTTAAATACTAAGATACATACATAAAATGCGCCAGTACATTAAGGAGAGAATATTCTATTATATTCTTGCAATTTGATATTTTGTCTCTATTGATTCGTTATGTCTTTTGTTTTATTTTTACAATTAGATGTTTATTTAATACATGAGTGTATTAATTCATATGAGTTTCGAATTAGAGTGCTCGAAGTGCGAGTTTACGATAAGAAGATACATTCTTATATTACGATGAGCAATGGCTCTATACATATATAATACATATAGTTAAAATTTACGACATTTTAAACTTTAAGTTACAAAAATCTTGTCAAGTGTAATTAAATGAGTTTAGTTCTACACTTAGATACAATACTGTTACATATAGGTTAGTTAATAAGAGATAAAAAATGTGTATGAGCATTTACATCTTACAAACATTATAACCAAAAATTAAAATGCTCAGTTTCATCTGGCGTGATATTATATTATAATGTTTAATGAGAAAAAAATTAATTAAATTCAAGTAACTTATATATTTTTTATTTTTTATTTACAGTTGCAGCGTTTTCCCTTCCAACGCTGAAATTGCGCGTTACTGGCAGTATCACTTAGGGAAATTTCCTCGCTTTCGGGATCTTCAAGAGTATTGATAAATTACAGTTGC
Organism: Platycheirus rosarum; assembly: GCA_963971375.1. NCBI lineage: Eukaryota > Metazoa > Arthropoda > Insecta > Diptera > Syrphidae > Platycheirus > Platycheirus rosarum. The sequence goes on along the minus strand of OZ020507.1, from coordinate 165,846,333 downwards.
TGTTGCTGTGCTGTGACCGTTGTAACTGTGATTAACAATTGCTGCACTTTTGGGCGTGTTGTCACGTGTTTTAATCTTTTTTTTTAGATTTTATCAAACTGTTAACTGTTGCTGGAGTTGCTAGTTGCTGGATTGCTGTCTGCTGTCGGCAAAACACGTCCGCCCGTGAGGGCGGTCCAGACCGAACTCGAAAACACGAACCGAGTGAAATAAACATTTGACGGCAGAGAAGGAAAAATAAAACTAGATTTAGTTCTGTCAGATTTTGTTCCAGATAACTCGAATTCGCCGAGAGTAAAAAGAAAGCGAACGGAGTGGTGGAAATGGATGGAAGTACGAAATATTAATACTGTGGGGAAATTTGGGAGCAATTTTCTCCTTTGTATTACGTATTAAGAGGTGTTAGGGGGGAGCTCCAGTTCGCGATTCCCATAGGTGGTGGAGTCAACGGATTTTCGTCCTCTAATTCACCTCGGAATAGCTTAATTGGGGTTTGCGGTGGTTTGGAAACGGAAAAACGGGGAAGTCACGAGATTCTCCTCAACGACTACGGTAGTGTCCTAGAAGTTATGGCAAAAGTGCACCCGAAAAAATCAAAAGTGATTTAATTAACAAATTTTAAAAATTAGTTTTCTGTAAGTGGAGTTTTTTTTATATTAAGAAGTGATAATTAAAATTAAGTAATTGTTGAATAGATAAAGAAAAAACGAAGAAGAAAATTTGGAAAGAAGGAAGAATAAAAAACTAAGAAAGTGGGAGTATAGTACTTCGACTTAATATTAGGTAAAAGTCTTTGTTCCCTATGGAGCAAAATAGTTTTTTTTTGTAAATTTTTTTTTAATGCAAAATTTAATTAGGCACAGTATCCGAGGCGGTATCCGTACGTCGTTTTTTTTTTGGTATCGGCAGTGAATCTTTGGCGGTAATCAGTGGACAGTAATCTTGGTGGCAGCAGAAAGTTTTTGGAGGTGACATAAAGAGAATGGTTGCATTGGATGAGTTTTTTTGAGGAAACTACAGGAGTCACCAAACACCGAATTTAGAAGTCGGCACCATTCGGATCACAAAAGAAAGGAAACTTTCACCTGTATGTACCCAACATTTTTTTGTCTTTAAATTATCTTTTTGATTTGCCATTAAATAAGTAGAGGTGGAATATTCCACTTGAGGTTTGTGCATAAGCTAGAAACGATGCTGTGCCTTGAATTTGTCGTAGCTAAGCCACAACCCACTTTCTTAGCCGATGTCGTAACCAGCAACTTAGCAGAGACAAATAACCAGACAGTTTAGCAGATAAAATAAGCAGAGACGTCCACCTATATCTACCGGAAATCCTTTGATTATTTTTTGGCGATGGTTATTTTTTCTTAATTTCATTTGTGTCGTTATTAATTTATTTAGTTTAAGTTTTTTTTTTGTTATAAATGATATTTACCTGTTGTGGATGTGATGACGACCCCCATGAGGAACCTCAGGCTTCCAATCCCTATCGTTCGGCAAAGAATTTTAAGTTATCGTTGCATTCAGCTTAATTAAGTGCCCCCCCAACGGAACAAAAAGAGCTTTTTTATTTCTTGCGACAGGGTTAGGCTACATAGAAACGCCCATAAGGTGGTGATACGTCTTTCATGGTAAAAAGAAGGGAGGGTGGAGTTGTCCCTCTTTGGGCCTAATTTTTCTTTTGGGTGTCTTCATCGTTTGTAACAGTTTTCTTCTTTTTATTTATATTTTGTTTTCTGTGGTTCCTATTTGTGTATTTGGTAGGTTAATATATGAAGATTTAGTTGAGAACTTAACCATAACCATAACCATTAAAATTTTATTTAAGTATCAATAAAAAAAAATGAAAATTTTGTGAACATCGCCAATTTGAGCTTTTTATTATGCGGTGTTGAGAGAATTTTCCAGGGGGTGGTAGAGGCGACATAGTGGGCGGAATGTTACGATGAGGAGGTAAGTGCGAGGACTTAAGGGGAATTCCAGAACTTAGGCCCCGGAATTCCAGGAGTGGTGAGGGTAAGCCAGCACTGCACCACCAACAGCAGTGCATTCCCGAGATGAAGAGGCGCAGGTATGTCTAAGGATCGAAGTTGGCATGTAAGTTTTTTTGTTTGTAAGAGGTGTGGTCTAGTGGGAGGCAAGATCCCCCCTACGTCCGGCGAGCTAAGCCGCGCATCGCTAGCATGCCATGGTCTACCCACTGGACACTCGTCCCCCCCCCCTATCCTAATCCTCGATTCCTTTCCTTGGAGTTTCCTTTCTTACCTCTCCCTTCTCGTCTTTTTCCTATCTTTTCATTTTCCTTCTCCCTATCCTATCCGAATCCCCTCTCCACCCGTTCGCTCCTCATTTCCTCATCCTAATTGCCTCATAATATTACACTCTCCAAATCACTGAACCATTTTCTTATGTTTTCTTCCTGTATAACGGCTCTGGCCTTACCTACGGTCTCGGGGGGAGCGTAAGGACAACTTACTATGACGCTTTAAAAAAACTATAATACCATTTTTTCCGGGTCTATCATCTTTAAATGAGGTTTTATTTTCTTCGTACCCGATAATTTTCTGCAAAACATCTAAGAGCTCGCTTGGTTTCTGAGGAAACCCATATTAAGCTATATTGATTAGCCATTCGACGACTTTAAGTTCTCCCAACTTTGTAAGCACAGTTCCAAGACCCTATCATGAAGTGTCGTGACAGCAACTCCAAACTCCGATTTATCGCGAATACTTTTTAAGGCAGCTGTTAATGCGTCATTAGTATATTTTATTTTTTGATGTGGGTAATAATTCTCCTATTGAATTAAAAATCTAGGTAATATAAGATGATCGAGAATAGGAAACCCTATATTTTTAGTTTCCTATTTTCGAACAGGAAGGAAATCGGTGTCCAAAAAATGGAACAATAAATACAATTGACTTTTATAATATAAAAGATGGCAATTTTATCGCAGTTGTCTATTTCCTAACAGATGTGTTCGGGATAGGAAACTCGGTCAAAATTGGTTTCCTATTCTCGAACAGTCCATACACAAGCTAATTTAATTTTATATTCACAAAACTTTCTTAAATGTCACAAACTAATCACCTTATATCATAAAAAGTACAGGTTTGAGTACTTACGTGTAGTGTTTTCCTCTATATTTAATTTCCAACACTTGCACTGCAATTTTTTTAAAATTTTATTCACACATCCACTGCACTCACTGAAACCCGTTAACAAACTGAATTTTGTATTTAGCTGTGGTATATTTGTATAAAGTGAAAAAGGACTATGTCGGCATACATATGTGCCGATGTATGAAACGCAAGAATTGACTAAAATATAACGATTTTTGTTTAAAGTGTTCGAGAACTGGAGATGTTCGGTATCTGGTGCCACTACCCTACATTTGTATTTTGAGTAGAAATTACATTTTCTGTGTTTACTTATTTATTTGTACTTTTTATTTGAGTGTTTATTTGGAAATATTGTAGAAAAACAAGGAAATAAAAGAAAATAATGCATAAATTAATTTTACTTAGATTTTTTTATTATGGCACTCTGTTGTTTTTTATTCACTCAGTTTGATTTTCATTTTTAATTAAATTATTTGTAAATATATTTAAAAAAGACCTCCGAAAGATAGGTACTTGAATTGTTTGCTACCACTGCTAATTAAGAACGGTCTTGAAGGATCTACCTTAAACTGCTTCCTGCTGTTCATCATTCAAAGAGAGGGTGTATGACTAAAGAGTTTTCGATTCGTGTCTTCTACAGGGTACCTGAGCCTTGCCAGTGTTCCTGTCAGTTCCAAAAGCTGTAATTAAATTAAAGATCAACTACATTTTCAAACATCTTGTAAGATTCTTCCCACCTCAATGTGGCTTCCCGGTAAATCATTTTTTTTGTAAACCGTCGGTCTCATTATATACAGAGTCGATGAATTCATTTAAAATGTTTTTTTTGGGAAACAATATGCGCAACAGACTATTTGCGAAAGATTTAACGCGTGTTACCACCCGAGGTACTGGCATCAGGGGAACTTTTTTTATTTTTATAAGGCATGTTTTTTGTATTTTAATTATTGGCACAAGAATTAAAATTAAAACATTTTAAGCGCAACCGAGAACTAAAATCAAAACAAAAGAAGTGGCAAAAGTCACTGCCTACGTCACAGAAAAAATACCAACTTTCATTTGACAGCTCAGCGGTCCTTACCATGTGTACATGATACAAGTAAAGTAATCCAGTAAAGTAGTTGCATCATGCGCTGTGTAGAGGATTCTTTTTATCGGTTGTTGTACATGACAGTTAACACTCTCATTGTATCGCTTTCATTTAGTTGTCAAATTAATTGTTTATATTTTAGGACTTGTTGTGTTTGTCGGAGTTTTTTTTAAGAAAAAAAGATAATTTCCTAATAATCTAATTTAAAATTTCTTTCAACAAATATACATTAAATTTGTATTTTTTGCATAAAAAAGTCAAGTTTTTATATTATTTTCTTTTTGAAAAATATAATTGTTATGGAGGATAATTCCATCATAAGTTGTTTGTTAGCAAGTTCTGCGGCTGCAATGTATTTATTAATACAAGAAAAAAGAAAAGAAAAAAAAAGACCAGAACGGAAAAAGATGCTTTAGTTTACTCAGCAATAAACTACGAATTAAAGACAAGAATTCATTCAAACAATACTTTAGAATGACGGATAAGTCTTTCGAAGAACTACTGCGGTACTTAAAGTTTGACTTCAAAAAGCAAAACATGGTTATGAGCGCATCATAGCACCGGACGAAAAACTTGCCATAGTCTTAAGGTTTTTGGCAACAGGGGAGTCCCTTTAGAAGCCTTGAATTTCAAAGTAGACTGTCGGCATCTTTTATATCCAACATTGTTCCCGGAGTATGTGGACTCATATATAATAAATTGGGACCAGAGTTTTTAAAAGTATGATTTGTAATTAACTACATATAACACTACTTATATCTAGTCTTTTTTAGTTTCCAGAGAATAATGATACAAATTGCCAAGGAGTTTGAGATTCGGTAGCAGTTTCCGCATTGCATTGGTGCTACAGATGGAAAACATAGCTTTTCATGCTTCAAAGTGTGACGGGGTGTTCTATTTTAGCTATAAGGGATTTAAGAGCATTATATTGCCTGCAATGTGTAAGGCAGACTATACATACATAAACATTGGTAGCAATGGACGTTGCCATGATGCTAGAGTCTTGGCCCAAAGTAATTTGAATACGTTTTTAAATGGCGATCACCTTCCGAGGAATGACAAAATTGGCAAAAATGGCCTTTCCATTGAACAGAAATATAAGGAAGCGATTTCTATACAGTAGCGCAGAAAGCGAATTGAAAATATTTAATATTCGACTAAGTCATGCCCGTCAGATTATTGAGCATACCTTTGCCTTTTGCCAACAGGTTCAGGATTCTGCAGACATCTATTATTGTAAGGCTAGAAAAAGTAAAAAAAAAATTGTCCAAGCCTCTTGCGTTTTACACAATTGGCCAGAGGAAACCATAATTATCTGAATCCGTAAAACTTCCGACTCCAATCACCAATCTTGCAAGCAACTCAAACTGAAAGCTTCTAAAATACGAAACTCATTTTCGCAGTACTTAAGTTCGGATGGAAAAGTTGATTGGCAGTACAACTAATTGTAAGAATTGAAAATTGTTTCTTTTTGTTGTTATTATTTGAATTTCAGCAACATTACAATAAAAAAAAAGAAAAGTAAAGTAAGTCTAATAATTAATATAATATGAAAAACATACAAACTGAACATGTACTTTATAAAAATAAAAAAAAATCTAAAATCCGATTTCCCGTGGTTGAAGCAGCACCTGCACATAGATAAATACATGTTTATGTACATACAGTATAAAAGAACACAAAAACGAAAAGTAAAGAAAGTAATAAATAATATTAAATATATGAAAAATCTAACAATTGAACACATAAATAAAAATAAAAAATGTAAAACTATTGTTTTTGGATGTGAAAAACTGCTGGCAAGCACCTGTATTGGTGGGATACATTTCAGTGTCATCATACAAATGTTTCTTATTATATAAACCCTGCTGTGAAAGTAATGTTGAGATAAAAGTTTGTTGTGTTTTTCGTTTGTGAAGCTTCTTTGAGAACATCTTCGATTTTCCATTTAGCTTTCAAGAACACTTCGTCGTTAACCGCAGTAAGTTCATCTACGACCAGTTTTGCCAGCCAAGTTGCAGGTGTATCGTTAGGTGTTCATTTCCAAAGTTTCTTTGTTATATGCATGCAACTGACTACATTTTGCTACAGCTCGAATGATTTTTTCTCTTCCTTTTGGTTTCTTTCACTGTTGTGGGCTCCTTTACCTGTTCCTGCTGGAGAAGGATATGAAATTGTAATGAAAAGAAAATCAAAAAAAACAAAATTACCATTTCTAAATTTGAGTTGATGGATGTGTTGAAATCCTCTCGTTGGCAGCTGTGTGATGTTGAAATCTATTATTAAATAAAGATTATTTCATCTTCTTAAAATAGAAGCAGAAGTTAATTACCAAAGATATACTTGATTCACCCAAAACTTCATTTAATTTGGTTTCAAGAATTGGAGATGGTCAAAACAACACAAACTTGGTTCACGTACATCATCGGCACCAGCTCCTTTTTTTTCTGCTTCTAACGCTTCATTTCTTTTATTCCTATTAATGTAGTCCTTATTTTTACGCCAGGTAAACATTTTGCAGGGGTCAAAATTCTTTTAAATAATTTCTGCGTTAAAAAATCTGCCTTCGAAATTCTGCTTTTCAAAATTCTGCTGTCACTTGCTATTAAAGCCAAAATCGATTGTCGATTTGATAATCACCTTACATGGAGCAAAATTGTCGATTTTGATAATCAACTATCGACTATCGCGTTAGGCGATTCCACCCCTGATTTGGTTTCCTTTTCAGGCAGCTGTCTTTTGACTTCTCCAATCTTCTTACGGTTTTCCACCTCTGTTTTCCTTGACTCTTTTATTTGCAGTTTGTTTGTCATAATTTTTTTCTATTTCAAAGATGAAATGTACATTGGAGCTCTTTGTTTTGGTTCTACTGACATAGCTCTCTTATTTGTTATGGCATCTGGATATTTTAAATGCTTGTAGAAGCTCGGAGATGGACTGTCATCTAAATAAGATCGTTTGGACGTAACGGGCGTTGAAGTAGTAGTTTTTGAGTTGGTTATTCTTACATTTGGAGAGCTTACCCTGAATGCTGGAGTGCTTGGCATATTTTCATTTGTAGAAATTTGGCCTAAAACAATAGAAAATTAAAGGCATAAAATCTGTTTTCTTCAACAGGTAAAATAAGGTCGATGTCATCATTCATTTGTTTATCCAAAAATATTTCAGCTTCTTCTAATATCTGGTCTGTATCCACAGGTTCTAAAAGGAAGGATTCAAACTCTAGTGCTTTAGTAGCCTCAAGCTCAACAGATTGAAAATTTGTTTTTGTTTCGGTGACAATTTTACCACCACATGCCCTGAAAGCAAGTAACACTTTCAAGTTATCCTTTTCATTTGCAAATTTAATTTAAAAAAATATTGCGACATCCTCTGGGACCAATAACACTGCATTTTTTCGGTGCAAACGCAGTTTCACCGCCATTAAAAATACGGGTTGGATCTTCCAAAATGTCTCTACAGTTCTTATCTCCTAGGTATTTCTCCAAATCACTGAACCATTTTCTTATGTTTTCTTCCCGTATAACGGCTCTGGCCTTACCTACGGTCTCAGGGGGAGCGTAAGGACAACTTACTATGACGCTTTAAAAAAACTATAATACCATTTTTTCCGGGTCTATCATCTTTAAATGAGGTTTTATTTTCTTCGTACCCGATAATTTTCTGCAAAACATCTAAGAGCTCGCTTGGTTTCTGAGGAAACCCATATTTAGCTATATTGATTAGTCATTCGACGACTTTAAGTTCTCCCAACTTTGTAAGCACAGTTCCAAGACCCTATCATGAAGTGTCGTGACAGCAACTCCAAACTCCGATTTATCGCGAATACTTGTTAAGGCAGCTGTTAATGCGTCATTAGTATATTTTATTTTTTGATGTGGGTAATAATTCTCCTATTGAATTAAAAATCTAGGTAATATAAGATGATCGAGAATAGGAAACCCTATATTTTTAGTTTCCTATTTTCGAACAGGAAGGAAATCGGTGTCCAAAAAATGGAACACTAAATACAATTGTCTTTAATAATATAAAAAGACGGCAACAATATGTTTTCTGTAACATTTCAGTACTAAAACGGTAAACAACAATTTTATCGCAGTTGTCTATTTCCTAACAGATGTGTTCGGGATAGGAAACTCGGTCAAAATTGGTTTCCTATTCTCGAACAGTCCATATACAAGCTAATTTAATTTTATATTCACAAAACTTTCTTAAATGTCACAAACTAATCACCTTATATCATACAAAGTACAGGTTTGAGTACTTACGTGTAGTGTTTTCCTCTATAGTTAATTTCCAACACGTGCACTGCAATTTTTTTAAAATTTTATTCACACATCCACTGCACTCACTGAAACCCGTTAACAAACTGAATTTTGTATTTAGCTGTGGTATATTTGTATAAAGTGAAAAAGGACTATGTCGGCATACATATGTGCCGATGTATGAAACGCAAGAATTGACTAAAATATAACGATTTTTGTTTAAAGTGTTCGAGAACTGGAGATGTTCGGTATCTGGTGCCACTACCCTACATTTGTTTTTTGAGTAGAAATTACATTTTCTGTGTTTACTTATTTATTTGTACTTTTTATTTGTGTTTATTTGGAAATATTGTAGAAAAACAAGGAAATAAAAGAAAATAATGCATAAATTAATTTTACTTAGATTTTTCTATTATGGCACTCTGTTGTTTTTTATTCACTCAGTTTGATTTTCATTTTTAATTAAATTATTTGTAAATATATTTAAAAAAGACCTCCGAAAGATAGGTACTTGAATTGTTTGCTACCACTGCTAATTAAGAACGGTCTTGAAGGATCTACCTTAAACTGCTTCCTGCTGTTCATCATTCAAAGAGAGGGTGTATGACTAAAGAGTTTTCGATTCGTGTCTTCTACAGGGTACCTGAGCCTTGCCAGTGTTCCTGTCAGTTCCAAAAGCTGTAATTAAATTAAAGATCAACTACATTTTCAAACATCTTGTAAGATTTCTCCCACCTCAATGTGGCTTCCCGGGAAATCGTTTTTTTTGTAAACCGTCGGTCTCATTATATACAGAGCCGATGAATTCATTTGAAATGTTTTTTTTTGGAAACAATATCCGCAACAGACTATTTGCGAAAGATTTAACGCGTGTTACCACCCGAGGTAATGGCGTCAGGGGAACTTTTTTTATTTTTATAAGGCATGTTTTTTGTATTTTAATTATTGGCACAAGAATTAAAATTAAAACATTTTAAGCGCAACCGAGAACTAAAATCAAAACAAAAGAAGTGGGAAAAGTCACTGCCTACGTCACAGAAAAAATACCAACTTTCATTTGACAGCTCAGCGGTCCTTACCATGTGTACATGATACAAGTAAAGTAATCCAGTAAAGTAGTTGCATCATGCGCTGTGTAGAGGATTCTTTTTTTCGGTTGTTGTACATGACAATTAACACTCTCATTGTATCGCTTTCATTTAGTTGTCAAATTAATTGATTATATTTTAGGACACAACAAGTGTTTGTCGGAAGTTTTTTTTAGAAAAAAAGAAAATTTCCTAAAAATCTAATTTAAAATTTCTTTCAACAAATATACATTAAATTTGTATTTTTTGCATAAAAAAGTCAAGTTTTTTATATTATTTTCTTCTTGAAAAATATAATTGTTATGGAGGATAATTCCAACTTAAGTTGTTTGTTAGCAAGTTCTGCGGCTGCAATGTATTTATTAATACAAAAAAAAAGAAAAGAAAAAAAAGACCAGAACGGAAAAAGATGCTTTAGTTTACTCAGCAATAAACTACGAATTGAAGACAAGAATTCATTCAAACAATACTTTAGAATGACGGATAAGTCTTTCGAAGAACTACTGCGGTACTTAAGGTTGACTTCAAAAAGCAAAACATGGTTATGAGCGCATCATAGCACCGGACGAAAAACTTGCCATAGTCTTAAGGTTTTTGGCAACAGGGGAGTCCCTTTAGAAGCCTTGAATTTCAAAGTAGACTGTCGGCATCTTTCATATCCAACATTGTTCCCAAAATTCAAAATATTTGTAATTAACTACATATAACACTACTTATATCTAGTCTTTTTTAGTTTCCAGAGAATAATGATACAAATTGCCAAGGAGTTTGAGATTCGGTAGCAGTTTCCGCATTACATTTGGTGCTACAGATGGAAAACATAGCTTTTCATGCTTCAAAGTGTGACGGGGTGTTCTATTTTAGCTATAAGGGATTTAACAGCATTATATTGCATGCAATGTGTAAGGCAGACTATACATACATAAACATTGGTAGCAATGGACGTTGCCATGATGCTAGAGTCTTGGCCCAAAGTAATTTGAATACGTTTTTAAATGGCGATCACCTTCCGAGGAATGACAAAATTGGCAAAAATGGCCTTTCCATTGAACAGAAATATAAGGAAGCCATTTCTATATAGTAGCGCAGAAAGCGAATTGAAAATATTTAATATTCGACTAAGTCATGCCCGTCAGATTATTGAGCATACCTTTGCTATTCTTTCCAACAGGTTCAGGATTCTGCAGACATCTATTATTGTAAGGCTAGAAAAAGTAAAAAAAAATTGTCCAAGCCTCTTGCGTTTTACACAATTGGCCAGAGGAAACCATAATTATCTGGATCCGTAAAACTTCCGACTCCAATCACCAATGTTGCAAGCAACTCAAACTGAAAGCTTCTAAAATACGAAACTCATTTTCGCAGTACTTAAGTTCGGATGGAAAAGTTGATTGGCAGTACAACTAATTGTAAGAATTGAAAATTGTTTCTTTTTGTCGTTATTATTTGAATTTCAGCAACATTACAATAAAAAAAAAGAAAAGTAAAGTAAGTCTAATAATTAATATAATAGGAAAAACATACAAACTGAACATGTACTTTATAAAAATAAAAAAAAATCTAAAATCCGATTTCGCGTGGATGAAGCAGCACCTGCACATAGATAAATACATGTTTATGTACATACAGTATAAAAGAACACAAAAAGGAAAAGTAAAGAAAGTAATAAATAATATTAAATATATGAAAAACTTAACAATTGAACACATAAATAAAAATAAAAAATGTAAAACTATTGTTTTTGGATGTGAAAAACTGCTGGCAAGCACCTGTATTGGTGGGATACATTTCAGTGTCATCATACAAATGTTTCTTATTATATAAACCCTGCTGTGAAAGTAATGTTGAGATAAAAGTTTGTTGTGTTTTTCGTTTTTGAAGCTTCTTTGAGAACATCTTCGATTTTCCATTTAGCTTTCAAGAACACTTCGTCGTTAACCGCAGTAAGTTCATCTACGACCAGTTTTGCCAGCCAAGTTGCAGGTGTATCGTTAGGTGTTCATTTCCAAAGTTTCTTTGTTATATGCATGCAACTGACGACATTTTGCTACAGCTCGAATGATTTTTTCTCTTCCTTTTGGTTTCTTTCACTGTTGTGGGCTCCTTTACCTGTTCCTGCTGGAGAAGGATATGAAATTGTAATGAAAAGAAAATCAAAAAAACAAAATTACCATTTCTAAATTTGAGTTGATGGATGTGTTGAAATCCTCTCGTTGGCAGCTGTGTGATGTTGAAATCTATTATTAAATTAAGATTATTTCATCTTCTTAAAATAGAAGCAGAAGTTAATTACCAAAGATATACTTGATTCACGCAAAACTTTATTTGAATTTGGTTTCAAGAATTGGAGATGGTCAAAACAACACAAACTTGGTTCACGTACATCATCGGCACCAGCTCCTTTTTTTTCCTTTATATGTTGTGACCGCAATGTTTTAATTTTATTTTTGATATCCAGGATGGTTATATTGGGCTTGATTTTGACCATTTCCTTAAGGACTGCTTCTAACGCTTCATTTCTTTTATTCCTATTAATGTAGTCCTTATTTTTACGCCAGGTAAACATTTTGCAGGGGTCAAAATTCTTTTAAATAATTTCTGCGTTAAAAAATCTGCCTTCGAAATTCTGCTTTTCAAAATTCTGCTGTCACTTGCTATTAAAGCCAAAATCGATTGTCGATTTGATAATCACCTTACATGGAGCAAAATTGTCGATTTTGATAATCAACTATCGACTATCGCGTTAGGCGATTCCACCCCTGATTTGGTTTCCTTTTCAGGCAGCTGTCTTTTGACTTCTCCAATCTTCTTACGGTTTTCCACCTCTGTTTTCCTTGACTCTTTTATTTGCAGTTTGTTTGTCATAATTTTTTTCTATTTCAAAGATGAAATGTACATTGGAGCTCTTTGTTTTGGTTCTACTGACATAGCTCTCTTATTTGTTATGGCATCTGGATATTTTAAATGCTTGTAGAAGCTCGGAGATGGACTGTCATCTAAATAAGATCGTTTGGAGGTAACGGGCGTTGAAGTAGTAGTTTTTGAGTTGGTTATTCTTACATTTGGAGAGCTTACCCTGAATGCTGGAGTGCTTGGCATATTTTCATTTGTAGAAATTTGGCCTAAAACAATAGAAAATTAAAGGCATAAAATCTGTTTTCTTCAACAGGTAAAATAAGGTCGATGTCATCATTCATTCGTTTATCCAAAAATATTTCAGCTTCTTCTAATATCTGGTCTGTATCCACAGGTTCTAAAAGGAAGGATTCAAACTCTAGTGCTTTAGTAGCCTCAAGCTCAACAGATTGAAAATTTGTTTTTGTTTCGGTGACAATTTTACCACCACATGCCCTGAAAGCAAGTAACACTTTCAAGTTATCCTTTTCATTTGCAAATTTAATTTAAAAAAATATTGCGACATCATCTGGGACCAATAACACTGCATTTTTTCGGTGCAAACGCAGTTTCACCGCCATTAAAAATACGGGTTGGATCTTCCAAAATGTCTCTACAGTTCTTATCTCCTAGGTATTTCTCCAAATCACTGAACCATTTTCTTATGTTTTCTTCCCGTATAACGGCTCTGGCCTTACCTACGGTCTCAGGGGGAGCGTAAGGACAACTTACTATGACGCTTTAAAAAAACTATAATACCATTTTTTCCGGGTCTATCATCTTTAAATGAGGTTTTATTTTCTTCGTACCCGATAATTTTCTGCAAAACATCTAAGAGCTCGCTTGGTTTCTGAGGAAACCCATATTTAGCTATATTGATTAGTCATTTGACGACTTTAAGTTCTCCCAACTTTGTAAGCACAGTTCCAAGACCCTATCATGAAGTGTCGTGACAGCAACTCCAAACTCCGATTTATCGCGAATACTTTTTAATAGCGAGTTTCATTGAAGAAAAGATTTGCTCTTTCTGTCAAAAGATTTGATCTTTTTCGGTTTTAAGAGTTTCATTGCAAGAAAAAGAGCAAATCTAGATCAAATCTCAACACAAAAGATTTGATCTCTGATGGGGTGGCAGATTTGATCTGAATGCACACATACATGTAAATAGTCTTTTCGGTCAGACGTCAAATGGAAAATGTTTTGTAGTTTGTTGTTCGTTGTTAACTTGTGCCAGCCTGTGTTAAGCAATTAAATCAAGAAATAGCAATAAAAGAAACAAAATAGTAATAAAAGATGTTTTTGAAGTCAGAAAATACCAAAATGGCATTTTGAGTGAATCAACAACTGTGCATAGATATTTTTGTGTGTCGTCAAAATACTGTGTGTGCTCGTCAGATAATCACCAATACTACGATTAAATCGTAAAACAAGTTTCATTGAATAGAGCAAATCTGAATTTTGAGATCAAATCTTTAAAATTTGAATGAAACTCGCTATAAGGCAGCTGTTAATGCGTCATTAGTATATTTTATTTTTTGATGTGGGTAATAATTCTCCTATTGAATTAAAAATCTAGGTAATATAAGATGATCGAGAATAGGAAACCCTATATTTTTAGTTTCCTATTTTCGAACAGGAAGGAAATCGGTGTCCAAAAAATGGAACACTAAATACAATTGTCTTTAATAATATAAAAAGACGGCAACAATATGTTTTCTGATACATTTCAGTACTAAAACGGTAAACAACAATTTTATCGCAGTTGTCTATTTCCTAACAGATGTGTTCGGGATAGGAAACTCGGTCAAAATTGGTTTCCTATTCTCGAACAGTCCATACACAAGCTAATTTAATTTTATATTCACAAAACTTTCTTAAATGTCACAAACTAATCACCTTATATCATAAAAAGTACAGGTTTGAGTACTTACGTGTAGTGTTTTCCTCTATAGTTAATTTCCAACACGTGCACTGCAATTTTTTTTAAATTTTATTCACACATCCACTGCACTCACTGAAACCCGTTAACAAACTGAATTTTGTATTTAGCTGTGGTATATTTGTATAAAGTGAAAAAGGACTATGTCGGCATACATATGTGCCGATGTATGAAACGCAAGAATTGACTAAAATATAACGATTTTTGTTTAAAGTGTTCGAGAACTGGAGATGTTCGGTATCTGGTGCCACTACCCTACATTTGTATTTTGAGTAGAAATTACATTTTCTGTGTTTACTTATTTATTTGTACTTTTTATTTGAGTGTTTATTTGGAAATATTGTAGAAAAACAAGGAAATAAAAGAAAATAATGCATAAATTAATTTTACTTAGATTTTTTTATTATGGCACTCTGTTGTTTTTTATTCACTCAGTTTGATTTTCATTTTTAATTAAATTATTTGTAAATATATTTAAAAAAGACCTCCGAAAGATAGGTACTGGAATTGTTTGCTACCACTGCTAATTAAGAACGGTCTTGAAGGATCTACCTTAAACTGCTTCCTGCTGTTCATCTTTCAGAGAGAGGGTGTATGACTAAAGAGTTTTCGATTCGTGTCTTCTACAGGGTACCTGAGCCTTGCCAGTGTTCCTGTCAGTTCCAAAAGCTGTAATTAAATTAAAGATCAACTAAATTTTCAAACATCTTGTAAGATTTCTCCCACCTCAATGTGGCTTCCCGGGAAATCATTTTTTTTGTAAACCGTCGGTCTCATTATATACAGAGCCGATGAATTCATTTGAAATGTTTTTTTTTGGAAACAATATCCGCAACAGACTATTTGCGAAAGATTTAACGCGTGTTACCACCCGAAGTAATGGCGTCAGGGGAACTTTTTTTATTTTTATAAGGCATGTTTTTTGTATTTTAATTATTGGCACAAGAATTAAAATTAAAACATTTTAAGCGCAACCGAGAACTAAAATCAAAACAAAAGAAGTGGGAAAAGTCACTGCCTACGTCACAGAAAAAATACCAACTTTCATTTGACAGCTCAGCGGTCCTTACCATGTGTACATGATACAAGTGAAGTAATCCAGTAAAGTAGTTGCATCATGCGCTGTGTAGAGGATTCTTTTTTTCGGGTGTTGTACATGACAATTAACACTCTCATTGTATCGCTTTCATTTAGTTGTCAAAGTAATTGTTTATATTTTAGGACACAACAAGTGTTTGTCGGAAGTTTTTTTTAGAAAAAAAGAAAATTTCCTAAAAATCTAATTTAAAATTTCTTTCAACAAATATACATTAAATTTGTATTTTTTGCATAAAAAAGTCAAGTTTTTTATATTATTTTCTTCTTGAAAAATATAATTGTTATGGAGGATAATTCCAACTTAAGTTGTTTGTTAGCAAGTTCTGCGGCTGCAATGTATTTATTAATAGAAAAAAAAAAGAAAAGAAAAAAAAGACCAGAACGGAAAAAGATGCTTTAGTTTACTCAGCAATAAACTACGAATTGAAGACAAGAATTCATTCAAACAATACTTTAGAATGACGGATAAGTCTTTCGAAGAACTACTGCGGTACTTAAGGTTGACTTCAAAAAGCAAAACATGGTTATGAGCGCATCATAGCACCGGACGAAAAACTTGCCATAGTCTTAAGGTTTTTGGCAACAGGGGAGTCCCTTTAGAAGCCTTGAATTTCAAAGTAGACTGTCGGCATCTTTCATATCCAACATTGTTCCCAAAATTCAAAAGATTTTTAATTAACTACATATAACACTACTTATATCTAGTCTTTTTTAGTTTCCAGAGAATAATGATACAAATTGCCAAGGAGTTTGAGATTCGGTAGCAGTTTCCGCATTACATTGGTGCTACAGATGGAAAACATAGCTTTTCATGCTTCAAAGTGTGACGGGGTGTTCTATTTTAGCTATAAGGGATTTAACAGCATTATATTGCATGCAATGTGTAAGGCAGACTATACATACATAAACATTGGTAGCAATGGACGTTGCCATGATGCTAGAGTCTTGGCCCAAAGTAATTTGAATACGTTTTTAAATGGCGATCACCTTCCGAGGAATGACAAAATTGACAAAAATGGCCTTTCCATTGAACAGAAATATAAGGAAGCCATTTCTATATAGTAGCGCAGAAAGCGAATTGAAAATATTTAATATTCGACTAAGTCATGCCCGTCAGATTATTGAGCATACCTTTGCTATTCTTTCCAACAGGTTCAGGATTCTGCAGACATCTATTATTGTAAGGCTAGAAAAAGTAAAAAAAAATTGTCCAAGCCTCTTGCGTTTTACACAATTGGCCAGAGGAAACCATAATTATCTGGATCCGTAAAACTTCCGACTCCAATCACCAATGTTGCAAGCAACTCAAACTGAAAGCTTCTAAAATACGAAACTCATTTTCGCAGTACTTAAGTTCGGAAGGAAAAGTTGATTGGCAGTACAACTAATTGTAAGAATTGGAAATTGTTTCTTTTTGTCGTTATTATTTGAATTTCAGCAACATTACAATAAAAAAAAAGAAAAGTAAAGTAAGTCTAATAATTAATATAATAGGAAAAACATACAAACTGAACATGTACTTTATAAAAATAAAAAAAAATCTAAAATCCGATTTCGCGTGGATGAAGCAGCACCTGCACATAGATAAATACATGTTTATGTACATACAGTATAAAAGAACACAAAAAGGAAAAGTAAAGAAAGTAATAAATAATATTAAATATATGAAAAACTTAACAATTGAACGCATAAATAAAAATAAAAAATGTAAAACTATTGTTTTTGGATGTGAAAAACTGCTGGCAAGCACCTGTATTGGTGGGATACATTTCAGTGTCATCATACAAATGTTTCACATTATATAAAGCCTGCTGTGAAAGTACTGTTGAGATAAAAGTTTGTTGTGTTTTTCGTTTTTGAAGCTTCTTTGAGAACATCTTCGATTTTCCATTTAGCTTTCAAGAACACTTCGTCGTTAACCGCAGTAAGTTCATCTACGACCAGTTTTGCCAGCCAAGTTGCAGGTGTATCGTTAGGTGTTCATTTCCAAAGTTTCTTTGTTATATGCATGCAACTGACGACATTTTGCTACAGCTCAAATGATTTTTTCTCTTCATTTTGGTTTCTTTCACTGTTGTGGGCTCCTTTACTTGTTCCTGCTGGAGAAGGATATGAAATTGTAATGAAAAGAAAATCAAAAAAACAAAATTACCATTTCTAAATTTGAGTTGATGGATGTGTTGAAATCCTCTCGTTGGCAGCTGTGTGATGTTGAAATCTATTATTAAATTAAGATTATTTCATCTTCTTAAAATAGAAGCAGAAGTTAATTACCAAAGATATACTTGATTCACGCAAAACTTCATTTGAATTTGGTTTCAAGAATTGGAGATGGTCAAAACAACACAACTTGGTTCACGTACATCATCGGCACCAGCTCCTTTTTTTCCTTTATATGTTGTGACCGCAATGTTTTAATTTTATTTTTGATATCCAGGATGGTTATATTGGGCTTGATTTTGACCATTTCCTTAAGGACTGCTTCTAACGCTTCATTTCTTTTATTCCTATTAATGTAGTCCTTATTTTTACGCCAGGTAAAAATTTTGCAGGGGTCAAAATTCTTTTAAATAATTTCTGCGTTAAAAAATCTGCCTTCGAAATTCTGCTTTTCAAAATTCTGCTGTCACTTGTTATTAAAGCCAAAATCGATTGTCGATTTGATAATCACCTTACATGGAGCAAAATTGTCGATTTTGATAATCAACTATCGACTATCGCGTTAGGCGATTCCACCCCTGATTTGGTTTCCTTTTCAGGCAGCTGTCTTTTGACTTCTCCAATCTTCTTACGGTTTTCCACCTCTGTTTTCCTTGCCTCTTTTATTTGCAGTTTGTTTGTCATAATTTTTTTCTATTTCAAAGATGAAATGTACATTGGAGCTCTTTGTTTTGGTTCTACTGACATAGCTCTCTTATTTGTTATGGCATCTGGATATTTTAAATGCTTGTAGAAGCTCGGAGATGGACTGTCATCTAAATAAGATCGTTTGGAGGTAACGGGCGTTGAAGTAGTAGTTTTTGAGTTGGTTATTCTTACATTTGGAGAGCTTACCCTGAATGCTGGAGTGCTTGGCATTTTTTAATTGGTAGAAATTTGGCCTAAAACAATAGAAAATTAAAGGCATAAAATCTGTTTTCTTCAACAGGTAAAATAAGGTCGATGTCATCATTCATTTGTTTATCCAAAAATATTTCAGCTTCTTCTAATATCTGGTCTGTATCCACAGGTTCTAAAAGGAAGGATTCAAACTCTAGTGCTTTAGTAGCCTCAAGTTCAACAGATTGAAAATTTGTTTTTGTTTCGGTGACAATTTTACCACCACATGCCCTGAAAACAAGTAACACTTTCAAGTTATCCTTTTCATTTGCAAATTTAATTTAAAAAAATATTGCGACATCCTCTGGGACCAATAACACCGCAATTTTTCGGTGCAAAGCTAAACGCAGTTTCATCGCCATTAAAAATACGGGTTGGATCTTCTAAAATGTCTCTACAGTTCTTATCTCCTAGGTATTTCTCCAAATCACTGAACCATTTTCTTATGTTTTCTTCCCGTATAACGGCTCTGGCCTTACCTACGGTCTCAGGGGGAGCGTAAGGACAACTCACCATGACGCTTTAAAAAAAGCTATAATACCATTTTTTCCGGGTCTATCATCTTTAAATGAGGTTTTTTTTCTTCGTCCCCGAGAATTTTCTGCACAACATCTAAGAGCTCGGTTTCTGAGGAAACCCATATTTAGCTATATTGATTAGCCATTCGACGACTTTAAGTTCTCCCAACTTTGTAAGCACAGTTCCAAGACCCTATCATGAAGTGTCGTGACAGCAACTCCAAACTCCGATTTATCGCGAATACTTTTTAAGGCAGCTGTTAATGCGTCATTAGTATATTTTATTTTTTGATGTGGGTAATAATTCTCCTATTGAATTAAAAATCTAGGTAATATAAGATGATCGAGAATAGCAAACCCTATATTTTTGGTTTCCTATTTTCGAACAGGAAGGAAATCGGTGTCCAAAAAATGGAACACTAAATACAATTGTCTTTTATAATATAAAAAGATGGCAACAATATGTGTTCTGATACATTTCATTACTAAACAATAATTTTATCGCAGTTGTCTTTTTACTAACAGATGTGTTCGGGATAGGAAACTCGGTCAAAATTGGTTTCCTATTCTCGAACAGTCCATACATAAGCTAATTTAATTTTATATTCACAAAACTTTCTTAAATGTCACAAACTAATCACCTTATATCATAAAAAGTACAGGTTTGAGTACTTACGTGTAGTGTTTTCCTCTATAGTTAATTTCCAACACGTGCACTGCAACTTTTTTTAAATTTTATTCACACATCCACTGTACTCACTGAAACCCGTTAACAAACTGAGTTTTGTATTTAGCTGTGGTATATTTGTATAAAGTGAAGAAGGGCTATGTCGGCATACATATGTGCCGATGCATCAAACGCAAGAATTGACTAAAATATAACGATTTT
The DNA here is from genome assembly GCA_963971375.1 of Platycheirus rosarum. Classification (NCBI taxonomy): domain Eukaryota; kingdom Metazoa; phylum Arthropoda; class Insecta; order Diptera; family Syrphidae; genus Platycheirus; species Platycheirus rosarum. The sequence goes on along the minus strand of OZ020507.1, from coordinate 165,826,333 downwards.
TGTTTAAAGTGTTCGAGAACTGGAGATGTTCGGTATCTGGTGCCACTACCCTACATTTGTATTTTGAGTAGAAATTACATTTTCTGTGTTTACTTATTTATTTGTACTTTTTATTTGAGTGTTTATTTGGAAATATTGTAGAAAACAAGGAAATAAAAGAAAAATAATGCATAAATTAATTTTACTTAGATTTTTTTTTATTATGGCACTCTGTTGTTTTTTATTCACTGAGTTTGATTTTCATTTTTAATTCACTTATTTGTAAATATATTTAAAAAAGACCTCCGATATATAAGTAGTTGAATTGTTTGCTACCAATGCTAATTAAGAACGGTCTTGAAGGATCTACCTTAAACTGCTTCCTGCTGTTCATCATTCAAAGAGAGGGTGTATGACTAAAGAGTTTTTCGAATCGTGTCTTTTACATGGTACCTGAGCCTTGCCAGTGTTCCTGTCAGTTCCAGAAGCTGTAATTAAATAAAAGATCAACTACATTTTCAAACATCTTGTAAGATTCCTCCCACCTCAATGTGGCTTCCCGGTAAATCATTTTTTTGTAAACCGTCGGTCTCATTATATACAGAGTCGATGAATTTATTTGAAATGTTTTTTGTTTTGGTAACAATATGCGCAACAGACTATTTGCGAAAGAATTAACGCGTGTTACGACCCGAGGTACTGGCATCAGGGGAACTTTTTTTATTTTTATAAGGCATGTTTTTTGTATTTTAATTATTGGCACAAGAATTAAAATTAAAACATTTTAAAATCAAAACAAAAGAAGTGGCAAATGTCACTGCCTACGTCACAGAAAAAATACCAACTTTCATTTGACAGCTCAGCGGTCCTTACCATGTGTACATGATACAAGTAAAGTAAACCAGTAAAGTAGTTGCATCATGCCCTGTGTAGAGGATTCTTTTTTTCGATTGTTGTACATGACAGTTAACACTCTCATTGTATCGCTTTCATTTAGTTGTCAAATTAATTGTTTATATTTTAGGACACAACAAGTGTTTGTCGGAAGTTTTTTTTAGAAAAAAAGAAAATTTCCTAAAAATCTAATTTAAAATTTCTTTCAACAAATATACATTAAATTTGTATTTTTTGCATAAAAAAGTCAAGTTTTTTATATTATTTTCTTCTTGAAAAATATAATAGTTATGGAGGATAATTCCATCATAAGTTGTTTGTTAGCAAGTTCTGCGGCTGCAATGTATTTATTAATACAAAAAAAAAGAAAAGAAAAAAAAAAGACCAGAATGGAAAAAGATGCTTTAGTTTACTGAGCAATGAACTACGAATTGAAGACAAGAATTTATTCAAACAATACTTTAGAATGACGGATAAGTCTTTCGAAGAACTACTGCGGTACTTAAGGTTGACTTCAAAAAGCAAAACATGGTTATGAGCGCATCATAGCACCGGACGAAAAACTTGCCATAGTCTTAAGGTTTTTGGCAACAGGGGAGTCCCTTTAGAAGCCTTGAATTTCAAAGTAGACTGTCGGCATCTTTCATATCCAACATTGTTCCCAAAATTCAAAAGATTTTTAATTAACTACATATAACACTACTTATATCTAGTCTTTTTTAGTTTCCAGAGAATAATGATACAAATTGCCAAGGAGTTTGAGATTCGGTAGCAGTTTCCGCATTACATTTGGTGCTACAGATGGAAAACATAGCTTTTCATGCTTCAAAGTGTGACGGGGTGTTCTATTTTAGCTATAAGGGATTTAACAGCATTATATTGCATGCAATGTGTAAGGCAGACTATACATACATAAACATTGGTAGCAATGGACGTTGCCATGATGCTAGAGTCTTGGCCCAAAGTAATTTGAATACGTTTTTAAATGGCGATCACCTTCCGAGGAATGACAAAATTGACAAAAATGGCCTTTCCATTGAACAGAAATATAAGGAAGCCATTTCTATATAGTAGCGCAGAAAGCGAATTGAAAATATTTAATATTCGACTAAGTCATGCCCGTCAGATTATTGAGCATACCTTTGCTATTCTTTCCAACAGGTTCAGGATTCTGCAGACATCTATTATTGTAAGGCTAGAAAAAGTAAAAAAAAATTGTCCAAGCCTCTTGCGTTTTACACAATTGGCCAGAGGAAACCATAATTATCTGGATCCGTAAAACTTCCGACTCCAATCACCTATGTTGCAAGTAACTCAAACTGAAAGCTTCTAAAATACGAAACTCATTTTCGCAGTACTTAAGTTCAGATGGAAAAGTTGATTGGCAGTACAACTAATTGTAAGAATTGGAAATTGTTTCTTTTTGTCGTTATTATTTGAATTTCAGCAACATTACAATAAAAAAAAAGAAAAGTAAAGTAAGTCTAATAATTAATATAATAGGAAAAACATACAAACTGAACATGTACTTTATAAAAATAAAAAAAAATCTAAAATCCGATTTCGCGTGGATGAAGCAGCACCTGCACATAGATAAATACATGTTTATGTACATACAGTATAAAAGAACACAAAAAGGAAAAGTAAAGAAAGTAATAAATAATATTAAATATATGAAAAACTTAACAATTGAACGCATAAATAAAAATAAAAAATGTAAAACTATTGTTTTTGGATGTGAAAAACTGCTGGCAAGCACCTGTATTGGTGGGATACATTTCAGTGTCATCATACAAATGTTTCACATTATATAAAGCCTGCTGTGAAAGTAATGTTGAGATAAAAGTTTGTTGTGTTTTTCGTTTGTGAAGCTTCTTTGAGAACATCTTCGATTTTCCATTTAGCTTTCAAGAACACTTCGTCGTTAACCGCAGTAAGTTCATCTACGACCAGTTTTGCCAGCCAAGTTGCAGGTGTATCGTTAGGTGTTCATTTCCAAAGTTTCTTTGTTATATGCATGCAACTGACGACATTTTGCTACAGCTCGAATGATTTTTTCTCTTCCTTTTGGTTTCTTTCACTGTTGTGGGCTCCTTTACTTGTTCCTGCTGGAGAAGGATATGAAATTGTAATGAAAAGAAAATCAAAAAAACAAAATTACCATTTCTAAATTTGAGTTGATGGATGTGTTGAAATCCTCTCGTTGGCAGCTGTGTGATGTTGAAATCTATTATTAAATAAAGATTATTTCATCTTCTTAAAATAGAAGCAGAAGTTAATTACCAAAGATATACTTGATTCACCCAAAACTTCATTTAATTTGGTTTCAAGAATTGGAGATGGTCAAAACAACACAAACTTGGTTCACGTACATCATCGGCACCAGCTCCTTTTTTTTCCTTTATATGTTGTGACCGCAATGTTTTAATTTTATTTTTGATATCCAGGATGGTTATATTGGGCTTGATTTTGACCATTTCCTTAAGGACTGCTTCTAACGCTTCATTTCTTTTATTCCTATTAATGTAGTCCTTATTTTTACGCCAGGTAAAAATTTTGCAGGGGTCAAAATTCTTTTAAATAATTTCTGCGTTAAAAAATCTGCCTTCGAAATTCTGCTTTGCAAAATTCTGCTGTCACTTGCTATTAAAGCCAAAATCGATTGTCGATTTGATAATCACCTTACATGGAGCAAAATTGTCGATTTTGATAATCAACTATCGACTATCGCGTTAGGCGATTCCACCCCTGATTTGGTTTCCTTTTCAGGCAGCTGTCTTTTGACTTCTCCAATCTTCTTACGGTTTTCCACCTCTGTTTTCCTTGACTCTTTTATTTGCAGTTTGTTTGTCATAATTTTTTTCTATTTCAAAGATGAAATGTACATTGGAGCTCTTTGTTTTGGTTCTACTGACATAGCTCTCTTATTTGTTATGGCATCTGGATATTTTAAATGCTTGTAGAAGCTCGGAGATGGACTGTCATCTAAATAAGATCGTTTGGAGGTAACGGGCGTTGAAGTAGTAGTTTTTGAGTTGGTTATTCTTACATTTGGAGAGCTTACCCTGAATGCTGGAGTGCTTGGCATATTTTCATTTGTAGAAATTTGGCCTAAAACAATAGAAAATTAAAGGCATAAAATCTGTTTTCTTCAACAGGTAAAATAAGGTCGATGTCATCATTCATTTGTTTATCCAAAAATATTTCAGCTTCTTCTAATATCTGGTCTGTATCCACAGGTTCTAAAAGGAAGGATTCAAACTCTAGTGCTTTAGTAGCCTCAAGCTCAACAGATTGAAAATTTGTTTTTGTTTCGGTGACAATTTTACCACCACATGCCCTGAAAACAAGTAACACTTTCAAGTTATCCTTTTCATTTGCAAATTTAATTTAAAAAAATATTGCGACATCCTCTGGGACCAATAACACCGCAATTTTTCGGTGCAAAGCTAAACGCAGTTTCATCGCCATTAAAAATACGGGTTGGATCTTCTAAAATGTCTCTACAGTTCTTATCTCCTAGGTATTTCTCCAAATCACTGAACCATTTTCTTATGTTTTCTTCCCGTATAACGGCTCTGGCCTTACCTACGGTCTCAGGGGGAGCGTAAGGACAACTCACCATGACGCTTTAAAAAAAGCTATAATACCATTTTTTCCGGGTCTATCATCTTTAAATGAGGTTTTTTTTCTTCGTCCCCAAAAATTTTCTGCACAACATCTAAGAGCTCGGTTTCTGAGGAAACCCATATTTAGCTATATTGATTAGCCATTCGACGACTTTAAGTTCTCCCAACTTTGTAAGCACAGTTCCAAGACCCTATCATGAAGTGTCGTGACAGCAACTCCAAACTCCGATTTATCGCGAATACTTTTTAAGGCAGCTGTTAATGCGTCATTAGTATATTTTATTTTTTGATGTGGGTAATAATTCTCCTATTGAATTAAAAATCTAGGTAATATAAGATGATCGAGAATAGGAAACCCTATATTTTTAGTTTCCTATTTTCGAACAGGAAGGAAATCGGTGTCCAAAAAATGGAACACTAAATACAATTGTCTTTTATAATATAAAAAGATGGCAACAATATGTTTTCTGATACATTTCATTACTAAACAATAATTTTATCGCAGTTGTCTATTTACTAACAGATGTGTTCGGGATAGGAAACTCGGTCAAAATTGGTTTCCTATTCTCGAACAGTCCATACATAAGCTAATTTAATTTTATATTCACAAAACTTTCTTAAATGTCACAAACTAATCACCTTATATCATAAAAAGTACAGGTTTGAGTACTTACGTGTAGTGTTTTCCTCTATAGTTAATTTCCAACACGTGCACTGCAACTTTTTTTAAATTTTATTCACACATCCACTGTACTCACTGAAACCCGTTAACAAACTGAGTTTTGTATTTAGCTGTGGTATATTTGTATAAAGTGAAGAAGGGCTATGTCGGCATACATATGTGCCGATGCATCAAACGCAAGAATTGACTAAAATATAACGATTTTTGTTTAAAGTGTTCGAGAACTGGAGATGTTCGGTATCTGGTGCCACTACCCTACATTTGTATTTTGAGTAGAAATTACATTTTCTGTGTTTACTTATTTATTTGTACTTTTTATTTGAGTGTTTATTTGGAAATATTGTAGAAAACAAGGAAATAAAAGAAAAATAATGCATAAATTAATTTTACTTAGATTTTTTTTTATTATGGCACTCTGTTGTTTTTTATTCACTGAGTTTGATTTTCATTTTTAATTCACTTATTTGTAAATATATTTAAAAAAGACCTCCGATATATAAGTAGTTGAATTGTTTGCTACCAATGCTAATTAAGAACGGTCTTGAAGGATCTACTTTAAACTGCTTCCTGCTGTTCATCATTCAAAGAGAGGGTGTATGACTAAAGAGTTTTTCGAATAGTGTCTTTTACATGGTACCTGAGCCTTGCCAGTGTTCCTGTCAGTTCCAGAAGCTGTAATTAAATAAAAGATCAACTACATTTTCAAACATCTTGTAAGATTCCTCCCACCTCAATGTGGCTTCCCGGTAAATCATTTTTTTGTAAACCGTCGGTCTCATTATATACAGAGTCGATGAATTTATTTGAAATGTTTTTTGTTTTGGTAACAATATGCGCAACAGACTATTTGCGAAAGAATTAACGCGTGTTACGACCCGAGGTACTGGCATCAGGGGAACTTTTTTTATTTTTATAAGGCATGTTTTTTGTATTTTAATTATTGGCACAAGAATTAAAATTAAAACATTTTAAAATCAAAACAAAAGAAGTGGCAAATGTCACTGCCTACGTCACAGAAAAAATACCAACTTTCATTTGACAGCTCAGCGGTCCTTACCATGTGTACATGATACAAGTAAAGTAAACCAGTAAAGTAGTTGCATCATGCCCTGCGTAGAGGATTCTTTTTTTCGATTGTTGTACATGACAGTTAACACTCTCATTGTATCGCTTTCATTTAGTTGTCAAATTAATTGTTTATATTTTAGGACTTGTTGTGTTTGTCGGAGGTTTTTTTTAGAAAAAAAGAAAATTTCACAATAATCTAATTTAAAATTTCTTTCAACAAATATACATTAAATTTGTATTTTTTGCATAAAAAAGTCAAGTTTTTTATATTATTTTCTTCTTGAAAAATATAATAGTTATGGAGGATAATTCCATCATAAGTTGTTTGTTAGCAAGTTCTGCGGCTGCAATGTATTTATTAATACAAAAAAAAAGAAAAGAAAAAAAAAGACCAGAATGGAAAAAGATGCTTTAGTTTACTGAGCAATGAACTACGAATTGAAGACAAGAATTTATTCAAACAATACTTTAGAATGACGGATAAGTCTTTCGAAGAACTACTGCGGTACTTAAGGTTAACTTCAAAAAGCAAAACATGGTTATGAGCGCATCATAAACCGGACGAAAAACTTGCCATAGTCTTAAGGTTTTTGGCAACAGGGGAGTCCCTTTAGAAGCCTTGAATTTCAAAGTAGACTGTCGGCATCTTTCATATCCAACATTGTTCCCAAAGTATGTGAACTCATATATAATAAATTGGGACCAGAGTTTTTAAAAGTATGATTTGTAATTAACTACATATAACACTACTTATATCTAGTTAGTTTAGTTTAGTTTAGTTTAGTTTATTTCTTTCTTTATATAACTTACACAGTAAGATAATAGATATCTTATAACCTAGTGAAAGTCTATGAATTTAAATCTTAGATAACAATTTCAATTTTATACAAACGAATAGAAAATAAGTTAATTGAATACAAAAGATGAAAAAAAAAATAATGTGTAACTAAAATAAGAGGGAAAATTTATGAATACCTTAACTATTTGCATTTTGAAAAGTTTTACAATAATTTAGAAGAAAGATATATAGATAAAAGTAGATAAAGAGAGAAGAGAACGAAGGATTTAGCTTGGGTTTAAAAGAGGGGATAAGTTAGTTGCTTTGATTTGAAAAGAAAATTTTAAGATTTTTTTGAAATATGTGTAGGTCATCATAATCACGCAGATGGGTGGGTAGTGAGTTTCAGAGGCGACATGCAGCAATGAAAAATTGCCTTTCTGAGGTCAGACACGTAAAGCGTGGAAAAATTACAGATGTTGATCTATTTGATATTGACAGTCTGAGTTTTTCGTGGAGATATGTTGGTTTACGTGTTTTTAAAATTTTAAAATATAGTATCAATGTTCGGAATTTCATGAAAGCATCAAAAGACATATTAAGTAGGCTTTTCTGCAGATGTGAAACATGGTCATACCTTCTTAACCCATAAATGTATCGAATGGTACTATTAAAGGCAACCTTTAATTTATTTTTACTGATGGCGTCGCAATTGTAAAAAATTTCGCATCCATAAGTAAGGACAGGTATTACCAGGGTTCTTGCCATCATTAATCTAGTTTGAGGTGGAGTGAATTCTTGGGCAGTCCATAGCGCTCTGAGTGTTCCATAAGTTTTTCTTACCAAAGCATTAATGTGATCATTCCATGTCAAGGTTCTATTGAAAATAACACCCAGATTTTTATAAGTATTTACAAATTCTAAGGCGTTCTCGTTTAGATTAATTGAAGGAAAGTATGATAAGTCCAGTTCTTTTCGCGAGATAACCAAGCATTTGCATTTGTTTGGGTTGAGAATCAACCCATTGCAAGATGCCCACTTAGATATCTTTTCTAATTCCTGATTTAAGGTGACAGCACAGTCATCAGTCTTTTTAAGTTTCCAGAGAATAATGATACAAATTGCCAAGGAGTTTGAGATTCGGTAGCAGTTTCCGCATTGCATTGGTGCTACAGATGGAAAACATAGCTTTTCATGCTTCAAAGTGTGACGGGGTGTTCTATTCTAGCTATAAGGGATTTAACAGCATTATATTGCTGCAATGTGTAAGGCAGACTATACATACATAAACATTGGTAGCAATGGACGTTGCCATGATGCTAGAGTCTTGGCCCAAAGAATTTGAATACGTTTTTAAATGGCGATCACCTTCCGAGGAATGACAAAATTGGCAAAAATGGCCTTTCCATTGAACAGAAATATAAGGAAGCCATTTCTATATAGTAGCGCAGAAAGCGAATTGAAAATATTTAATATTCGACTAAGTCATGCCCGTCAGATTATTGAGCATACCTTTCCTATTCTTTCCAACAGGTTCAGGATTCTGCAGACATATCATTATTGTAAGGCTAGAAAAAGTAAAAAAAAAATTGTCCAAGCCTCTTGCGTTTTACACAATTGGCCAGAGGAAACCATAATTATCTGGATCCTTGAAACTTCCGACTCCAATCACCAATGTTGCAAGCAACTCAAACTGAAAGCTTCTAAAATACGAAACTCATTTTCGCAGTACTTAAGTTCGGATGGAAAAGTTGATTGGCAGTACAACTAATTGTAAGAATTAAAAATTGTTTCTTTTTGTTGTTATTATTTGAATTTCAGCAACATTACAATAAAAAAAAGAAAAGTAAAGTAAGTCTAATAATTAATATAATATGAAAAACATACAAACTGAACATGTACTTTATAAAAATAAAAAAAAATCTAAAATCCGATTTCCCGTGGATGAAGCAGCACCTGCACATAGATAAATACATGTTTATGTACATACATATAAATAATATTAAATATATGAAAAACTTAACAATTGAACACATAAATAAAAATAAAAAATGTAAAACTATTGTTTTTGGATGTGAAAAACTGCTGGCAAGCATCTGTATTGGTGGGATACATTTCAGTGTCATCATACAAATGTTTCACATTATATAAACCCTGCTGTGAAGGTAATGTTGAGATAAAAGTTTGTTGTGTTTTTCGTTTGTGAAGCTTCTTTGAGAACATCTTCGATTGGTGAGTGCAATAAATTGAACTTCTGGGATATGGGCATGTAAAATAAATCATATCTTTTTTTAATGAAATAATTAAGGGCGATTTCTGGCCTACAAGAACGGGGATCGCGGCTGTCAACCGCTGGTGTTAAGTCAAATCCAAGAAGATTTAGCAGCAATTGAAGAGGTGCCCCGAGAGGAAAATTAAAAAAATCGCTCAGCCGAGCCCGAAAGAGCCAAGGAATAGCGTTTATTATTCATGTTTGAATTAAATATGTAATTATTTTTGCAGCAGACATTTATCCTGCAACAAAAATTATTTAGAAGTTGATTTATAAACATATTATTCTGTGTTTTCTTCCTCGGTAAGTATTACAGTTCCATTTATTTTGTCTCTATGTGTTTTATGTTATTAGCGGTGGTGATAATGCGGGTGTTATATTACAGAAAAAAATGGAGCAAAACAATAAACCTGTTTCAGGCGGAAAAAAGAGGCTCTAGGGATAGAATGGCAAAATATTTAAAAATTGCCTACACCGGAGAGGAATCTGATCTTTTGGTTCGATGCGCACTGTTTGAAAAAGCAGTGATCGAAAATAAGAAAACAGATGGTGTCTCCAATCGCGACAAGGATGTGGCTTGCCAACGCATAGCTGAAACTTTTAGCGCTGCAACGTCAGGCCCAGTTAGTACATATACACAAATCGTTTTCATTTTATACGATATATGTACATATGTGTATACACTGTAAATTTATGTATATAAATATGTCATATGTTTGCAAACTTGAACAATATGTGGATTAAGAAGTTTGATTTGCTTAACATCTTTGTTATAGTATTAGTTTTTGAGAGCGTTTCACTATCTTAGATACGAACAGTTGCGTCTTTGCGAGAAAAATATAGCAAAATTAAACAAAATGTTCGTAAAATAAATAATGCGTCCAAGAATTCTGCTAAGAAAAATAGAGGCGGTCCACCAATAAAAGAAGACGGAGTTTTAGCGGAACCATTAGCAGAACTGTCGTCGTTGTTATCGTTGTCTATACATGGGCTCGAACCCTTGGCTGGCGACGATGACAATGGTAACCAAGTAAAATTAACACGTTTCAGGTATCTCCACTGGCTAAACGTAAAATAACCGAAGAAATAAAAATTACGGAAAACGTTGACGTCATAGAAGCAAAACTTCAAATATTGACTCAAAATAGTTTGAATGAAAGCTTCATTGTTTTGAATCCAATTCCAATCCAAAACAAAACATTGAAGTGAACGATCAGAAGCCAGCCACCAGTGAAGTGAAAACAGTGAAAACTTACTCTTCACCGAAAGGTCTTTCGGAGCTTAAAAACCAGCCGCAAACCGAACAAAATCCAGCGAAATTGCGGAATACCATGAATACATTGTTGAGTGGGCAAAAACAAATTGGGAGCAGCTTGTACATGTAAAGGACAAACAAAAATTGGAACTGGAAATTTTGGAAATCGAACGCCAACGACGCAAGGAAAGTTTGGAATTCGAACACCAAATTAAAATAAGAGAAGCATCATTTCAGAACGAACAGCAGCAGAAGGAGTATGAACAAAAAAAAAAACGTGCGCTGGAGTTAGAACATCTACAAATAAAAGTTAATGCTGCCAAAGCTGAGCATAAGATTAACAGGTACATTTTGGAGAACAGAATTAAATTATCCTTGCGTCGTTTTCGAGCTATATCCAGTGAAGATGACAGCAGTGAAATTCCTTCAAAAATAATAAAACATTGCAGAATTATAAAACGAGAGGGTAATAAAGAAAATATTGCTAACGAATTTTTTTAATTAAATAATGATTAATTGTAAGGCAATTCAATTAATAAACATAAAAAATTAAAAAAAATGCATTTTTTTCATTTTTCATTTGATGAAATAAGATATATTGAAGTTCTATCTACTTGTTAGCTAACTTGGCCTTCGGAAAGTGGGATGAAATATCTTTGCAACAAAGGTTCGCGAATATTATGTTTTTCATTTCGAAGACGTGTGTTGCATTTGGAACGCAGATGCTTCCGTCAATTTTTCGTTAAATCCAGATATCTGCGTTGCTACGTTTGCGTCGTTTTAATCTATCGCTATATTATGTAGTACAGCACATGCAGCAATGATTATTTGTATCGTACGAACGTTGCATTGCATACTATTAACTAAACCGGGAAAACGGCGCTTCCACACGCCGTATGAACGTTCTACACATGTTCGCGTTCTCATTTGGGACTCATTATAAAGATTTTGAGCAACTGTTTCCACGTTTAGAAATGGTGTTGCCAAATACCTTGAATTTTTATACCCCGAGTCACCAAATAGTATGAAATGCTGGGAAGAAGAGCAGAAAACTTATATTTTAAAGCATTATTTGAATAACAGATCAATTACCCGTTCTTTGCTGAGAGACTTCGTTGTGCCCTCCGAAGAGATGCCGGTAGGCCGATCACCAACTGGTAGGGCGAAAGGTCCAGGGGAAATATCAGGGCATACCAATTGCCCTCTTTTAGTGGTGCAATCAATTTCTGGGGGGCAGGTAAGAGTCCAGTCGGGTCCAGAGCCCAATCCACCTCTATCGATTGGCACGAGCACATCCGATAACTCATCCGATTCTATTACGCCTCCGTTTAGCAATCTGAGCATAATAGGCGCCACTGACAGAATCAGAAACACCAGCGGCCGCCTGCACGTTACATGGCGAACGAGCTGGAATTAGAACGGGAAGGGAGATTCGGCCAGTAAGAATTCGTTGCGGCATATCAACATACAGCCAAAGAATACCCCGATGCAAGGTGATTCAAGGCAAACAGAGTGCTAGAATTTCCGATAAGATCTTGTCTACGGCTTTGAGGGCTTGCTCAAAGTCCCGAAGAAAAGGCCAATCCGTATTTGGCGTTATCGAGTGAGAGACATTTTTTAGTGCATACCGCATACCTCATTGTGTTTCCAGTGCGAGCATACTCCTGCTAGTACGTTGTACTCGTCCATCTGTTCTGGAGACTGGCCAACAATAATTGCTTTAGTGGCGAAGCATTTGGGTGAGGATTGAGACAATTCTCTATTCCTTTGGTTAGTTTTTTTTATTATTTTTTTGGCATGATTCTATATTTTTGAGAGGTGAGGTCTGGCTGTGGGGGAAAGATCCCCTCCTATCCCCTCCAACACCCTCTCCGATCCTATCTTATATTCTATCCTTTATCCTATCCTAAAACCTTCTCCCACCATGTGTATCCTAACCGTTCGTAGCCTGATTCTTGTCTTTCTACCTACCCACTTTCCTATCCTATTCTTCTACAGGATTCAAAAGGTATGACATCGTTAGTAGCTACTGTGTATCCTGTTCCAATTGCGGTTGCGGCCAGGTCGAAAACGAATCGTAATCCTGGTTAATTGCGACGATGCGTTTCCGGCTTGACAGCAACGGCAGTTGGAAATTGTATCGTTTAGTTTTTATTCTTTTTTGTTGATGGTTTTCAGTACCAGCACCTCACTTGAAAAAGGATAGGATTGTAAGACGGAAGGAAGAGAGCCGTCAGGCCAAATAATCGCGAAGAAAAGTAACTTACAAAGAAGCCGCCTAAAACACTCCCGCCCATTTATGACCTACTACTCCAAATCTAATTAACTTGTTATATATTTTTTCTTTTTTTTATCATCGTAAAAGTTCTTAAAAAATAACCTTTTTTAAATAAATTGGGTTTGTTTATGTCTATAGCGCAAAATTTCAGTCAGCACTCGATTAAGCAATAATACGGACTCTAGATAATATGGACTTTTAAATCGGAACCCTCAACTAATTTTGTCCTAATTTTAAACCCATAAAACATCCCTGCTAACTAATACTGACTTATAACGTAACGTGAGAAAAAAATTCGTCGAACTCATCCAAATTTGACATAAAGATGTCAAAGATTTGAAAAAAAAATTTATTTAAATAAAAAAACAAGCCTTTTCCTTTGAATTTTAAATCTGTTGCTGCTTCCGCAATTGTTGCAGAAAACACATAATAATAAAAGTCAAAATTGAAACTCCATCTCATCCTGGATGTTGAAAAACTCGCTTAATCATTAAGAAATATTTTAAATGTGGCTAATGAGTGGTAAGTTAGTGCGAACCAAAGGCAATGAAGCTGCTGGTTTCTTCAAACTGTCTGCTTCAAAAAACAAAGAACCAAATGGTAGATATGTACATACATATATTTATGTCGAGAACAAAAAGTATGCCGCAAGCCAAAAGCTGCTGCCGGTGAAAAGAAAATGAAGAAAGCCAACAGGCCAACACAGCTCGAAAAATTATAATACAATTGCATACCTATTTGTAAATATTTTTGTTTAAATAAACGAAGTTTTGTTTGAGCATTGCTAAAAAATTCTTTTATTTCGAACGTTTTGTGGTTTTGATAAAATTCTGAAACGCTATCTGTTAATTTGCTGTTTTAATCGGGTATCGGCTGTAATTTTTACATTTTTCGAATAAAAATCTTCAAAAATTAATAAAATGTATGCATATTTTTATTAAATTTGTTTGCTAAATTGGGAAGCCATGATTTAAACGTTCTTTAATTTCGGCAATTTTCAAAATATACAAAAATATCAGTACATCTTTACATTTTTTATTTAATTAGAAATGTCAAAAAATCAGTGGATAAAGTATATATTAAAAAGATAATACGGACTTTTCCTGCTAATAAAGTTAAACGAGTCAATAAGCGATGAAGTATACATTAAGTCGACTAAAATAATCAAAAAGTCGACTTCCGTATTAAAATAGTTATTTAGAGTCGACTCTGATATTAAAGGGGATTTAGAGTCGGTATTAAATCTTTTAAATTTTATTCATTCTTTAATACATTTACAATTTAATAATATTACAATTTTTGTCATAAATTGAATTCGATTAAGTTTAATTTTTTTTGGTGCTTTAATATGATCATAAATTAGTCATAAGGTAAGGGCCATTTTCTTCACTATCTGAAGTTGAAACAAAACGGCTGGTTGAGCTCAACTGCCGGTTGAAGTCAACTTGCCGATTTCAACTTGCAAGTTGTAATTTGTTTTTCTTCACTACAAGTTTAAATTTTCAACCGGGTGCTATATCTCAACTTGCTCTTTAAATATCCCGGGACATTTATTATTTTCTATCAGTTTGACAGCAAATTTGAATGTTTTTTATTATTCATGTTTGAATTAAATATGTAATTATTTTTGAAGCAGACATTTATCCTGCAACAAAAATTATTTAAAAGTTGATTTATAAACATATTATTCTGTGTTTTCTTCCTCGGTAAGTATTGCAGTTCCATTTATGTTGTCTCTATGTGTTTTATGTTATTAGCGGTGGTGATAATGCGGGTGTTATATTACAGAAAAAAAATGGAGCAAAACCATACACCTGTTTCAGGCGGAAAAAAGAGGTTCTAGGGATAGAATGGCAAAATATTTAAAAATTGCCTACACCGGAGAGGACTCTGATCTTTTGGTTCGATGCGCACTGTTTGAAAAAGCAGTGATCGAAAATAAGAAAACAGATGGTGTCTCCAATCGATCACAAGGCTTGCCAACGCATAGCTGAAACTTTTAGCGCTGCAACGTCAGGCCCAGTTAGTACATATACACAAATCGTTTGCATTTTATACGATATATGTACATATGTGTATACACTGTAAATTTATGTATATAAATATGTCATATGTTTGCAAACTTGAACAATATGTGGATTAAGAAGTTTGATTTGCTTAACATCTTTGTTATAGTATTAGTTTTTGAGAGCGTTTCACTATCTTTTTAGATACGAACAGTTGCGTCTTTGCGAGAAAAATATAGCAAAATTAAACAAAATGTTCGTAAAATAAATAATGCGTCCAAGAATTCTGCTAAGATAAATATAGGCAGTCCACCAATAAAAGAAGACGGAGTTTTAGCCGAACCATTAGCAGAACTGTCGTCGTTGTTATCGTTGTCTATACATGGGCTCGAACCCTTGGCTGGCGACGATGACAGTGGTAACGACGACGACAATGTCGAAACAGAAAGCGATGAAACAAGTAAAATTAACACGTTTCAGGTATCTCCACTGGCTAAACGTAAAATAATCGAAGAAATAAAAATTACGGAAAACGTTGACGTCATTGAAGCAAAACTTCAAATATTGACTCAAAATAGTTTGAATAAAAGCTTCATTGTTTTGAATCCCATTCCTATCCAAAACAAAACATTGAAGTGAACGATCAGAAGCCAGCCACCAGTGAAGTGAAAACAGTGAAAACTTACTCTTCACCGAAAGGTCTTTCAGAGCTTAAAAACCAGACGCAAACCGACAAAAATCGTATTCGTGGGAAAGAGCAAATCCAGTGAAATTGCGGAATACCATGACAACATTGTTGAGTGGGCAAAAACAAATTGGGAGCAGCTTGAGGTCCGTCTTAGCTAATGCCACTAAAAACCAAATACATGTAAGGGACAAACAAAAATTGGAACTGGACATTTTGGAACGACGCAATGAAAGTTTGGAATTCGAACACCAAATTAAAATAAGAGAAGCATCATTTCAGAACGAACAGCAGCAGAAGGAGTATGAACAAAAAAAAAACGTGCGCTGGAGTTAGAACATCTACAAATAAAAGTTAATGCTGCCAAAGCTGAGCATAAGATTAACAGGTACATTTTGGAGAACAGAATTAAATTATCCTTGCGTCGTTTTCGAGCTATATCCAGTGAAGATGACAGCAGTGAAATTCCTTCAAAAATAATAAAACATTGCAGAATTACAAAACGAGAGGGTAATAAAGAAAATATTGCTAACGAATTTTTTTAATTAAATAATGATTAATTGTAAGGCAATTCAATTAATAAACATAAACAATTAAAAAAATGCATTTTTTTCATTTTTCATTTGATGAAATAAGATATATTGAAGTTTTATCTACTTGTTAGCTAACTTGGCCTTCGGAAAGTGGGATGAAATATCGTTGCAACAAAAGTTCGCGAATATTATGTTTTTCATTTCGAAGACGTGTGTTGCATTTGGAACGCAGATGCTTCCGTCAATTTTTCGTTAAATCCAGATATCTGCGTTGCTACGTTTGCGTCGTTTTGATCTATTGCTATATTATGTAGTACAGCACATGCAGCAATGATTATTTGTATCATACGAACGTTGCATTGCATACTATTAACTAAAACGGGAAAACGGCGCTTCCACACGCCATATGAACGTTCTACACATGTTCGCGTTCTTATTTGGGACTCATTATAAAGATTTTGAGCAACTGTCTCCACGTTTAGAAATGGTGTCAAATACCTTGAACTTTTATACCCCGAGTCACCAAATAGTATGAAATGCTGGGAAGAAAACTTATATTTTAAAGCATTATTTGAATAACAGATCAATTACTCGTTCTTTGCTGAGAGAATTCGTTGTGCCCTCCGAAGAGATGCCGGTAGGCCGTTCACCTACTGGGAGGGCGAAAGGTCCAGGGGAAACATCAGGGCATACCAATTGCCCTCTTTTAGTGGTGCAATCAATTTCTGGGGGCAGGTAAGAGTCCAGTCAGGTCCGGAGCCCAATCCACCTCTATCGATTGGCACGAGCACATCCGATAACTCATCCGATTCTATTATTGCGCCTCCGTTTAGCAATTTGAGCATAATAAGCGCCACTGACAGAATCAGAAACACCAGCGGCCGCCTGCACGTTACATGGCGAACGAGCTGGAATTAGAACGGGAAGGGAGATTCGGCCAGTAAGAATTCGTTGTGGCATATCAACATACAGCCAAAGAATACCCCGATGCAAGGTGATTCAAGGCAAACAGAGTGCTGGAATTGCCGATAAGATCTTGTCTACGGCTTTGAGGGCTTGGTCAAAGTCCGGAAGAAAAGGCCAATCCGTATTTGGCGTTGTCGAGTGAGAGACATTTTTCAGTGCATACCGCATACCTCATTGTGTTTCCAGTGCGAGCATACTCCCTCCTGCTAGTACGTTGTACTCGTCCATCTGTTCTGGAGAATGGCCAAAAATAATTGCTTTAGTGGCGAAGCATTTGGATGAGGATTGAGACAATTCTCTATTCCTTTGGTTAGTTTTTTTTATTATTTTTCTATCTATCTTAAAACCTTCTCCCACCATGTGTATCCTAACCGTTCGTAGCCTGATTCTTGTCCTACTACCTACCCACTTTCATATCCTATTCTTCTACAGCCTCAAATTCCCAAATCCAAAGCGCGAGGATTCAAAAGGTATGACATCGTTAGTAGCTACTGTGTATCCTGTTCCAATTGCGGCTGCGGCCAGGTCGAAAACGAATCGTAATCCTGGTTAATTGCGACGATGCGTTTCCGGCTTGACAGCAACGGCAGTTGGAAATTGTATCGTTTAGTTTTTATTCTTTTTTGTTGATGGTTGTCATTACCAGCACCTCACTTGAAAAAGGATAGGATTGTAAGACGGAAGGAAGAGAGCCGTCAGGCCAAACAATCGCGAAGAAAAGTAACTTACAAAGAAGCCGCTTAAAACACCCCCGCCCATTTATGACCTACTACTCCAAATCTAATTAACTTTTTATATATTTTTTCTTTTTTTTATCATCGTAAAAGTTCTTATAAAATAACCTATTTTAAATAAATTGGGTTTGTTTATGTCTATAGCGCAAAATTTCAGTCAGCACTCGATTAAGCAATAATACCGACTCTAGATAATATGGACTTTTAAATCGGAACCCTCAACTAATTTTGTCCTAATTTTAAACCCTTTGCTTTGTTTGCTACCAATGCTAATTAAGAACGGTCTTGAAGGATCTACCTTAAACTGCTTCCTGCTGTTCATCATTCAAAGAGAGGGTGTATGACTAAAGAGTTTTTCGAATCGTGTCTTTTACATGGTACCTGAGCCTTGCCAGTGTTCCTGTCAGTTCCAGAAGCTGTAATTAAATAAAAGATCAACTACATTTTCAAACATCTTGTAAGATTCCTCCCACCTCAATGTGGCTTCCCGGTAAATCATTTTTTTGTAAACCGTCGGTCTCATTATATACAGAGTCGATGAATTTATTTGAAATGTTTTTTGTTTTGGTAACAATATGCGCAACAGACTATTTGCGAAAGAATTAACGCGTGTTACGACCCGAGGTACTGGCATCAGGGGAACTTTTTTTATTTTTATAAGGCATGTTTTTTGTATTTTAATTATTGGTACAAGAATTAAAATTAAAACATTTTAAAATCAAAACAAAAGAAGTGGCAAATGTCACTGCCTACGTCACAGAAAAAATACCAACTTTCATTTGACAGCTCAGCGGTCCTTACCATGTGTACATGATACAAGTAAAGTAAACCAGTAAAGTAGTTGCATCATGCCCTGTGTAGAGGATTCTTTTTTTCGATTGTTGTACATGACAGTTAACACTCTCATTGTATCGCTTTCATTTAGCTGTCAAATTAATTGTTTATATTTTAGGACTTGTTGTGTTTGTCGGAGGTTTTTTTAGAAAAAAAGAAAATTTCACAATAATCTAATTTAAAATTTCTTTCAACAAATATACATTAAATTTGTATTTTTTGCATAAAAAAGTCAAGTTTTTATATTATTTTCTTTTTTCTTCTTGAAAAATATAATAGTTATGGAGGATAATTCCATCATAAGTTGTTTGTTAGCAAGTTCTGCGGCTGCAATGTATTTATTAATACAAAAAAAAGAAAAGAAAAAAAAAAAGACCAGAATGGAAAAAGATGCTTTAGTTTACTGAGCAATGAACTACGAATTGAAGAGAATTTATTCAAACAATACTTTAGAATGACGGATAAGTCTTTCGAAGAACTACTGCGGTACTTAAGGTTGACTTCAAAAAGCAAAACATGGTTATGAGCGCATCATAAACCGGACGAAAAACTTGCCATAGTCTTAAGGTTTTTGGCAACAGGGGAGTCCCTTTAGAAGCCTTGAATTTCAAAGTAGACTGTCGGCATCTTTCATATCCAACATTGTTCCCAAAGTATGTGAACTCATATATCATAAATTGGGACCAGAGTTTTTAAAAGTATGATTTGTAATTAACTACATATAACACTACTTATATCTAGTCTTTTTAAGTTTCCAGAGGATAATGATACAAATTGCCAAGGAGTTTGAGATTCGGTAGCAGTTTCCGCATTGCATTGGTGCTACAGATGGAAAACATAGCTTTTCATGCTTCAAAGTGTGACGGGGTGTTCTATTCTAGCTATAAGGGATTTAACAGCATTATATTGCATGCAATGTGTTAGGCAGACTATACATACATAAACATTGGTAGCAATGGACGTTGCCATGATGCTAGAGTCTTGGCCCAAAGTAATTTGAATACGTTTTTAAATGGCGATCACCTTCCGAGGAATGACAAAATTGGCAAAAATGGCCTTTCCATTGAACAGAAATATAAGGAAGCCATTTCTATATAGTAGCGCAGAAAGCGAATTGAAAATATTTAATATTCGACTAAGTCATGCCCGTCAGATTATTGAGCATACCTTTCCTATTCTTTCCAACAGGTTCAGGATTCTGCAGACATATCATTATTGTAAGGCTAGAAAAAGTAAAAAAAAAATTGTCCAAGCCTCTTGCGTTTTACACAATTGGCCAGAGGAAACCATAATTATCTGGATCCTTGAAACTTCCGACTCCAATCACCAATGTTGCAAGCAACTCAAACTGAAAGCTTCTAAAATACGAAACTCATTTTCGCAGTACTTAAGTTCGGATGGAAAAGTTGATTGGCAGTACAACTAATTGTAAGAATTAAAAATTGTTTCTTTTTGTTGTTATTATTTGAATTTCAGCAACATTACAATAAAAAAAAGAAAAGTAAAGTAAGTCTAATAATTAATATAATATGAAAAACATACAAACTGAACATGTACTTTATAAAAATAAAAAAAAATCTAAAATCCGATTTCCCGTGGATGAAGCAGCACCTGCACATAGATAAATACATGTTTATGTATATACAGTATAAAAGAACACAAAAAGGAAAAGTAAAGAAAGTAATAAATAATATTAAATATATGAAAAACTTAACAATTGAACACATAAATAAAAATAAAAAAATGTAAAACTATTGTTTTTGGATGTGAAAAACTGCTGGCAAGCACCTTTATTGGTGGGATACATTTCAGTGTCATCATACAAATGTTTCACATTATATAAACCCTGCTGTGAAGGTAATGTTGAGATAAAAGTTTGTTGTGTTTTTCGTTTGTGAAGCTTCTTTGAGAACATCTTCGATTGGTGAGTGCAATAAATTGAACTTCTGGGATATGGGCATGTAAAATAAATCATATCTTTTTTTAATCAAATAATTAAGGGCGATTTCTGGCCTACAAGAACGGGGATCGCGGCTGTCAACCGCTGGTGTTAAGTCAAATCCAAGAAGATTTAGCAGCAATTGA
Organism: Platycheirus rosarum; assembly: GCA_963971375.1. Taxonomy (NCBI): domain Eukaryota; kingdom Metazoa; phylum Arthropoda; class Insecta; order Diptera; family Syrphidae; genus Platycheirus; species Platycheirus rosarum. The sequence continues at coordinate 165,805,655 of OZ020507.1, read as the reverse complement.
TGAGGTGCCCCGAGAGGAAAATTAAAAAAATCGCTCAGCCGAGCCCGAAAGAGCCAAGGAATAGCGTTTATTATTCATGTTTGAATTAAATATGTAATTATTTTTGCAGCAGACATTTATCCTGCAACAAAAATTATTTAAAAGTTGATTTATAAACATATTATTCTGTGTTTTCTTCCTCGGTAAGTATTACAGTTCCATTTATTTTGTCTCTATGTGTTTTATGTTATTAGCGGTGGTGATAATGCGGGTGTTATATTACAGAAAAAAATGGAGCAAAACAATAAACCTGTTTCAGGCGGAAAAAAGAGGCTCTAGGAATAGAATGGCAAAATATTTAAAAATTGCCTACACCGGAGAGGAATCTGATCTTTTGGTTCGATGCGCACTGTTTGAAAAAGCAGTGATCGAAAATAAGAAAACAGATGGTGTCTCCAATCGCGACAAGGATGTGGCTTGCCAACGCATAGCTGAAACTTTTAGCGCTGCAACGTCAGGCCCAGTTAGTACATATACACAAATCGTTTGCATTTTATACGATATATGTACATATGTGTATACACTGTAAATTTATGTATATAAATATGTCATATGTTTGCAAACTTGAACAATATGTGGATTAAGAAGTTTGATTTGCTTAACATCTTTGTTATAGTATTAGTTTTTGAGAGCGTTTCACTATCTTAGATACGAATAGTTGCGTCTTTGCGAGAAAAATATAGCAAAATTAAACAAAATGTTCGTAAAATAAATAATGCGTCCAAGAATTCTTCTAAGAAAAATAGAGGCGGTCCACCAATAAAAGAAGACGGAGTTTTAGCGGAACCATTAGCAGAACTATCGTCGTTGTTATCGTTGTCTATACATGGGCTCGAACCCTTGGCTGGCGACGATGACAATGGTAACCAAGTAAAATTAACACGTTTCAGGTATCTCCACTGGCTAAACGTAAAATAATCGAAGAAATAAAAATTACGGAAAACGTTGACGTCATAGAAGCAAAACTTCAAATATTGACTCAAAATAGTTTGAATGAAAGCTTCATTGTTTTGAATCCAATTCCAATCCAAAACAAAACATTGAAGTGAACGATCAGAAGCCAGCCACCAGTGAAGTGAAAACAGTGAACACTTACTCTTCACCGAAAGGTCTTTCGGAGCTTAAAAACCAGCCGCAAACCGAACAAAATCCAGCGAAATTGCGGAATACCATGAATACATTGTTGAGTGGGCAAAAACAAATTGGGAGCAGCTTGTACATGTAAAGGACAAACAAAAATTGGAACTGGAAATTTTGGAAATCGAACGCCAACGACGCAAGGAAAGTTTGGAATTCGAACACCAAATTAGAATAAGAGAAGCATCATTTTATAACGAACAGCAGCAAAAGGAGTATGAACAAAAAAAAAAAAAAAAACGTGCGCTGGAGTTAGAACATCTACAAATAAGAGTTAATGCTGCCAAAGCTGAGCATAAGATTAACAGGTACATTTTGGAGAACAGAATTAAATTATCCTTGCGTCGTTTTCGAGCTATATCCAGTGAAGATGACAGCAGTGAAATTCCTTCAAAAATAATAAAACATTGCAGAATTACAAAACGATAAAGAAAATATTGCTAACGAATTTTTTTAATTAAATAATGATTAATTGTAAGGCAATTCAATTAATAAACATAAACAATTAAAAAAATGCATTTTTTTCATTTTTCATTTGATGAAATAAGATATATTGAAGTTTTATCTACTTGTTAGCTAACTTGGCCTTCGGAAAGTGGGATGAAATATCGTTGCAACAAAAGTTCGCGAATATTATGTTTTTCATTTCGAAGACGTGTGTTGCATTTGGAACGCAGATGCTTCCGTCAATTTTTCGTTAAATCCAGATATCTGCGTTGCTACGTTTGCGTCGTTTTGATCTATTGCTATATTATGTAGTACAGCACATGCAGCAATGATTATTTGTATCATACGAACGTTGCATTGCATACTATTAACTAAAACGGGAAAACGGCGCTTCCACACGCCATATGAACGTTCTACACATGTTCGCGTTCTTATTTGGGACTCATTATAAAGATTTTGAGCAACTGTCTCCACGTTTAGAAATGGTGTCAAATACCTTGAACTTTTATACCCCGAGTCACCAAATAGTATGAAATGCTGGGAAGAAAACTTATATTTTAAAGCATTATTTGAATAACAGATCAATTACTCGTTCTTTGCTGAGAGAATTCGTTGTGCCCTCCGAAGAGATGCCGGTAGGCCGTTCACCTACTGGGAGGGCGAAAGGTCCAGGGGAAACATCAGGGCATACCAATTGCCCTCTTTTAGTGGTGCAATCAATTTCTGGGGGCAGGTAAGAGTCCAGTCAGGTCCGGAGCCCAATCCACCTCTATCGATTGGCACGAGCACATCCGATAACTCATCCGATTCTATTATTGCGCCTCCGTTTAGCAATTTGAGCATAATAAGCGCCACTGACAGAATCAGAAACACCAGCGGCCGCCTGCACGTTACATGGCGAACGAGCTGGAATTAGAACGGGAAGGGAGATTCGGCCAGTAAGAATTCGTTGTGGCATATCAACATACAGCCAAAGAATACCCCGATGCAAGGTGATTCAAGGCAAACAGAGTGCTGGAATTGCCGATAAGATCTTGTCTACGGCTTTGAGGGCTTGCTCAAAGTCCCGAAGAAAAGGCCAATCCGTATTTGGCGTTGTCGAGTGAGAGACATTTTTCAGTGCATACCGCATACCTCATTGTGTTTCCAGTGCGAGCATACTCCCTCCTGCTAGTACGTTGTACTCGTCCATCTGTTCTGGAGAATGGCCAAAAATAATTGCTTTAGTGGCGAAGCATTTGGATGAGGATTGAGACAATTCTCTATTCCTTTGGTTAGTTTTTTTTATTATTTTTCTATCTATCTTAAAACCTTCTCCCACCATGTGTATCCTAACCGTTCGTAGCCTGATTCTTGTCCTACTACCTACCCACTTTCATATCCTATTCTTCTACAGCCTCAAATTCCCAAATCCAAAGCGCGAGGATTCAAAAGGTATGACATCGTTAGTAGCTACTGTGTATCCTGTTCCAATTGCGGCTGCGGCCAGGTCGAAAACGAATCGTAATCCTGGTTAATTGCGACGATGCGTTTCCGGCTTGACAGCAACGGCAGTTGGAAATTGTATCGTTTAGTTTTTATTCTTTTTTGTTGATGGTTGTCATTACCAGCACCTCACTTGAAAAAGGATAGGATTGTAAGACGGAAGGAAGAGAGCCGTCAGGCCAAACAATCGCGAAGAAAAGTAACTTACAAAGAAGCCGCTTAAAACACCCCCGCCCATTTATGACCTACTACTCCAAATCTAATTAACTTTTTATATATTTTTTCTTTTTTTTATCATCGTAAAAGTTCTTATAAAATAACCTATTTTAAATAAATTGGGTTTGTTTATGTCTATAGCGCAAAATTTCAGTCAGCACTCGATTAAGCAATAATACCGACTCTAGATAATATGGACTTTTAAATCGGAACCCTCAACTAATTTTGTCCTAATTTTAAACCCTTTGCTTTGTTTGCTACCAATGCTAATTAAGAACGGTCTTGAAGGATCTACCTTAAACTGCTTCCTGCTGTTCATCATTCAAAGAGAGGGTGTATGACTAAAGAGTTTTTCGAATCGTGTCTTTTACATGGTACCTGAGCCTTGCCAGTGTTCCTGTCAGTTCCAGAAGCTGTAATTAAATAAAAGATCAACTACATTTTCAAACATCTTGTAAGATTCCTCCCACCTCAATGTGGCTTCCCGGTAAATCATTTTTTTGTAAACCGTCGGTCTCATTATATACAGAGTCGATGAATTTATTTGAAATGTTTTTTGTTTTGGTAACAATATGCGCAACAGACTATTTGCGAAAGAATTAACGCGTGTTACGACCCGAGGTACTGGCATCAGGGGAACTTTTTTTATTTTTATAAGGCATGTTTTTTGTATTTTAATTATTGGCACAAGAATTAAAATTAAAACATTTTAAAATCAAAACAAAAGAAGTGGCAAATGTCACTGCCTACGTCACAGAAAAAATACCAACTTTCATTTGACAGCTCAGCGGTCCTTACCATGTGTACATGATACAAGTAAAGTAAACCAGTAAAGTAGTTGCATCATGCCCTGTGTAGAGGATTCTTTTTTTCGATTGTTGTACATGACAGTTAACACTCTCATTGTATCGCTTTCATTTAGCTGTCAAATTAATTGTTTATATTTTAGGACTTGTTGTGTTTGTCGGAGGTTTTTTTAGAAAAAAAGAAAATTTCACAATAATCTAATTTAAAATTTCTTTCAACAAATATACATTAAATTTGTATTTTTTGCATAAAAAAGTCAAGTTTTTTATATTATTTTCTTTTTTCTTCTTGAAAAATATAATAGTTATGGAGGATAATTCCATCATAAGTTGTTTGTTAGCAAGTTCTGCGGCTGCAATGTATTTATTAATACAAAAAAAAGAAAAGAAAAAAAAAAGACCAGAATGGAAAAAGATGCTTTAGTTTACTGAGCAATGAACTACGAATTGAAGACAAGAATTTATTCAAACAATACTTTAGAATGACGGATAAGTCTTTCGAAGAACTACTGCGGTACTTAAGGTTGACTTCAAAAAGCAAAACATGGTTATGAGCGCATCATAAACCGGACGAAAAACTTGCCATAGTCTTAAGGTTTTTGGCAACAGGGGAGTCCCTTTAGAAGCCTTGAATTTCAAAGTAGACTGTCGGCATCTTTCATATCCAACATTGTTCCCAAAGTATGTGAACTCATATATCATAAATTGGGACCAGAGTTTTTAAAAGTATGATTTGTAATTAACTACATATAACACTACTTATATCTAGTCTTTTTAAGTTTCCAGAGGATAATGATACAAATTGCCAAGGAGTTTGAGATTCGGTAGCAGTTTCCGCATTGCATTGGTGCTACAGATGGAAAACATAGCTTTTCATGCTTCAAAGTGTGACGGGGTGTTCTATTCTAGCTATAAGGGATTTAACAGCATTATATTGCATGCAATGTGTAAGGCAGACTATACATACATAAACATTGGTAGCAATGGACGTTGCCATGATGCTAGAGTCTTGGCCCAAAGTAATTTGAATACGTTTTTAAATGGCGATCACCTTCCGAGGAATGACAAAATTGGCAAAAATGGCCTTTCCATTGAACAGAAATATAAGGAAGCCATCTCTATATAGTAGCGCAGAAAGCGAATTGAAAATATTTAATATTCGACTAAGTCATGCCCGTCAGATTATTGAGCATACCTTTCCTATTCTTTCCAACAGGTTCAGGATTCTGCAGACATATCATTATTGTAAGGCTAGAAAAAGTAAAAAAAAAAATTGTCCAAGCCTCTTGCGTTTTACACAATTGGCCAGAGGAAATCATAATTATCTGGATCCGTAAAACTTCCGACTCCAATCACCAATGTTGCAAGCAACTCAAACTGAAAGCTTCTAAAATACGAAACTCATTTTCGCAGTACTTAAGTTCGGATGGAAAAGTTGATTGGCAGTACAACTAATTGTAAGAATTAAAAATTGTTTCTTTTTGTTGTTATTATTTGAATTTCAGCAACATTACAATAAAAAAAAGAAAAGTAAAGTAAGTCTAATAATTAATATAATATGAAAAACATACAAACTGAACATGTACTTTATAAAAATAAAAAAAAATCTAAAATCCGATTTCCCGTGGATGAAGCAGCACCTGCACATAGATAAATACATGTTTATGTATATACAGTATAAAAGAACACAAAAAGGAAAAGTAAAGAAAGTAATAAATAATATTAAATATATGAAAAACTTAACAATTGAACACATAAATAAAAATAAAAAAATGTAAAACTATTGTTTTTGGATGTGAAAAACTGCTGGCAAGCACCTTTATTGGTGGGATACATTTCAGTGTCATCATACAAATGTTTCACATTATATAAACCCTGCTGTGAAGGTAATGTTGAGATAAAAGTTTGTTGTGTTTTTCGTTTGTGAAGCTTCTTTGAGAACATCTTCGATTGGTGAGTGCAATAAATTGAACTTCTGGGATATGGGCATGTAAAATAAATCATATCTTTTTTTAATCAAATAATTAAGGGCGATTTCTGGCCTACAAGAACGGGGATCGCGGCTGTCTACCGCTGGTGTTAAGTCAAATCCAAGAAGATTTAGCAGCAATTGATGAGGTGCCCCGAGAGGAAAATTAAAAAAATCGCTCAGCCGAGCCCGAAAGAGCCAAGGAATAGCGTTTATTATTCATGTTTGAATTAAATATGTAATTATTTTTGCAGCAGACATTTATCCTGCAACAAAAATTATTTAAAAGTTGATTTATAAACATATTATTCTGTGTTTTCTTCCTCGGTAAGTATTACAGTTCCATTTATTTTGTCTCTATGTGTTTTATGTTATTAGCGGTGGTGATAATGCGGGTGTTATATTACAGAAAAAAATGGAGCAAAACAATAAACCTGTTTCAGGCGGAAAAAAGAGGCTCTAGGAATAGAATGGCAAAATATTTAAAAATTGCCTACACCGGAGAGGAATCTGATCTTTTGGTTCGATGCGCACTGTTTGAAAAAGCAGTGATCGAAAATAAGAAAACAGATGGTGTCTCCAATCGCGACAAGGATGTGGCTTGCCAACGCATAGCTGAAACTTTTAGCGCTGCAACGTCAGGCCCAGTTAGTACATATACACAAATCGTTTGCATTTTATACGATATATGTACATATGTGTATACACTGTAAATTTATGTATATAAATATGTCATATGTTTGCAAACTTGAACAATATGTGGATTAAGAAGTTTGATTTGCTTAACATCTTTGTTATAGTATTAGTTTTTGAGAGCGTTTCACTATCTTAGATACGAATAGTTGCGTCTTTGCGAGAAAAATATAGCAAAATTAAACAAAATGTTCGTAAAATAAATAATGCGTCCAAGAATTCTTCTAAGAAAAATAGAGGCGGTCCACCAATAAAAGAAGACGGAGTTTTAGCGGAACCATTAGCAGAACTATCGTCGTTGTTATCGTTGTCTATACATGGGCTCGAACCCTTGGCTGGCGACGATGACAATGGTAACCAAGTAAAATTAACACGTTTCAGGTATCTCCACTGGCTAAACGTAAAATAATCGAAGAAATAAAAATTACGGAAAACGTTGACGTCATAGAAGCAAAACTTCAAATATTGACTCAAAATAGTTTGAATGAAAGCTTCATTGTTTTGAATCCAATTCCAATCCAAAACAAAACATTGAAGTGAACGATCAGAAGCCAGCCACCAGTGAAGTGAAAACAGTGAAAACTTACTCTTCACCGAAAGGTCTTTCGGAGCTTAAAAACCAGCCGCAAACCGAACAAAATCCAGCGAAATTGCGGAATACCATGAATACATTGTTGAGTGGGCAAAAACAAATTGGGAGCAGCTTGTACATGTAAAGGACAAACAAAAATTGGAACTGGAAATTTTGGAAATCGAACGCCAACGACGCAAGGAAAGTTTGGAATTCGAACACCAAATTAGAATAAGAGAAGCATCATTTTATAACGAACAGCAGCAAAAGGAGTATGAACAAAAAAAAAAAAAAAAACGTGCGCTGGAGTTAGAACATCTACAAATAAAAGTTAATGCTGCCAAAGCTGAGCATAAGATTAACAGGTACATTTTGGAGAACAGAATTAAATTATCCTTGCGTCGTTTTCGAGCTATATCCAGTGAAGATGACAGCAGTGAAATCCCTTCAAAAATAATAAAACATTGCAGAATTATAAAACGAGAGGGTAGTAAAGAAAATATTGCTAACGAATTTTTATAATTAAATAATGATTAATTGTATGGCAATTCAATTAATAAACATAAAAAATTAAAAAAAAATGCATTTTTTTCATTTTTCATTTGATGAAATAAGATATATTGAAGTTCTATCTACTTGTTAGCTAACTTGGCCTTCGGAAAGTGGGATGAAATATCTTTGCAACAATAGTTCGCGAATATTATGTTTTTCATTTCGAAGACGTGTGTTGCATTTGGAACGCAGATGCTTCCGTCAATTTTTCGTTAAATCCAGATATCTGCGTTGCTACGTTTGCGTCGTTTTAATCTATCGCTATATTATGTAGTACAGCACATGCAGCAATGATTATTTGTATCGTACGAACGTTGCATTGCATACTATTAACTAAACCGGGAAAACGGCGCTTCCACACGCCGTATGAACGTTCTACACATGTTCGCGTTCTCATTTGGGACTCATTATAAAGATTTTGAGCAACTGTTTCCACGTTTAGAAATGGTGTTGCCAAATACCTTGAATTTTTATACCCCGAGTCACCAAATAGTATGAAATGCTGGGAAGAAGAGCAGAAAACTTATATTTTAAAGCATTATTTGAATAACAGATCAATTACCCGTTCTTTGCTGAGAGACTTCGTTGTGCCCTCCGAAGAGATGCCGGTAGGCCGATCACCAACTGGTAGGGCGAAAGGTCCAGGGGAAACATCAGGGCATACCAATTGCCCTCTTTTAGTGGTGCAATCAATTTCTGGGGGGCAGGTAAGAGTCCAGTCGGGTCCAGAGCCCAATCCACCTCTATCGATTGGCACGAGCACATCCGATAACTCATCCGATTCTATTACGCCTCCGTTTAGCAATCTGAGCATAATAGGCGCCACTGACAGAATCAGAAACACCAGCGGCCGCCTGCACGTTACATGGCGAACGAGCTGGAATTAGAACGGGAAGGGAGATTCGGCCAGTAAGAATTCGTTGCGGCATATCAACATACAGCCAAAGAATACCCCGATGCAAGGTGATTCAAGGCAAACAGAGTGCTAGAATTGCCGATAAGATCTTGTCTACGGCTTTGAGGGCTTGCTCAAAGTCCCGAAGAAAAGGCCAATCCGTATTTGGCGTTATCGAGTGAGAGACATTTTTTAGTGCATACCGCATACCTCATTGTGTTTCCAGTGCGAGCATACTCCTGCTAGTACGTTTTACTCGTCCATCTGTTCTGGAGACTGGCCAACAATAATTGCTTTAGTGGCGAAGCATTTGGGTGAGGATTGAGACAATTCTCTATTCCTTTGGTTAGTTTTTTTTATTATTTTTTTGGCATGATTCTATATTTTTGAGAGGTGAGGTCTGGCTGTGGGGGAAAGATCCCCTCCTATCCCCTCCAACACCCTCTCCGATCCTATCTTATATTCTATCCTTTATCCTATCCTAAAACCTTCTCCCACCATGTGTATCCTAACCGTTCGTAGCCTGATTCTTGTCCTTCTACTTACCCACTTTCCTATCCTATTCTTCTACAGGATTCAAAAGGTATGACATCGTTAGTAGCTACTGTGTATCCTGTTCCAATTGCGGTTGCGGCCAGGTCGAAAACGAATCGTAATCCTGGTTAATTGCGACGATGCGTTTCCGGCTTGACAGCAACGGCAGTTGGAAATTGTATCGTTTAGTTTTTATTCTTTTTTGTTGATGGTTTTCAGTACCAGCACCTCACTTGAAAAAGGATAGGATTGTAAGACGGAAGGAAGAGAGCCGTCAGGCCAAATAATCGCGAAGAAAAGTAACTTACAAAGAAGCCGCCTAAAACACTCCCGCCCATTTATGACCTACTACTCCAAATCTAATTAACTTGTTATATATTTTTTCTTTTTTTTATCATCGTAAAAGTTCTTAAAAAATAACCTTTTTTAAATAAATTGGGTTTGTTTATGTCTATAGCGCAAAATTTCAGTCAGCACTCGATTAAGCAATAATACCGACTCTAGATAATATGGACTTTTAAATCGGAACCCTCAACTAATTGTGTCCTAATTTTAAACCCATAAAACATCCCTGCTAACTAATACTGACTTATAACGTAACGTGAGAAAAAAATTCGTCGAACTCATCCAAATTTGACATAAAGATGTCAAAGATTTGAAAAAAAAAATTTATTTAAATAAAAAAACAAGCCTTTTCCTTTGAATTTTAAATCTGTTGCTGCTTCCGCAATTGTTGCAGAAAACACATAATAATAAAAGTCAAAATTGAAACTCCATCTCATCCTGGATGTTGAAAAACTCGCTTAATCATTAAGAAATATTTTAAATGTGGCTAATGAGTGGTAAGTTAGTGCGAACCAAAGGCAATGAAGCTGCTGGTTTCTTCAAACTGTCTGCTTCAAAAAACAAAGAACCAAATGGTAGATATGTACATACATATATTTATGTCGAGAACAAAAAGTATGCCGCAAGCCAAAAGCTGCTGCCGGTGAAAAGAAAATGAAGAAAGCCAACAGGCCAACACAGCTCGAAAAATTATAATACAATTGCATACCTATTTGTAAATATTTTTGTTTAAATAAACGAAGTTTTGTTTGAGCATTGCTAAAAAATTCTTTTATTTCGAACGTTTTGTGGTTTTGATAAAATTCTGAAACGCTATCTGTTAATTTGCTGTTTTAATCGGGTATCGGCTGTAATTTTTACATTTTTCGAATAAAAATCTTCAAAAATTAATAAAATGTATGCATATTTTTATTAAATTTGTTTGCTAAATTGGGAAGCCATGATTTAAACGTTCTTTAATTTCGGCAATTTTCAAAATAGAAATGTCAAAAAATCAGTGGATAAAGTATATATTAAAAAGATAATACGGACTTTTCCTGCTAATAAAGTTAAACGAGTCAATAAGCGATGAAGTATACATTAAGTCGACTAAAATAATCAAAAAGTCGACTTCCGTATTAAAATAGTTATTTAGAGTCGACTCTGATATTAAAGGGGATTTAGAGTCGGTATTAAATCTTTTAAATTTTATTCATTCTTTAATACATTTACAATTTAATAATATTACAATTTTTGTCATAAATTGAATTCGATTAAGTTTAATTTTTTTTGGTGCTTTAATATGATCATAAATTAGTCATAAGGTAAGGGCCATTTTCTTCACTATCTGAAGTTGAAACAAAACGGCTGGTTGAGCTCAACTGCCGGTTGAAGTCAACTTGCCGATTTCAACTTGCAAGTTGTAATTTGTTTTTCTTCACTACAAGTTTAAATTTTCAACCGGGTGCTATATCTCAACTTGCTCTTTAAATATCCCGGGACATTTATTATTTTCTATCAGTTTGACAGCAAATTTGAATGTTTTTTATTATTCATGTTTGAATTAAATATGTAATTATTTTTGAAGCAGACATTTATCCTGCAACAAAAATTATTTAAAAGTTGATTTATAAACATATTATTCTGTGTTTTCTTCCTCGGTAAGTATTGCAGTTCCATTTATTTTGTCTCTATGTGTTTTATGTTATTAGCGGTGGTGATAATGCGGGTGTTATATTACAGAAAAAAAATGGAGCAAAACCATACACCTGTTTCAGGCGGAAAAAAGAGGTTCTAGGGATAGAATGGCAAAATATTTAAAAATTGCCTACACCGGAGAGGAATCTGATCTTTTGGTTCGATGCGCACTGTTTGAAAAAGCAGTGATCGAAAATAAGAAAACAGATGGTGTCTCCAATCGATGACAAGGCTTGCCAACGCATAGCTGAAACTTTTAGCGCTGCAACGTCAGGCCCAGTTAGTACATATACACAAATCGTTTGCATTTTATACGATATATGTACATATGTGTATACACTGTAAATTTATGTATATAAATATGTCATATGTTTGCAAACTTGAACAATATGTGGATTAAGAAGTTTGATTTGCTTAACATCTTTGTTATAGTATTAGTTTTTGAGAGCGTTTCACTATCTTTTTAGATACGAACAGTTGCGTCTTTGCGAGAAAAATATAGCAAAATTAAACAAAATGTTCGTAAAATAAATAATGCGTCCAAGAATTCTGCTAAGAAAAATATAGGCGGCCCACCAATAAAAGAAGACGGAGTTTTAGCGGAACCATTAGCAGAACTGTCGTCGTTGTTTTCGTTGTCTATACATGGGCTCGAACCCTTGGCTGGCGACGATGACAGTGGTAACGACGACGACAATGTCGAAACAGAAAGCGATGAAACAAGTAAAATTAACACGTTTCAGGTATCTCCACTGGCTAAACGTAAAATAATCGAAGAAATAAAAATTACGGAAAACGTTGACGTCATTGAAGCAAAACTTCAAATATTGACTCAAAATAGTTTGAATAAAAGCTTCATTGTTTTGAATCCCATTCCTATCCAAAACAAAACATTGAAGTGAACGATCAGAAGCCAGCCACCAGTGAAGTGAAAACAGTGAAAACTTACTCTTCACCGAAAGGTCTTTCAGAGCTTAAAAACCAGACGCAAACCGACAAAAATCGTATTCGTGGGAAAGAGCAAATCCAGTGAAATTGCGGAATACCATGACAACATTGTTGAGTGGGCAAAAACAAATTGGGAGCAGCTTGAGGTCCGTCTTAGCTAATGCCACTAAAAAACAAATACATGTAAGGGACAAACAAAAATTGGAACTGGAAATTTTGGAACGACGCAAGGAAAGTTTGGAATTCGAACACCAAATTAAAATAAGAGAAGCATCATTTCAGAACGAACAGCAGCAGAAGGAGTATGAACAAAAAAAAAACGTGCGCTGGAGTTAGAACATCTACAAATAAAAGTTAATGCTGCCAAAGCTGAGAATACGATTAACAGGTACATTTTGGAGAACAGAATTAAATTATCCTTGCGTCGTTTTCGAGCTATATCCAGTGAAGATGACAGCAGTGAAATTCCTTCAAAAATAATAAAACATTGCAGAATTATAAAACGAGAGGGTAATAAAGAAAATATTGCTAACGAATTTTTTTAATTAAATAATGATTAATTGTAAGGCAATTCAATTAATAAACATAAAAAATTAAAAAAAATGCATTTTTTTCATTTTTCATTTGATGAAATAAGATATATTGAAGTTCTATCTACTTGTTAGCTAACTTGGCCTTCGGAAAGTGGGATGAAATATCTTTGCAACAAAGGTTCGCGAATATTATGTTTTTCATTTCGAAGACGTGTGTTGCATTTGGAACGCAGATGCTTCCGTCAATTTTTCGTTAAATCCAGATATCTGCGTTGGTACGTTTGCGTCGTTTTAATCTATCGCTATATTATGTAGTACAGCACATGCAGCAATGATTATTTGTATCGTACGAACGTTGCATTGCATACTATTAACTAAACCGGGAAAACGGCGCTTCCACACGCCGTATGAACGTTCTACACATGTTCGCGTTCTCATTTGGGACTCATTATAAAGATTTTGAGCAACTGTTTCCACGTTTAGAAATGGTGTTGCCAAATACCTTGAATTTTTATACCCCGAGTCACCAAATAGTATGAAATGCTGGGAAGAAGAGCAGAAAACTTATATTTTAAAGCATTATTTGAATAACAGATCAATTACCCGTTCTTTGCTGAGAGACTTCGTTGTGCCCTCCGAAGAGATGCCGGTAGGCCGATCACCAACTGGTAAGGCGAAAGGTCCAGGGGAAACATCAGGGCATACCAATTGCCCTCTTTTAGTGGTGCAATCAATTTCTGGGGGGCAGGTAAGAGTCCAGTCGGGTCCAGAGCCCAATCCACCTCTATCGATTGGCACGAGCACATCCGATAACTCATCCGATTCTATTACGCCTCCGTTTAGCAATCTGAGCATAATAGGCGCCACTGACAGAATCAGAAACACCAGCGGCCGCCTGCACGTTACATGGCGAACGAGCTGGAATTAGAACGGGAAGGGAGATTCGGCCAGTAAGAATTCGTTGCGGCATATCAACATACAGCCAAAGAATACCCCGATGCAAGGTGATTCAAGGCAAACAGAGTGCTAGAATTGCCGATAAGATCTTGTCTACGGCTTTGAGGGCTTGCTCAAAGTCCCGAAGAAAAGGCCAATCCGTATTTGGCGTTATCGAGTGAGAGACATTTTTTAGTGCATACCGCATACCTCATTGTGTTTCCAGTGCGAGCATACTCCTGCTAGTACGTTGTACCCGTCCATCTGTTCTGGAGACTGGCCAACAATAATTGCTTTAGTGGCGAAGCATTTGGGTGAGGATTGAGACAATTCTCTATTCCTTTGGTTAGTTTTTTTTATTATTTTTTTGTCATGATTCTATATTTTTGAGAGGTGAGGTCTGGCTGTGGGGGAAAGATCCCCTCCTATCCCCTCCAACACCCTCTCCGATCCTATCTTATATTCTATCCTTTATCCTATCCTAAAACCTTCTCCCACCATGTGTATCCTAACCGTTCGTAGCCTGATTCTTGTCCTTCTACCTACCCACTTTCCTATCCTATTCTTCTACAGGATTCAAAAGGTATGACATCGTTAGTAGCTACTGTGTATCCTGTTCCAATTGCGGTTGCGGCCAGGTCGAAAACGAATCGTAATCCTGGTTAATTGCGACGATGCGTTTCCGACTTGACAGCAACGGCAGTTGGAAATTGTATCGTTTAGTTTTTATTCTTTTTTGTTGATGGTTTTCAGTACCAGCACCTCACTTGAAAAAGGATAGGATTGTAAGACGGAAGGAAGAGAGCCGTCAGGCCAAATAATCGCGAAGAAAAGTAACTTACAAAGAAGCCGCCTAAAACACTCCCGCCCATTTATGACCTACTACTCCAAATCTAATTAACTTGTTATATATTTTTTCTTTTTTTTATCATCGTAAAAGTTCTTAAAAAATAACCTTTTTTAAATAAATTGGGTTTGTTTATGTCTATAGCGCAAAATTTCAGTCAGCACTCGATTAAGCAATAATACCGACTCTAGATAATATGGACTTTTAAATCGGAACCCTCAACTAATTTTGTCCTAATTTTAAACCCATAAAACATCCCTGCTAACTAATACTGACTTATAACGTAACGTGAGAAAAAAATTCGTCGAACTCATCCAAATTTGACATAAAGATGTCAAAGATTTGAAAAAAAAAATTTATTTAAATAAAAAAACAAGCCTTTTCCTTTGAATTTTAAATCTGTTGCTGCTTCCGCAATTGTTGCAGAAAACACATAATAATAAAAGTCAAAATTGAAACTCCATCTCATCCTGGATGTTGAAAAACTCGCTTAATCATTAAGAAATATTTTAAATGTGGCTAATGAGTGGTAAGTTAGTGCGAACCAAAGGCAATGAAGCTGCTGGTTTCTTCAAACTGTCTGCTTCAAAAAACAAAGAACCAAATGGTAGATATGTACATACATATATTTATGTCGAGAACAAAAAGTATGCCGCAAGCCAAAAGCTGCTGCCGGTGAAAAGAAAATGAAGAAAGCCAACAGGCCAACACAGCTCGAAAAATTATAATACAATTGCATACCTATTTGTAAATATTTTTGTTTAAATAAACGAAGTTTTGTTTGAGCATTGCTAAAACATTCTTTTATTTCGAACGTTTTGTGGTTTTGATAAAATTCTGAAACGCTATCTGTTAATTTGCTGTTTTAATCGGGTATCGGCTGTAATTTTTACATTTTTCGAATAAAAATCTTCAAAAATTAATAAAATGTATGCATATTTTTATTAAATTTGTTTGCTAAATTGGGAAGCCATGATTTAAACGTTCTTTAATTTCGGAAATTTTCAAAATATACAAAAATATCAGTACATCTGTACATTTTTTATTTAATTAGAAATGTCAAAAAATCAGTGGATAAAGTATATATTAAAAAGATAATACGGACTTTTCCTGCTAATAAAGTTAAACGAGTCAATAAGCGATGAAGTATACATTAAGTCGACTAAAATAAT
This sequence comes from Platycheirus rosarum, assembly GCA_963971375.1. Classification (NCBI taxonomy): domain Eukaryota; kingdom Metazoa; phylum Arthropoda; class Insecta; order Diptera; family Syrphidae; genus Platycheirus; species Platycheirus rosarum. The sequence continues at coordinate 165,789,853 of OZ020507.1, read as the reverse complement.
CAAAAAGTCGACTTCCGTATTAAAATAGTTATTTAGAGTCGACTCTGATATTAAAGGGGATTTAGAGTCGGTATTAAATCTTTTAAATTTTATTCATTCTTTAATACATTTACAATTTAATAATATTACAATTTTTGTCATAAATTGAATTCGATTAAGTTTAATTTTTTTTGGTGCTTTAATATGATCATAAATTAGTCATAAGGTAAGGGCCATTTTCTTCACTATCTGAAGTTGAAACAAAACGGCTGGTTGAGCTCAACTGCCGGTTGAAGTCAACGCCGATTTCAACTTGCAAGTTGTAATTTGTTTTTCTTCACTACAAGTTTAAATTTTCAACCGGGTGCTATATCTCAACTTGCTCTTTAAATATCCCGGGACATTTATTATTTTCTATCAGTTTGACAGCAAATTTGAATGTTTTTTATTATTCATGTTTGAATTAAATATGTAATTATTTTTGAAGCAGACATTTATCCTGCAACAAAAATTATTTAAAAGTTGATTTATAAACATATTATTCTGTGTTTTCTTCCTCGGTAAGTATTGCAGTTCCATTTATTTTGTCTCTATGTGTTTTATGTTATTAGCGGTGGTGATAATGCTGGTGTTATATTACAGAAAAAAAATGGAGCAAAACCATACACCTGTTTCAGGCGGAAAAAAGAGGTTCTAGGGATAGAATGGCAAAATATTTAAAAATTGCCTACACCGGAGAGGAATCTGATCTTTTGGTTCGATGCGCACTGTTTGAAAAAGCAGTGATCGAAAATAAGAAAACAGATGGTGTCTCCAATCGCGACAAGGATGTGGCTTGCCAACGCATAGCTGAAACTTTTAGCGCTGCAACGTCAGGCCCAGTTAGTACATATACACAAATCGTTTGCATTTTATACGATATATATACATATGTGTATACACTGTAAATTTATGTATATAAATATGTCATATGTTTGCAAACTTGAACAATATGTGGATTAAGAAGTTTGATTTGCTTAACATCTTTGTTATAGTATTAGTTTTTGAGAGCGTTTCACTATCTTTTTAGATACGAACAGTTGCGTCTTTGCGAGAAAAATATAGCAAAATTAAACAAAATGTTCGTAAAATAAATAATGCGTCCAAGAATTCTGCTAAGAAAAATATAGGCGGTCCACCAAAAAAAGAAGACGGAGTTTTAGCGGAACCATTAGCAGAACTGTCGTCGTTGTTTTCGTTGTCTATACATGGGCTCGAACCCTTGGCTGGCGACGATGACAGTGGTAACGACGACGACAATGTCGATACAGAAAGCGATGAAACAAGTAAAATTAACACGTTTCAGGTATCTCCACTGGCTAAACGTAAAATAATCGAAGAAATAAAAATTACGGAAAACGTTGACGTCATTGAAGCAAAACTTCAAATATTGACTCAAAATAGTTTCAATAAAAGCTTCATTGTTTTGAATCCCATTCCTATCCAAAACAAAACATTGAAGTGAACGATCAGAAGCCAGCCACCAGTGAAGTGAAAACAGTGAAAACTTACTCTTCACCGAAAGGTCTTTCAGAGCTTAAAAACCAGACGCAAACCGACAAAAATCGTATTCGTGGGAAAGAGCAAATCCAGTGAAATTGTGGAATACCATGACAACATTGTTGAGTGGGCAAAAACAAATTGGGAGCAGCTTGAGGCCCGTCTTAGCTAATGCCACTAAAAAACAAATACATGTAAGGGACAAACAAAAATTGGAACTGGAAATTTTGGAACGACGCAAGGAAAGTTTGGAATTCTAACACCAAATTAAAATAAGAGAAGCATCATTTCAGAACGAACAGCAGCAGAAGGAGTATGAACAAAAAAAAAACGTGCGCTGGGGTTAGAACATCTACAAATAAAAGTTAATGCTGCCAAAGCTGAGCATAAGATTAGCAGGTACATTTTGGAGAACAGAATTAAATTATCCTTGCGTCGTTTTCGAGCTATATCCAGTGAAGATGACAGCAGTGAAATTCCTTCAAAAATAATAAAACATTGCAGAATTACAAAACGAGAGGGTAATAAAGAAAATATTGCTAACGAATTTTTTTAATTAAATAATGATTAATTGTAAAGCAATTCAATTAATAAACATAAACAATTAAAAAAAATGCATTTTTTTCATTTTTCATTTGATGAAATAAGATATATTGAAGTTCTATCTACTTTTTAGCTAACTTGGCCTTCGGAAAGTGGGATGAAATATCTTTGCAACAAAAGTTCGCGAATATTATGTTTTTCATTTCGAAGACGTGTGTTGCATTTGGAACGCAGATGCTTCCGCCAATTTTTCGTTAAATCCAGATATCTGCGTTGCTACGTTTGCGTCGTTTTGATCTATTGCTATATTATGTAGTACAGCACATGCAGCAATGATTATTTGTATCATACGAACGTTGCATTGCATACTATGAACTAAAACGGGAAAACGGCGCTTCCACACGCCATATGAACGTTCTACACATGTTCGCGTTCTTATTTGGGAATCATTATAAAGATTTTGAGCAACTGTCTCCACGTTTAGAAATGGTGTCAAATACCTTGAACTTTTATACCCCGAGTCACCAAATAGTATGAAATGCTGGGAAGAAAACTTATATTTTAAAGCATTATTTGAATAACAGATCAATTACTCGTTCTTTGCTGAGAGAATTCGTTGTGCCCTCCGAAGAGATGCCGGCAGGCCGTTCACCAACTGGGAGGGCGAAAGGTCCAGGGGAAACATCAGGGCATACCAATTGCCCTCTTTTAGTGGTGCAATCAATTTCTGGGGGCAGGTAAGAGTCCAGTCAGGTCCGGAGCCCAATCCACCTCTATCGATTGGCACGAGCACATCCGATAACTCATCCGATTCTATTATTGAGCCTCCGTTTAGCAATTTGAGCATAATAAGCGCCACTGACAGAATCAGAAACACCAGCGGCCGCCTGCACGTTACATGGCGAACGAGCTGGAATTAGAACGGGAAGGGAGATTCGGCCAGTAAGAATTCGTTGTGGCATATCAACATACAGCCAAAGAATACCCCGATGCAAGGTGATTCAAGGCAAACAGAGTGCTGGAATTGCCGATAAGATCTTGTCTACGGCTTTGCGGGCTTGCTCAAAGTCCGGAAGAAAAGGCCAATCCGTATTTGGCGTTGTCGAGTGAGAGACATTTTTCAGTGCATACCGCATACCTCATTGTGTTTCCAGTGCGAGCATACTCCCTCCTGCTAGTACGTTGTACTCGTCCATCTGTTCTGGAGACTGGCCAACAATAATTGCTTTAGTGGCGAAGCATTTGGGTGAGGATTGAGACAATTCTCTATTCCTTTTTTTCCTTATATTTTTTTTAATAAAAATTATAATAGTTTTTTTTTTTTTTTTTAATAATAGTAAAAATATAATCTTGTTACAAATTTTCATTTTATAAAATTTAAGCTTAAATAATTTTAAATTAATTTGTAATTATTATTTTTTTTTAAATTTCAAAGTTCAAATATAATCTTCGTAAAAAATTTCATTTCATTATGTTTGAATTAAAATTTAAGTTTTTTTCCATGATAGTACTGAAAAAAAAATTTAAATTATATAAATAAGACTTCATGTTTTTTTTTCGAATTTCAGTTTCACAAATTTAAATTAAAATTAGAAAATGTTCAATATTTTACAGTGTTAGATATACAGTTAGTTAAATTTTCATAATTTTGAATTGAAATTGTTAATGTAATTTAGATATAATATTTAGTATAAGTTTTAATTCGACTATAAATTTGCATTTCAAAATTCAATATTAATTTTGTTTTATAAACTGTTCCTGACCTTGTGCGAGATGGACTGAGATGTAAATTCTGATTTGTTAAACTACTTAAATTGTCACTTTTACTTTGATGATTACTATTGTAATCAATAATCTAATTTAAATCAGACTTTCTCGTTAACTAATTTACGGATTTCAGTGAAATTTTCAAAATATGTAGTGTTTTATGATTGAAATAATTTTGCTTATTAAAATTTTCAAAAAACATTTTTGTTCTAATTTTTAATATTTTTTTTAAAAAACTTATTTTGTTTTTTGAATATTTTGAAAATGAATTTATAGATTTTTTTTTTAATTTTTTTCCTAGTATAAACTATATATTTCATTAAATTGACATACTCAAAAAAAAATTAAAATATGTTTTCGAAAAGTTTTTCAAAAAAAAAAAAAAACATTTTTTTGAAAAAACTGGTCGAACGATTTTGAAATGAAAAATTCATAAAACAGAAAACAGCAAAAGAAATAAGATGGCTTAAAATTTTTTTTCCAAAAAACCTTATGAATGGTGTTTTCATTTGTTTAATATTTTCCCCCAAATTTTGTTTTATATTGAGCCCTAGCCACTAGTCTATTGAAAGCAAACTTCGTTATTTTTATTATTATTTATTTATCATTATTTATTTTAAAGCATTTCATGTTCATAACAGCATACAGCATACAGAATAAATAATAAGAACGCCTATGATAAACATGCAAAAACCACTAACAAATAAAAAAAATATTCGATTACCTACTGAATGCAAAAAATTCAATCAAGTAAACAAAATTGTAAACCAGCATACAAACAACCACTGTGTTAAGTTTTAATATTGTCTATTCCCACTCGCTTCAAAGTGGTTAGAATAGGTATCTTAATTTAAGTACCTACCTTCCTTCTAACCTTATAATAGGTAGGTACATAATATCCTAAATAATTTCCATGAATACAACATGAGTTGGACATAAATAATTAAGCTTCCTATTTTAATTAATTTTATTTCAAAAAGTAAATTATTGTTAAATGTACCTTATAGCTTCCTATTATAAAAAAAAAATCACAACGTTCTACATTTTTAATAGAAATAAAATGGCATTTAAATTTTTTCCGCTGAAAACTTTTTTCGAACAATCAAAAGTCACAAAAATTGAACAAAAACTAAGAAGTTCTTCTTATATTTATCAAATTTTATTGGACGCTGTGACCGCATATAAGAGCAAGTACGTGCGTTCCAGTCGTACATTTTATTTGAATGAAGAAAAAAAAATTTAAGAACTAGGTTGGGTTAAATTTTTTTAATATAATGTGAAGTTTTGGCCTGGGGTTCGACAAATAAAACTCAATCGAAATTCCAAAATAATATAACAAATTTCTTTATTTTATAAAACACAACGTCTTTCAGTTTAAATAACACAAATTTTAACTTATTTCACTTATTCACAATTCAGATATGTTTTTATAATTCAACACTTTTTATTTAATCTCAATTCAATCCCTTTTTAATAACGTTTCCAGTTGTTAACAATTCCACTTTCGAAAATAAACTGAACTTTCAATGCAATCTACTCTTGTATTTACACAAGTTTACAAGCTTCTGGAAGCTTCTGTCTGGTTTTGGCACAATCTAAGCTTTCGGTACTAATTCGAGTATCGAATTAGTACTTCAAGTTCGATTTAGTATTCAGTTAAAACATATTGCAAATATGTAGCATACTTTTAGGCGCATGGTCGTTGTACACAACGAATGTTGGTTGTTGTACACAATGAATCCAACAGAATCGTTAATTTACAAAATGTATCCTCCGAATATCTAAACTTGTTGCCACATCACATTGTCCCCCTCTTAGTTTTGTTCGTCCCGAACAAGCACATCATCATTGTTTCCGTGGTAACGATGCAGTCGATCCACATGGACAATTTTCATTTTTGCTCTTGGCCCTCGTTGGATTCGGAAAACGACGTCATTAATGCGCGTAACTACTTGGTAGGGACCTTCCCAGTCCTGCTGAAGCTTGGGCGATTCTTCTTTTCTGCGATGTGGGTTGTACAGCCATACCAGATCTCCCTCATTGATTTCATGTGCTGTTGCTCGCGCATCGTATCTGGTCCTCAGGCGGTCTCTCGCAATGTTAATGTTGCTTTGGGTTCTTTGGCGTGTGTCGTTAATCCTTTTAATCGGGGCGCTCACTTTGTTGTGGTGCATTTTAGCACTTGCCTTGATTTTGGGTCCTTTACACACCTAGGATTCTCTCTTTCTGAAGATGGCCGTAGGATTTCATCACTGCTTATGATCGTCCGAAGATTTACAGCATTCTCGTTTCCGTACACCATTGGAATCTCGACGATTGAATACCTTAACACCTGCATTCAAAAGTCTAGGACTACCTCATGTGCCTTCATAAAATCCACTTCCAGCATCTCATTTGACCTCGAGCAGTGTTCGGGTTTTGTCTTTCAATGTCGACACGTTGCTAAAGCCTCAGCGAGCGTTTTATTACCTGCCATTCTCACAGCCATTTGTAGTTTTCCATCTGCAATGGCATTAGTGAACTCATCGGTTGCCAGTTCGTTTATAATTTCCCTGCTGGTATTGGGATAAGACAAATTCGCCAAGCGCTCAATGTCAGCTTGCAATTGTTGTAGCGTTTCACCTCTTGTCTGGACCCTTCGGCGCAACTGGACTCGGTAAACTTGCTGCATGTGGTCGTCGCCAAACCTCATCTCGATTGCCTTGACCATGGCATCATAATCATGATGTTTGTCTTCAGGAATGGTCTGCAGCAATTCGGCAGCTGTTCCTCTGAGCGCAAGCGTAAGAGCATTGACTTGTCTTCGTTGTCCCAGTTGTTCGTCAAGGCGGCAGCTTCAAACTGTTTTGGCTTCAAATTTCTGATCTACTATTTGAAGTCTTTCGCTTAGTTGATTCTGGAGAGTTTCTAATGAATTCGAATTTACTTTCGAGAACGTTCCTTTGTTCGCTTAGTTGTTGCTGGAGTATTTCCAAAGAATTCTTCTGCTCATTCTTTTGTTCGTCGAATTTCGACAGAAGTAACTTCATGAAAGCAGGCATTTCATCGGCTGTACTTACTGTGCATTCTCTCCCTTGTTCTTCAACATCGAACAACATGGTATCGGGGTCTCCACCATCCTGAGTGATAGCATTCTGAAGTCGGAGCAATAGTTCCTTTTTCAGCCCCGAAGTCTGAAGATTTCGTTTTCCTAGTTCTTTTTTCAACTCAGCTGTTGTCAATTGTTCTAATTTGCGAGCCATTTTATGTAACTGAAACATTATTTTCGCAACACAGTCAGTTTTATTTTAATGTCTCTTCTAGAAAGATCCTTTTCCAACACTATTTTTAACAAAAATACTCGCTATACACAGTTTTATAGCACAATCACTTCAATAGTTTCTGGAAAATTCCACTTTCACAATTAAATGAGTCACCGAAACTGTTTTAGGAAATGTCACTATGGAATTCTCTAGCACTTTACTGAGTTTTATCCCCAATTTCTGACACCAATGTGATATTGGGGTTCGACAAATAAAACTCAATCGAAATTCCAAAATAATAAAACAAATCTCTTTATTTTATGAAACACAGCGTCTTTCAGTTTAAATAACACCAAATTTAACTTATTTCACTTATTCACAATTCAAATACGTTTTTATAATTCAACACTTTTTATTTAATCTCAATTCAATCCCTTTTTAATAACGTTTCCAGTTGTTAACAATTCCACTTTCGAAAATAAACTGAACTTTCAATGCAATCTACTCTTGTATTTACACAAGTTTACAAGCTTCTGGAAGCTTCTGTCTGGTTTTGGCACAATCTAAGCTTTCGGTACTACTTCGGTACTTCAAGTTCGATTTAGTACTCAGTTAAAACATATTGCAAATATGTAGCATACTTTTAGGCGCATGGTCGTTGTACACAACGAATGTTGGTTGTTGTACACAATGAATCCAACAGAATCGTTAATTTACAAAATGTATCCTCCGAATATCTAAACTTGTTGCCACATCACATTGTCCCCCTCTTAGTTTTGTTCGTCCCGAACAAGCACATCATCATTGTTTCCGTGGTAACGATGCAGTCGATCCACATGGACAATTTTCATTTTTGCTCTTGGCCCTCGTTGGATTCGGAAAACGACGTCATTAATGCGCGTAACTACTTGGTAGGGACCTTCCCAGTCCTGCTGAAGCTTGGGCAATTCTTCTTTTCTGCGATGTGGGTTGTACAGCCATACCAGATCTCCCTCATTGAATTCAGGTGCTGTTGCTCGCGCATCGTATCTGGTCCTCAGGCGGTCTCTCGCAATGTTAATGTTGCTTTGGGTTCTTTGGCGTGTGTCGTTAATCCTTTTAATCGGGGCGCTCACTTTGTTGTGGTGCATTTTAGCACTTGCCTTGATTTTGGGTCCTTTACTAGCTTTGCACGTGGTGCACTTTCGACACCATCTCTAAACATATTTTCTTACAGTTAACCAATAAAAGCCTACCCGTACCTTTTTCCGTGTCTTGTTGATTCCTAAGTGCCCGCCGGATTCTTCATCGTGCATTTCCCCTAAAATCTCCTGCACTTTCAACCGTGGAACCACAAGCTGCATCTTAAAGGATCTTCCATTCGGCATTTCCCATTTTCTCCACAAAAAACCATCTTTTACATGGAGAGAGTCGCACTGCGCTCGGTATGCCTTTAAGGTAGGACTTCTGTCGGAGATTTCTCTTGCATTCGGCTTATCCATAGATTCCTTCCATACAAGAATCGGCTCGATGTCAGGATCTTCCTTTTGTGCATTACGAAGTTCTTCAGCAGTCCAACCCCTTGCAGGTTCAGCCCTTAGTCTCTGAACAGAAATACTTTCGTCCTTCTTAACGTTCAAACACCTAGGATTCTCTCTTTCTGAAGATGGCCGTAGGATTTCATCACTGCTTATGATCGTCCGAAGATTTACAGCATTCTCGTTTCCGTACACCATTGGAATCTCGACGATTGAATACCTTAACACCTGCATTCAAAAGTCTAGGACTACCTCATGTGCCTTCATAAAATCCACTTCCAGCATCTCATTTGACCTCGAGCAGTGTTCGGGTTTTGTCTTTCAATGTCGACACGTTGCTAAAGCCTCAGCGAGCGTTTTATTACCTGCCATTCTCACAGCCATTTGTAGTTTTCCATCTGCAATGGCATTAGTGAACGCATCGGTTGCCAGTTCGTTTATAATTTCCCTGCTGGTATTGGGATAAGACAAATTCGCCAAGCGCTCAATGTCAGCTTGCAATTGTTGTAGCGTTTCACCTCTTGTCTGGACCCTTCGGCGCAACTGGACTCGGTAAACTTGCTGCATGTGGTCGTCGCCAAACCTCATCTCGATTGCCTTGACCATGGCATCATAATCATGATGTTTGTCTTCAGGAATGGTCTGCAGCAATTCGGCAGCTGTTCCTCTGAGCGCAAGCGTAAGAGCATTGACTTGTCTTCGTTGTCCCAGTTGTTCGTCAAGGCGGCAGCTTCAAACTGCCTCTTATAAATTGGCCATGATGTTTGACCATCGAAGACAGGGGGCTGCATTTCCTTTCTTCGTGGACCGTCGCTCGAATATTCCCGAACCTTCTGCCAGGTGTTCTACACTTTCTACTTGCTTTTCGAACTTTACTTCTAAGCTTTCTATTTTGGCTTCAAATTTCTGATCTACTATTTGAAGTCTTTCGCTTAGTTAATTCTGGAGAGTTTCTAATGAATTCGAATTTACTTTCGAGAACGTTCCTTTGTTCGCTTAGTTGTTGCTGGAGTATTTCCAAAGAATTCTTCTGCTCATTCTTTTGTTCGTCGAATTTCGACAGAAGCAACTTCATGAAAGCAGGCATTTCATCGGCTGTACTTACTGTGCATTCTCTCCCTTGTTCTTCAACATCGAACAACATGGTATCGGGGTCTCCACCATCCTGAGTGATAGCATTCTGAAGTCGGAGCAATAGTTCCTTTTTCAGCTCCGAAGTCTGAAGATTTCGTTTTCCTACTTCTTTTTTCAACTCAGCTGTTGTCAATTGTTCTAATTTGCGACCCATTTTAAGTAACTGAAACATTATTTTCGCAACACAGTCAGTTTTATTTTAATGTCTCTTCTAGAAAGATCTTTTTCCAACACTATTTTTAACAAAAATACTCGCTATTCACAGTTTTATAGCACAATCACTTCAATAGTTTCTGGAAAATTCCACTTTCACAATTAAATGAGTCACCGAAACTGTTTTAGGAAATGTCACTATGGAATTTTCTAGCACTTTACTGAGTTTTATCCACAATTTCTGACACCAATGTGATATTGGAGTTCGACAACGAAAACTCAATCGAAATTCCAAAATAATAAAACAAATCTCTTTATTTTATGAAACACAACGTCTTTCAGTTTAAATAACACCAAATTTAACTTATTTCACTTATTCACAATTCAAATACGTTTTTATAATTCAACACTTTTTATTTAATCTCAATTCAATCCCTTTTTAATAACGTTTCCAGTTGTTAACAATTCCACTTTCGAAAATAAACTGAACTTTCAATGCAATCTACTCTTGTATTTATACAAGTTTACAAGCTTCTGGAAGCTTCTGTCTGGTTCTGGCACAATCTAAGCTTTCGGTACTAATTCGAGTCTCGAATTAGTACTTCAAGTTCGATTTAGTACTCAGTAAAAACATATTGCAAATATGTAGCATACTTTTTTATGTGAACTAAATGGCATGTTATAAGCAATAACAATTGCAGGAATACTCAAACGCGAGAATATTTTTTTCGTCCAGCTTAAACAAACATCAAAAGCAGTTTTTGTTTGAATTGCTTCGATCTCTATCCATTTTGACAAATAGTCAATAACAATGAGAACATTTTCTCTGTTCCACTTAAATATATCACACCCTACTTTATGGAAGGGTAAGTCAGGTATATCATGGCTAATCATTTATTCGTTATGACATTCAGGTCGATTTTGTTTACACGTCCAACAGTTCTGTATATGCAGTTCTATGTCAGGTGACATACCAAGCCAGTAGAGTAGTTCTCTGGCTCTTATTTTTGTTTTTGTGATTCCTAAGTGGGACTGATGTAATTTAAGTAACACTTCGTACCGTGACGGGTTTGGCACAATCAATCTGTGGTTTAAAAATCCTAGACCATTTTCAACAAAAATATCAGATCTTTTCTGAAAATAGGATTTGATATTGTTTGGTATTTTCCTTTTTGAACTAGGCCACCCTGTTTGATAAAAATTTAAGACCTTTGAAAGAGCAGCATCTTTTCTTGTTTCTTCTTTAAATAAATCTTGCTTCTCGACACTTACATTTATTGAAAAGATCATTTCATTTCCAGTTTCTTTTACTTCATTTTTATCAAGAACAAAATTTTGTGATAGATAATCAGCTAAAAGAAGTATGTTTCCGATGTTATAAAGCCAACTCTACAGAGGAAAATCGAATAAGGCAAAACAAGCAAGGAACTCCTGCAACTCCGTCATTGAACGAACGAAGTTCTTGCATGACCACAAATTACGGCAAACAATTCTGCAATAAAATTTGTTGGTCATTTGTAAAAAAATATTAAAAACTCCTCAACATCTTCGGTTCCAACGCTCATTACTAATGACAAACACCTATTTTCTACTCTTCAGAGATGGCAAACTTGCTTGCAGCTCATTTCACTGCCAAGTCTACGCTGACTTACACCAACGTTGCCCCTCCTGTACTTGGGAATGTAAATTTTTCCATGGGACAGATCTTTCTCCGCACTCGTACAGGAGCAAGAGTTCTCAAAGATCTCGATATACACAAATCCGCTGGCCCGGATGGTATACCCCCCATTCTTCTGAAGAAGTATTCTTCCACACTGGCAAAGCCACTGCGTAAGCTTTTCCATCGCTCCTACTCTTCTGGAATCTTTCCTAGAAGATGGAAAATAGCATTTGTCCAGCCTGTCCCTACCGTCCTACCTCCTCCTACCGACCCATAGCACTGACACCCCTTCTTTCTAAGGTCATGGAAACACTGATTAACCGTCAGCTTAAGGAATATCTCGAAGATCGTAAGCTTTTTCATGACCGTCAGTATGGCTTCCGCAGCAACCGTTCCACTGGTGATCTGATGGCATATCTCACCGAACAGTGGAACAAATCTTTACATCGCTTTGGTGAAAGTAAGATCATTGCTCTTGATATCTCCAAGGCATTTGATAGAGTTTGGCATGAAGCTTTCTTATCGAAAATGGGTGCTTTTGGGATCGATAATACTCTTGTTCGTTGGATTAGAAGCTATCTTCTGGACCGTTCAATACAAGTTGTATTGGACGGATTGAAGTCTGATTCCCATAAAATAAATGCTGGTGTGCCCCAGGGCTCTGTTCTGTCTCCGACTCTTTTCCTCATTTTTATAAATGATCTTCTGTCTGTTACTTCTAATCCACTTAACTGTTTTGCTGACGACTCTACCCGGTTAACCTAGCGGAATTTTCCCTTGCCTTCTTCACCTTCTTTCCCTTTCTCCCTAATCTTCCTATGCTCGCGCAGTGCGATTTAACACTATAAGGGCTACACACAAATCCCTTTTGCGCGCGCATGTTATAAAAAAAAAAAAAAAAAAAATACTGCACCTCAATGTCGTAATTATATAAAAATAAACGTGTGCGTCTTAATTTACTTGACATTATTTTATTAATTTCTTTTTTCATAATAGTTTGAGACTCGAGAATGTTTCATATTCGCTATAAACTAAGACTTTACTACCATAAACAAAGTTATGAAACTTTTTACACGCATACGCAATAGCAAGAATTGCTTTTTCTTTTTGAGGGTACCCTACTTCAGCATCACTTAAACTTCTAGAAGCAAAGCAAATCGGTCTATTTCTTTGCAATAAACAACATCCTATTCCATACTGAGAAGCATCAGCTTGAACTGGTAGCTTCTTCATGGGATCGATGGTTTAAGAAATGGAATTTCTTTCAATTTATTTTTCAAAATATCTATACAGTTTGTATGGTTCCCAAGCCAAATGAATTCAGCATCTTTTCATAATAATTGTCTTAACAGAGCTGTGAGCTCTGACAGCTCTGGAATAAAACTCCTTAAATAATTAACAAAACATAGAAAGCTTTGAAGTTCTTTCTTTGAAGATGGATTTTTTAATTTTTGAATAGCGTATACCCGATTATCATCTGGCTTCATTCCACTTTCACTGAAAACATGACCTTAACATTTCACAAAATGTTGCCGAAATTGAATTTTGTCTTTGTTAAATTTCATTCTTAATGTTCTTGCACGTTCTAATAATCTTTCTAAGTTTCTATCATGTTCTTCAATAGTCTCTCCGTGTACCAAAAAATCATCAATATATATTTCTGCTCCTTTTAGGTCCCCATAATTCTGAAAATATTTAATTCTTTGAAATATTTCCGGTGCTGTACTTAAACCAAAAGGTAAAACATTAAATTCATAAACACTTTGAATAAAAAATAACTTTATTTTTCTCTAGATCCTTCAGAGTATCCAAAAGCTTGTGTTTAACCTTCAATGCAAAATTTCTGGGAGTAGTTGTTTTGGGAAAAAACATTTTCTTTTATTTCAATTTTATATTTTTTGGGGAAATTCTCCTATTCCTTCAAAAAGCTCTCTATTCGATACTATAACGTCCACCTTTGAGTCGTATGACTTCTTACTGAGATTTCAGCTATTAACATTTTGTATTTTTACTAAGCCCAAACTCAAACAACTTTTCAAACCTAGGATTGGAACTAAGTTTCAATTTATATTTTCTTTTACAATAATAAAACTTTGTTCTAATATTTTATTTTTAAAACGGCATTCTAAAATAGTTTTTCCAATCATGTGAATTTTAAGACTACCATATGGTTGTATTACGACCGATGTTGATCTTATACTGTTCTTGTTTTTTATTTCATTATAATATTTTAATGGAATAATATTTACTTGATCACCTGTATCTATTTTAAATTTTATGAAAGAGTATTCAACTCTAATTTCTTCAAACCAAGTACTTTTACTTTCGCTTGATTGCAAACTGCCAACCACAAAGGAACTATCGTCACTATCAGAACTAGATTCACAAGATTCACGAATACATCTTACATTACGCACATTACAACAAACCGAGCCGAGCCCCAAAGAGCCAAGGAACAGCGTCCGTGGGAGACCCGGAATAAAACCGCTCGCTAGGTAGCGGAACCAAAGGAAGCTTCATGGCGTGATAGTTTTATTAAATCCTTTGAGTTCATTGGTGGATTAGTCTTAGATTTTTATATATATTTACTTTTAATTTACTTAAATTTTTGTTTTCATGATTAGATTTTTATGTGATTTTTTTTCTGTGGTGTCGAATTTTGGATTGAAGTGGTCGCGGGTGTATATGCGTTTTCTTGTTATCTATATATAAAGGCAAAGGAGGAATAGGCTCGTGAAAGCCCTGACAATCGCGAGCAAGTTTCAGTTGCAACTTAACCCCAAAATACTTAACTAGAGCTCTTGCTAGGGAGGATTAAGCAGGGATCAGAAGCCGCAAACTAAAAGAGGCGATCGAAAACTAGGCGGTACTTCAGGGGTCCATCCTCCGAGGACCAAATCTAATATTAAGAATTTGATTTTTCACATAACCCCCCACTTTGTCTAAAATCTCGAACCTTGATAAAAATTTTAATTTTTTATAATAATATTTGCTATTGATGTATATAAAATGTTTCAACCTTTCTTTGGATGTTTTGTTTTATTATTGATATTGTCAAGTTCTCTTAATTTTAATAAAGTTGCAGATTTTTTTGTAAATCACACCAAGGCCAATGCTAATAAGGTGTTCTTCTTGAATCCGACAAAGGAGTAAGTATGGCTTGACGGCGGAAAGGCTCTTCGCTTCCAACTCGAATTAAGAGGAATTCCGACCGCAACTGATCGGATTCCAGGGGGGGCGAGAACAAAGCCCTGCATCGTCACCAGCAGGGCTTCCTTCAATTTTCAGTGCGGGGTTACCACCGGAGGTACGCCCATCAGGGGTTTTTGGTTATTTTTTTTTAATTTTTGGCATGTTTCTATGTTTTTGAGAGAGGTGAGGTCTGGCTGTGGGGGCAAGATGCCCCACTATCCCGTCGAGCTAAGCGGTACTTGCAAGCATGTCACATTCTATCCACTCCTGCCCCCTCCTATCCCCTCCAACACCCTCTCCGATCCTATCTTATATTCTATCCTTTATCCTATTCGAAAACCTTCTTCCACCATGTGTATCCTTACCGTTCCCATCCTGATTCCTGTTCTACTACCTACCCACTATCCTATCCTATTATGTATATTATTTTTAATTACAAAAACAAATAATTTTTAGTTTTTTTATTATTTATTAAAAAAAAATTAAAAGACAAATTTAACACAGTTTTTATTAAATTTAAAATGCAACGCGTTTCAGAATGTACATCCCAAACTTTTGATTACGCCTGATAGTGGAATTTATTCCGACACGCATTGCATTTTAAATATAATAAAAACTGTGTTAATCAGTCTTTTAAAAACATTTTAATTAAATAATAAAAAAATTTAAAATAATTTGTTATTGTAATTAAAAATTATTATTGATTTAACAACTACATAGGAGACGAACCACATACATAATGCTATTCTATTATTCTACAGCCCCAAATTCCCAAATCCCATCTCCTATTGCCTCTTATATTAAATGGCGCCCAACGTGTTGCGTCCTAGTTTATCCCAATGAAATGGTTGTCTTCGTTCAGGAGGTAGAAGTAAATCGTAAGTCTTAGCTGGGATGGCTCTTTAGCATGCCCAGCTAATTGCGATTAGTTGCGTCAAAATCATCAACGTAAACAACCACTGCATTAGTCGTGTTGTCCTAGACTGCTGTCGCTGACTAGTCTGTTAGCCCTGGAAGTCTTCATGTGTAAGGTTTTGGAACGTAACGTTTGAATAGCGCGAGGATTCAACAGATCTGACAGCGTTAGTAGCTACTGTGTATCCTGTTCCAATTGCGGTTACGGCCAGTTCGAAAATGAATCGTATTTTTTTTTTATAATCTGCACGCACCCAAGGGGTTGTTACTACCCTTTTAATGTATCAACACAGTGCGAGCGTTTAGGAAAATTGGATAGAAGATGAAAGGAGGTACCGATGCACATTGGTTTTGAACGTTTGTAAATCGTAATGGAAGGGAAGAATCGAGCCGAGGAAAACACTTCCCATTCATGTAGTGTCACTACATCTACAAATAAAAGTTAATGCTGCCAAAGCTGAGCATAAGATTAGCAGGTACATTTTGGAGAACAGAATTAAATTATCCTTGCGTCGTTTTCGAGCTATATCCAGTGAAGATGACAGCAGTGAAATTCCTTCAAAAATAATAAAACATTGCAGAATTACAAAACGAGAGGGTAATAAAGAAAATATTGCTAACGAATTTTTTTAATTAAATAATGATTAATTGTAAAGCAATTCAATTAATAAACATAAACAATTAAAAAAAATTAATTTTTTTCATTTTTCATTTGATGAAATAAGATATATTGAAGTTCTATCTACTTTTTAGCTAACTTGGCCTTCGGAAAGTGGGATGAAATATCTTTGCAACAAAAGTTCGCGAATATTATGTTTTTCATTTCGAAGACGTGTGTTGCATTTGGAACGCAGATGCTTCCGCCAATTTTTCGTTAAATCCAGATATCTGCGTTGCTACGTTTGCGTCGTTTTGATCTATTGCTATATTATGTAGTACAGCACATGCAGCAATGATTATTTGTATCATACGAACGTTGCATTGCATACTATGAACTAAAACGGGAAAACGGCGCTTCCACACGCCATATGAACGTTCTACACATGTTCGCGTTCTTATTTGGGAATCATTATAAAGATTTTGAGCAACTGTCTCCACGTTTAGAAATGGTGTCAAATACCTTGAACTTTTATACCCCGAGTCACCAAATAGTATGAAATGCTGGGAAGAAAACTTATATTTTAAAGCATTATTTGAATAACAGATCAATTACTCGTTCTTTGCTGAGAGAATTCGTTGTGCCCTCCGAAGAGATGCCGGCAGGCCGTTCACCAACTGGGAGGGCGAAAGGTCCAGGGGAAACATCAGGGCATACCAATTGCCCTCTTTTAGTGGTGCAATCAATTTCTGGGGGCAGGTAAGAGTCCAGTCAGGTCCGGAGCCCAATCCACCTCTATCGATTGGCACGAGCACATCCGATAACTCATCCGATTCTATTATTGAGCCTCCGTTTAGCAATTTGAGCATAATAAGCGCCACTGACAGAATCAGAAACACCAGCGGCCGCCTGCACGTTACATGGCGAACGAGCTGGAATTAGAACGGGAAGGGAGATTCGGCCAGTAAGAATTCGTTGTGGCATATCAACATACAGCCAAAGAATACCCCGATGCAAGGTGATTCAAGGCAAACAGAGTGCTGGAATTGCCGATAAGATCTTGTCTACGGCTTTGCGGGCTTGCTCAAAGTCCGGAAGAAAAGGCCAATCCGTATTTGGCGTTGTCGAGTGAGAGACATTTTTCAGTGCATACCGCATACCTCATTGTGTTTCCAGTGCGAGCATACTCCCTCCTGCTAGTACGTTGTACTCGTCCATCTGTTCTGGAGACTGGCCAACAATAATTGCTTTAGTGGCGAAGCATTTGGGTGAGGATTGAGACAATTCTCTATTCCTTTTTTTCCTTATATTTTTTTTAATAAAAATTATAAAAGTTTTTTTTTTTTTTTTAATAATAGTAAAAATATAATCTTGTTACAAATTTTCATTTTATAAAATTTAAGCTTAAATAATTTTAAATTAATTTGTAATTATTATTTTTTTTTTAAATTTCAAAGTTCAAATATAATCTTCGTAAAAAATTTCATTTCATTATGTTTGAATTAAAATTTAAGTTTTTTTCCATGATAGTACTGAAAAAAAAATTTAAATTATATAAATAAGACTTCATGTTTTTTTTTCGAATTTCAGTTTCACAAATTTAAATTAAAATTAGAAAATGTTCAATATTTTACAGTGTTAGATATACAGTTAGTTAAATTTTCATAATTTTGAATTGAAATTGTTAATGTAATTTAGATATAATATTTAGTATAAGTTTTAATTCGACTATAAATTTGCATTTCAAAATTCAATATTAATTTTGTTTTATAAACTGTTCCTGACCTTGTGCGAGATGGACTGAGATGTAAATTCTGATTTGTTAAACTACTTAAATTGTCACTTTTACTTTGATGATTACTATTGTAATCAATAATCTAATTTAAATCAGACTTTCTCGTTAACTAATTTACGGATTTCAGTGAAATTTTCAAAATATGTAGTGTTTTATGATTGAAATAATTTTGCTTATTAAAATTTTCAAAAAACATTTTTGTTCTAATTTTTAATATTTTTTTTAAAAAACTTATTTTGTTTTTTGAATATTTTGAAAATGAATTTATAGATTTTTTTTTTAATTTTTTTCCTAGTATAAACTATATATTTCATTAAATTGACATACTCAAAAAAAAATTAAAATATGTTTTCGAAAAGTTTTTCAAAAAAAAAAAAAACATTTTTTTGAAAAAACTGGTCGAACGATTTTGAAATGAAAAATTCATAAAACAGAAAACAGCAAAAGAAATAAGATGGCTTAAAATTTTTTTTCCAAAAAACCTTATGAATGGTGTTTTCATTTGTTTAATATTTTCCCCCAAATTTTGTTTTATATTGAGCCCTAGCCACTAGTCTATTGAAAGCAAACTTCGTTATTTTTATTATTATTTATTTATCATTATTTATTTTAAAGCATTTCATGTTCATAACAGCATACAGCATACAGAATAAATAATAAGAACGCCTATGATAAACATGCAAAAACCACTAACAAATAAAAAAAATATTCGATTACCTACTGAATGCAAAAAATTCAATCAAGTAAACAAAATTGTAAACCAGCATACAAACAACCACTGTGTTAAGTTTTAATATTGTCTATTCCCACTCGCTTCAAAGTGGTTAGAATAGGTATCTTAATTTAAGTACCTACCTTCCTTCCAACCTTATAATAGGTAGGTACATAATATCCTAAATAATTTCCATGAATACAACATGAGTTGGACATAAATAATTAAGCTTCCTATTTTAATTAATTTTATTTCAAAAAGTAAATTATTGTTAAATGTACCTTATAGCTTCCTATTATAAAAAAAAAATCACAACGTTCTACATTTTTAATAGAAATAAAATGGCATTTAAATTTTTTCCGCTGAAAACTTTTTTCGAACAATCAAAAGTCACAAAAATTGAACAAAAACTAAGAAGTTCTTCTTATATTTATCAAATTTTATTGGACGCTGTGACCGCATATAAGAGCAAGTACGTGCGTTCCAGTCGTACATTTTATTTGAATGAAGAAAAAAAATTTAAGAACTAGGTTGGGTTAAATTTTTTTAATATAATGTGAAGTTTTGGCCTGGGGTTCGACAAATAAAACTCAATCGAAATTCCAAAATAATATAACAAATTTCTTTATTTTATAGAACACAACGTCTTTCAGTTTAAATAACACAAATTTTAACTTATTTCACTTATTCACAATTCAGATATGTTTTTATAATTCAACACTTTTTATTTAATCTCAATTCAATCCCTTTTTAATAACGTTTCCAGTTGTTAACAATTCCACTTTCGAAAATAAACTGAACTTTCAATGCAATCTACTCTTGTATTTACACAAGTTTACAAGCTTCTGGAAGCTTCTGTCTGGTTTTGGCACAATCTAAGCTTTCGGTACTAATTCGAGTATCGAATTAGTACTTCAAGTTCGATTTAGTATTCAGTTAAAACATATTGCAAATATGTAGCATACTTTTAGGCGCATGGTCGTTGTACACAACGAATGTTGGTTGTTGTACACAATGAATCCAACAGAATCGTTAATTTACAAAATGTATCCTCCGAATATCTAAACTTGTTGCCACATCACATTGTCCCCCTCTTAGTTTTGTTCGTCCCGAACAAGCACATCATCATTGTTTCCGTGGTAACGATGCAGTCGATCCACATGGACAATTTTCATTTTTGCTCTTGGCCCTCGTTGGATTCGGAAAACGACGTCATTAATGCGCGTAACTACTTGGTAGGGACCTTCCCAGTCCTGCTGAAGCTTGGGCGATTCTTCTTTTCTGCGATGTGGGTTGTACAGCCATACCAGATCTCCCTCATTGAGTTCAGGTGCTGTTGCTCGCGCATCGTATCTGGTCCTCAGGCGGTCTCTCGCAATGTTAATGTTGCTTTGGGTTCTTTGGCGTGTGTCGTTAATCCTTTTAATCGGGGCGCTCACTTTGTTGTGGTGCATTTTAGCACTTGCCTTGATTTTGGGTCCTTTACACACCTAGGATTCTCTCTTTCTGAAGATGGCCGTAGGATTTCATCACTGCTTATGATCGTCCGAAGATTTACAGCATTCTCGTTTCCGTACACCATTGGAATCTCGACGATTGAATACCTTAACACCTGCATTCAAAAGTCTAGGACTACCTCATGTGCCTTCATAAAATCCACTTCCAGCATCTCATTTGACCTCGAGCAGTGTTCGGGTTTTGTCTTTCAATGTCGACACGTTGCTAAAGCCTCAGCGAGCGTTTTATTACCTGCCATTCTCACAGCCATTTGTAGTTTTCCATCTGCAATGGCATTAGTGAACTCATCGGTTGCCAGTTCGTTTATAATTTCCCTGCTGGTATTGGGATAAGACAAATTCGCCAAGCGCTCAATGTCAGCTTGCAATTGTTGTAGCGTTTCACCTCTTGTCTGGACCCTTCGGCGCAACTGGACTCGGTAAACTTGCTGCATGTGGTCGTCGCCAAACCTCATCTCGATTGCCTTGACCATGGCATCATAATCATGATGTTTGTCTTCAGGAATGGTCTGCAGCAATTCGGCAGCTGTTCCTCTGAGCGCAAGCGTAAGAGCATTGACTTGTCTTCGTTGTCCCAGTTGTTCGTCAAGGCGGCAGCTTCAAACTGTTTTGGCTTCAAATTTCTGATCTACTATTTGAAGTCTTTCGCTTAGTTGATTCTGGAGAGTTTCTAATGAATTCGAATTTACTTTCGAGAACGTTCCTTTGTTCGCTTAGTTGTTGCTGGAGTATTTCCAAAGAATTCTTCTGCTCATTCTTTTGTTCGTCGAATTTCGACAGAAGTAACTTCATGAAAGCAGGCATTTCATCGGCTGTACTTACTGTGCATTCTCTCCCTTGTTCTTCAACATCGAACAACATGGTATCGGGGTCTCCACCATCCTGAGTGATAGCATTCTGAAGTCGGAGCAATAGTTCCTTTTTCAGCCCCGAAGTCTGAAGATTTCGTTTTCCTAGTTCTTTTTTCAACTCAGCTGTTGTCAATTGTTCTAATTTGCGAGCCATTTTATGTAACTGAAACATTATTTTCGCAACACAGTCAGTTTTATTTTAATGTCTCTTCTAGAAAGATCCTTTTCCAACACTATTTTTAACAAAAATACTCGCTATACACAGTTTTATAGCACAATCACTTCAATAGTTTCTGGAAAATTCCACTTTCACAATTAAATGAGTCACCGAAACTGTTTTAGGAAATGTCACTATGGAATTCTCTAGCACTTTACTGAGTTTTATCCCCAATTTCTGACACCAATGTGATATTGGGGTTCGACAAATAAAACTCAATCGAAATTCCAAAATAATAAAACAAATCTCTTTATTTTATGAAACACAGCGTCTTTCAGTTTAAATAACACCAAATTTAACTTATTTCACTTATTCACAATTCAAATACGTTTTTATAATTCAACACTTTTTATTTAATCTCAATTCAATCCCTTTTTAATAACGTTTCCAGTTGTTAACAATTCCACTTTCGAAAATAAACTGAACTTTCAATGCAATCTACTCTTGTATTTACACAAGTTTACAAGCTTCTGGAAGCTTCTGTCTGGTTTTGGCACAATCTAAGCTTTCGGTACTACTTCGGTACTTCAAGTTCGATTTAGTACTCAGTTAAAACATATTGCAAATATGTAGCATACTTTTAGGCGCATGGTCGTTGTACACAACGAATGTTGGTTGTTGTACACAATGAATCCAACAGAATCGTTAATTTACAAAATGTATCCTCCGAATATCTAAACTTGTTGCCACATCACATTGTCCCCCTCTTAGTTTTGTTCGTCCCGAACAAGCACATCATCATTGTTTCCGTGGTAACGATGCAGTCGATCCACATGGACAATTTTCATTTTTGCTCTTGGCCCTCGTTGGATTCGGAAAACGACGTCATTAATGCGCGTAACTACTTGGTAGGGACCTTCCCAGTCCTGCTGAAGCTTGGGCAATTCTTCTTTTCTGCGATGTGGGTTGTACAGCCATACCAGATCTCCCTCATTGAATTCAGGTGCTGTTGCTCGCGCATCGTATCTGGTCCTCAGGCGGTCTCTCGCAATGTTAATGTTGCTTTGGGTTCTTTGGCGTGTGTCGTTAATCCTTTTAATCGGGGCGCTCACTTTGTTGTGGTGCATTTTAGCACTTGCCTTGATTTTGGGTCCTTTACTAGCTTTGCACGTGGTGCACTTTCGACACCATCTCTAAACATATTTTCTTACAGTTAACCAATAAAAGCCTACCCGTACCTTTTTCCGTGTCTTGTTGATTCCTAAGTGCCCGCCGGATTCTTCATCGTGCATTTCCCCTAAAATCTCCTGCACTTTCAACCGTGGAACCACAAGCTGCATCTTAAAGGATCTTCCATTCGGCATTTCCCATTTTCTCCACAAAAAACCATCTTTTACATGGAGAGAGTCGCACTGCGCTCGGTATGCCTTTAAGGTAGGACTTCTGTCGGAGATTTCTCTTGCATTCGGCTTATCCATAGATTCCTTCCATACAAGAATCGGCTCGATGTCAGGATCTTCCTTTTGTGCATTACGAAGTTCTTCAGCAGTCCAACCCCTTGCAGGTTCAGCCCTTAGTCTCTGAACAGAAATACTTTCGTCCTTCTTAACGTTCAAACACCTAGGATTCTCTCTTTCTGAAGATGGCCGTAGGATTTCATCACTGCTTATGATCGTCCGAAGATTTACAGCATTCTCGTTTCCGTACACCATTGGAATCTCGACGATTGAATACCTTAACACCTGCATTCAAAAGTCTAGGACTACCTCATGTGCCTTCATAAAATCCACTTCCAGCATCTCATTTGACCTCGAGCAGTGTTCGGGTTTTGTCTTTCAATGTCGACACGTTGCTAAAGCCTCAGCGAGCGTTTTATTACCTGCCATTCTCACAGCCATTTGTAGTTTTCCATCTGCAATGGCATTAGTGAACGCATCGGTTGCCAGTTCGTTTATAATTTCCCTGCTGGTATTGGGATAAGACAAATTCGCCAAGCGCTCAATGTCAGCTTGCAATTGTTGTAGCGTTTCACCTCTTGTCTGGACCCTTCGGCGCAACTGGACTCGGTAAACTTGCTGCATGTGGTCGTCGCCAAACCTCATCTCGATTGCCTTGACCATGGCATCATAATCATGATGTTTGTCTTCAGGAATGGTCTGCAGCAATTCGGCAGCTGTTCCTCTGAGCGCAAGCGTAAGAGCATTGACTTGTCTTCGTTGTCCCAGTTGTTCGTCAAGGCGGCAGCTTCAAACTGCCTCTTATAAATTGGCCATGATGTTTGACCATCGAAGACAGGGGGCTGCATTTCCTTTCTTCGTGGACCGTCGCTCGAATATTCCCGAACCTTCTGCCAGGTGTTCTACACTTTCTACTTGCTTTTCGAACTTTACTTCTAAGCTTTCTATTTTGGCTTCAAATTTCTGATCTACTATTTGAAGTCTTTCGCTTAGTTAATTCTGGAGAGTTTCTAATGAATTCGAATTTACTTTCGAGAACGTTCCTTTGTTCGCTTAGTTGTTGCTGGAGTATTTCCAAAGAATTCTTCTGCTCATTCTTTTGTTCGTCGAATTTCGACAGAAGCAACTTCATGAAAGCAGGCATTTCATCGGCTGTACTTACTGTGCATTCTCTCCCTTGTTCTTCAACATCGAACAACATGGTATCGGGGTCTCCACCATCCTGAGTGATAGCATTCTGAAGTCGGAGCAATAGTTCCTTTTTCAGCTCCGAAGTCTGAAGATTTCGTTTTCCTACTTCTTTTTTCAACTCAGCTGTTGTCAATTGTTCTAATTTGCGACCCATTTTAAGTAACTGAAACATTATTTTCGCAACACAGTCAGTTTTATTTTAATGTCTCTTCTAGAAAGATCTTTTTCCAACACTATTTTTAACAAAAATACTCGCTATTCACAGTTTTATAGCACAATCACTTCAATAGTTTCTGGAAAATTCCACTTTCACAATTAAATGAGTCACCGAAACTGTTTTAGGAAATGTCACTATGGAATTTTCTAGCACTTTACTGAGTTTTATCCACAATTTCTGACACCAATGTGATATTGGAGTTCGACAACGAAAACTCAATCGAAATTCCAAAATAATAAAACAAATCTCTTTATTTTATGAAACACAACGTCTTTCAGTTTAAATAACACCAAATTTAACTTATTTCACTTATTCACAATTCAAATACGTTTTTATAATTCAACACTTTTTATTTAATCTCAATTCAATCCCTTTTTAATAACGTTTCCAGTTGTTAACAATTCCACTTTCGAAAATAAACTGAACTTTCAATGCAATCTACTCTTGTATTTATACAAGTTTACAAGCTTCTGGAAGCTTCTGTCTGGTTCTGGCACAATCTAAGCTTTCGGTACTAATTCGAGTCTCGAATTAGTACTTCAAGTTCGATTTAGTACTCAGTAAAAACATATTGCAAATATGTAGCATACTTTTTTATGTGAACTAAATGGCATGTTATAAGCAATAACAATTGCAGGAATACTCAAACGCGAGAATATTTTTTTCGTCCAGCTTAAACAAACATCAAAAGCAGTTTTTGTTTGAATTGCTTCGATCTCTATCCATTTTGACAAATAGTCAATAACAATGAGAACATTTTCTCTGTTCCACTTAAATATATCACACCCTACTTTATGGAAGGGTAAGTCAGGTATATCATGGCTAATCATTTATTCGTTATGACATTCAGGTCGATTTTGTTTACACGTCCAACAGTTCTGTATATGCAGTTCTATGTCAGGTGACATACCAAGCCAGTAGAGTAGTTCTCTGGCTCTTATTTTTGTTTTTGTGATTCCTAAGTGGGACTGATGTAATTTAAGTAACACTTCGTACCGTGACGGGTTTGGCACAATCAATCTGTGGTTTAAAAATCCTAGACCATTTTCAACAAAAATATCAGATCTTTTCTGAAAATAGGATTTGATATTGTTTGGTATTTTCCTTTTTGAACTAGGCCACCCTGTTTGATAAAAATTTAAGACCTTTGAAAGAGCAGCATCTTTTCTTGTTTCTTCTTTAAATAAATCTTGCTTCTCGACACTTACATTTATTGAAAAGATCATTTCATTTCCAGTTTCTTTTACTTCATTTTTATCAAGAACAAAATTTTGTGATAGATAATCAGCTAAAAGAAGTATGTTTCCGATGTTATAAAGCCAACTCTACAGAGGAAAATCGAATAAGGCAAAACAAGCAAGGAACTCCTGCAACTCCGTCATTGAACGAACGAAGTTCTTGCATGACCACAAATTACGGCAAACAATTCTGCAATAAAATTTGTTGGTCATTTGTAAAAAAATATTAAAAACTCCTCAACATCTTCGGTTCCAACGCTCATTACTAATGACAAACACCTATTTTCTACTCTTCAGAGATGGCAAACTTGCTTGCAGCTCATTTCACTGCCAAGTCTACGCTGACTTACACCAACGTTGCCCCTCCTGTACTTGGGAATGTAAATTTTTCCATGGGACAGATCTTTCTCCGCACTCGTACAGGAGCAAGAGTTCTCAAAGATCTCGATATACACAAATCCGCTGGCCCGGATGGTATACCCCCCATTCTTCTGAAGAAGTATTCTTCCACACTGGCAAAGCCACTGCGTAAGCTTTTCCATCGCTCCTACTCTTCTGGAATCTTTCCTAGAAGATGGAAAATAGCATTTGTCCAGCCTGTCCCTACCGTCCTACCTCCTCCTACCGACCCATAGCACTGACACCCCTTCTTTCTAAGGTCATGGAAACACTGATTAACCGTCAGCTTAAGGAATATCTCGAAGATCGTAAGCTTTTTCATGACCGTCAGTATGGCTTCCGCAGCAACCGTTCCACTGGTGATCTGATGGCATATCTCACCGAACAGTGGAACAAATCTTTACATCGCTTTGGTGAAAGTAAGATCATTGCTCTTGATATCTCCAAGGCATTTGATAGAGTTTGGCATGAAGCTTTCTTATCGAAAATGGGTGCTTTTGGGATCGATAATACTCTTGTTCGTTGGATTAGAAGCTATCTTCTGGACCGTTCAATACAAGTTGTATTGGACGGATTGAAGTCTGATTCCCATAAAATAAATGCTGGTGTGCCCCAGGGCTCTGTTCTGTCTCCGACTCTTTTCCTCATTTTTATAAATGATCTTCTGTCTGTTACTTCTAATCCACTTAACTGTTTTGCTGACGACTCTACCCGGTTAACCTGGCGGAATTTTCCCTTGCCTTCTTCACCTTCTTTCCCTTTCTCCCTAATCTTCCTATGCTCGCGCAGTGCGATTTAACACTATAAGGGCTACACACAAATCCCTTTTGCGCGCGCATGTTATAAAAAAAAAAAAAAAAAAAATACTGCACCTAAATGTCGTAATTATATAAAAATAAACGTGTGCGTCTTAATTTACTTGACATTATTTTATTAATTTCTTTTTTCATAATAGTTTGAGACTCGAGAATGTTTCATATTCGCTATAAACTAAGACTTTACTACCATAAACAAAGTTATGAAACTTTTTACACGCATACGCAATAGCAAGAATTGCTTTTTCTTTTTGAGGGTACCCTACTTCAGCATCACTTAAACTTCTAGAAGCAAAGCAAATCGGTCTATTTCTTTGCAATAAACAACATCCTATTCCATACTGAGAAGCATCAGCTTGAACTGGTAGCTTCTTCATGGGATCGATGGTTTAAGAAATGGAATTTCTTTCAATTTATTTTTCAAAATATCTATACAGTTTGTATGGTTCCCAAGCCAAATGAATTCAGCATCTTTTCATAATAATTGTCTTAACAGAGCTGTGAGCTCTGACAGCTCTGGAATAAAACTCCTTAAATAATTAACAAAACATAGAAAGCTTTGAAGTTCTTTCTTTGAAGATGGATTTTTTAATTTTTGAATAGCGTATACCCGATTATCATCTGGCTTCATTCCACTTTCACTGAAAACATGACCTTAACATTTCACAAAATGTTGCCGAAATTGAATTTTGTCTTTGTTAAATTTCATTCTTAATGTTCTTGCACGTTCTAATAATCTTTCTAAGTTTCTATCATGTTCTTCAATAGTCTCTCCGTGTACCAAAAAATCATCAATATATATTTCTGCTCCTTTTAGGTCCCCATAATTCTGAAAATATTTAATTCTTTGAAATATTTCCGGTGCTGTACTTAAACCAAAAGGTAAAACATTAAATTCATAAACACTTTGAATAAAAAATAACTTTATTTTTCTCTAGATCCTTCAGAGTATCCAAAAGCTTGTGTTTAACCTTCAATGCAAAATTTCTGGGAGTAGTTGTTTTGGGAAAAAACATTTTCTTTTATTTCAATTTTATATTTTTTGGGGAAATTCTCCTATTCCTTCAAAAAGCTCTCTATTCGATACTATAACGTCCACCTTTGAGTCGTATGACTTCTTACTGAGATTTCAGCTATTAACATTTTGTATTTTTACTAAGCCCAAACTCAAACAACTTTTCAAACCTAGGATTGGAACTAAGTTTCAATTTATATTTTCTTTTACAATAATAAAACTTTGTTCTAATATTTTATTTTTAAAACGGCATTCTAAAATAGTTTTTCCAATCATGTGAATTTTAAGACTACCATATGGTTGTATTACGACCGATGTTGATCTTATACTGTTCTTGTTTTTTATTTCATTATAATATTTTAATGGAATAATATTTACTTGATCACCTGTATCTATTTTAAATTTTATGAAAGAGTATTCAACTCTAATTTCTTCAAACCAAGTACTTTTACTTTCGCTTGATTGCAAACTGCCAACCACAAAGGAACTATCGTCACTATCAGAACTAGATTCACAAGATTCACGAATACATCTTACATTACGCACATTACAACAAACCGAGCCGAGCCCCAAAGAGCCAAGGAACAGCGTCCGTGGGAGACCCGGAATAAAACCGCTCGCTAGGTAGCGGAACCAAAGGAAGCTTCATGGCGTGATAGTTTTATTAAATCCTTTGAGTTCATTGGTGGATTAGTCTTAGATTTTTATATATATTTACTTTTAATTTACTTAAATTTTTGTTTTCATGATTAGATTTTTATGTGATTTTTTTTCTGTGGTGTCGAATTTTGGATTGAAGTGGTCGCGGGTGTATATGCGTTTTCTTGTTATCTATATATAAAGGCAAAGGAGGAATAGGCTCGTGAAAGCCCTGACAATCGCGAGCAAGTTTCAGTTGCAACTTAACCCCAAAATACTTAACTAGAGCTCTTGCTAGGGAGGATTAAGCAGGGATCAGAAGCCGCAAACTAAAAGAGGCGATCGAAAACTAGGCGGTACTTCAGGGGTCCATCCTCCGAGGACCAAATCTAATATTAAGAATTTGATTTTTCACATAACCCCCCACTTTGTCTAAAATCTCGAACCTTGATAAAAATTTTAATTTTTTATAATAATATTTGCTATTGATGTATATAAAATGTTTCAACCTTTCTTTGGATGTTTTGTTTTATTATTGATATTGTCAAGTTCTCTTAATTTTAATAAAGTTGCAGATTTTTTTGTAAATCACACCAAGGCCAATGCTAATAAGGTGTTCTTCTTGAATCCGACAAAGGAGTAAGTATGGCTTGACGGCGGAAAGGCTCTTCGCTTCCAACTCGAATTAAGAGGAATTCCGACCGCAACTGATCGGATTCCAGGGGGGGCGAGAACAAAGCCCTGCATCGTCACCAGCAGGGCTTCCTTCAATTTTCAGTGCGGGGTTACCACCGGAGGTACGCCCATCAGGGGTTTTTGGTTATTTTTTTTTAATTTTTGGCATGTTTCTATGTTTTTGAGAGAGGTGAGGTCTGGCTGTGGGGGCAAGATGCCCCACTATCCCGTCGAGCTAAGCGGTACTTGCAAGCATGTCACATTCTATCCACTCCTGCCCCCTCCTATCCCCTCCAACACCCTCTCCGATCCTATCTTATATTCTATCCTTTATCCTATTCGAAAACCTTCTTCCACCATGTGTATCCTTACCGTTCCCATCCTGATTCCTGTTCTACTACCTACCCACTATCCTATCCTATTATGTATATTATTTTTAATTACAAAAACAAATAATTTTTAGTTTTTTTATTATTTATTAAAAAAAAATTAAAAGACAAATTTAACACAGTTTTTATTAAATTTAAAATGCAACGCGTTTCAGAATGTACATCCCAAACTTTTGATTACGCCTGATAGTGGAATTTATTCCGACACGCATTGCATTTTAAATATAATAAAAACTGTGTTAATCAGTCTTTTAAAAACATTTTAATTAAATAATAAAAAAATTTAAAATAATTTGTTATTGTAATTAAAAATTATTATTGATTTAACAACTACATAGGAGACGAACCACATACATAATGCTATTCTATTATTCTACAGCCCCAAATTCCCAAATCCCATCTCCTATTGCCTCTTATATTAAATGGCGCCCAACGTGTTGCGTCCTAGTTTATCCCAATGAAATGGTTGTCTTCGTTCAGGAGGTAGAAGTAAATCGTAAGTCTTAGCTGGGATGGCTCTTTAGCATGCCCAGCTAATTGCGATTAGTTGCGTCAAAATCATCAACGTAAACAACCACTGCATTAGTCGTGTTGTCCTAGACTGCTGTCGCTGACTAGTCTGTTAGCCCTGGAAGTCTTCATGTGTAAGGTTTTGGAACGTAACGTTTGAATAGCGCGAGGATTCAACAGATCTGACAGCGTTAGTAGCTACTGTGTATCCTGTTCCAATTGCGGTTACGGCCAGTTCGAAAATGAATCGTATTTTTTTTTTATAATCTGCACGCACCCAAGGGGTTGTTACTACCCTTTTAATGTATCAACACAGTGCGAGCGTTTAGGAAAATTGGATAGAAGATGAAAGGAGGTACCGATGCACATTGGTTTTGAACGTTTGTAAATCGTAATGGAAGGGAAGAATCGAGCCGAGGAAAACACTTCCCATTCATGTAGTGTCACTACATCTACAAATAAAAGTTAATGCTGCCAAAGCTGAGCATAAGATTAGCAGGTACATTTTGGAGAACAGAATTAAATTATCCTTGCGTCGTTTTCGAGCTATATCCAGTGAAGATGACAGCAGTGAAATTCCTTCAAAAATAATAAAACATTGCAGAATTACAAAACGAGAGGGTAATAAAGAAAATATTGCTAACGAATTTTTTTAATTAAATAATGATTAATTGTAAAGCAATTCAATTAATAAACATAAACAATTAAAAAAAATTAATTTTTTTCATTTTTCATTTGATGAAATAAGACATATTGAAGTTCTATCTACTTTTTAGCTAACTTGGCCTTCGGAAAGTGGGATGAAATATCTTTGCAACAAAAGTTCGCGAATATTATGTTTTTCATTTCGAAGACGTGTGTTGCATTTGGAACGCAGATGCTTCCGCCAATTTTTCGTTAAATCCAGATATCTGCGTTGCTACGTTTGCGTCGTTTTGATCTATTGCTATATTATGTAGTACAGCACATGCAGCAATGATTATTTGTATCATACGAACGTTGCATTGCATACTATGAACTAAAACGGGAAAACGGCGCTTCCACACGCCATATGAACGTTCTACACATGTTCGCGTTCTTATTTGGGAATCATTATAAAGATTTTGAGCAACTGTCTCCACGTTTAGAAATGGTGTCAAATACCTTGAACTTTTATACCCCGAGTCACCAAATAGTATGAAATGCTGGGAAGAAAACTTATATTTTAAAGCATTATTTGAATAACAGATCAATTACTCGTTCTTTGCTGAGAGAATTCGTTGTGCCCTCCGAAGAGATGCCGGCAGGCCGTTCACCAACTGGGAGGGCGAAAGGTCCAGGGGAAACATCAGGGCATACCAATTGCCCTCTTTTAGTGGTGCAATCAATTTCTGGGGGCAGGTAAGAGTCCAGTCAGGTCCGGAGCCCAATCCACCTCTATCGATTGGCACGAGCACATCCGATAACTCATCCGATTCTATTATTGAGCCTCCGTTTAGCAATTTGAGCATAATAAGCGCCACTGACAGAATCAGAAACACCAGCGGCCGCCTGCACGTTACATGGCGAACGAGCTGGAATTAGAACGGGAAGGGAGATTCGGCCAGTAAGAATTCGTTGTGGCATATCAACATACAGCCAAAGAATACCCCGATGCAAGGTGATTCAAGGCAAACAGAGTGCTGGAATTGCCGATAAGATCTTGTCTACGGCTTTGCGGGCTTGCTCAAAGTCCGGAAGAAAAGGCCAATCCGTATTTGGCGTTGTCGAGTGAGAGACATTTTTCAGTGCATACCGCATACCTCATTGTGTTTCCAGTGCGAGCATACTCCCTCCTGCTAGTACGTTGTACTCGTCCATCTGTTCTGGAGACTGGCCAACAATAATTGCTTTAGTGGCGAAGCATTTGGGTGAGGATTGAGACAATTCTCTATTCCTTTTTTTCCTTATATTTTTTTTAATAAAAATTATAAAAGTTTTTTTTTTTTTTTTTAATAATAGTAAAAATATAATCTTGTTACAAATTTTCATTTTATAAAATTTAAGCTTAAATAATTTTAAATTAATTTGTAATTATTATTTTTTTTTTAAATTTCAAAGTTCAAATATAATCTTCGTAAAAAATTTCATTTCATTATGTTTGAATTAAAATTTAAGTTTTTTTCCATGATAGTACTGAAAAAAAAATTTAAATTATATAAATAAGACTTCATGTTTTTTTTTCGAATTTCAGTTTCACAAATTTAAATTAAAATTAGAAAATGTTCAATATTTTACAGTGTTAGATATACAGTTAGTTAAATTTTCATAATTTTGAATTGAAATTGTTAATGTAATTTAGATATAATATTTAGTATAAGTTTTAATTCGACTATAAATTTGCATTTCAAAATTCAATATTAATTTTGTTTTATAAACTGTTCCTGACCTTGTGCGAGATGGACTGAGATGTAAATTCTGATTTGTTAAACTACTTAAATTGTCACTTTTACTTTGATGATTACTATTGTAATCAATAATCTAATTTAAATCAGACTTTCTCGTTAACTAATTTACGGATTTCAGTGAAATTTTCAAAATATGTAGTGTTTTATGATTGAAATAATTTTGCTTATTAAAATTTTCAAAAAACATTTTTGTTCTAATTTTTAATATTTTTTTTAAAAAACTTATTTTGTTTTTTGAATATTTTGAAAATGAATTTATAGATTTTTTTTTTAATTTTTTTCCTAGTATAAACTATATATTTCATTAAATTGACATACTCAAAAAAAAATTAAAATATGTTTTCGAAAAGTTTTTCAAAAAAAAAAAAAACATTTTTTTGAAAAAACTGGTCGAACGATTTTGAAATGAAAAATTCATAAAACAGAAAACAGCAAAAGAAATAAGATGGCTTAAAATTTTTTTTCCAAAAAACCTTATGAATGGTGTTTTCATTTGTTTAATATTTTCCCCCAAATTTTGTTTTATATTGAGCCCTAGCCACTAGTCTATTGAAAGCAAACTTCGTTATTTTTATTATTATTTATTTATCATTATTTATTTTAAAGCATTTCATGTTCATAACAGCATACAGCATACAGAATAAATAATAAGAACGCCTATGATAAACATGCAAAAACCACTAACAAATAAAAAAAATATTCGATTACCTACTGAATGCAAAAAATTCAATCAAGTAAACAAAATTGTAAACCAGCATACAAACAACCACTGTGTTAAGTTTTAATATTGTCTATTCCCACTCGCTTCAAAGTGGTTAGAATAGGTATCTTAATTTAAGTACCTACCTTCCTTCCAACCTTATAATAGGTAGGTACATAATATCCTAAATAATTTCCATGAATACAACATGAGTTGGACATAAATAATTAAGCTTCCTATTTTAATTAATTTTATTTCAAAAAGTAAATTATTGTTAAATGTACCTTATAGCTTCCTATTATAAAAAAAAAATCACAACGTTCTACATTTTTAATAGAAATAAAATGGCATTTAAATTTTTTCCGCTGAAAACTTTTTTCGAACAATCAAAAGTCACAAAAATTGAACAAAAACTAAGAAGTTCTTCTTATATTTATCAAATTTTATTGGACGCTGTGACCGCATATAAGAGCAAGTACGTGCGTTCCAGTCGTACATTTTATTTGAATGAAGAAAAAAAATTTAAGAACTAGGTTGGGTTAAATTTTTTTAATATAATGTGAAGTTTTGGCCTGGGGTTCGACAAATAAAACTCAATCGAAATTCCAAAATAATATAACAAATTTCTTTATTTTATAGAACACAACGTCTTTCAGTTTAAATAACACAAATTTTAACTTATTTCACTTATTCACAATTCAGATATGTTTTTATAATTCAACACTTTTTATTTAATCTCAATTCAATCCCTTTTTAATAACGTTTCCAGTTGTTAACAATTCCACTTTCGAAAATAAACTGAACTTTCAATGCAATCTACTCTTGTATTTACACAAGTTTACAAGCTTCTGGAAGCTTCTGTCTGGTTTTGGCACAATCTAAGCTTTCGGTACTAATTCGAGTATCGAATTAGTACTTCAAGTTCGATTTAGTATTCAGTTAAAACATATTGCAAATATGTAGCATACTTTTAGGCGCATGGTCGTTGTACACAACGAATGTTGGTTGTTGTACACAATGAATCCAACAGAATCGTTAATTTACAAAATGTATCCTCCGAATATCTAAACTTGTTGCCACATCACATTGTCCCCCTCTTAGTTTTGTTCGTCCCGAACAAGCACATCATCATTGTTTCCGTGGTAACGATGCAGTCGATCCACATGGACAATTTTCATTTTTGCTCTTGGCCCTCGTTGGATTCGGAAAACGACGTCATTAATGCGCGTAACTACTTGGTAGGGACCTTCCCAGTCCTGCTGAAGCTTGGGCGATTCTTCTTTTCTGCGATGTGGGTTGTACAGCCATACCAGATCTCCCTCATTGAGTTCAGGTGCTGTTGCTCGCGCATCGTATCTGGTCCTCAGGCGGTCTCTCGCAATGTTAATGTTGCTTTGGGTTCTTTGGCGTGTGTCGTTAATCCTTTTAATCGGGGCGCTCACTTTGTTGTGGTGCATTTTAGCACTTGCCTTGATTTTGGGTCCTTTACACACCTAGGATTCTCTCTTTCTGAAGATGGCCGTAGGATTTCATCACTGCTTATGATCGTCCGAAGATTTACAGCATTCTCGTTTCCGTACACCATTGGAATCTCGACGATTGAATACCTTAACACCTGCATTCAAAAGTCTAGGACTACCTCATGTGCCTTCATAAAATCCACTTCCAGCATCTCATTTGACCTCGAGCAGTGTTCGGGTTTTGTCTTTCAATGTCGACACGTTGCTAAAGCCTCAGCGAGCGTTTTATTACCTGCCATTCTCACAGCCATTTGTAGTTTTCCATCTGCAATGGCATTAGTGAACTCATCGGTTGCCAGTTCGTTTATAATTTCCCTGCTGGTATTGGGATAAGACAAATTCGCCAAGCGCTCAATGTCAGCTTGCAATTGTTGTAGCGTTTCACCTCTTGTCTGGACCCTTCGGCGCAACTGGACTCGGTAAACTTGCTGCATGTGGTCGTCGCCAAACCTCATCTCGATTGCCTTGACCATGGCATCATAATCATGATGTTTGTCTTCAGGAATGGTCTGCAGCAATTCGGCAGCTGTTCCTCTGAGCGCAAGCGTAAGAGCATTGACTTGTCTTCGTTGTCCCAGTTGTTCGTCAAGGCGGCAGCTTCAAACTGCCTCTTATAAATTGGCCATGATGTTTGACCATCGAACCAAGGGGGCTGCATTTCCTTTCTTCGTGGACCGTCGCTCGAATATTCCCGAACCTTCTGCCAGGTGTTCTACACTTTCTACTTGCTTTTCGAACTTTACTTCTAAGCTTTCTATTTTGGCTTCAAATTTCTGATCTACTATTTGAAGTCTTTCGCTTAGTTGATTCTGGAGAGTTTCTAATGAATTCGAATTTACTTTCGAGAACGTTCCTTTGTTCGCTTAGTTGTTGCTGGAGTATTTCCAAAGAATTCTTCTGCTCATTCTTTTGTTCGTCGAATTTCGACAGAAGTAACTTCATGAAAGCAGGCATTTCATCGGCTGTACTTACTGTGCATTCTCTCCCTTGTTCTTCAACATCGAACAACATGGTATCGGGGTCTCCACCATCCTGAGTGATAGCATTCTGAAGTCGGAGCAATAGTTCCTTTTTCAGCCCCGAAGTCTGAAGATTTCGTTTTCCTAGTTCTTTTTTCAACTCAGCTGTTGTCAATTGTTCTAATTTGCGACCCATTTTATGTAACTGAAACATTATTTTCGCAACACAGTCAGTTTTATTTTAATGTCTCTTCTAGAAAGATCCTTTTCCAACACTATTTTTAACAAAAATACTCGCTATACACAGTTTTATAGCACAATCACTTCAATAGTTTCTGGAAAATTCCACTTTCACAATTAAATGAGTCACCGAAACTGTTTTAGGAAATGTCACTATGGAATTTTCTAGCACTTTACTGAGTTTTATCCCCAATTTCTGACACCAATGTGATATTGGGGTTCGACAAATAAAACTCAATCGAAATTCCAAAATAATAAAACAAATCTCTTTATTTTATGAAACACAGCGTCTTTCAGTTTAAATAACACCAAATTTAACTTATTTCACTTATTCACAATTCAAATACGTTTTTATAATTCAACACTTTTTATTTAATCTCAATTCAATCCCTTTTTAATAACGTTTCCAGTTGTTAACAATTCCACTTTCGAAAATAAACTGAACTTTCAATGCAATCTACTCTTGTATTTACACAAGTTTACAAGCTTCTGGAAGCTTCTGTCTGGTTTTGGCACAATCTAAGCTTTCGGTACTACTTCGGTACTTCAAGTTCGATTTAGTACTCAGTTAAAACATATTGCAAATATGTAGCATACTTTTAGGCGCATGGTCGTTGTACACAACGAATGTTGGTTGTTGTACACAATGAATCCAACAGAATCGTTAATTTACAAAATGTATCCTCCGAATATCTAAACTTGTTGCCACATCACATTGTCCCCCTCTTAGTTTTGTTCGTCCCGAACAAGCACATCATCATTGTTTCCGTGGTAACGATGCAGTCGATCCACATGGACAATTTTCATTTTTGCTCTTGGCCCTCGTTGGATTCGGAAAACGACGTCATTAATGCGCGTAACTACTTGGTAGGGACCTTCCCAGTCCTGCTGAAGCTTGGGCGATTCTTCTTTTCTGCGATGTGGGTTGTACAGCCATACCAGATCTCCCTCATTGAATTCAGGTGCTGTTGCTCGCGCATCGTATCTGGTCCTCAGGCGGTCTCTCGCAATGTTAATGTTGCTTTGGGTTCTTTGGCGTGTGTCGTTAATCCTTTTAATCGGGGCGCTCACTTTGTTGTGGTGCATTTTAGCACTTGCCTTGATTTTGGGTCCTTTACTAGCTTTGCACGTGGTGCACTTTCGACACCATCTCTCAACATATTTTCTTACAGTTAACCAATAAAAGCCTACCCGTACCTTTTTCCGTGTCTTGTTGATTCCTAAGTGCCCGCCGGATTCTTCATCGTGCATTTCCCCTAAAATCTCCTGCACTTTCAACCGTGGAACCACAAGCTGCATCTTAAAGGATCTTCCATTCGGCATTTCCCATTTTCTCCACAAAAAACCATCTTTTACATGGAGAGAGTCGCACTGCGCTCGGTATGCCTTTAAGGTAGGACTTCTGTCGGAGATTTCTCTTGCATTCGGCTTATCCATAGATTCCTTCCATACAAGAATCGGCTCGATGTCAGGATCTTCCTTTTGTGCATTACGAAGTTCTTCAGCAGTCCAACCCCTTGCAGGTTCAGCCCTTAGTCTCTGAACAGAAATACTTTCGTCCTTCTTAACGTTCAAACACCTAGGATTCTCTCTTTCTGAAGATGGCCGTAGGATTTCATCACTGCTTATGATCGTCCGAAGATTTACAGCATTCTCGTTTCCGTACACCATTGGAATCTCGACGATTGAATACCTTAACACCTGCATTCAAAAGTCTAGGACTACCTCATGTGCCTTCATAAAATCCACTTCCAGCATCTCATTTGACCTCGAGCAGTGTTCGGGTTTTGTCTTTCAATGTCGACACGTTGCTAAAGCCTCAGCGAGCGTTTTATTACCTGCCATTCTCACAGCCATTTGTAGTTTTCCATCTGCAATGGCATTAGTGAACGCATCGGTTGCCAATTCGTTTATAATTTCCCTGCTGGTATTGGGATAAGACAAATTCGCCAAGCGCTCAATGTCAGCTTGCAATTGTTTTAGCGTTTCACCTCTTGTCTGGACCCTTCGGCGCAACTGGACTCGGTAAACTTGCTGCATGTGGTCGTCGCCAAACCTCATCTCGATTGCCTTGACCATGGCATCATAATCATGATGTTTGTCTTCAGGAATGGTCTGCAGCAATTCGGCAGCTGTTCCTCTGAGCGCAAGCGTAAGAGCATTGACTTGTCTTCGTTGTCCCAGTTGTTCGTCAAGGCGGCAGCTTCAAACTGCCTCTTATAAATTGGCCACGATGTTTGACCATCGAAGACAGGGGGCTGCATTTCCTTTCTTCGTGGACCGTCGCTCGAATATTCCCGAACCTTCTGCCAGGTGTTCTACACTTTCTACTTGCTTTTCGAACTTTACTTCTAAGCTTTCTATTTTGGCTTCAAATTTCTGATCTACTATTTGAAGTCTTTCGCTTAGTTAATTCTGGAGAGTTTCTAATGAATTCGAATTTACTTTCGAGAACGTTCCTTTGTTCGCTTAGTTGTTGCTGGAGTATTTCCAAAGAATTCTTCTGCTCATTCTTTTGTTCGTCGAATTTCGACAGAAGCAACTTCATGAAAGCAGGCATTTCATCGGCTGTACTTACTGTGCATTCTCTCCCTTGTTCTTCAACATCGAACAACATGGTATCGGGGTCTCCACCATCCTGAGTGATAGCATTCTGAAGTCGGAGCAATAGTTCCTTTTTCAGCTCCGAAGTCTGAAGATTTCGTTTTCCTAGTTCTTTTTTCAACTCAGCTGTTGTCAATTGTTCTAATTTGCGACCCATTTTAAGTAACTGAAACATTATTTTCGCAACACAGTCAGTTTTATTTTAATGTCTCTTCTAGAAAGATCTTTTTCCAACACTATTTTTAACAAAAATACTCGCTATTCACAGTTTTATAGCACAATCACTTCAATAGTTTCTGGAAAATTCCACTTTCACAATTAAATGAGTCACCGAAACTGTTTTAGGAAATGTCACTATGGAATTTTCTAGCACTTTACTGAGTTTTATCCACAATTTCTGACACCAATGTGATATTGGAGTTCGACAACGAAAACTCAATCGAAATTCCAAAATAATAAAACAAATCTCTTTATTTTATGAAACACAACGTCTTTCAGTTTAAATAACACCAAATTTAACTTATTTCACTTATTCACAATTCAAATACGTTTTTATAATTCAACACTTTTTATTTAATCTCAATTCAATCCCTTTTTAATAACGTTTCCAGTTGTTAACAATTCCACTTTCGAAAATAAACTGAACTTTCAATGCAATCTACTCTTGTATTTATACAAGTTTACAAGCTTCTGGAAGCTTCTGTCTGGTTCTGGCACAATCTAAGCTTTCGGTACTAATTCGAGTCTCGAATTAGTACTTCAAGTTCGATTTAGTACTCAGTAAAAACATATTGCAAATATGTAGCATACTTTTTTATGTGAACTAAATGGCATGTTATAAGCAATAACAATTGCAGGAATACTCAAACGCGAGAATATTTTTTTCGTCCAGCTTAAACAAACATCAAAAGCAGTTTTTGTTTGAATTGCTTCGATCTCTATCCATTTTGACAAATAGTCAATAACAATGAGAACATTTTCTCTGTTCCACTTAAATATATCACACCCTACTTTATGGAAGGGTAAGTCAGGTATATCATGGCTAATCATTTATTCGTTATGACATTCAGGTCGATTTTGTTTACACGTCCAACAGTTCTGTATATGCAGTTCTATGTCAGGTGACATACCAAGCCAGTAGAGTAGTTCTCTGGCTCTTATTTTTGTTTTTGTGATTCCTAAGTGGGACTGATGTAATTTAAGTAACACTTCGTACCGTGACGGGTTTGGCACAATCAATCTGTGGTTTAAAAATCCTAGACCATTTTCAACAAAAATATCAGATCTTTTCTGAAAATAGGATTTGATATTGTTTGGTATTTTCCTTTTTGAACTAGGCCACCCTGTTTGATAAAAATTTAAGACCTTTGAAAGAGCAGCATCTTTTCTTGTTTCTTCTTTAAATAAATCTTGCTTCTCGACACTTACATTTATTGAAAAGATCATTTCATTTCCAGTTTCTTTTACTTCATTTTTATCAAGAACAAAATTTTGTGATAGATAATCAGCTAAAAGAAGTATGTTTCCGATGTTATAAAGCCAACTCTACAGAGGAAAATCGAATAAGGCAAAACAAGCAAGGAACTCCTGCAACTCCGTCATTGAACGAACGAAGTTCTTGCATGACCACAAATTACGGCAAACAATTCTGCAATAAAATTTGTTGGTCATTTGTAAAAAAATATTAAAAACTCCTCAACATCTTCGGTTCCAACGCTCATTACTAATGACAAACACCTATTTTCTACTCTTCAGAGATGGCAAACTTGCTTGCAGCTCATTTCACTGCCAAGTCTACGCTGACTTACACCAACGTTGCCCCTCCTGTACTTGGGAATGTAAATTTTTCCATGGGACAGATCTTTCTCCGCACTCGTACAGGAGCAAGAGTTCTCAAAGATCTCGATATACACAAATCCGCTGGCCCGGATGGTATACCCCCCATTCTTCTGAAGAAGTATTCTTCCACACTGGCAAAGCCACTGCGTAAGCTTTTCCATCGCTCCTACTCTTCTGGAATCTTTCCTAGAAGATGGAAAATAGCATTTGTCCAGCCTGTCCCTACCGTCCTACCTCCTCCTACCGACCCATAGCACTGACATCCCTTCTTTCTAAGGTCATGGAAACACTGATTAACCGTCAGCTTAAGGAATATCTCGAAGATCGTAAGCTTTTTCATGACCGTCAGTATGGCTTCCGCAGCAACCGTTCCACTGGTGATCTGATGGCATATCTCACCGAACAGTGGAACAAATCTTTACATCGCTTTGGTGAAAGTAAGATCATTGCTCTTGATATCTCCAAGGCATTTGATAGAGTTTGGCATGAAGCTTTCTTATCGAAAATGGGTGCTTTTGGGATCGATAATACTCTTGTTCGTTGGATTAGAAGCTATCTTCTGGACCGTTCAATACAAGTTGTATTGGACGGATTGAAGTCTGATTCCCATAAAATAAATGCTGGTGTGCCCCAGGGCTCTGTTCTGTCTCCGACTCTTTTCCTCATTTTTATAAATGATCTTCTGTCTGTTACTTCTAATCCACTTAACTGTTTTGCTGACGACTCTACCCGGTTAACCTGGCGGAATTTTCCCTTGCCTTCTTCACCTTCTTTCCCTTTCTCCCTAATCTTCCTATGCTCGCGCAGTGCGATTTAACACTATAAGGGCTACACACAAATCCCTTTTGCGCGCGCATGTTATAAAAAAAAAAAAAAAAAAAATACTGCACCTCAATGTCGTAATTATATAAAAATAAACGTGTGCGTCTTAATTTACTTGACATTATTTTATTAATTTCTTTTTTCATAATAGTTTGAGACTCGAGAATGTTTCATATTCGCTATAAACTAAGACTTTACTACCATAAACAAAGTTATGAAACTTTTTACACGCATACGCAATAGCAAGAATTGCTTTTTCTTTTTGAGGGTACCCTACTTCAGCATCACTTAAACTTCTAGAAGCAAAGCAAATCGGTCTATTTCTTTGCAATAAACAACATCCTATTCCATACTGAGAAGCATCAGCTTGAACTGGTAGCTTCTTCATGGGATCGATGGTTTAAGAAATGGAATTTCTTTCAATTTATTTTTCAAAATATCTATACAGTTTGTATGGTTCCCAAGCCAAATGAATTCAGCATCTTTTCATAATAATTGTCTTAACAGAGCTGTGAGCTCTGACAGCTCTGGAATAAAACTCCTTAAATAATTAACAAAACATAGAAAGCTTTGAAGTTCTTTCTTTGAAGATGGATTTTTTAATTTTTGAATAGCGTATACCCGATTATCATCTGGCTTCATTCCACTTTCACTGAAAACATGACCTTAACATTTCACAAAATGTTGCCGAAATTGAATTTTGTCTTTGTTAAATTTCATTCTTAATGTTCTTGCACGTTCTAATAATCTTTCTAAGTTTCTATCATGTTCTTCAATAGTCTCTCCGTGTACCAAAAAATCATCAATATATATTTCTGCTCCTTTTAGGTCCCCATAATTCTGAAAATATTTAATTCTTTGAAATATTTCCGGTGCTGTACTTAAACCAAAAGGTAAAACATTAAATTCATAAACACTTTGAATAAAAAATAACTTTATTTTTCTCTAGATCCTTCAGAGTATCCAAAAGCTTGTGTTTAACCTTCAATGCAAAATTTCTGGGAGTAGTTGTTTTGGGAAAAAACATTTTCTTTTATTTCAATTTTATATTTTTTGGGGAAATTCTCCTATTCCTTCAAAAAGCTCTCTATTCGATACTATAACGTCCACCTTTGAGTCGTATGACTTCTTACTGAGATTTCAGCTATTAACATTTTGCATTTTTACTAAGCCCAAACTCAAACAACTTTTCAAACCTAGGATTGGAACTAAGTTTCAATTTATATTTTCTTTTACAATAATAAAACTTTGTTCTAATATTTTATTTTTAAAACGGCATTCTAAAATAGTTTTTCCAATCATGTGAATTTTAAGACTACCATATGGTTGTATTACGACCGATGTTGATCTTATACTGTTCTTGTTTTTTATTTCATTATAATATTTTAATGGAATAATATTTACTTGATCACCTGTATCTATTTTAAATTTTATGAAAGAGTATTCAACTCTAATTTCTTCAAACCAAGTACTTTTACTTTCGCTTGATTGCAAACTGCCAACCACAAAGGAACTATCGTCACTATCAGAACTAGATTCACAAGATTCACGAATACATCTTACATTACGCACATTACAACAAACCGAGCCGAGCCCCAAAGAGCCAAGGAACAGCGTCCGTGGGAGACCCGGAATAAAACCGCTCGCTAGGTAGCGGAACCAAAGGAAGCTTCATGGCGTGATAGTTTTATTAAATCCTTTGAGTTCATTGGTGGATTAGTCTTAGATTTTTATATATATTTACTTTTAATTTACTTAAATTTTTGTTTTCATGATTAGATTTTTATGTGATTTTTTTTCTGTGGTGTCGAATTTTGGATTGAAGTGGTCGCGGGTGTATATGCGTTTTCTTGTTATCTATATATAAAGGCAAAGGAGGAATAGGCTCGTGAAAGCCCTGACAATCGCGAGCAAGTTTCAGTTGCAACTTAACCCCAAAATACTTAACTAGAGCTCTTGCTAGGGAGGATTAAGCAGGGATCAGAAGCCGCAAACTAAAAGAGGCGATCGAAAACTAGGCGGTACTTCAGGGGTCCATCCTCCGAGGACCAAATCTAATATTAAGAATTTGATTTTTCACATAACCCCCCACTTTGTCTAAAATCTCGAACCTTGATAAAAATTTTAATTTTTTATAATAATATTTGCTATTGATGTATATAAAATGTTTCAACCTTTCTTTGGATGTTTTGTTTTATTATTGATATTGTCAAGTTCTCTTAATTTTAATAAAGTTGCAGATTTTTTTGTAAATCACACCAAGGCCAATGCTAATAAGGTGTTCTTCTTGAATCCGACAAAGGAGTAAGTATGGCTTGACGGCGGAAAGGCTCTTCGCTTCCAACTCGAATTAAGAGGAATTCCGACCGCAACTGATCGGATTCCAGGGGGGGCGAGAACAAAGCCCTGCATCGTCACCAGCAGGGCTTCCTTCAATTTTCAGTGCGGGGTTACCACCGGAGGTACGCCCATCAGGGGTTTTTGGTTATTTTTTTTTAATTTTTGGCATGTTTCTATGTTTTTGAGAGAGGTGAGGTCTGGCTGTGGGGGCAAGATGCCCCACTATCCCGTCGAGCTAAGCGGTACTTGCAAGCATGTCACATTCTATCCACTCCTGCCCCCTCCTATCCCCTCCAACACCCTCTCCGATCCTATCTTATATTCTATCCTTTATCCTATTCGAAAACCTTCTTCCACCATGTGTATCCTTACCGTTCCCATCCTGATTCCTGTTCTACTACCTACCCACTATCCTATCCTATTATGTATATTATTTTTAATTACAAAAACAAATAATTTTTAGTTTTTTTATTATTTATTAAAAAAAAATTAAAAGACAAATTTAACACAGTTTTTATTAAATTTAAAATGCAACGCGTTTCAGAATGTACATCCCAAACTTTTGATTACGCCTGATAGTGGAATTTATTCCGACACGCATTGCATTTTAAATATAATAAAAACTGTGTTAATCAGTCTTTTAAAAACATTTTAATTAAATAACAAAAAAATTTAAAATAATTTGTTATTGTAATTAAAAATTATTATTGATTTAACAACTACATAGGAGACGAACCACATACATAATGCTATTCTATTATTCTACAGCCCCAAATTCCCAAATCCCATCTCCTATTGCCTCTTATATTAAATGGCGCCCAACGTGTTGTGTCCTAGTTTATCCCAATGAAATGGTTGTCTTCGTTCAGGAGGTAGAAGTAAATCGTAAGTCTTAGCTGGGATGGCTCTTTAGCATGCCCAGCTAATTGCGATTAGTTGCGTCAAAATCATCAACGTAAACAACCACTGCATTAGTCGTGTTGTCCTAGACTGCTGTCGCTGACTAGTCTGTTAGTCCTGGAAGTCTTCATGTGTAAGGTTTTGGAACGTAACGTTTGAATAGCGCGAGGATTCAACAGATCT
Organism: Platycheirus rosarum; assembly: GCA_963971375.1. Lineage (NCBI taxonomy): Eukaryota > Metazoa > Arthropoda > Insecta > Diptera > Syrphidae > Platycheirus > Platycheirus rosarum. Next base: position 165,745,504 of record OZ020507.1, on the reverse strand, counting down.
GACAGCGTTAGTAGCTACTGTGTATCCTGTTCCAATTGCGGTTACGGCCAGTTCGAAAATGAATCGTATTTTTTTTTTATAATCTGCACGCACCCAAGGGGTTGTTACTACCCTTTTAATGTATCAACACAGTGCGAGCGTTTAGGAAAATTGGATAGAAGATGAAAGGAGGTACCGATGCACATTGGTTTTGAACGTTTGTAAATCGTAATGGAAGGGAAGAATCGAGCCGAGGAAAACACTTCCCATTCATGTAGTGTCACTAAAGAATTATTCTCTATACTTAACAGTGCGACCGAAATTAGGCTCAGGCGTAAACTTATGAGCATTCCTAGCCATATTTTTGATCTAACGCAGTGAAAAACTGAGAGTTTTTTAAATTTGACCTCAAATCTTCCAGAGTTGGAATCACAAACGACCCTTTTTAATAACTTTATTCAAACCCGATGGTTCTAAACAAACTCAGTTTAACATTAGTTTTTCAACTATAACTAAGTTATGAATCCATTCTCCTGGACCTGTTACTTTTGAAATAACTTTATTTTTCTCCAGATCCTTCAGAGTATCCAAAAGCTTATGTTTAACCTTCAATGCTACATTTCTGGGAGTAGTTGTTTTGGGAAAAAACATTTTCTTTTATTTCAATTTTATATTTTTTGGGGAAATTCTCCTATTCCTTCAAAAAGCTCTCTATTCGATACTATAACGTCCACCTTTGAGTCGTATGACCTCTTACTGAGATTTCAGCTATTAATATTTTGTATTTTTACTAAGCCCAAACTCAAACAACTTTTCAAACCTAGGATTGGAACTAAGTTTTCATTTATATTTTCTTTTACAATAATAAAACTTTGTTCTAATATTTTACTTTTAAAACGGCATTCTAAAATAGTTTTTCCACTCATGTGAATTTTAAGACTACCATATGGTTGTATTACGACCGATGTTGATCTTATACTGTTCTTGTTTTTTATTTCATTATAATATTTTAATGGAATAATATTTACTTGATCACCTGTATCTATTTTAAATTTTATGAAAGAGTATTCAACTCTAATTTCTTCAAACCAAGTACTTTTACTTTCGCTTGATTGCAACAAACTGCAAAGTGGTCTAATCTACCGCAATTATTACATTTTTTTCCTAGAGCAGGACAGGCATATTTTTATGATTTAACTTACAACAATGACATTTAAAATAGAATGATGTTCTACTGTTTAATTGATTTGAAAAGCTCTTATTTCTATTACTATAATTATTTTTATTAAATTGATTGTTAACTTTCCCAAAATCAACACTATTTTTGTTCTTAGTTTTTTGAGCGTACTGCTTTTACTTCTTTTATTTTCCTAAACTCTTGTTGATGCCATCTGTGCTGGAACTATTTGCTGGACACTGGATTTCCTTTGTCTGATTCTGGGCAAATTGTGATGCACGACATATTTCCATACATTTATCCAAGTTAAAATCTGCTGAACTTAGTAATTTTTCCTGTAGTCTGTTATTGTGTATGCCAAGGACAATTCTATCACGAATAAGAGACTCCTCTAATGATGAGAATTCACAATTCTTGGCCAGCAACTTCAGGTCTGTCACAAAACTGTCAAACGCCTCCAAATTTCCTTGGTTTTGGCTAAAGAATTTGAAGCGCTCATATGATTGTTTTTTTTTAGGTAAGCAATACTCGTCGAAAGCCTTCATCAGAGACTGGATCTTCTATTTGTCATCATCAGACAAAGTGAACGCATTATACAAATCGAGAGCATCTTCTCCAATCGTGTTCAAAAACGTGTTTACTCGAATAACCTCGTCTTTGTCCTGAACGCAAGCGGCAATTTCGAAGATTATGTAATTTTGACGAAACCGTTTCCAATTTTCTAGGAGGTTTCTCTCCAACTTCAATGGCTGGATTCTTCGAAAGTAGTCCATTTCACTTTTGGATTCCTAAAATGAATCCTCATCAGATTCTTGTCAGATAAATCACTCGATGATGAATTAACCATGAATTCTTCCAATTTAAAGCACGAATACGTCAAAATAGTTTCTGACTATTGTAGAGTAATTAATATTTTACCAAATTTAATTAATACTTAAGACTTTAATTGATGATGCCTTTCAAAATTGTAGATTATAATTACGAGCGTTCCAAGACCGACTGCGCCATGTAGAGTCCGAAGTTATACGAGGGCTATCTTATATAACGAAACAACCTATTATTTTGGTGTCTGGATTACAACTGTTCTTTATTATATAATTCATATGTCATTGAAGTTAAAGTGCGTAATAGAACTGTAATAGATTACTGTATTCAATTATTAATAGTTGAATACAGTAGAACTCTGTTATATGCCACAGAGAGGACCTGAGTTGCACGCGAACCCTTCCTGCATTTTAAAATGCAACGGTGGTTGTTAGCGCTCAGGTTTTCAAGCTCTGAGAGAATCCGCAACGGACGGAATTTGTATCCAATGAAGCGGGATTTGTGGACAAAATAATTGCCACTCGCTGGCCATTGTTTAAGTAAAATCGAAAGAGCATAACGTGACAAACGGATTTTTAAACTTTAAATTGAAATTCAAATTACTGAATAATAATTTTTTTTTTTTAATAAAATAGTTAAGGGCGATTTCTGGAACTGGGATCGCGGCTGTCAACCGCCGGTGTATAGTCAAATCCAAGAAGATTAAGCAGCGATTGAAGCGATGCTCCCAGAGGAAAATTAAAGAAGCGCTCAGCCGAGCCCCAAAGAGCAAAGGAACAGCGTCCGTGGGAGACCCGGAATAAAACCGCTCGCTAGGTAGCGGAACCAAAGGAAGCTTCATGGCGTGATAGTTTTATTAAATCCTTTGAGTTCATTGGTGGATTAGTCTTAGATTTTTATATATATTTACTTTTAATTTACTTAAATTTTTGTTTTCATAGGATTGATTGGATTTTTATGTGATTTTTTTTTGTGGTGTCGAATTTTGGATTGAAGTGGTCGCGGGTGTATATGCGTTTTCTTGTTATCTATATATAAAGGCAAAGGAGGAATAGGCTCGTGAAGGCCCTGACAATCGCGAGCAAGTTTCAGTTGCAATTTAACCCCAAAATACTTAACGAGAGCTCTTGCTAGGGCGGATTAAGCAGGGATCAAAAACCGCAAACTAAAAGGGGCGATCGAAAACTAGGCGGTACTTCAGGGGTCCATCCTCCGAGGACCAAATCTAATATTAAAAACTCGATTTTTCACATAACCCCCCACTTTGTCTAAAATCTCGAACCTTGATAAAAATTTTAATTTTTTATAATAAGATTTGCTATTGATATATATAAAATGGTTCAACCTTTCTTTGGATGTTTTGTTTTATTATTGATATTGTCAAGTTCTCTTAATTTTAATAAAGTTGCAGATTTTTTGTAAATCACACCAAGGCCAAAGCTAATAAGGTGTTCTTTTTGAATCCGACAAAGGAGTAAGTATGGCTTGACGGCGGAAAGGCTCTTCGCTTCCAACTCGAATTAAGAGGAATTCCGACCGCATCGTCACCAGCAGGGCTTCCTTCAATTTTCAGTGCGGGGTTACCACCGGAGGTACGCCCATCAGGGGTTTTTGGTTATTTTTTTTTATTTTTTGGCATGTTTCTATGTTTTTGAGAGAGGTGAGGTCTGGCTGTGGGGGCAAGATGCTCCACTATCCCGTCGAGCTAAGCGGTACTTGCAAGCATGTCACATTCTATCCATTCCTGCCCCCTCCTACCCCCTCCAACACCCTCTCCTATCCTATCTTATATTCTATCCTTTATCCTATTCGAAAACCTTCTTCCACCATGTGTATCCTTACCGTTCCCATCCTGATTCCTGTTCTACTACCTACCCACTATCCTATCCTATTCAATAATTATTTTTAATTACAAAAACAAATAATTTTTAGTTTTTTGATTATTTATTAAAAAAAAAATTAAAAGACAAATTTAACACAGTTTTTATTAAATTTAAAATGCAACGCGTTTCAGAATGTACATCCCAAACTTTTGATTACGCCTGATAGTGGAATTTACTCCGACACGCATTGCATTTTAAATATAACAAAAACTGTATTAATCAGTCTTTTAAAAACATTTTAATTAAATAATAAAAAAAATTAAAATAATTTGTTATTGTAATTAAAAATTATTATTGATTTAACAACTACATAGGAGACGAACCACATACATAATGCTATCCTATTATTCTACAGCCCCAAATTCCCAAATCCCATCTCCTATTGCCTCTTATATTAAATGGCGCCCAACGTGTTGTGTCCTAGTTTATCCCAATGAAATGGTTGTCTTCGTTCAGGAGGTAGAAGTAAATCGTAAGTCTTAGCTGGGATGGCTCTTTAGCATGCCCAGCTAATTGCGATTAGTTGCGTCAAAATCATCAACGTAAACAACCACTGCATTAGTCGTGTTGTCCTAGACTGCTGTCGCTGACTAGTCTGTTAGTCCTGGAAGTCTTCATGTGTAAGGTTTTGGAACGTAACGTTTGAATAGCGCGAGGATTCAACAGATCTGACAGCGTTAGTAGCTACTGTGTATCCTGTTCCAATTGCGGTTACGGCCAGTTCGAAAATGAATCGTATTTTTTTTTTATAATCTGCACGCACCCAAGGGGTTGTTACTACCCTTTTAATGTATCAACACAGTGCGAGCGTTTAGGAAAATTGGATAGAAGATGAAAGGAGGTACCGATGCACATTGGTTTTGAACGTTTGTAAATCGTAATGGAAGGGAAGAATCGAGCCGAGGAAAACACTTCCCATTCATGTAGTGTCACTAAAGAATTATTCTCTATACTTAACAGTGCGACCGAAATTAGGCTCAGGCGTAAACTTATGAGCATTCCTAGCCATATTTTTGATCTAACGCAGTGAAAAACTGAGAGTTTTTTAAATTTGACCTCAAATCTTCCAGAGTTGGAATCACAAACGACCCTTTTTAATAACTTTATTCAAACCCGATGGTTCTAAACAAACTCAGTTTAACATTAGTTTTTCAACTATAACTAAGTTATGAATCCATTCTCCTGGACCTGTTACTTTTGAAATAACTTTATTTTTCTCCAGATCCTTCAGAGTATCCAAAAGCTTATGTTTAACCTTCAATGCTACATTTCTGGGAGTAGTTGTTTTGGGAAAAAACATTTTCTTTTATTTCAATTTTATATTTTTTGGGGAAATTCTCCTATTCCTTCAAAAAGCTCTCTATTCGATACTATAACGTCCACCTTTGAGTCGTATGACCTCTTACTGAGATTTCAGCTATTAATATTTTGTATTTTTACTAAGCCCAAACTCAAACAACTTTTCAAACCTAGGATTGGAACTAAGTTTTCATTTATATTTTCTTTTACAATAATAAAACTTTGTTCTAATATTTTACTTTTAAAACGGCATTCTAAAATAGTTTTTCCAATCATGTGAATTTTAAGACTACCATATGGTTGTATTACGACCGATGTTGATCTTATACTGTTCTTGTTTTTTATTTAGTTATAATGTTTTAATGGAATAATATTTACTTGATCACCTGTATCTATTTTAAATTTTATGAAAGAGTATTCAACTCTAATTTCTTCAAACCAAGTACTTTTACTTTCGCTTGATTGCGAACTGCCAACCACAAAGGAACTATCGTCACTATCAGAACTAGATTCACAAGATTCACGAATACATCTTACATTGCGCACATTACAACAAACTGCAAAGTGGTCTAATCTACCGCAATTATTACATTTTTTTCCTAGAGCAGGACAGGCATATTTTTATGATTTAAATTACAACAATGACATTTAAAATAGAATGATGTTCTACTGTTTAATTGATTTGAAAAGCTCTTATTTCTATTACTATAATTATTTTTATTAAATTGATTGTTAACTTTCCCAAAATCAACACTATTTTTCTTCTTAGCTTTTTTAGCGTATTGCCTTTTACTTCTTTTATTTTCCTAAACTCTTGTTGATGCCATCTATGCTGAAACTATTTGCTGGACACTGGATTTCCTTTGTCTGATTCTGGGCGACTTCTGATGCACGACATATTTCCATACATTTATCCAAGTTAAAATCTGCTGCACTTAGTAATTTTCCTGTAGTCCGTTATTGTGTATGCCAAGGACAATTCTATCACGAATAAGAGACTCCTCTAATGATGAGAATTCACAATTCCTGGCCAGCAACTTCAGGTCTGTCACAAAACTGTCAAACGCCTCCAAATTTCCTTGGTTTTGGCTAAAGAATTTGAAGCGCTCATATGATTGTTTTTTTTTAGGTAAGCAATACTCGTCGAAAGCCTTCATCAGAGACTGGATCTTCTATTTGTCATCATCAGACAAAGTGAACGCATTATACAAATCGAGAGCATCTTCTCCAATCGTGTTCAAAAACGTGTTTACTCGAATAACCTCATCTTTGTCTTGAACGCAAGCGGCAATTTCGAAGATTATGTAATTTTGACGAAACCGTTTCCAATTTTCTAGGAGGTTTCTCTCCAACTTCAATGGCTGGATTCTTCGAAAGTAGTCCATTTCACTTTTGGATTCCTAAAATGAATCCTCATCAGATTCTTGTCAGATAAATCACTCGATGATGAATTAACCATGAATTCTTCCAATTTAAAGCACGAATACGTCAAAATAGTTTCTGACTATTGTAGAGTAATTAATATTTTACCAAATTAAATTAATACTTAAGACTTTAATTGATGATGCCTTTCAAAATTGTAGATTATAATTACGAGCGTTCCACGACCGACTGCGCCATGTAGAGTCCGAAGTTATACGAGGGCTATCTTATATAACGAAACAACCTATTATTTTGGTGTCTGGATTACAACTGTTCTTTATTATATAATTCATATGTCATTGAAGTTAAAGTGCGTAATAGAATTGTAATAGATTACTGTATTCAATTATTAATAGTTGAATACAGTAGAACTCTGTTATATGCCACAGAGAGGACCTGAGTTGCACGCGAACCCTTCCTGCATTTTAAAATGCAACGGTGGTTGTTAGCGGTCAGGTTTTCAAGCTCTGAGAGAATTCGCAACGGATGGAATTTGTATCCAATGAAGCGGGATTTGTGGACGAAATAATTGCCACTCGCTGGCCATTGTTTAAGTAAAATCGAAAAAGAATAACGTGACAAACGGATTTTTAAACTTTAAATTGAAATTCAAATTACTGAATAATTATTTTTTTTTTAATAAAATAGTTAAGGGTGATTTCTGGAACTGGGATCGCGGCTGTCAACCGCCGGTGTATAGTCAAATCCAAGAAGATTAAGCAGCGATTGAAGCGATGCTCCCAGAGGAAAATTAAAGAAGCGCTCAGCCGAGCCCCAAAGAGCCAAGGAACAGCGTCCGTGGAAGACCCGGAATAAAACCGCTCGCTAGGTAGCGGAACCAAAGGAAGCTTCATGGCGTGATAGTTTTATTAAATCCTTTGAGTTCATTGGTGGATTAGTCTTAGATTTTTATATATATTTACTTTTAATTTACTTAAATTTTTGTTTTCATAGGATTGATTAGATTTTTATGTGATTTTTTTTTGTGGTGTCGAATTTTGGATTGAAGTGGTCGCGGGTGTATATGCGTTTCCTTGTTATCTATATATAAAGGCAAAGGAGGAATAGGCTCGTGAAAGCCCTGACAATCGCGAGCAAGTTTCAGTTGCAATTTAACCCCAAAAAAATTAACGAGAGCTCTTGCTAGGGAGGATTAAGCAGGGATCAGAAACCGCAAACTAAAAGAGGCGATCGAAAACTAGGCGGTACTTCAGAGGTCCATCCTCCGAGGACCAAATCTAATATTAAGAATTCGATTTTTCACAACCTTGATAAAAATTTTAATTTTTTATAATAAGATTTGCTATTGATATATATAAAATGTTTCAACCTTTCTTTGGATGTTTTGTTTTATTATTGATATTGTCAAGTTCTCTTAATTTTAATAAAGTTGCAGATTTTTTGTAAATCACACCAAGGGCAATGCTAATAAGGTGTTCTTTTTGAATCCGACAAAGGAGTAAGTATGGCTTGACGGCGGAAAGGCTCTTCGCTTCCAACTCGAATTAAAAGGAATTCCGACCGCAACTGATCGGATTCCAGGGGGGCGAGAACATAGCCCTGCATCGTCACCAGCAGGGCTTCCTTCAATTTTCAGTGCGGGGTTACCACCGGAGGTACGCCCATCAGGGGTTTTTGGTTATTTTTTTTTTATTTTTTGGCATGTTTCTATGTTTTTGAGAGAGGTGAGGTCTGGCTGTGGGGGCAAGATGCCCCACTATCCCGTCGAGCTAAGCGGTACTTGCAAGCATGTCACATTCTATCCATTCCTGCCCCCTCCTATCCCCTCCAACACCCTCTCCGATCCTATCTTATATTCTATCCTTTATCCTATTCGAAAACCTTCTTGCACCATGTGTATCCTTACCGTTCCCATCCTGATTCCTGTTCTATTACCTACCCACTATCCTATCCTATTCAATAATTATTTTTAGTTACAAAAACAAATAAATTTTAGTTTTTTTATTATTTATTTAAAAAAAATTAAAAGACAAATTTAACACAGTTTTTATTAAATTTAAAATGCAACGCGTTTCAGAATGTACATCCCAAACTTTTGATTACGCCTGATAGTGGAATTTATTCCGACGCGCATTGCATTTTAAATATAATAAAAACTGTGTTAATCAGTCTTTTAAAAACATTTTAATTAAATAATAAAAAAATTAAAAATAATTTGTTATTGTAATTAAAAATTATTTTTGATTTAACAACTACATAGGAGACGAACCACATACATAATGCTATCCTATTATTCTACAGCCCCAAATTCCCAAATCCCATCTCCTATTGCCTCTTATATTAAATGGCGCCAAACGTGTTGTGTCCTAGTTTATCCCAATGAAATGGTTGTCTTCGTTCAGGAGGTAGAAGTAAATCGTAAGTCTTAGCTGGGATGGCTCTTTAGCATGCCCAGCTAATTGCGATTAGTTGCGTCAAAATCATCAACGTAAACAACCACTGCATTAGTCGTGTTGTCCTAGACTGCTGTCGCTGACTAGTCTGTTAGCCCTGGAAGTCTTCATGTGTAAGGTTTTGGAACGTAACGTTTGAATAGCGCGAGGATTCAACAGATCTGACAGCGTTAGTAGCTACTGTGTATCCTGTTCCAATTGCGGTTACGGCCAGGTCGAAAATGAATCGTATTTTTTTTTTATAATCTGCACGCACCCAAGGGGTTGTTACTACCCTTTTAATGTATCAACACAGTGCGAGCGTTTAGGAAAATTGGATAGAAGATGAAAGGAGGTACCGATGCACATTGGTTTTGAACGTTTGTAAATCGTAATGGAAGGGAAGAATCGAGCCGAGGAAAACACTCCCCATTCATGTAGTGTCACTAAAGAATTATTCTCTATACTTAACAGTGCGTCCGAAATTAGGCTCAGGCGTAAACTTATGAGCATTCCTAGCCATATTTTTGTAAATTTTTAAATTCTCCTATTCCTTCAAAAAGCTCTCTATTCGATACTATAACGTCCACCTTTGAGTCGTATGACCTCTTACTGAGATTTCAGCTATTAACATTTTGTATTTTTACTAAGCCCAAACTCAAACAACTTTTTCAAACCTAGGATTGGAACTAAGTTTTCATTTATATTTTCTTTTACAATAATAAAACTTTGTTCTAATATTTTATTTTTAAAACGGCATTCTAAAATAGTTTTTCCAATCATGTGAATTTTAAGACTACCATATGGTTGTATTACGACCGATGTTGATCTTATACTGTTCTTGTTTTTTATTTCATTATAATATTTTAATGGAATAATATTTACTTGATCACCTGTATCTATTTTAAATTTTATGAAAGAGTATTCAACTCTAATTTCTTCAAACCAAGTACTTTTACTTTCGCTTGATTGCAAACTGCCAACCACAAAGGAACTATCGTCACTATCAGAACTAGATTCACAAGATTCACGAATACATCTTACATTGCGCACATTACAACAAACTGCAAAGTGGTCTAATCTACCGCAATTATTACATTTTTTTCCTAGAGCAGGACAGGCATATTTTTATGATTTAAATTACAACAATGACATTTAAAATAGAATGATGTTCTACTGTTTAATTGATTTGAAAAGCTCTTATTTCTATTACTATAATTATTTTTATTAAATTGATTGTTAACTTTCCCAAAATCAACACTATTTTTGTTCTTAGCTTTTTTAGCGTATTGCCTTTTACTTCTTTTATTTTCCTAAACTCTTGTTGATGCCATCTATGCTGAAACTATTTGCTGGACACTGGATTTCCTTTGTCTGATTCTGGGCGACTTCTGATGCACGACATATTTCCATACATTTATCCAAGTTAAAATCTGCTGCACTTAGTAATTTTCCTGTAGTCCGTTATTGTGTATGCCAAGGACAATTCTATCACGAATAAGAGACTCCTCTAATGATGAGAATTCACAATTCTTGGCCAGCAACTTCAGGTCTGTCACAAAACTGTCAAACGCCTCCAAATTTCCTTGGTTTTGGCCAAAGAATTTGAAGCGCTCATATGATTGTTTTTTTTTTAGGTAAGCAATACTCGTCGAAAGCCTTCATCAGAGACTGGATCTTCTATTTGTCATCATCAGACAATCGTGTTCAAAAACGTGTTTACTCGAATAACCTCATCTTTGTCCTGAACGCAAGCGGCAATTTCGAAGATTATGTAATTTTGACGAAACCGTTTCCAATTTTCTAGGAGGTTTCTCTCCAACTTCAATGGCTGGATTCTTCGAAAGTAGTCCATTTCACTTTTGGATTCCTAAAATGAATCCTCATCAGATTCTTGTCAGATAAATCATTCGATGATGAATTAACCATGAATTCTTCCAATTTAAAGCACGAATACGTCAAAATAGTTTCTGACTATTGTAGAGTAATTAATATTTTACCAAATTAAATTAATACTTAAGACTTTAATTGATGATGCCTTTCAAAATTGTAGATTATAATTACGAGCGTTCCAAGACCGACTGCGCCATGTAGAGTCCGAAGTTATACGAGGGCTATCTTATATAACGAAACAACCTATTATTTTGGTGTCTGGATTACAACTGTTCTTTATTATATAATTCATATGTCATTGAAGTTAAAGTGCGTAATAGAACTGTAATAGATTACTGTATTCAATTATTAATAGTTGAATACAGTAGAACTCTGTTATATGCCACAGAGAGGACCTGAGTTGCACGCGAACCCTTCCTGCATTTTAAAATGCAACGGTGGTTGTTAGCGCTCAGGTTTTCAAGCTCTGAGAGAATCCGCAACGGACGGAATTTGTATCCAATGAAGCGGGATTTGTGGACAAAATAATTGCCACTCGCTGGCCATTGTTTAAGTAAAATCGAAAGAGCATAACGTGACAAACGGATTTTTAAACTTTAAATTGAAATTCAAATTACTGAATAATAATTTTTTTTTTTTAATAAAATAGTTAAGGGCGATTTCTGGAACTGGGATCGCGGCTGTCAACCGCCGGTGTATAGTCAAATCCAAGAAGATTAAGCAGCGATTGAAGCGATGCTCCCAGAGGAAAATTAAAGAAGCGCTCAGCCGAGCCCCAAAGAGCAAAGGAACAGCGTCCGTGGGAGACCCGGAATAAAACCGCTCGCTAGGTAGCGGAACCAAAGGAAGCTTCATGGCGTGATAGTTTTATTAAATCCTTTGAGTTCATTGGTGGATTAGTCTTAGATTTTTATATATATTTACTTTTAATTTACTTAAATTTTTGTTTTCATAGGATTGATTAGATTTTTATGTGATTTTTTTTGTGGTGTCGAATTTTGGATTGAAGTGGTCGCGGGTGTATATGCGTTTTCTTGTTATCTATATATAAAGGTAAAGGAGGAATAGGCTCGTGAAAGCCCTGACAATCGCGAGCAAGTTTCAGTTGCAATTTAACCCCAAAATACTTAACGAGAGCTCTTGCTAGGGAGGATTAAGCAGGGATCAGAAACCGCAAACTAAAAGAGGCGATCGAAAACTAGGCGGTACTTCAGGGGTCCATCCTCCGAGGACCAAATCTAATATTAAAAACTCGATTTTTCACATAACCCCCCACTTTGTCTAAAATCTCGAACCTTGATAAAAATTTTAATTTTTTATAATAAGATTTGCTATTGATATATATAAAATGGTTCAACCTTTCTTTGGATGTTTTGTTTTATTATTGATATTGTCAAGTTCTCTTAATTTTAATAAAGTTGCAGATTTTTTGTAAATCACACCAAGGCCAAAGCTAATAAGGTGTTCTTTTTGAATCCGACAAAGGAGTAAGTATGGCTTGACGGCGGAAAGGCTCTTCGCTTCCAACTCGAATTAAGAGGAATTCCGACCGCATCGTCACCAGCAGGGCTTCCTTCAATTTTCAGTGCGGGGTTACCACCGGAGGTACGCCCATCAGGGGTTTTTGGTTATTTTTTTTTATTTTTTGGCATGTTTCTATGTTTTTGAGAGAGGTGAGGTCTGGCTGTGGGGGCAAGATGCTCCACTATCCCGTCGAGCTAAGCGGTACTTGCAAGCATGTCACATTCTATCCATTCCTGCCCCCTCCTACCCCCTCCAACACCCTCTCCTATCCTATCTTATATTCTATCCTTTATCCTATTCGAAAACCTTCTTCCACCATGTGTATCCTTACCGTTCCCATCCTGATTCCTGTTCTACTACCTACCCACTATCCTATCCTATTATGTATATTATTTTTAATTACAAAAACAAATAATTTTTAGTTTTTTTATTATTTATTAAAAAAAAATTAAAAGACAAATTTAACACAGTTTTTATTAAATTTAAAATGCAACGCGTTTCAGAATGTACATCCCAAACTTTTGATTACGCCTGATAGTGGAATTTATTCCGACACGCATTGCATTTTAAATATAATAAAAACTGTGTTAATCAGTCTTTTAAAAACATTTTAATTAAATAACAAAAAAATTTAAAATAATTTGTTATTGTAATTAAAAATTATTATTGATTTAACAACTACATAGGAGACGAACCACATACATAATGCTATTCTATTATTCTACAGCCCCAAATTCCCAAATCCCATCTCCTATTGCCTCTTATATTAAATGGCGCCCAACGTGTTGTGTCCTAGTTTATCCCAATGAAATGGTTGTCTTCGTTCAGGAGGTAGAAGTAAATCGTAAGTCTTAGCTGGGATGGCTCTTTAGCATGCCCAGCTAATTGCGATTAGTTGCGTCAAAATCATCAACGTAAACAACCACTGCATTAGTCGTGTTGTCCTAGACTGCTGTCGCTGACTAGTCTGTTAGTCCTGGAAGTCTTCATGTGTAAGGTTTTGGAACGTAACGTTTGAATAGCGCGAGGATTCAACAGATCTGACAGCGTTAGTAGCTACTGTGTATCCTGTTCCAATTGCGGTTACGGCCAGGTCGAAAATGAATCGTATTTTTTTTTTATAATCTGCACGCACCCAAGGGGTTGTTACTACCCTTTTAATGTATCAACACAGTGCGAGCGTTTAGGAAAATTGGATAGAAGATGAAAGGAGGTACCGATGCACATTGGTTTTGAACGTTTGTAAATCGTAATGGAAGGGAAGAATCGAGCCGAGGAAAACACTTCCCATTCATGTAGTGTCACTAAAGAATTATTCTCTATACTTAACAGTGTGACCGAAATTAGGCTCAGGCGTAAACTTATGAGCATTCCTAGCCATATTTTTGATCTAACGCAGTGAAAAACTGAGAGTTTTTTTAAATTTGACCTCAAATCTTCCAGAGTTGGAATCACAAACGACCCTTTTTAATAACTTTATTCAAACCCGATGGTTCTAAACAAACTCAGTTTAACATTAGTTTTTCAACTATAACTAAGTTATGAATCCATTCTCCTGGACCTATTACTTTTGAAATAACTTTATTTTTCTCCAGATCCTTCAGAGTATCCAAAAGCTTATGTTTAACCTTCAATGCTACATTTCTGGGAGTAGTTGTTTTGGGAAAAAACATTTTCTTTTATTTCAATTTTATATTTTTTGGGGAAATTCTCCTATTCCTTCAAAAAGCTCTCTATTCGATACTATAACGTCCACCTTTGAGTCGTATGACCTCTTACTGAGATTTCAGCTATTAATATTTTGTATTTTTACTAAGCCCAAACTCAAACAACTTTTCAAACCTAGGATTGGAACTAAGTTTTCATTTATATTTTCTTTTACAATAATAAAACTTTGTTCTAATATTTTACTTTTAAAACGGCATTCTAAAATAGTTTTTCCAATCATGTGAATTTTAAGACTACCATATGGTTGTATTACGACCGATGTTGATCTTATACTGTTCTTGTTTTTTATTTCATTATAATATTTTAATGGAATAATATTTACTTGATCACCTGTATCTATTTTAAATTTTATGAAAGAGTATTCAACTCTAATTTCTTCAAACCAAGTACTTTTACTTTCGCTTGATTGCAAACTGCCAACCACAAAGGTACTATCGTCACTATCAGAACTAGATTCACAAGATTCACGAATACATCTTACATTGCGCACATTACAACAAACTGCAAAGTGGTCTAATCTACCGCAATTATTACATTTTTTTCTAGAGCAGGACAGGCATATTTTTATGATTTAAATTACAACAATGACATTTAAAATAGAATGATGTTCTACTGTTTAATTGATTTGAAAAGCTCTTATTTCTATTACTATAATTATTTTTATTAAATTGATTGTTAACTTTCCCAAAATCAACACTATTTTTGTTCTTAGCTTTTTTAGCGTACTGCTTTTACTTCTTTTATTTTCCTAAACTCTTGTTGATGCCATCTATGCTGGAACTATTTGCTGGACACTGGATTTCCTTTGTCTGATTCTGGGCAAATTGTGATGCACGACATATTTCCATACATTTATCCAAGTTAAAATCTGCTGAACTTAGTAATTTTTCCTGTAGTCTGTTTTTCTATCACGAATAAGAGACTCCTCTAATGATGAGAATTCACAATTCTTGGCCAGCAACTTCAGGTCTGTCACAAAACTGTCAAACGCCTCCAAATTTCCTTGGTTTTGGCCAAAGAATTTGAAGCGCTCATATGATTGTTTTTTTTTTAGGTAAGCAATACTCGTCGAAAGCCTTCTATTTGTCATCATCAGACAAAGTGAACGCATTATACAAATCGAGAGCATCTTCTCCAATCGTGTTCAAAAACGTGTTTACTCGAATAACCTCATCTTTGTCCTGAACGCAAGCGGCAATTTCGAAGATTATGTAATTTTGACGAAACCGTTTCCAATTTTCTAGGAGGTTGCTCTCCAACTTCAATGGCTGGATTCTTCGAAAGTAGTCCATTTCACTTTTGGATTCCTAAAATGAATCCTCATCAGATTCTTGTCAGATAAATCACTCGATGATGAATTAACCATGAATTCTTCCAATTTAAAGCACGAATACGTCAAAATAGTTTCTGACTATTGTAGAGTAATTAATATTTTACCAAATTAAATTAATACTTAAGACTTTAATTGATGATGCCTTTCAAAATTGTAGATTATAATTACGAGCGTTCCAAGACCGACTGCGCCATGTAGAGTCCGAAGTTATACGAGGGCTATCTTATATAACGAAACAACCTATTATTTTGGTGTCTGGACTACAACTGTTCTTTATTATATAATTCATATGTCATTGAAGTTAAAGTGCGTAATAGAATTGTAATAGATTACTGTATTCAATTATTAATAGTTGAATACAGTAGAACTCTGTTATATGCCACAGAGAGGACCTGAGTTGCACGCGAACCCTTCCTGCATTTTAAAATGCAACGGTGGTTGTTAGCGCTCAGGTTTTCAAGCTCTGAGAGAATCCGCAACGGACGGAATTTGTATCCAATGAAGTGGGATTTGTGGATGAAATAATTGCCACTCGCTGGCCATTGTTTAAGTAAAATCGAAAGAGCATAACGTGACAAACGGATTTTTAAACTTTAAATTGAAATTCAAATTACTGAATAATAATTTTTTTTGTTTAATAAAATAGTTAAGGGCGATTTCTGGAACTGGGATCGCGGCTGTCAACCGCCGGTGTATATTCAAATCCAAGAAGATTAAGCAGCGATTGAAGCGATGCTCCCAGAGGAAAATTAAAGAAGCGCTCAGCCGAGCCCCAAAGAGCCAAGGAACAGCGTCCGTGGGAGACCCGGAATAAAACCGCTCGCTAGGTAGCGGAACCAAAGGAAGCTTCATGGCGTGATAGTTTTATTAAATCCTTTGAGTTCATTGGTGGATTAGTCTTAGATTTTTATATATATTTACTTTTAATTTACTTAAATTTTTGTTTTCATAGGATTGATTAGATTTTTATGTGATTTTTTTTTGTGGTGTCGAATTTTGGATTGAAGTGGTCGCGGGTGTATATGCGTTTTCTTGTTATCTATATATAAAGGTAAAGGAGGAATAGGCTCGTGAAAGCCCTGACAATCGCGAGCAAGTTTCAGTTGCAATTTAACTCCAAAATACTTAACGAGAGCTCTTGCTAGGGAGGATTAAGCAGGGATCAGAAACCGCAAACTAAAAGAGGCGATCGAAAACTAGGCGGTACTTCAGGGGTCCATCCTCCGAGGACCAAATCTAATATTAAAAACTCGATTTTTCACATAACCCCCCACTTTGTCTAAAATCTCGAACCTTGATAAAAATTTTAATTTTTTATAATAAGATTTGCTATTGATATATATAAAATGTTTCAACCTTTCTTTGGATGTTTTGTTTTATTATTGATATTGTCAAGTTCTCTTAATTTTAATAAAGTTGCAGATTTTTTGTAAATCACACCAAGGCCAATGCTAATAAGGTGTTCTTTTTGAATCCGACAAAGGAGTAAGTATGGCTTGACGGCGGAAAGGCTCTTCGCTTCCAACTCGAATTAAGAGGAATTCCGACCGCAACTGATCGGATTCCAGGGGGAGCGAGAACATAGCCCTGCATCGTCACCAGCAGGGCTTCCTTCAATTTTCAGTGCGGGGTTACCACCGGAGGTACGCCCATCAGGGGTTTTTGGTTATTTTTTTTTATTTTTTGGCATGTTTTTATGGTTTTGAGAGAGGTGAGGTCTGGCTGTGGGGGCAAGATGCCCCACTATCCCGTCGAGCTAAGCGGTACTTGCAAGCATGTCACATTCTATCCATTCCTGCCCCCTCCTATCCCCTCCAACACCCTCTCCGATCCTATCTTATATTCTATCCTTTATCCTATTCGAAAACCTTCTTCCACCATGTGTATCCTTACCGTTCCCATCCTGATTCCTGTTCTACTACCTACCCACTATCCTATCCTATTCAATAATTATTTTTAATTACAAAAACAAATAATTTTTAGTTTTTTTATTATTTATTAAAAAAAATTAAAAGATAAATTTAACACAGTTTTTATTAAATTTAAAATGCAACGCGTTTCAGAATGTACATCCCAAACTTTTGATTACGCCTGATAGTGGAATTTATTCCGACACGCATTGCATTTTAAATATAATAAAAACTGTGTTAATCAGTCTTTTAAAAACATTTTAATTAAATAATAAAAAAATTATAAATAATTTGTTATTGTAATTAAAAATTATTATTGATTTAACAACTACATAGGAGACGAACCACATACATAATGCTATCCTATTATTCTACAGCCCCAAATTCCCAAATCCCATCTCCTATTGCCTCTTATATTAAATGGCGCCCAACGTGTTGTGTCCTAGTTTATTCCAATGAAATGGTTGTCTTCGTTCAGGAGGTAGAAGTAAATCGTAAGTCTTAGCTGGGATGGCTCTTTAGCATGCCCAGCTAATTGCGATTAGTTGCGTCAAAATCATCAACGTAAACAACCACTGCATTAGTCGTGTTGTCCTAGACTGCTGTCGCTGACTAGTCTGTTAGTCCTGGAAGTCTTCATGTGTAAGGTTTTGGAACGTAACGTTTGAATAGCGCGAGGATTCAACAGATCTGACAGCGTTAGTAGCTACTGTGTATCCTGTTCCAATTGCGGTTACGGCCAGTTCGAAAATGAATCGTATTTTTTTTTATAATCTACAAGCACCCAAGGGGTTGTTACTACCCTTTTAATGGTATCAACACAGTGCGAGCGTTTAGTTAAATTAAATAGAATAGAATTGGATAGAAGATGAAAGGAGGTACCGATGCACATTGGTTTTGAACGTTTGTAAATCGTAATGGAAGGGAAAAATCGAGCCGAGGAAAACACTCCCCATTCATGTAGTGTCACTAAAGAATTATTCTCTATACTTAACAGTGCGTCCGAAATTAGGCTCAGGCGTAAACTTATGAGCATTCCTAGCCATATTTTTGTAAATTTTTAAATTCTCCTATTCCTTCAAAAAGCTCTCTATTCGATACTATAACGTCCACCTTTGAGTCGTATGACCTCTTACTGAGATTTCAGCTATTAACATTTTGTATTTTTACTAAGCCCAAACTCAAACAACTTTTTCAAACCTAGGATTGGAACTAAGTTTTCATTTATATTTTCTTTTACAATAATAAAACTTTGTTCTAATATTTTATTTTTAAAACGGCATTCTAAAATAGTTTTTCCAATCATGTGAATTTTAAGACTACCATATGGTTGTATTACGACCGATGTTGATCTTATACTGTTCTTGTTTTTTATTTCATTATAATATTTTAATGGAATAATATTTACTTGATCACCTGTATCTATTTTAAATTTTATGAAAGAGTATTCAACTCTAATTTCTTCAAACCAAGTACTTTTACTTTCGCTTGATTGCAAACTGCCAACCACAAAGGAACTATCGTCACTATCAGAACTAGATTCACAAGATTCACGAATACATCTTACATTGCGCACATTACAACAAACTGCAAAGTGGTCTAATCTACCGCAATTATTACATTTTTTTCCTAGAGCAGGACAGGCATATTTTTATGATTTAAATTACAACAATGACATTTAAAATAGAATGATGTTCTACTGTTTAATTGATTTGAAAAGCTCTTATTTCTATTACTATAATTATTTTTATTAAATTGATTGTTAACTTTCCCAAAATCAACACTATTTTTGTTCTTAGCTTTTTTAGCGTATTGCCTTTTACTTCTTTTATTTTCCTAAACTCTTGTTGATGCCATCTATGCTGAAACTATTTGCTGGACACTGGATTTCCTTTGTCTGATTCTGGGCGACTTCTGATGCACGACATATTTCCATACATTTATCCAAGTTAAAATCTGCTGCACTTAGTAATTTTCCTGTAGTCCGTTATTGTGTATGCCAAGGACAATTCTATCACGAATAAGAGACTCCTCTAATGATGAGAATTCACAATTCTTGGCCAGCAACTTCAGGTCTGTCACAAAACTGTCAAACGCCTCCAAATTTCCTTGGTTTTGGCCAAAGAATTTGAAGCGCTCATATGATTGTTTTTTTTTTAGGTAAGCAATACTCGTCGAAAGCCTTCATCAGAGACTGGATCTTCTATTTGTCATCATCAGACAATCGTGTTCAAAAACGTGTTTACTCGAATAACCTCATCTTTGTCCTGAACGCAAGCGGCAATTTCGAAGATTATGTAATTTTGACGAAACCGTTTCCAATTTTCTAGGAGGTTTCTCTCCAACTTCAATGGCTGGATTCTTCGAAAGTAGTCCATTTCACTTTTGGATTCCTAAAATGAATCCTCATCAGATTCTTGTCAGATAAATCATTCGATGATGAATTAACCATGAATTCTTCCAATTTAAAGCACGAATACGTCAAAATAGTTTCTGACTATTGTAGAGTAATTAATATTTTACCAAATTAAATTAATACTTAAGACTTTAATTGATGATGCCTTTCAAAATTGTAGATTATAATTACGAGCGTTCCAAGACCGACTGCGCCATGTAGAGTCCGAAGTTATACGAGGGCTATCTTATATAACGAAACAACCTATTATTTTGGTGTCTGGATTACAACTGTTCTTTATTATATAATTCATATGTCATTGAAGTTAAAGTGCGTAATAGAATTGTAATAGATTACTGTATTCAATTATTAATAGTTGAATACAGTAGAACTCTGTTATATGCCACAGAGAGGACCTGAGTTGCACGCGAACCCTTCCTGCATTTTAAAATGCAACGGTGGTTGTTAGCGCTCAGGTTTTCAAGCTCTGAGAGAATCCGCAACGGACGGAATTTGTATCCAATGAAGCGGTATTTGTGGACGAAATAATTGCCACTCGCTGGCCATTGTTTAAGTAAAATCGAAAGAGCATAACGTGACAAACGGATTTTTAAACTTTAAATTGAAATTCAAATTACTGAATAATTATTTTTTTTTTTATAAAATAGTTAAGGGCGATTTCTGGAACTGGGATCACGGCTGTCAATGCCGGTGTATAGTCAAATCCAAGAACATTAAGCAGCGATTGAAGCGATGCTCCCAGAGGAAAATTAAAGAAGCGCTCAGCCGAGCCCCAAAGAGCCAAGGAACAGCGTCCGTGGGAGACCCGGAATAAAACCGCTCGCTAGGTAGCGGAACCAAAGGAAGCTTCATGGCGTGATAGTTTTATTAAATCCTTTGAGTTCATTGGTGGATTAGTCTTAGATTTTTATATATATTTACTTTTAATTTACTTAAATTTTTGTTTTCATAGGATTGATTAGATTTTTATGTGATTTTTTTTGTGGTGTCGAATTTTGGATTGAAGTGGTCGCGGGTGTATATGCGTTTTCTTGTTATCTATATATAAAGGTAAAGGAGGAATAGGCTCGTGAAAGCCCTGACAATCGCGAGCAAGTTTCAGTTGCAATTTAACCCCAAAATACTTAACGAGAGCTCTTGCTAGGGAGGATTAAGCAGGGATCAGAAACCGCAAACTAAAAGAGGCGATCGAAAACTAGGCGGTACTTCAGGGGTCCATCCTCCGAGGACCAAATCTAATATTAAAAACTCGATTTTTCACATAACCCCCCACTTTGTCTAAAATCTCGAACCTTGATAAAAATTTTAATTTTTTTATAATAAGATTTGCTATTGATATATATAAAATGTTTCAACCTTTCTTTGGATGTTTTGTTTTATTATTGATATTGTCAAGTTCTCTTAATTTTAATAAAGTTGCAGATTTTTTGTAAATCACACCAAGGCCAATGCTAATAAGGTGTTCTTTTTGAATCCGACAAAGGAGTAAGTATGGCTTGACGGCGGAAAGGCTCTTCGCTTCCAACTCGAATTAAGAGGAATTCCAACCGCAACTGATCGGATTCCAGGGGGGGCGAGAACATAGCCCTGTATCGTCACCAGCAGGGCTTCCTTCAAATTTCAGTGCGGGGTTACCACCGGAGGTACGCCCATCAGGGGTTTTTGGTTATTTTTTTTTTATTTTTTGGCATGTTTCTATGTTTTTGAGAGAGGTGAGGTCTGGCTGTGGGGGCAAGATGCCCCACTATCCCGTCGAGCTAAGCGGTACTTGCAAGCATGTCACATTCTATCCATTCCTGCCCCCTCCTATCCCCTCCAACACCCTCTCCGATCCTATCTTATATTCTATCCTTTATCCTATTCGAAAACCTTCTTGCACCATGTGTATCCTTACCGTTCCCATCCTGATTCCTGTTCTATTACCTACCCACTATCCTATCCTATTCAATAATTATTTTTAATTACAAAAACAAATAATTTTTAGTTTTTTTATTATTTATTAAAAAAAAATTAAAAGACAAATTTAACACAGTTTTTATTATATTAAAAATGCAACGCGTTTCAGAATGTACATCCCAAACTTTTGATTACGCCTGATAGTGGAATTTATTCCGACACGCATTGCATTTTAAATATAATAAAAACTGTGTTAATCAGTCTTTTAAAAATATTTTAATTAAATAATAAAAAAATTAAAAATAATTTGTTATTGTAATTAAAAATTATTATTGATTTAACAACTACATAGGAGACGAACCACATACATAATGCTATCCTATTATTCTACAGCCCCAAATTCCCAAATCCCATCTCCTATTGCCTCTTATATTAAATGGCGCCCAACGTGTTGTGTCCTAGTTTATCCCAATGAAATGGTTGTCTTCGTTCAGGAGGTAGAAGTAAATCGTAAGTCTTAGCTGGGATGGCATTTTAGCATGCCCAGCTAGTTGCGATTAGTTGCGTTAAAATCATCAACGTAAACAACCACTGCATTAGTCGTGTTGTCCTAGACTGCTGTCGCTGACTAGTCTGTTGGTCCTGGAAGTCTTCATGTGTAAGGTTTTGGAACGTAACGTTTGAATAGCGCGAGGATTCAACAGATCTGACAGCGTTAGTAGCTACTGTGTATCCTGTTCCAATTGCGGTTACGGCCAGTTCGAAAATGAATCGTATTTTTTTTTTATAATCTACAAGCACCCAAGGGGTTGTTACTACCCTTTTAATGGTATCAACACAGTGCGAGCGTTTAGGAAAATTGGATAGAAGATGAAAGGAGGTACCGATGCACATTGGTTTTGAACGTTTGTAAATCGTAATGGAAGGGAAGAATCGAGCCGAGGAAAACACTTCCCATTCATGTAGTGTCACTAAAGAATTATTCTCTATACTTAACAGTGTGACCGAAATTAGGCTCAGGCGTAAACTTATGAGCATTCCTAGCCATATTTTTGATCTAACGCAGTGAAAAACTGAGAGTTTTTTAAATTTGACCTCAAATCTTCCAGAGTTGGAATCACAAACGACCCTTTTTAATAACTTTATTCAAACCCGATGGTTCTAAACAAACTCAGTTTAACATTAGTTTTTCAACTATAACTAAGTTATGAATCCATTCTCCTGGACCTGTTACTTTTGAAATAACTTTATTTTTCTCCAGATCCTTCAGAGTATCCAAAAGCTTATGTTTAACCTTCAATGCTACATTTCTGGGAGTAGTTGTTTTGGGAAAAAACATTTTCTTTTATTTCAATTTTATATTTTTTGGGGAAATTCTCCTATTCCTTCAAAAAGCTCTCTATTCGATACTATAACGTCCACCTTTGAGTCGTATGACCTCTTACTGAGATTTCAGCTATTAACATTTTGTATTTTTACTAAGCCCAAACTCAAACAACTTTTCAAACCTAGGATTGGAACTAAGTTTTCATTTATATTTTCTTTTACAATAATAAAACTTTGTTCTAATATTTTATTTTTAAAACGGCATTCTAAATAGTTTTTCCAATCATGTGAATTTTAAGACTACCATATGGTTGTATTACGACCGATGTTGATCTTTTACTGTTCTTGTTTTTTATTTCATTATAATATTTTAATGGAATAATATTTACTTGATCACCTGTATCTATTTTAAATTTTATGAAAGAGTATTCAACTCTAATTTCTTCAAACCAAGTACTTTTACTTTCGCTGGATTGCAAACTGCCAACCACAAAGGAACTATCGTCACTATCAGAACTAGATTCACAAGATACACGAATACATCTTACATTACGCACATTACAACAAACTGCAAAGTGGTCTAATCTACCGCAATTATTACATTTTTTTCCTAGAGCAGGACAGGCATATTTTTATGATTTAAATTACAACAATGACATTTAAAATAGAATGATGTTCTACTGTTTAATTGATTTGAAAAGCTCTTATTTCTATTACTATAATTATTTTTATTAAATTGATTGTTAACTTTCCCAAAATCAACACTATTTTTGTTCTTAGCTTTTTTAGCGTATTGCCTTTTACTTCTTTTATTTTCCTAAACTCTTGTTGATGCCATCTATGCTGAAACTATTTGCTGGACACTGGATTTCCTTTGTCTGATTCTGGGCGACTTCTGATGCACGACATATTTCCATACATTTATCCAAGTTAAAATCTGCTGCACTTAGTAATTTTCCTGTAGTCCGTTATTGTGTATGCCAAGGACAATTCTATCACGAATAAGAGACTCCTCTAATGATGAGAATTCACAATTCTTGGCCAGCAATTTCAGGTCTGTCACAAAACTGTCAAACGCCTCCGAATTTCCTTGTTTTGGCTAAAGAATTTGAAGCGCTCATACGATTGTTTTTTTTTAGGTAAGCAATACTCGTCGAAAGCCTTCATCAGAGACTGGATCTTGTATTTGTCATCATAAGACAAAGTGAACGCATTATACAAATCGAGAGCATCTTCTCCAATCGTGTTCAAAAACGTGTTTACTCGAATAACCTCATCTTTGTCCTGAACGCAAGCGGCCATTTCGAAGATTGTGTAATTTTGACGAAACCGTTTCCAATTTTCTAGGAGGTTTATCTCCAACTTCAATGGCTGGATTCTTCGAAAGTAGTCCATTTCACTTTTGGATTCCTGAAATGAATCCTCGTCAGATTCTTGTCAGATAAATCACTCGATGATGAATTAACCATGAATTCTTCCAATTTAAAGCACGAATACGTCAAAATAGTTTCTTACTATTGTAGAGTAATTAATATTTTACCAAATTTAATTAATACTTAAGACTTTAATTGATGATGCCTTTCAAAATTGTAGATTATAATTACGAGCGTTCCAAGACCGACTGCGCCATGTAGAGTCCGAAGCTATACGAGGGCTATCTTATATAACGAAACAATCTATTATTTTTGTGTCTGGATTACAAGTGTTATTTATTATATAATTCATATGTCATTGAAGTTAAAGTGCGTAATAGAATTGTAATAGATTACTGTATTCAATTATTAATAGATGAATACAGTAGAACTCTGTTATATGCTACAGAGAGGACCTGAGTTGCACGCGAACCCTTCCTCCAAAAAGCCTCCCAAACTGTGAAAAACAAGGTTTGCGCCTATGGTGGCAACATTTTGGGGAGTTTTTGGTAGGAAAGGTATTGGAAAAGTTGTGCACTGCGTTGCTGTGCTGCATTTCAAAATGCAACGGTGGTTGTTAGCGCTCAGGTTTTCAAGCTCTGAGAGAATCCGCAACGGACGGAATTTGTATCCAATGAAGCGGGATTTGTGGACGAAATAATTGCCACTCGCTGGCCATTGTTTAAGTAAAAGCGAAAGAGCATAACGTGACAAACGGATTTTAAACTTTAAATTGAAATTCAAATTACTGAAATTTTTTTTTTTTTTTTAAATAAAATAGTTAAGGGCGATTTCTGGAACTGGGATCGCGGCTGTCAACCGCAGGTGTATAGTCAAATCCAAGAAGATTAAGCAGCGATTGAAGCGATGCTCCCAGAGGAAAATTAAAGAAGCGCTCAGCCGAGCCCCAAGGAGCCAAGGAACAGCGTCCGTGGGAGACCCGGAATAAAACCGCTCGCTAGATAGCGGAACCAAAGGAAGCTTCATGGCGTGATAGTTTTTTTTTAAATCCTTTGAGTTCATTGGTGGATTAGTCTAAGATGTTTATATATATTTACTTTTAATTTACTTAAAGTTTTGTTTTCATAGGATTGATTAGATTTGTATGTGATTTTTTTTGTGGTGTCGAATTTTGGATTGAAGTGGTCGCGGGTGTATATGCGTTTTCTTGTTATCTATATATAAAGGCAAAGGAGGAATAGACTCATGAAAGCCCTAACAATCGCGAGCAATTTTCAGTTGCAATTTAACCCCAAATACTTAACGAGAGCTCTTGCTAGGGAGGATTAAGCAGGGATCAGAAACCGCAAACTAAAAGAGGCGATCGAAAACTAGGCGGTACTTCAGGGGTCCATCCTCCGAGGACCAAATCTAATATTAAGAATTCGATTTTTCACATAACCCCCCCCTTTGTCTAAAATCTCGAACCTTGATAAAAATTTATTTTTTTATAATAAGATTTGCTATTGATAGATATAAAATGTTTCAACCTTTCTTTGGATGTTTTCTTTTATTATTGATATTGTCAAGTTCTCTTAATTTTAATAAAGTTGCAGATTTTTTGTAAATCACACCAAGGCCAATGCTAATAAGGTGTTCTTTTTGAATCCGACAACGGAGCACTATGGTGTGCTGAGTTTTTAATTTTTCAGAGGGTGCGGTAAGGCGAGTGGCGGCCTTCGGGTAAGGAGTAAGTATGGCTTGACGGCGGAAAGGCTCTTCGCTTCCAACTCGAATTAAGGGAAATTCCGACCGCAACTGATCGGATTCCAGTGGGGCGAAAACATATCCCTGCATCGTCACCAGCAGGGCTTCCTTCAATTTTCAGTGAGGTGTTACCACCGGAGATAGGCCCATCAGGGGTTTTTGGTTATTTGTTTTTATTTTTTGGCATGTTTTTATGTTTTTGAGAGAGGTGAGGTCTGGCTGTGGGGGCAAGATGCCCCACTATCTCGTCGAGCTAAGCGGTGCTTGCAAGCATGTCACATTCTATCCATTCCTGCCCCCTCCTATCCCCTCCAACACCCTCTCCGATCCTATCTTATATTCTATCCTTTATCCTATTCGAAAACCTTCTTCCACCATGTGTATTCTTACCGTTCCCATCCTGATTCCTGTTCTGCTACCTACCAACTATCCTATCCTATTCAATAATTATTTTTAATTATAAAAACAAATAATTTTTAAATTTTTTATTATTTAATAAAAAAAAATTAAAAGACAAATTTAACACAGTTTTTATTATATTTAAAATGCAACGCGTTTCAGAATGTACATCCCAAACTTTTGATTACGCCTGATAGTGGAATTTATTCCGATACGCATTGAATTTTGAATATAATAAAAACTGTGTTAATCAATCTTTTAAAAACATTTTAATTAAATAATAAAAAAATTAAAAATAATTTGTTATTGTAATTAAAAATTATTATTGATTTAACAACTACATAGGAGACGAACCACATACATAATGCTAACCTATTATTCTACAGCCCCAAATTCCCAAATCCCATCTCCTATTGCCTCTTATATTAAATGGCGCCCAACGTGTTGTATCCTAGTTTATCCCAATGCAATGGTTGTCTTCGTTCAGGAGGTTGAAGTAAATCGTAAGTCTTAGCTGGGATGGCTCTTTAGCATGCCCAGCTAATTGCGATTAGTTGCGTCAAAATCATCAACGTAAACAACCACTGCATTAGTCGTCTTGTCCTAGACTGCTGTCGCTGACTAGTCTGATGGTCCTGGACGACTGAGGGTACTGTCATCAGCAAAACAATTTAATGGATTAGAAGTCTTAGACAATAGATCATTGATAAAAATAAGGAAGAGTGTCGGAGCGGAGCCTTGGGGCACACCAGCATTTATTTTGTGACTATCAGACAGGAAGCCACCCAAAACAACGCTAATTGTACGTTCCGAAAGGTAATTTCTAACCCATCGAATAAGAGGTTCACCAATTCCAAATGCACGCATTTTCGATAAAAGAGCTTGATGCCAAACTCTATCAAATGCTTTTGAAATATCAAGTGCAATTATCTTATTTTCGCCAAAACGGTGTAAAGATTGATTCCACTGTTCGGTGAGATATACCATCATATCACCAGTGGACCTATTGCTACGAAAACCGTATTGCCGGTCATTTAGAAGTTTTCGTGTTTCAAGATATTTTTTAATCTGATAGTTTATCAGCGTTTCCACGACCTTGGAAAGAAGGGATGTAGGTGCAATCGGTCGGTATTTAAAGGGAGATGAAGATACGCCTTTTTTAGGTATGGGCTGGGCAAATGCAGTTTTCCATCCTTTTGGATAGAGGCCTGATGAATACGACATATGGAAACTCTTGCATCTGAACGAGCGCGAAAAAAGATTTGTCCCATAAAACCATTTACGTTATCAAGAACAGGAGGAGCCATATCACACTGAGGCAACGTTGAATTAGCTGCAAACAATGTTGCAAATAAATCAGCTTTCGCTTGGGAGCTGACCACAGAATTGTCATTATGGACAAGCGTCGGAACCGAAGGCGAAGTGGAGTTATGTATGTTTTTACGAAGGACCAACAATTTTTACTTCCTTTAGGACATGTTAATATATTTTGCCTAAAATTTTGTTCGTGTAAGAAATGTTGTTCTTTAAATAAGAGCATTGCAGGTCTTTCTGGCTTGTTTAAACTTCTTCCGATTTTCCTCAGAAGGGTTGGCTTTAAAATATCGGAAACTTACTTCTCTCACCCTGATAGCCTTCTTACAGTTTGATGCAAACCAAGAATTTACTCTTGGTTTGATAGATTTTAGCCTATTTGGAATAAAGTTTCTAGTACCAAGTAGAATAATATTTGTAATCATATCGGCACTACAATCCACGTCACTACCGAGGAAGCATAGTGACCAATTAAAGTTATTAAAGAAATTTCTTAAACCTTCCCAGTTGGCTTTCTCGTAACGCCATACGGTTCTTTTTGGGATGATTTCTTTAACCTTTAAGATGGCGCACGAGAAATTTGCCAATATGATACAGTGGTCCGACGTTCCTAGAGGCGATAGTACATTGATGGTATACTTATCAGGATGAGATGTAAGAAACAAGTCCAAGGTTTATGCGGAGTGACCTGCAACGTCAGGTATTCTTGTTGGCTCGTCAACAAGCTGCGTTAAGTTGTTTAGATCAGCGAAGATCTCGGTAAACCTTCCTTCGGGTGTGGTCTGGCCAGAATATAGAAGCCACGTAAAATTATAAACATTGAAATCACCCGTAATATCGATTTTAATATGAGGGTTTTTAGAAACATAGCGCATCGAACTCATCAGAGGTCGAATTACTGTTCAGATTCGGACTTCTATATATAAAACATGTGTAAATGATGTGCTTGTAGAGGTTGAATTTAAACAACATGAAATTAAAGCCTCTGTTTACACATTGACCATACTGTGGAAGAAGCTGGTAAGCAACACCATTCCTGACCTATACGGCTAAACCGTGGTAGGGAAAGAATAATGGCACTAAACTGTACCCATGTATGGTGAATTCCAGAGTCAGAATTTTCACCTATATGGGTTTCTTCAGTGCCAAAACGGCTGGCCTGTATTTCGCAATTTGGATGTATGCTGCATAGAAATTCTTTTTAAGCCCCCTAATGTTACTGTAATCGGTCCGAAAATTACGCACCATTGAGAAAAACAAACATTAATGAAAACCAAATCATACAAGAATTCTAAATTCAATATTGAAAATAAACCCCTTATGAGCTTTTCAAAAACACATTTCCATCAGTGACTAGGCCTTCATGGAATGTGTATTGATCCGCACCTGGAAGATTAGAACAATAGAGAATAATACATATGATATTATTTAACTTAATTACTGTATATAATGAAAAAAACAAGTTCTCCTAATACATGCAGTGTTTAAGCAGATCAACTGTGCGAGCAGATTGGGATCGGAGAAAAAAAGTAATTTACCGCTCGCTGTGCTGGCTTTTAATTGATGCTTTTGTGCTTGATGAGTTATTGACTTTTTTCTTTTTTATTTTTGGGCTTTTTATTTTGGCACAAAAACACTTGCACTGGCACTGGTACTGATGATTATATTACGCAATAAAGGGTTTTTTATATATAATTTTAAACATTTCCTTATTTAAAAAAAAAAATGTTTTAACCAGGATAGGTCGTAAGAATGCCTGGTTAATTGCGACGATGCGTTTCCGGCTTGAGAGCAATGGCAGTTGGAAATTGTATCGTTTAGTTATTGTTTTTTTTTTGATGATGGTTGTCAGTAAGGATTGCAAGGCGGAAGGAAGAGAGCCGTCAAGCCAGGCAATCGCGAAGAAAAGTAACATACAAAGAAGCCGCCTAAAACACCCCGCCCATTTATGATTTAAAACTCCAAATCTTATTAACTTGTTATATATTTTTTCTCTTTCTTATCATCGTAAGAGTTCTGATGAAATAACCCATTTTAAATAAATTAGGTTTGTATATGACTATGTTTTTTTTGTTCATTAAAATTTCATTCTTTAATAGATTTATAGCTAAGAGTTGTCTATTGTTTTGTTTATTCATAAATTTAATTCTATTGGGTTAAATGTTTGTTGGTGCTTTAATATGATCATAAATTAGTCATAAGGTAATGGTTTCTATAGATACTAAGAAAGTTTCGTTTTTTTTGCCTATGAGATAGTGTTGAGATAGTTTTAGTGGAATTAAGTTCACTTGGTTTTAGTTCAAGATAGTAAGCTTAGATTTTTTTTTTTTATAATTAACGCGCGCACAAGGGACTATTTGTTTCCCTTTTAATGTGCGCGGGCATTTGGAAGATAAGGAGGGGAGAGATAGGAGGTGTCGATTAACATTGGTTTTGAATGTTTGCATATTGAAATGGCAAGGGAAAATCTCGCCGGGTAAACCATTCCAAAGTCGTGTTGTACGGCTAAAAAAAGAATCTCTATATTTCACGGTACGTCCGAAATTGGGCTCAAGGGTGAACTGATGGGCATTCCTAGCAAGACGAGTATTACGGGCGAAACTTTTAAGGGGAGGAATGCAGCTGGCTACCTCGAGTGAACATTTTTTTATAAAAGAAACGATAAAATAAGGAAGGACATGTAACATTGCGTCGGTGTTCGAGAGGGGCAATTGTTTCAGCGGCAGTTCTATTTCCTTTCAATCTTAACGCTCTATTTTGTATTCTATCAAGCAAGTGAAGCGATGTTTGTGAAGCACCTGCCCAGAGGTGGGAGTTATACTCGAGTTTAGGGCGTATAAACGCTTTATAAATTGTAGCCAGATCAGATGGAGAAAAATACTTCTTACACCGATACAGAAAACCTAAGCACTTAGCAGCATTCTTAGCGATTTCAAATATATGGTCGTTCCAACGGAGGTCGTCGTTGACACACATACCGAGTACTGAGAGCTTTTCGGTTTCTTCGATGTAAGTGCCATTCATGGACAATGGCATTAGGGGTATGTTAAGCTTTAACGACAGAAGACAGCATTGAGTTTTCGAAGCATTAAACTCCACACGATTCCTATTACCCCATTTGACAATGCTGTATAAATCGGAGTTTAATGAGCTTGACATACGGCACCGTTGCAATTGTACGTCCGAAGGCGAAGGACGTGAATTATCGAACGAATATGAAAAGCTGAGGGTAGAGTCGTCAGAAAAACAGTTAAGTGGATTAGAAGTAACAGACAGAAGATCATTTATAAAAATGAGGAAAAGAGTCGGAGACAGAACAGAGCCCTGGGGCACACCAGCATTTATTTTATGGGAATCAGACTTGAATCCGTCCAATACAACTTGTATTGAACGGTCCAGAAGATAGCTTCTAATCCAACGAACAAGAGTGTTATCGATTCATGCCAAACTCTATCAAATGCCTTGGAGATATCAAGAGCAATAATCTTACTTTCACCAAAGCGATGTAAAGATTTGTTCCACTGTTCGGTGAGATATGCCATCAGATCACCAGTGGAACGGTTGCTGCGGAAGCCATACTGACGGTCATGGAGAAGCTTACGATCTTCGAGATATTCCTTAAGCTGACGGTTAATCAGTGTTTCCATGACCTTAGAAAGAAGGGATGTCAGTGCTAGGAGGAGGAGGAGGATGGGTCACCTTTCTTAGGGACAGACTAGACAAATGCTGTTTTCCATCTTCTAGAAAAGATT
Organism: Platycheirus rosarum; assembly: GCA_963971375.1. NCBI lineage: Eukaryota > Metazoa > Arthropoda > Insecta > Diptera > Syrphidae > Platycheirus > Platycheirus rosarum. Next base: position 165,713,916 of record OZ020507.1, on the reverse strand, counting down.
CCAGAAGAGTAGGAGCGATGGAAAAGCTTACGGAGTGGCTTTGCCAGTGTGGAAGAATACCTCTTCAAAAGAATCAGGGGTATACCATCCGGGCCAGCGGATTTGTGTATATCGAGATCTTTGAGAACTCTTGCTACTGTACGAGTGTGGAAAAAAATCTGTCCCATGGAAAAAATTACATTCTCAAAAAAAGGAGGGGCAACGTTGCTATGCGGCAGCGAGGAGCTGGCAGCGAAATGGGCGGCGAGCAAGTTTGCCTTCTCTGAAGAGTAAACAATTGGTTTGTTATTGTCGATGAGCGTTGGAACCGAAGATGTTGAGGAGTTTTTAATATTTTTTTACAAATGACCAAACATTTTTACTGCCTTTGGGACACTGCAGAATTTTTTGCCGTAATTTTTGGTCCTGCAAAAATTTGTTTTTTTCAATAACGGAGTTGCATGAGTTTCTTGCTTGTTTGTGCTTTTTCCGATTTTCCTCTGTATGGTTGGCTTTGTAAGAATGGAAACTTACTTCTTTGAGCCTGATAGCTTCTTTACTCAGAATTAAACCAAGACTTTTCTTTAGGTTTGATGCTTTTTACTCTGTTAGGAATAAAAGCACGCATCCCTAGAAGAATCACATTTGTGATGATTTCAGCACTGGCATCAATGTCACTAACGAGGAAGCATAGTGACCAGTTAAAGTTTCGGAAAAAAATATTCAGGCCGTCCCAGTTGGCTTTCTCGTATTTCCAAACGGTCCTAGTGGGAAGTTTTTCTTTAACTGGATGGGTGGAGGATGAGAAAATTGCTGAAATTACACAATGGTCTGAAGTGCCAAATGGTGAAGTTACACTAATGGTATATTTATCAGGGTGAGAAGTAAGAAACAAGTCAAGAGTATGGGCGGCTTGCCCAGCAACATCTGGTATACGCGTTGGCACATCGATCAGTTGGGTAAGGTGATGTAACCCGGCAAAGAGCTCGATATACCTTCCTTCGGGTGTTGTCTGACCAGAATAGCGGAGCCAATTGGAATTGTGTACATTGAAATCGCCCGCAATAACGATTTCGGTGCGAGAACAAAGGGAAACAATTTTCGAGATAGAATCAGACAGCGCATCAAACTCGTTACAAGTCGAATTGCTGTCGAGATTTGGACTCCTGTAAATAAAACAATAATGAATGACATGCTTACGGACAGTGAATTTGAGCCACAAGAAGTTAAAGTCCGTGTTGGAACATTGCCCATATTGGGGAAGGCTCTGGCAAGCAATATCATTCCTAACATAGACCAAGAGACCATGATGGGAAAAGAGTAATGGCACCAAGCTATACCCATGTAGAGCAAACTCTGATAAATCAGTATTTACTCCAACCTGGGTTACACTGAAAGCCAAAACAGCTGGCCTGTATTGAACAGTGTAGACGTACAGGTGAAAGAAATTCTTTCTAATACCACGAACATTGGAATACACGACACAAAAATCCCTTACCATTTAAAAATACTTACATACAAAACACAATTCTGACTAAGTCGAACCATGCAGTGAAAATCCAAATTAATCTCTGTAATAAACAAACTGTCTTAGGTGTTATGCCCATAAGACAGCTTGCATACAAAAAATCTATTTATATATTCAGCACAATAGGACAAACTAAGATGCCCTTATCCATTTACCGCAAGCATACGATGCCTACAGTAGATAAGAAAGAGGCAGTTAAGCTAAGCACAAAGGGTTGGGACAGATATGAGGATAATTTGATTTGCTATGCAAGTGTGTATTATTTTTTTTTCTTCCACAGCGCGAATGGGCATCTTGTCGTCTTCCAACGACGCGAGATGATATTGTTATTTTCTTTACAGCACACGCGAGGGGCTTATGCCAATTTCTCAAACGAGTGTGTAATATTATTTTTGTTTAACACTCGCGATAACAACGCGCAATAATTTTTTTTTTTTTTTTTTTGACTTTTGTTTAATTATTTGCGCACCTCAACCCGACGTCCGGCCTCTATGAGCTTAAGATCGACACTGATTACGTAAGAAGTATAAGACAAGATCAGTAAGAGAAATTATAGAAAAAAAATAAGATTAAATAGGTATAAGAAATAGTTGTGTGTAGGTACCAGAATTAAGTTTGTTAATTTTTTAGGATAATCTTTTATTGGATTTAAGTTTTTTTTGTAGGGTTAGTTTAATATAGTAAGTTCGATATTAGATTAGCCTTAAAAAATAAAAAAATAAAAAAAAGGAACAAAACAAAAAAATATTACAAAAATAAGATAAAAATAAAAAAAAAAAAATAATATAAGAGTACAGATTAGCTTAAGGATTATTTATAAGTGTAGCATTTGGCATATATAGTAAGTTATCGTAATTGTTTTGTTGTTTTTTATGCTTATGTAGGAAGGGGCAATAGTAATAAATACATATAATAAATCAGTTATAGTTCTTAGTTATAGGTAGTTATAAATCTTAATAACAAGGATATCATTAGGAATACCTTCATTGTAAGTCTGTATAGCAACAATACAATTAGGAATACATTAGTAATAGTTCTTAGTAGTAAGGATTCATTTCAAGTTACTTGTTTTTAGTTTTTTGTTTGATATTAGTGTAGTGTCCTACGTTTGTTAGCCCCATTTTGAGACAGTTGTTTTTTGTATTGCTTTCTTAATCGGCGTCCCGGATGTCCAACCAGCTGAATAAAAGATCGGTTACCCGTTCTTTGCTGAGAGACTTCCTTAGGCAGTTTTGTGGGTTTCTTCCCCACTGTTGGTCCAAAACAGGAATTGCTTCCACCGTGTTTGGATCGGAGTTCAGACCCAAACCCGGTGCTTTGTTACGAATTCCTGAAAATAAAAGAAAACCAAACGGTTAAGACTAAAACACATTTTTTATAATTGTTACTTATCTATTCTGCTAGCACTCCTAGGACGTAGACTTCTATGTAGACCTCTGCTGGTAGAGACAAAATATGGTCTCATAGAGTAGTTCGTATCCACTTAATCACTCTAATCACCAAGCTGAAATGATAAAAGATGCATTGGGTTATAATGTATGTGCTTTATATAATATATATATATGTTTTTTTTTACTTACCTATGAACAATACTTTTCTTGCGGGGCAAACATTTTCTCTTCCATGGGATTTCATAATGGTGTAGAGTTCGATCCTGCACCAATAGAACACGAGATTAACATGTGCCAAGTCAAACAACAGATTAATATCTTTTATATTTTTTTATTATTCACTGCACACTGACCTTGAATATGCGCGAGGAAATGTTTAGGCCTAAATTTTACGAAAACTCACTACTATAATACACGAAACAAGAGCGATTGGACGACTTAATTTGAAAAATTAATTAATAGTAAACAAAAAATTATGATTATGATGACCAAGCCAAGATTCAATGACAAAAAATAACATGAAAACAGAACTTTTAGGACGTAAACGATGACAATGGGAGGGTTCGGAGTTGGTCGCAGAGTAGATTAGATAGCCGATAGGGATACCTAGATTTTATCATAGTTTAGAAAATTTTTGTTTGTGATGTTAGCACGTTGCCCAACCATTCATGTTTTATGTACATAATTATATGACGAATCGGTTAATAATGTTATCCGATGAAGGATTCTGACATGCGGTAAGGCTAGAATTCATGTTGATGTTATTTTTGTCGTGAATAAAAGATAGCCCACTTTTAGGTAATCCCAGAAATTAGGAAGAAAATTAGATTTGTTGGATTACAGGGAGAGGGGGTGTATTAGAAAAAGAAAAGAGATCGTTGAGATAAGCTGTAGTTGGGAAACTACAGCTTTAAAACGAAAATAAATGAAAAAACTGTACAACAGGGATGTATAGGTGGAAAATGATGGGAATGTGGAGATGGATGGACCATTTGGGAAATTTGATGATAAACTGCACAGATTGTTAGAAACAGCCGAATAGGCAAGTGGTGGTTAAAAATAGAATTTAAAAAAGTGAAGTGCGATTTTTTTGTTGTTAGTTTTCGTGGATATACAAAAAAAAGGCAGACAAGACATCATTTTTTTCGCAAGGAGGAAAAGAGGACCCTATAAGGAAATAAGGAAGGAGGAATACAAAAATAGATTAAAACTATAAAAAGGGGTGAGTGAAATTACCTTTTTCTTCTGGGAGGGTATATTTGATATGTAATTTAAATTGAAAAGGAGATTAAAGGGTTCGCCATCTTTTGGTATTGCGGTCGCCGACGCAAGGATACGCATCGTCGGGACCGCAAGTTTTTTTGCTGGGCCTAGGAAATTCAACAAAGGATTGTTGCAAGGCGACAGTGGACATCCGTTGATGAATGCCGATATTTTTCGCTTGTTTCTTTTTAAGTTATTTTGGCGTGATTTCTTTTAGTTTTTTTTTTTGTTCTATGGCTTTTAATTAACTTCTTTAAATGTGTTAAATGTTGTGAAGGACAAAAAAATGGAAAAATAGGAAAATCGGGAAGAACAAGAGGAAGATTCCCTTTCTTTGTATTTTTTAAGAAGCTAAGGTGGTACTTCACTCCGGTTACTTGCGGGACGTACGTGGATAAACTGCCGTTTTGTTATCTAAGTGGAAACCGTACTCCTAAATAGAGCTCTTTTTAGGCAGGCACGCGACCGTTTTCTCGAAACCCCATAAGCGCCTAAATTAAGGTGCACTGTTAATTTTTTTTCAAGGCTCCTGGGTGAACGAATAAGCTGTAGCTTCAAGGCATTGGGCTTCTCATCCAAATTTTTATAATTTTTGTTTTGTGATTTTTTTTGATATATATATTGTTTTTTTATTAAATTCATAAATTTTTTTCTGTCCTAAAGTTAAGGTTTCGATAATTTGGTTCTATTTTTTTATTACAAAATTCTTTAGTTTTTTATTGTTCATTTAGTTTTAAAATAATTAAGATTAATTAATTTTTTTGTTTTTTATTAATTTATTTTTATTTATTAAGTTCTGTTGCGGTTTTAAGTTTGATTTTTTTGTTGTTAATTTTGAAAAAGTTTTAGTCAAATCATTTCAGTTGAATCTTGGTTTAGTATGTTTTCCTAATTCCATGTTACTTATTCAAGCTGATTTTGTTATTTTTTTAATTTTTTTTATTGAATAAATAAAAAGTTTTAAATGATGATGTACATCACGCCATTCAATGTTTTTTACTGAGCCAATAGAGGCTTAATGGCAATTTAAAGACATTTTCAGTGGGTGAGGAGAGAGCGGCTAAGTCGCTCGGTGGAGAGATGACCTAAAGGCAGCATACAAAGAGTACAGTGGAGAGTCCGATACATCCCACCACGGACTCATGGCCGAAGGGGTACGGCAATCCTGCCAACATCTGCAGGACAAAGTGTGGTAGGTTTCGTTTGGTGGTGGCTTTAATGTTATTTTGATGTGGTGTAGGTTATTTTTTTTTGTGTTGTGAATTTTGGCACGGTATGTGCTTTGCTGTAAGGTCCTCGTTTGTCATTGGAACAAGATTATCCCCTAAACCGGCGAGCTGAGCGGAGCCTCGCGAGCGTGCCAGGTCCCAATGGCAGATGTCCAGATCCTTCCAATTCCTTCCCCCTTGTTCAGATTTTCGCTTCTTCCTTCGGATCTCTTGGATCTCTTGGTATTAATCTAGGTCTATGATTTCCTACTTGTTTTTTTTTAATTCTTTGTTTGAATGTTTAACCGTTTTTTTTTCAAATCTTTCTAATCCCTAATCCTACTTTCCATTTTAGGTTTCCTTTTCCTATCGTACACCAATTTCCATCTGTTTCGTTTTGATGTTAACAAAGAACCATGAACCTGAACGGTTTCCTTCCGATCCGCCATCTTTCCTGTTTTCTGCCCGTCCATTTAAATTTAAATTCCTTCTCCTTTCCATATCCAACCATAGATGGCGTTCCACTTCCTTATCTGATCCTAACCATTTTCTATCCGTTCCCGAACCTAGTGTTGCCATTCCTTTTCATATCCTATAGTTTCCCTTTCCTGTCATACCCATTTCCTTTTTCTTCTATTTCCTATCTAATCCACTTCCCTTTCCTAAACCTCATGATCCCTAAATCCTTACAACAATGGTGCCCAACGTTGTGTAGTCCTGTCATTCGTCCTTAAATGTATCAGTTTGTATTGGTCCAGATGCCATCACCAGGCAGTTCGTATGTCGTGTTCAGGATCGCTCATGAGAATGCTTGAGCACTTGCGACAAACTAATTGGTGATGCCATCGAGAGCAAGAAAAACTGATGTTCCTTCCTTTTCAGAAAATGACTCAGATTGACTTGTGTCCAATGGTTAGTCAAGCAACTCATATGTCATGATCAGGATCGCTCGTAAGAAAGCCTGATCATTTGCGATGCGTTGTTGGACTTAGTCATTGGATGCAAGACAAATCTGAGATAAAGTGTCTTATTACCATCGCTGCCAAATGCGAAATTCCAGTAAGTCTTCTCATGGGAGGTAAAAGTACCATAGAATCGCGACTGGAATTTCAAATTTGACAACGATGGTAACGTTCTATCCCATTCCCAGTGGAGGTGGTGGCTAGTGCCGGAACCGTTCGTAAGTCTCTTTCAGGATAGCTCTTAGAACGCCTGAAAAATCGCGACGAGCAGTGCCGACTCCGACCACGACTTCTACTGTGAATTTGTCACGTATTTATGTCGTTTTTATTATGTTGAAACTACCAAACTTTGAAAAAAAAAATCTGAGCAACGATGCTAAGGATGCTGCTTTAGGTCGATCTCAACATCGGGAGGCAGAAACCGCCGAAAACAGCTGCCTCGAATCACCCCCAACTTCTATGAGAAAACTACTGCAAAAGAGTAAACTAAACCAAATTAAAAATAAACTAAATTCTTTGTTTTCAATCTTTCTAATTGCGTTTATGATTTCACATTCGTGACCCTTAAGATTCATTAAGCATAAAAAAAAAAAAAAAAGAAGGAATATTTAGGATATAAAGTTAGAAAAGTGATAGATATTAAGATAGTTTCTAAATAATTTAAGTATAGGATAAAAATAAAACAAATAAAAATATATATAAAATACAATAATACAAAAAAGAGCTAGGCTTGTAGATAATAGTAATAGACTTTAAGATAGTTCCTAATAATTTTTAGTAATAAATCGTATAGCTATTAATAAGGACCTAGAAATTAAGATCAAAATAAGTTAGCATAAGGAAGATAAATAGATAAGGTAGACATAAGATAGTATATAGAACTGATAAAAAAAAAATAAATAATATCTTAAGATAGTAGAATATAAGATAGACTTAAGATAGTAGCTGAGATTGAATATAAATTAAATAAAATAAAAAAAGAAAGATAATAAAAGAAAATAAAAAAAAAATAAGATTAATAAAATATAGTATTAAGTTAGTTCTTAAGTTAAGGTAAGTATCTGTTGATAAATAAAAAACAACATAAAATAACACAAAATAAGGTATCAGCTAGTAAAAGATAGTATTAAGATAGTACATAAGACAAATAGAGAAAAAAAAACAAAAACAAAAAAAAAATATTAAATAAAATAAAACAATACAAAAAAGAGCTAGGCTAGTGGATAATAGAGGATAGATTTTCAGATAGTACCTAAGAATAAGTTTAAGCAGGAGATAGAATATAGAATAAGGACATAGAAATTTAGATTAAATTAAGCTAGTATGAGTAACATAGGTAGATAAGATAGACTTAAGATAGTATCTAAGACAATTTAAAGTAAATAAAAAAAAGTACAAAAAAAAAAATTTAAAGTAGGCTAGTAAGAAATATATGCTTTTAGACAGTAGGAATCATAGGTTAATAGGTTATTTTATGTACTTTAAGGGATCAAATTCTAGTAGCATAAGAGTTTATATTTGAAGGTATCTTGTTTTTTTGTGAATAATAACGTTTTTGTGGCTTGGGCGTAGATTTTAGGATAAGTAGTTTAGTTACAACTTTAGTGATTAGAGTATTTATTAGAGAGATTTAAGGTTTAGATCGTTACTGTTTACTTTAGTTTTTTTATATATATGTACTACCGTTTTTTTCACATTCTTTTATAGGCCACTCATTATTGTATCTAAGGTTATAGGAAAGAAAGAAGTTTTAAAATTTAAGTTGCATTTTTCTTTCATTCAAGTTTATTTTTTTTAGTTCTTACTGTAGTTTTACATATATTTTTAAGGCATATTTTAGATTTTATCTTAGATTAGTTTTACATTTTTTGTTTTACATTTGTCTTCATATTTATATACTTTACATTAGCTAATTTTAAGTTCGATATAGTAAAATTGTTTGTATATTTACAATCTAGATTATGTTTTGGGTTCGATTTTGATGACTGATGAGTAGAGTATCTTTATAATCAGGCCACTGAAAATAAATTAAATTTGTTTGCATTAGTGAAAATAATATCAATCAATAAAGATTTATACCTTGAGTTTCCGTTTAAAGAGTCGTCCTTCATTTTAATTTTGTTGGTCCTTGAGAATTCAGGGTTTATTCCTTCTGGTGGATGAAACCGATAAGAGAAAGGCATATTAGAAAGAGATACTATACGACTCGAAACCGAGTGATTGAGTAATAATCAATTAGGAATAAATTTTTAAAGTTAGGTTTGGAAATGGCACCGGTAAAACGCACTCCAATTACGAAAAAGGCGAACCAAGTAGATCCATCCGGGAGTAGAAGCCACTTACATCATCTTCCTCCATCACCCTCAATTTCACGTCCAAGAGTCGTCGGTGACGACTATTCTAGTGCACCCTCCTGGGGTCCAGATAGCGAGGTACATGAATTTGAACGCTGGGGTGGAGCTAACCTCCAAACAAGGACCTGCTTTGGAAAGCCGTCGTCGAGAAGTTCCTGGAATTTCATCAGAGTTGAGGTCAGCGATCAATGTTGCTGTGGCGGAAGCGTACAAGTCATATAACAATTCAATGAGAGCAGAAATCTCGGAGTCCCTGAAAGTAGAACTAAAATGGAATTTCCTGGAATTCATGGGAGACATTAATCCGAATACTCGCCCGGAGCCAACACTGGAGGAAAGGTCTCCTAAGCCTAGACCAGCACCAATACCTCTAACAAGAAGCAACAGAACAGAGGTCGGGCCACGTTCACGAGAAAGTTCTCGGGGGCATTCGCAACGGTATCCGAATTCTGGACGCGATATTCCTACCGGAAACAATTATGCAGAGGCAACCAGAATGGCGAACTGGGAGCAAGGTGGAACAACTGGGGTATACCAGCCGCCTCGTCAGCAGGAGTACGCTCGCTATGAGGGAAATCCTCCCGGTAAGTGTTACCAGCCACCCGTTTACAATCCCCAAACGGAATATGGAACGTCGATTACAGTTGATAAATGGGGATTAAGATTTGAAGATCTTTTGGGTGGAGGTTCTACGAGCCCAATACGGGTGGTCCTGGGGAGAAGTTCTAAGGGATTTTCATTTACTTTTCTCGGGGGCTGCCAAAGTTTGGTACCGGCAGTATCAGCAGACCCATTATAACCCAGATTGGTCAATGCTTCGGGATGCAATAATGGGCCAATACCGAAATCCGAAGTCTGACTGGGAAGTCATGAGGGATATAATGGATCGCCGGCAAAGTCTCTGGGAGACCTGCGATGAATATTTTGCAGCCATCGGAAAAATAAGGTCTCAGCTCAGGATGCCCGTAACGGAGATGGAGCTCGTACGCATGCTGAAAAAGAACCTGAATGAGCGTATAGGTAGGTTGGTGTATCCCCAGCCAATTTTCATGTAGGATCAGTTGCGAATGGCCTGCCGAGATGCGGAAACGAAGTTTCCAAATCGGGATAGAGAGGGTCCAAGGCAGCAAAGACCAGCGGCGAGATACATGGCAAACAAGTTGGAGGTTGAAGATGTCCCAGAATTCCAGGAAGAATTCCTAGCAGCTGTCCAACCACCTGTTATCAGAGCGACAAACAGCCGAAGCCAAGGAGAGCAGAGATCATTGACCTGTTGGAACTGTCGAGCTCCAGGTCATTCCTTCATGGATTGTCCAGCTTCGACCAGGCATATATATTTTGCTTCAGATGCGGTCAGGAGGGGTGATTACTCCAACTCCGGAAAACCGGCAGAGGAGCGTGATTCATCAGGGGGAGTCACGTTCGAATTAGTTTTAAGGGGAGAAGTAAAGGGGGAAAAACATATTAAAAAAATATTAATTAGGGAAAATAAGGAAACTGGAAATAAAAATGTGAAGTTGTATGAAATTAGACCTTTGCATATCAGATTAAAAGAAATATGGAAGCAAGAAATAGGATTTTCAGCGCGGGGAAAAGCAATGTAAATACAAAAATTTTGAAAACACGAGAGCGCTTCAACTTAAGAAAAGAAGCGAGGAGAAATATTGTAGCTACAGTCATAGATACCAACACAGACCTCAGACCTTATGCTTAAATTAAAATCGCTGACAAAGAGGTTTTAGGTTTGCTAGACAGTGGGGCGAGCGTGAGTATTTTGGGAAAGAATTGTACTAATTTTATAAAGTCGATAAACGCGAAGGTCTTGCCGTATCTTTCCGATGTTAAAACGGCCGATGGAAAGAAGCAATCCATTATCGAAAAAATCAAAACGAATGTGACATATAAGAATCAGATTCGAGAGATAATGTTTTATTTAGTTCCAAATCTCGACCAAGACCTTTATCTCGGGGTCGATTTTTGGAAGGCTTTTGGCATTGCGCCTATTATAGTGAGTTCTGTCTCGATTCCAGAGGAGAGAGAGTAGAGGTATCGAATGCACACCAGCTATCTTATGAACAGCAGTCCCCATTGGATGCAGTCAAGATGAAGTTTCTGGACTATGATCGCGACGGTCTCGGGAAAACGTCTCTTATGGAGCACGTTATAGATACCGGGGACGCGATTCCGATTCGTTTCTTCAGCGGTACAAGCCCTTTTGTACCAAGAAGTGGATCGAATGTTGGAGCTCGGAGTTATCGAGGGGAGTCAATGTCCTTGGTGCTCACCGGTTGTACTTATCGAGAAGCCCGGGGAGAATGGAACCACCAAGTATCGTTTCTGCTTGGATTCACGAAAGGTCAATGCGGTGAGTAAGAAGGACGCTAATCCCCTTCCTCATATCGACGGGCTGCTCAGTCGTCTGCCAGACACCTACTTTATTAGTAGTGTTGATCTTAAGGAAGCATTCTGGCAAATACCGTTAGAGAAGGAGAGTAGGGAGAAAACTGCGTTTGTGGTACCGGGAAGACCCTTGTACCAGTTTGCGGGCATGCCCTTCGGGTTGTGTAATGCCACTCAAAGGTTATGTCGTCTAATGGACAAGGTAATTTCTGCACGATTACGGGATCGCGTGTTCGTATATCTTGACGACCTGCTCATAATTGCACCGGACTTCGAGACTCATATCGCCTTGCTGGATGAAGTAGCTGAATGCTTAAGGAAGGCCAATCTCACCATCAACGGTAAACAGTCAAAGTTATGCTTTAAAGAGCTAAAATATTTGGGATTTATCGTTGGTGGTGGAAAGATGAAGACTGATACGGCAAAAATTGAAGCTGTAGTGGATTTCCCAACTCCGAAGAATCCGAGGCAAGTACGTCGGCTGCTTGGTCTAGCAGGATGGTAAAGGCGATTTATTGAGGATTTTTCAACCTTGACTGCACCCTTGACGGACACGCTTAAGAAGAAGAATGTAAAATTTCAGATGACAGAGGAAGCGATAAAGGCTTTTGAACAGTTAAAGTTAGCGTTAACAACCGCTCCGGTTCTTTCACACCCGGATTTCCAGAAGAAATTTCATATTTAGTGCGAGGCTTCTGAATCTGGAATCGGGCCAGTTCTCTTTCAAAAAAATGAACAAGACGAGGAATTTCCGATAGCTTATTTTTCCCAAAAACTCAACTCGTGTCAACGTAATTATAGTGTTACCGTGAAAGAGTGTATGGCAGCGGTCATGGCGGTAAAAAAGCTTAGGCCCTATTTCGAGGGTATGGACTTCACTGTCATCACTGATCACTCCAGCCTAAAATGGCTTACGGGGATGAAAGACCTTAACGGTAGATTGGCCCGGTGGAGTTTGGATCTTCAAGCCTTCACCTTCGACATAGAACACCGAAAAGGTTCACTGAAGGTCGTGCCAGATACCCTTTCTCGGGCACAACTAGAGAGTCTTGAGATGGAAGAGGTCACACCATTGGTCGATCTGGAGTCAGACCAATTTCAGTCAGAAGAATATAAATCTCTGATATCCACCACCCAGAGCAACACCCATGAGCTACCAGATCTGAAGGTCCATGATGGTTATGTATACAAACGATCACTTCCCAGCGGGGGTGATGAAACCCTGATAGATAACACATGGCGATTGTGGATTCCTTCAGGTCTGACTGATAGTGTCATCAGACAAGCCCACCAACTACCTCGAGCAGCTCATGGGGGACCTACCGCGTAAGGCAATTCTTCCTCTGGCTGAATATGACAATACAGATCCGACAATATATATCACAATGTGACACCTGCAAGCAGTGCAAAGCCTCCAACCAAACTCTCCGACCACCCATTAGCAATAGCTTTCATACTGACCGACCCTTTCAAAAAATGTATATTGACTTCTTGGGACCTTACCCAAGATCAAAAAGTGGAAATTCTTTTGTTTTTGTTGTACTTGACCATCTGACAAAAAACGTGTTCTTTAAACCTTTGCATTCAGCGAATACAAGTAACGTTATTAAGTTTTTGAAAAATGAAATATTTGACGCATTCGGAGTACCTCAAGTAATCCATTCTGACAACGGAAAACAATTCACGGCTAAAGATTTTCAAAATTTGCTTCAAAAGTATGGAATTCGTCATTTCAAAACAGCCCACTACGCTCCACAGTCGAACGCCTCAGAGAGAGTTAATAGAACTCTATTAGCTGCCATACGTTCATACCTTAAAGACGATCAACGCTACTGGGATGTTAACCTTAGTGACATAGCATGCGCGTTGAGAAGTTCCGTACACTCTTCGACCAGCGTGTCACCATACTTTGCTCTTTTTGGGGTAAATATGATGACACACGGCAAGAGCTACGAGCTTGTCCAGAAGTTGAACGCGGTAGAAGATGGAGAACTATTGACAATCCGACGACAAAGTCGGCTGCAATGCATAAGGGATAAAATTAAAGACAATGTTCTCAAAGCTAACGAGAGAAGTGCTAAAACGTACAATGTACGAAGCCCAGACGTTCGCTATCAGCCGGGGCAAGAGGTTTATCGACGGAATTTTGTCTTGAGCGACTCGTCGAAATACCTCTCCTCCAAACTTTGCCCAAAGTTCGTCCGATGTCGAATAACGAAATCAATCGACAAGAACATGTACGAGCTGGAAAACCTAAACGGTAAAAAGATAGGCATTTTTCATGCAAAAGACTTAAAGCAATAGATATCTGTGATAAAACTTCTAGTACCTGAGTTTCATTTAGAAACTGAAAAATGTTCAGTACAAATACTCCCATGACAAAATAAATGACGAATTTCAACCTCGCAACCCAATGTGCAATACTAATTTTACGTGCAATATTTTTTTTTGCGATAGCAAACAAATTTTAAAACTGAACACTATTTTGTTCTACAAATCCGTGCAATATATTTTTTTTTGATAGCAAACAAATTTTAAAACCGAAATTGACTATGAGTATAGCTTTCACTTTAAGATGCCTTTTCATCTTACCATTTTCAATTATGTGCAATATTTACTTTATTTATATTACCCTTATAACTATAAGAAGCATATTTTAAAAATAACCCCTGCAAACCGAACTTGACCACTAGTACAACAACTTTTACTTAAGAACCCCTTTTCTCCTTACCATTTTCGATTCTGTGCAATATTCACCTTTATAGCATTAAGAAATATGTTTAGAAACGACCCTTACAAACCGAACACTTGACAATGACGAAAATTCCATTTTGTTTTCTAAATCCTTATGCTGTGCAATACCTCCTTATGCTGTGCAATACCCAATTCTAGAACAAACCGACCACTTCACAAACCAAACACCAATTCCAAATCAATGTGCAATATTTTTATAAGAACAATGAGCAACCTAACATAAGTGCAATACTATAATTATGATAGTGCAATATAACTGAATGAAATAATCAACCAAACCAAAACAAAAACCTTATTCCCAAAAGAGTATATCTCGCTAAAGAGCCATACAACACTAGGCAATGACTAAGCAAACAAAAACTGATCCGAATGTACATAGATGTCTAACCTTCCTGGATTATAGAATGCTTTACATAGCTACATGCATGCAAACAAAAGAAAAGAAAAAAAAAAGATTTATCTATAATCCGAAAACGAAACCACCTTGACTTCGGGAACACATATGTATATTTATGTATGTATGTAAATTAAACATTCAGAAAAATATTTCTTAGCACTTACCCGGTAGGCTAGCTGGAAACAGCTACACCCATGCAGCAGGAAGCAGACAATACATATTGAAATTGCATCTAGGCGAGGTAAGATTTAGGCGTCACAAAGATGAAGGCGCCGTCTGTCCAATGTCAAGCGTTCGATGATAGGCAATTAACTATATAAACCAATTGCTACTTTAGGACGGGCAGGAAATATGACGACGTCTTTTAGCATGCGAATGCATGTAATTTACATATGCCCGGCGTGTTTGTTTTGTGGGTTTCTTCCCCACTGTTGGTCCAAAACAGGAATTGCTTCCACCGTGTTTGGATCGGAGTTCAGACCCAAACCCGGTGCTTTGTTACGAATTCCTGAAAATAAAAGAAAACCAAACGGTTAAGACTAAAACACATTTTTTATAATTGTTACTTATCTATTCTGCTAGCACTCCTAGGACGTAGACTTCTATGTAGACCTCTGCTGGTAGAGACAAAATATGGTCTCATAGAGTAGTTCGTATCCACTTAATCACTCTAATCACCAAGTTGAAATGATAAAAGATGCATTGGGTTATAATGTATGTGCTTTATATAATATATATATATGTTTTTTTTACTTACCTATGAACAATACTTTTCTTGCGGGGCAAACATTTTCTCTTCCATGGGATTTCATAATGGAGTAGAGTTCGATCCTGCACCAATAGAACACGAGATTAACATGTGCCAAGTCAAACAACAGATTAATATCTTTTATAATTTTTAATTATTCACTGCACACTGACCTTGAATATGCGCGAGGAAATGTTTGGGCCTAAATTTTACGAAAACTCACTACTATAATACACGAAACACGAGCGATTGGACGACTTAATTTGAAAAATGAATTAATAGTAAACAAAAAGTTATGATTATGATGACCAAGCCAAGATTCAAAGACAAAAAATAACATGAAAACAGAACTTTTAGGACGTAAACGATGACAATGGGAGGGTTGGGAGTTGGACGCAGAGTAGATTAGATAGCCGATAGGGATACCTAGATTTTATTATAGTTTAGAAAATTTTTGTTTGTGATGTTAGCACGTTGCCCAACCATTCATGTTTTATGTACATAATTATATGACGAATCGGTTAATAATGTTATCCGATGAAGGATTCTGACATGCGGTAAAGCTAGAATTCATGTTGATGTTATTTTTGTTGTGAATAAAAGATAGCCCACTTTTAGGTAATCCCAGAAATTAGGAAGAAAATTAGATTTGTTGGATTACAAGGAGAGGGGGTGTATTAGAAAAAGAAAGATCGTTGAGATAAGCTGTAGTTGGGAAACTACAGCTTTAAAACGAAAATAAATGAAAAAACTGTACAACAGGGGTGTATGGGTGGAAAATGATGGGAATGTGGAGATGGATGGACCATTTGGGAATTTTGATGATAAACTGCACAGATTGTTAGAAACAGCCAAATAGGCAAGTGGTGGTTAAAAATAGAATTTAAAAAAGTGAAGTGCGATTTTTTTCAAGGAGGAAAAGAGGACCCTATAAGGAAAGAAGGAAGGAGGAATACAAAAATAGATTAAAACTATAAAAAGGGGTGAGTGAAATTACCTTTTTCTTCTGGGAGGGTATATTTGATATGTAATTTAAATTGAAAAGGAGATTAAAGGGTTCGCCATCTTTTGGTATTGCGGTCGCCGACGCAAGGATACAAGTTTTTTTGCTGGGCCTAGGAAATTCAACAAAGGATTGTTGCAAGGCGACAGTGGAGCCCTAAAAAACTAACCTTCGTTTCTTTTTTTTGTGGACATCCGTTGATGAATGCCGATATTTTTGTTTGTTTCTTTTTAAGTTATTTTGGCGTGTTTTCTTTTTTTTTTTGTTTTTTGTTCTATGGCTTTTAATTAACTTCTTTAAATGTGTTAAATGTTGTGAAGGACAATCGAAAAGAGCAAGAAGAAGATTCCCTTTCTTTGTATTTTTTAAGAAGCTAAGGTGGTACTTCACTCCGGTTACTTGAAGGACGTACGTGGACAAACTGCCGTTTTGTTATCTAAGTGGAAACCGTACTCCTAAATAGAGCTCTTTTCAGGCAGGGACGCGACCGTTTTCTCGAAACCCCATAAGCGCCTAAATTAAGGCGCACTGTAATTTTTTTTTTCAAGGCTCCTGGGTGAAGGAATAAGCTGTAGCTTCAAGGCATTGGGCTTCTCATCCAATTTTTTATAATTTTTGTTTTGCGATTTTTTTTGATATATATATTGTTTTTTTATTAAATTCATAAATTTTTTTCTGTCCTAAAGTTAAGGTTTCGATAATTTGGTTCTATTTTTTTTTTTATAACAAAATTCTTTAGTTTTTTATTGTTCATTTAGTTTTAAAATAATTAAGATTAATTATTTTTTTTCTTTTTTATTAATTTATTTTTATTTATTAAGTTCTGTTGCGGTTTTAAGTTTGATTTTTTTGTTGTTAATTTTGAAAAAGTTTTAGTCAAATCATTTCAGTTGAATCTTGGTTTAGTATGTTTTCCTAATTCCATGTTACTTATTCAAGCTGATTTTATTATTTTTGTAATTTTTTTTATTGAATAAATAAAAAGTTTTAAATGATGATGTACATCACGCCATTCAATGTTTTTTACTGAACCAATAGAGGCTTAATGGCAATTTATAGACATTTTCAGGGGGTGAGGAGAGAGCGGCTAAGTCGCTCGGTGGAGAGATGACCTAAAGGCAGCATACAAAGAGTACAGTGGAGAGTCCGATACATCCCGCCACGGACTCATGGTCGAAGGGGTACGGCAATCCTGCTAACATCTGCAGGACAAAGTGTGGTAGGTTTCGTTTGGTGGTGGCTTTAATGTTATTTTGATGTGGTGAAGGTTATTTTTTTTTTGTGTTGTGAATTTTGGAACAATATGTGTTTTGCTGTAAGGTCCTCGTTTGTCATTGGAACAAGATCCTCCCTAAACCGACGAGCTGAGCCCTGCCTCATGTATTAGTCTAGGTCTATAATTTCCTACTTGTTTTTTTTTACTTCTTTGTTTGAATATTTAACCGTTTTTTTTTGTTCAAATCTTTCTAATCCCTAATCCTACCTTCCATTTCAGGTTTCCTTTTCCTAACGTACACCAGTGTCCATCTGTTTCCTTTTGATGTTACCAAAGAACCATGAACCTGAACGGTTTCCTTCCGATCCGCCATCTTTCCTGTTTTCTGCCCGTCCATTTAAATTTAAATTCAAAATTCCTTCTTCTTTCCATATCCAACCATAGATGGCGTTCCACTTCACTTCCTTATCCGATCCTTACCATTTTCTATCCGTTCCCGAACCTAGTGTTGCCATTCCTTTTCATATCCTATAGTTTCCCTTTCCTGTCATACCCATTTCCTTTTTCTTCTATTTCCTATCTAATCCACTTCCCTTTCCTAAACCTCATGATCCCTAAATCCTTACAACAACATTTCAATAGCTAGAAGTGAGAATTTTATAAAAACACATAATAATTTTCAATAAAATAACAACATTAATAGGATTGACTATAGATTTTGGTAAATTATTATTTGTGTGTTTATGAAAAATGGAAGTGGATTTGATTATGGGTCATCCTATTACATAACTCACATCAGAATATCTGTTGAATTATATATTTATTATAGTCAAAATTCAAGAACAATTTCAAGAGATGTAAGCTCGAACAGTGATTTAATAAGAATTTTGAGAACAAAGAAAATTATAAAGAACGAAGAAGACTGACAGATATTGTCGTTGAAATTCAAAATTCATAGAAACAGTACTACCAATATAGAAGTGTTACCAAATGGCACTGGTTGATTTTAAGGTCTCAACACGCCTTCCTCAAATGGTGCGGTTTACCATGACATTCCGATGTTCCTCATGCATCTATAATGTGACGGTCCAGGCAGTTGTTTCGTGAATACATTCGCAGGCATCTTTTCAGTTGGTGTGTACACGACAGCCGTTGCAATGTGTTTCGTACGTGAATATCACAATGCGTTCTCTGCTATATGTTTATCTCCTCTGTTATCTGTCCCGAAAGTGATTGCAGCCAACTCAGGCAAACCCAATTCGGTCATCAGATTTCCAATTGACTGTAACAGCGATGTCCGGCCTAGTTGCTATCGCCAATACATAAGCGATCCAATTAACTACCGTTAGATTTAATTGACCTGATAGCACTTAAAATCCTATTATCATCCACACAGTTATAAGAAAATAAGCCAGCATCATTTCCTAGCAAGATTAAGTGCACATTCATATTAAGCAGAGAAGGAGCATTAAATGGCCGCATTAATTCAGGATTTAGCGAGCAAAAGGATTTGCAGCAAATTGTTGAATAACAAAACCTTACTATTAACATCAACTGTGTATAACATATCATACCAATAAACATATGCAACATTATTTTGAATATCTACAAAGTTAAAAGATCGATATGACCGGTGGCTAAAAAATTTTGGATAACGTATGCTTCTCGTTTTAAAATGAAAACAACAGAAAATTAAATCGTGAATAAATCCGAAGTCAGCCTAATTTTGTCGTTACATAAAACTTTATTTTAAGAAGTAGTCAAAAATATATCAATTAGTGACGGATTCAACACTGACTGAAAACATGTTGGCCATCGTTTGCTTACAACAAATAGGCCTAATTTTTCACAAAAACAGTTGAAAAACGTGTTGTTGTATTTTCAACAAGTAGATTTACATTAAAATCACCTCCGACTAGAACATCACAGCACTTAGAATTCAAAACGGAGTAGTGTTTTCAAGTTCATTTAAATTCTCCTCTTTGAATGTACAA
This sequence comes from Platycheirus rosarum, assembly GCA_963971375.1. Lineage (NCBI taxonomy): Eukaryota > Metazoa > Arthropoda > Insecta > Diptera > Syrphidae > Platycheirus > Platycheirus rosarum. The sequence goes on along the minus strand of OZ020507.1, from coordinate 165,694,719 downwards.
GGTGGGCAATACACCACTACTAAAGGGCAAATACAAACACCACCACTCCGAGAGCCACGATCATTTCTAAACAGTTTAAACCCTGAAAAATTTATCAATTGTGAAGAAATAGATTCATTTAACCATGATTCGGATACCATTATAACGTCCAAATTAGAGCTACTTAACATTTGGAAAATGTTAGTGTACTTAGAAGGAATGCTTCCAGCATTAAGGTGACATACATTTTATGCATTATGTGCACTACACAGAACATTGCAAATAGATCTTATCTTATTTGGGTTTGTCTCAAGCATAATTTGTATGTATTTTAAAAACTCATCTACCAATGAAAGAAGAAATTCTTTAAACTAAAAATATAAATTAATCGAAATAGTTTCAAGTGTTTTAAAATTTGTTTAATTTTCAATTCAATTTTGAAATTAAATAATTAGCCTCGGTACAAAAAATTCAAATATAAAGTTAAGGCAGTTGTTTTCTTATTTTTTTACTTGTTTCCAATTCTTAATTAACCAAAAATCAATTTAAATTTTATAAACATACATACATACACAACATTATAAAATGTCAACATTGTATGAAGAAATGCATACAGCACCTTCTCCAGCAGCAACAACACCGTCGGCAACTACATCAATGCAAACAGTATCTCCTCGAAGCAAGTCAACGTCCTCACATCCCTGCGCAGCAGCACTAACATCCGTCGCAGCAACTGTGTCCATAATTGATTGTAAATGAGGCATACTCGTGACACAAATTGGTTTCTTATCAGCTACCTGTCTGACGTAGACTCTTCCGTACCTGGTAAACACAGAATGAAGTAGTTTTATTTTACGAAGATCATTAGCTTTTCGGAAAAGAACATGATTCTGTTTTGTAAGGCTTTCATAGGCTCTCACAAATTTGTTGCTATTTCCAAAGCCTAGGTCATGAAGGGTAACTGAACGGGAGCTTGTTTTGTAGAAGTATTTTACTTTCTTCAGAACATAGTTTTTTTCATTTTTGTGCGGAATCTTAACGATGATCGCGCTGGAAGTATGGTTGTTTTTTGGTGTAGTGCGAAGCATGTAGTTCAGTCGAGTCGGCGGTATACCAATTTTCGTGCAAAATTATTTGCAAATTTCATAAAGATTTTCATTTCGAGAAGCGGGAATACCGTGTAAAACAAGATCGCAAGCAATATTTTTCCGTGCCAAGGCTTCGATCTGTGCTTTAAATTGAGAGTTAATTTTTTTTTTTTTAATTTATTGACTCTACAGCTCCTTAAGGAGCCAAGGCCTAGTGACTTATACTCTCAACCATACCTGTGTGTGTGTTGTTAATTTGCAAGAATGGAAGGGGCCTACAGTTTACCGCCGAGTCCGAACGGCTACATGAGATGCACTTTTTCGAGACAAATTTTACTCTTGGAGGTTTTGTCAGATCCTCGCAAGAGGCAGTACCCCGGAAAAAAAGTTAGCTATGAGCTGGATTAGAACCCACGCTTATTCGCTTAGCAGTCCGACACACTAACCACTAAGCCACGGGGCACTACTAAATTGAGAGTTGTCATTTTCAATTATCTGTGCTTTCAGAAGAGGTAGTTCTTCAATAAGTGAATTCATTTCGTGGCAGTGATTTTCAAATCTAACAAGCTTGGATTCACATTTAAAAATTAAATTGTTTATAGAACCAAGTCGATCACTGAAATCCTTTTCGAATGAAACTATACGGGTTGTAAAGCTTGTTTCAATTTCATCGAGGCGTTCGTTAAAAGATTGTGTGATAATACTTAATTCCTTTTTTAAAGTTGTTAGAATTGTATCGGTCAGTGTTTTGGTTAAGTCGTTTAACCGAGTCTCTATTTTGTTCCAGAGTTTTGACGAAGAAGACGCTCCTAAAGAAGAACTTAGAGGGAGAGCCGTTGGAGACATCGCTAAGATTGGAGCGCAACTTCCTTTTGCTGATTTTGAGGTTAGAATTTGACATGTTTTATTTTCACTTTTATTTAAACTAAAAATTTAAATTGATAGCCTTTCAAGAATTAAAAACGGAATTTGAAAACAGTTTGTTGTTAAGAGCAAATAATTATACCTTTTCAAAATTAAAACTTATTATTACTAAGAAAAAATTTAATTTAATGTGGAGCTAATCCCAATTACTATGCTTTGTTTGACATTTGTTATTTAGCGCAAATCCATTCCGGATACTGTCCAATGTCTTTTGACTTCGTGATGCATACAAAATGTCATCGACATAAACTGCAACGAATGTGAAATGTGTAGCCAGTTTTAAGCCTAGATTTCGTAGCGTTTCGTCCAGCTTTTTATGCCACTGACGTCCTGCCTGTCGAAGTCCATAAAGCGCCTTCATCAGTCGAAACACGTTGTTACCTTCTCTGAGGTTCTTGAGCATTTCTATACCCTTCCTTCCTACTCCATCCTTTTGGTTATTTTCGGTTACTAGCATCTGCAACGCATGCTGAAAATACTCCGGAGGATCCATATATATCTCTTCTTCTAAGTCACCGTTCAAAAAGGCTGAAACTACATCCATCTGGAAAACTGACAAGTTTTCACGAACAACAAGTGCCATTAGAAGTCTGACCGATTCAAGACGGGCCACAGGTGCAAAAGCTTCTTCAAAATCTATTCCTTGACATTGTTAGAGGCCTCTAGCAACAATGTGAGCTTTCATCCTATCCAAGCATCCATCTGATCTCAACTTAATACACAAGACAACTTTGCTCATCACAACAGCTCTGTTCACTGGACGCTTAACAAATTCCCATGTATTGTTTTTTATAAGTCCTCGAAGTTCTTTTTTGATAGCACATAGCCATTCTTTAGCCTCTCCTCCAGACATAGCATCAATTCATAGCTCTCCGATGTCAACCACCTCAAAGGTTTCAACTCCGTCAAGTGGATCCAAATGCGCCTCGTCATCGTCTACATTTCGTTCCTTCTGTTCTTCACCCTTTACGTCTAGCATCAATTGTTCGATTTCATTTTAATTGGTGCTTCGTAGTGCAGATCTCGTTTGGTGTGCCCTTCGATCGATTTTCTGTTGGGATTCAGAAACAGCTTTTGGAACTCCTTTATATTGTGATGTAATCCTTACTACGATCCCAATTCGCTATCACATCTTTCACCAAAATCAATCAACTTTTCTTGACTCTCTAGACCGACCAGTTCGTTTTCGATGGACATGACATCCAATGACAACCTTTTGCTCTTCAGGAACCCACACTCGGTAGCCCTCGGATATTTCAGAGTAACCTACCATGATGCCTTCTCTTGAACGCGGTTCGAACTTTCCTCTGCCAGGAGTTTTGTTAAACACAAATGCTCTTGCTCCGAAGATCTTCAATTGTGTTATGTCCGGTATTCTTTCGTTTTATTCCATTTTTCCTCAGGAACTCATCAATTTCATGGTTTCAAAATTCTTTTCCATTAACGGACATACAATTTTTGATTTTTATTCCAGTTTGCGTCTCTACACGAGCTTTGTAGTCCTTGAAGGCAAAGAACACATCACTCTTCTGTTTCAAAAAGAAAATTTCACACCATCGGCTGCTGCCATCGATAAAGGTGATGAAGTACTTCGATTAACTCAATAATTCCAACAGTGTTGTGCACCTCTTAGCCTTCTTAGGAAACGGCAATGTTAACCTTTTCCCTGAAGACACAAGTCGCATGATAAGTACAGTTTTCTGCCATCGTGAATGTTCAGTCACTAAACTTTTCGGAGACATATCCAACAGATCGGGTGTATTTGGGTGACCAAGCCTGCAATGCCACAACTCGAAACACAATCCTTTTTCATCAACCATGCAAGTTTATGCATTACTATCCTGAACGTAGTAGAGTTCTCCTACTTGATTTGCAACTACGTTGACTTCACCATCGATTGTGCGAACAACTGCTTTCTTCTAAGAGGGGGTGTATTGAAAAAGAAAGAGATCGTTGAGTTAAGCTGTAGTTGGGAAACTACAGCTTTAAAACGAAAATAAATGAAAAAACTGTCGCAACAGGGGTGTATGTGTGGAAAATGATGGGAATGTGGAGATGGATGGACCATTTGGGAATTTTGATGATAAACTGCACAGATTGTTAGAAACAGCCGAATAGGCAAGTGGTGGTTAAAAATAGAATTTAAAAAAGTGAAGTGCGATTTTTTTTGTTAGTTTTCGTGGATATACAAAAAAAGGCAGACGTTTTGTTATCTAAGTGGAAACCGTACTCCTAAATAGAGCTCTTTTTAGGCAGGCACGCGACCGTTTTCTCGAAACCCCATAAGCGCCTAAATTAAGGCACTGTAATTTTTTTTTCAAGGCTTCTGGGTGAAGGAATAAGCTGTAGCTTTAAGGCATTGGGCTTCTCATCCAAATTTTTATAATTTTTGTTTTGTAATTTTTTTTGATATATATATTTTTTTTTTATTAAATTCATAAATTTTTTTCTGTCCTAAAGTTAAGGTTTCAATAATTTGGTTCTATTTTTTTTGATTACAAAATTCTTTAGTTTTTTATTGTTCATTTAGTTTTAAAATAATTGAGATTAATTATTTTTTTTCTTTTTTATTAATTTATTTTTATTTATTAAGTTCTGTTGCGGTTTTAAGTTTGATTTTTTTGTTGTTAATTTTGAAAAAGTTTTAGTCAAATCATTTCAGTTGAATCTTGGTTTAGTATGTTTTCCTAATTCCATGTTACTTATTCAAGCTGATTTTGTTATTTTTGTAATTTTTTTTTATTGAATAAATAAAAAGTTTAAAATGATGATGTACATCACGCCATTCAATGTTTTTTACTGAGCCAATAGAGGCTTAATGGCAATTTAAAGACATTTTCAGGGGGTGAGGAGAGAGCGGCTAAGTCGCTCGGTGGAGAGATGACCTAAAGGCAGCATACAAAGAGTACAGTGGAGAGTCCAATACATCCCGCCACGGACTCATGGTCGAAGGGGTACGGCAATCCTGCCAACATCTGCAGGACAAAGTGCGGTAGGTTTCGTTTGGTGGTGGCTTTAATGTTATTTTGATGTGGTGTAGGTTATTTTTTTGTTGTTGTGAATTTTGGCACGATATGTGTTTTGCTGTAAGGTCCTCGTTTGTCATTGGAACAAGATCCTCCCTAAACCGGCGAGCTGAGCCGTGCCTCATGTATTCGTCTAGGTCTATAATTTCCTACTTGTTTTTTTTTACTTCTTTGTTTGTTTTTTTTTTCAAATCTTTCTAATCCCTAATCCTACCTTCCATTTCAGGTTTCCTTTTCCTATCGTACACCAGTGTCCATCTGTTTCCTTTTGATGTTACCAAAGAACCATGAACCTGAACGGTTTCCTTCCGATCCGCCATCTTTCCTGTTTTCTGCCCGTCCATTTAAATTTAAATTCAAAATTCCTTCTTCTTTCCATATCCAACCATAGATGGCGTTCCACTTCACTTCCTTATCCGATCCTTACCATTTTCTATCCGTTCCCGAACCTAGTGTTGCCATTCCTTTTTCATATCCTATAGTTTCCCTTTCCTGTCATACCCATTTCCTTTTTCTTCTATTTCCTATCTAATCCACTTCCCTTTCCTAAACCTCATGATCCCTAAAACCTTACAACAACATTTCAATAGCTAGAAGTGAGAATTTTATAAAAGCACATAATTATTTTTCAATAAAATAACAATATTAACAGGATTGACTATAGATTTTGGTAAATTATTATTTGTGTGTTTATGAAAAATGGAAGTGGATTTGATTATGGGTCACCCTATTACATAACTCACATCAGAATATCTGTTGAATTATATATTTATTATAATGAAAATTCAAAAACAATTTCAAGAGATGTAAGCTCGAACAGTTATTTAATACGAATTTTGAGAACAAAGAAAATTATAAAGAACTAAGAAGACTTACAGATATTGTCGTTGAAATTAAAAAATCATAGAAACAGTACTACCAATATAGAAGTGTTACCAAATGGCACTGGTTGATTTTAAGGTCTCAACACGCCTTCCTCAAATGGTGCGGTTTACCATGACATTCCGATGTTCCTCATGCATCTATAATGTGACGGTCCAGGCAGTTGTTTCGTGAATTCATTCGCAGGCATCTTTTCAGTTGGTGTGTACACGACAGCCGTTGCAATGTGTTTCGTACGTGAATATCACACTGCGTTCTCTGCTATATGTTTATCTCCTCTGTTATCTGTCCCGACAGTGATTGCAGCCAACTCAGGCAAACCCAATTCGGTCATCAGATTTCCAATTGACTGTAACAGCGATGTCCGGCCTAGTTGCTATCGCCAATACATAAGCGATCCAATTAACTACCGTTAGATTTAATTGACCTGATAGCACTTAAAATCCTATTATCATCCACACAGTTATAAGAAAATAAGCCAGCATCATTTCCTAGCAAGATTAAGTGCACATTCATATTAAGCAGAGAAGGAGCATAAAATGACCGCATAATTTCAGGATTTAGCGAGCAAAAGGATTTGCAGCAAATTGTTGAATAACAAAACCTTACTATTAACATCAACTGTGTATAACATATCATACCAATAAACATATGCAACATTATTTTGAATATCTACAAAGTTAAAAGATCGATATGACCGGTGGCTAAAAAATTTTGGATAACGTATGCTTCTCGTATTAAAATGACAACAACAGAAAATTAAATCGTGAATAAATCCGAAGTCAGCCTAATTTTGTCGTTACATAAAACTTTATTTTTAGAAGTAGTCAAAAATATATCAATTAGTGACGGATTCAACACTGACTGAAAACATGTAGGCCATCGTTTGCTTACAACAAATAGGCCTAATTTTTCACAAAAACAGTTGAAAAGACGTGTTGTTGTATTTTCAACAAGTAGATTTACATTAAAATCACCTCCGACTAGAACATCACAGCACTTAGAATTCAAAACGGAGTAGTGTTTTCAAGTTCATTTAAATTCTCCTCTTTGAATGTACAAGGTGGGCAATACACCACTACTAAAGGGCAAATACAAACACCACCACTCCGAGAGCCACGATCATTTCTAAACAGTTTAAACCCTGAAAAATTTATCAATTGTGAAGAAATAGATTCATTTAACCATGATTCGGATACCATTATAACGTCCAAATTAGAGCTACTTAACATTTGGAAAATGTTAGTGTACTTAGAAGGAATGCTTCCAGCATTAAGGTGACATACATTTTATCCATTATGTGCACTACACAGAACATTGCAAACAGATCTTATGTTATTTGGGTTTGTATCAAGCATAATTTGTATGTATTTTAAAAACTCATCTACCAATGAAAGAAGAAATTCTTTAAACTAAAAATATAAATTAATCGAAATAGTTTCAAGTGTTTTAAAATTTGTTTAATTTTCAATTCAATTTTGAAATTAAATAATTAGCCTCTGTACAAAAAATTCAAATATAAAGTTAAGGCAGTTGTTTTCTTATTTTTTTACTTGTTTCCAATTCTTAATTAACCAAAAACCAATTTAAATTTTATAAACATACATACATACACAACATTATAAAATGTCAACATTGTATGAAGAAATGCATACAGCACCTTCTCCAGCAGCAACAACACCGTCGGCAACTACATCAATGCAAACAGTATCTCCTCGAAGCAACTCAACGTCCTCATATCCCTGCGCAGCAGCACTACCATCCGTCGCAGCAACTGTGTCCATAATTGATTGTAAATGAGGCATACTCGTGACACAAATTGGTTTCTTATCAGCTACCTGTCTGACGCAGACTCTCCCGTACCTGGTAAACACAGAATGAAGTAGTTTTATTTTACGAAGATCATTAGCTTTTCGGAAAAGAGCATGATTCTGTTTTGTAAGGCTTTCATAGGCTCTCACAAATTTGTTGCTATTTCCAAAGCCTAGGTCATGAAGGGTAACTGAACGGGAGCTTGTTTTGTAGAAGTATTTTACTTTCTTCAAAACATAGTTTTTTTCATTTTCGTGCGGAATCTTAACGATGATCGCGCTGGAAGTATTGTTGTTTTTTCTCAATTTTCGTGCAAATTTTTTTGAAAATTTCATAAAGATTTTCATTTCGAGAAGCGGGAATACCGTGTAAAACAAGATCGCAAGCAATATTTTTCCGTGCCAAGGCTTCGATCTGTGCTTTAAATTGAGAGTTATTTTTTTTTTTTATTTATTGACGCTACAGCTCCTTAAGGAGCCAAGGCCTAGTGACTTATACTCTTGGATTCACATTTAAAAATTAAATTGTTTATAGAACCAAGTCGATCACTGAAATCCTTTTCGAATGAAACTATACGGGTTGTAAAGCTTGTTTCAACTTCATCGAGGCGTTCGTTAAAAGATTTTGTGAAAATACTTAATTCCTTTTTTAAAGTTGTTAGAATTGTATCGGTCAGTGTTTTGGTTAAGTCGTTTAACCGAGTCTCTATTTTGTTCCAGAGTTTTGACGAAGAAGACGCTCCTAAAGAAGAACTTAGAGGGAGAGCCGTTGGAGACATCGCTAAGATTGGAGCGCAACTTCCTTTTGCTGATTTTGAGGTTAGAATTTGACATGCTTTATTTTCACTTTTATTTAAACTAAATTGATAGCCTTTCAAGAATTAAAAACGGAATTTGAAAACAGTTTGTTGTTAAGAGCAAATAATTACACCTTTTCAAAATTAAAACTTATTATTACTAAGAAAAAATTTAATTTAATGTGGAGCTAATCACAATTACTATGCTTTGTTTGACATTTGTTATTTAGCGCAAATCCATTCCGGATACTGTCCAATGTCTTTTTACTTCGTGATGCATACAAAAAACTGATACGAATGTGAAGTTTTCTTTGCTTGGCCCATAGTAAAGGCAAGTGTCGTTAGTAGCCAGTTTTAAGCCTAGATTTCGTAGCGTTTCGTCCAGCTTCTTATGCCACTGACGTCCTGCCTGTCGAAGTCCATAAAGCGCCTTCCTCAGTCGAAACACGTTGTTACCTTCTCTGAGGTTCTTGAGCATTTCTATACCCTTCCTTCCTACTCCATCCTTTTGGTTATTTTCGGTTACTAGCATCTGCAACGCATGCTGAAAATACTCCGGAGGATCCATATATATCTCTTCTTCTAAGTCACCGTTCAAGAAGGCTGAAACTACATCCATCTGGAAAACTGACAAGTTTTCACGAACAGCAAGTGCCATTAGAAGTCTGACCGATTGAAGACAGGCCACAGGTGCAAAAGTTTCTTCAAAATCTATTCCTTGACGTTGTGAGAGGCCTCTGGCAACAATGTGAGCTTTCATCTTATCCAAGGATCCATCTGATTTCAACTTAATACACAAGACAACTTTGCTCATCACAACAGCTCTGTTCACTGGACGCTTAACAAATTCCCATGTATTGTTTTTTATAAGTCCTCAAAGTTCTTTTTTGATAGCACATAGCCATTCTTTAGCCTCTCCTCCAGACATAGCATCAATTCATAGCTCTCCGATGTTAACCACCTCAAAGGTTTCAACTCCGTCAAGTGGATCCAAATGCGCCTCGTCATCGTCTACATTTCATTCCTTCTGTTCTTCGTCCTTTACATCTAGCATCAATTGTTCGATTTCATTTTAATTGGTGTTTCGTAGTGCAGATCTCGTTTGGTATGCCCTTCGAACGATGTTCTGTTGGGATTCAGAAACAGCTTTTGGAACTCCTTTATATTGTGATGTAATCCTTACTACGATCTTAATTCGATATCACATCTTTCACCAAAATCAATCAACTTTTCTGACTCTCTAGACCGACCAGTTCGTTTTCGATGGACATGACATCCAATGACAACCTTTTGCTCTTCAGGAACCCACACTCGGTAGCCCTCGGATATTTCAGAGTAACCTACCATGATGCCTTCTCTTGAACGCGGTTCGAACTTTCCTCTGCCAGGAGTTTTGTTAAACACAAATGCTCTTGCTCCGAAGATCTTCAATTGTGTTATGTCCGGTATTCTTCCATTCCAACGCCCAAACGGTGTATGCCCATCCAAACTGGTTGTTGGACATTTATTTCGGAGATGATTTGACGCCGCTATAGCTTCTGCCCAAAAGTTGCCTCAAATGGCCGACTGAATGAGCATGCATCTCGCCATTTCAACTAGCGTTTGATTTTTCGGTTCTGTTATACCATTTTTCTGAGGCTTGTGTGGAACTGTAAGTCGTCGTTTTATTCCATTTTTCCTCAGAAACTCATCAATTTCATGGTTTCGAAATTCTTTTCCATTACCGGACATACAATTTTTGATTTTTATTCCAGTTTGCGTCTCTACACGAGCTTTGTAGTCCTTGAAGGCAAAGAACGCAGTTCTCTTCTGTTTCAAAAAGAAAATTTCACACCATCGGCTACTGCCATCGATAAAGGTGATGAAGTACTTCGATTAACTCAATAATTCCAACAGTGTTGTGCACCTCTTAGACTTCTTAGGAAACGGCAATGTTAACCTATTCCCTGAAGACACAAGTCGCATGATAAGTACAGTTTTCTGCCATCGTGAATGTTCAGTCACTAAACTTTTCGGAGACATATCGAACAGATCGGGTGTATTTGTATGCCACAACTCGAAACACAATCCTTTTTCATCAACCATGCAAGTTTATGCATTACTATCCTGAACGTAGTAGAGTTCTCCTACTTGATTTGCAACTACGTTGACTTCACCATCGACATTTTCAGGGGGTGAGGAGAGAGCGGCTAAGTCACTCGGTGGAGAGATGACCTAAAGGCAGCATACAAAGAGTACAGTGGAGAGTCCGATACATCCCTCCACGGACTCATGGTCGAAGGGGTACGGCAATCCTGCCAACATCTGCAGGACAAAGTGCGGTAGGTTTCGTTTGGTGGTGGCTTTAATGTTATTTTGATGTGGTGTAGGTTATTTTTTTTGTGTTGTGAATTTTGGCACGATATGTGTTTTGCTGTAAGGTCCTCGTTTGTCATTGGAACAAGATCCTCCCTAAACCGGCGAGCTGAGCCGTGCCTCATGTATTTGTCTAGGTCTATAATTTCCTACTTGTTTTTTTTTACTTCTTTGTTTGAATATTAAACCGTTTTTTTCAAATCTTTCTAATCCCTAATCCTACCTCCCATTTCAGGTTTCTTTTTCCTATCGTACACCAGTGTCCATCTGTTTCCTTTTGATGTTACCAAAGAACCATGAACCTGAACGGTTTCCTTCCGATCCGCCATCTTTCCTGTTTTCTGCTGTTTTCCACCTCAAAGGTTTCAACTCCGTCAAGTGGATCCAAATGCGCCTCGTCATCGTCTACATTTCATTCCTTCTGTTCTTCGTCCTTTACATCTAGCATCAATTGTTCGATTTCATTTTAATTGGTGTTTCGTAGTGCAGATCTCGTTTGGTATGCCCTTCGAACGATGTTCTGTTGGGATTCAGAAACAGCTTTTGGAACTCCTATATTGTGATGTAATCCTTACTACGATCTTAATTCGATATCACATCTTTCACCAAAATCAATCAACTTTTCTGACTCTCTAGACCGACCAGTTCGTTTTCGATGGACATGACATCCAATGACAACCTTTTGCTCTTCAGGAACCCACACTCGGTAGCCCTCGGATATTTCAGAGTAACCTACCATGATGCCTTCTCTTGAACGCGGTTCGAACTTTCCTCTGCCAGGAGTTTTGTTAAACACAAATGCTCTTGCTCCGAAGATCTTCAATTGTTTTATGTCCGGTATTCTTCCATTCCAACGCCCAAACGGTGTATGCCCATCCAAACTGGTTGTTGGACATTTATTTCGGAGATGATTTGACGCCGCTATAGCTTCTGCCCAAAAGTTGCCTCAAATGGCCGACTGAATGAGCATGCATCTCGCCATTTCAACTAGCGTTTGATTTTTCGGTTCTGTCATACCATTTTCCTGAGGCTTGTGTGGAACTGTAAGTCGTCGTTTTATTCCATTTTTCCTCAGAAACTCATCAATTTCATGGTTTCGAAATTCTTTTCCATTACCGGACATACAATTTTTGATTTTTATTCCAGTTTGCGTCTCTACACGAGCTTTGTAGTCCTTGAAGGCAAAGAACGCATTTCTCTTCTGTTTCAAAAAGAAAATTTCACACCATCGGCTGCTGCCATCGATAAAGGTGATGAAGTACTTCGATTAACTCAATAATTCCAACAGTGTTGTGCACCTCTTAGACTTCTTAGGAAACGGCAATGTTAACCTTTTCCCTGAAGACACAAGTCGCATGATAAGTACAGTTTTCTGCCATCGTGAATATTCAGTCACTAAACTTTTCGGAGACATATCGAACAGATCGGGTGTATTTGTATGCCACAACTCGAAACACAATCCTTTTTCATCAACCATGCAAGTTTATGCATTACTATCCTGAACGTAGTAGAGTTCTCCTACTTGATTTGCAACTACGTTGACTTCACCATCGATTGTGCGAACAACTGCTGTCTTCTAAGAGGGGGTGTATTGAAAAAGAAAAGAGAACGTTGAGTTAAGCTGTAGTTGGGAAACTACAGCTTTAAAACGAAAATAAATGAAAAAACTGTCGCAACAGGGGTGTATGTGTGGAAAATGATGGGAATGGGGAGATGGATGGACCATTTGGGAATTTTGATGATAAACTGCACAGATTGTTAGAAACAGCCGAATAGGCAAGTGGTGGTTAAAAATAGAATTTAAAAAAGTGAAGTGCGATTTTTTTTGTTAGTTTTCGTGGATATACAAAAAAAGGCAGACGTTTTGTTATCTAAGTGGAAACCGTACTCCTAAATAGAGCTCTTTTTAGGCAGGCACGCGACCGTTTTCTCGAAACCCCATAAGCGCCTAAATTAAGGCGCACTGTAATTTTTTTTTTCAAGGTTTCTGGGTGAAGGAATAAGCTGTAGCTTTAAGGCATTGGGCTTCTCATCCAAATTTTTATAATTTTTGTTTTGTAATTTTTTTTGATATATATATTTTTTTTTTATTAAATTCATAAATTTTTTTCTGTCCTAAAGTTAAGGTTTCGATAATTTGGTTCTATTTTTTTTTTGATTACAAAAAAATCATTTCAGTTGAATCTTGGTTTAGTATGTTTTCCTAATTCCATGTTACTTATTCAAGCTGATTTTGTTATTTTTGTAATTTTTTTTATTGAATAAATAAAAAGTTTAAAATGATGATGTACATCACGCCATTCAATGTTTTTTACTGAGCCAATAGAGGCTTAATGGCAATTTAAAGACATTTTCAGGGGGTGAGGAGAGAGCGGCTAAGTCGTTCGGTGGAGAGATGACCTAAAGGCAGCATACAAAGAGTACAGTGGAGAGTCCGATACATCCCGCCACGGACTCATGGTCGAAGGGGTACGGCAATCCTGCCAACATCTGCAGGACAAAGTGCGGTAGGTTTCGTTTGGTGGTGGCTTTAATGTTATTTTGATGTGGTGTAGGTTATTTTTTTTGTGTTATGAATTTTGGCACGATATGTGTTTTGCTGTAAGGTCCTCGTTTGTCATTGGAACAAGATCCTCCCTAAACCGGCGACCTGAGCCGTGCCTCATGTATTCGTCTAGGTCTATAATTTCCTACTTGTTTTTTTTTACTTCTTTGTTTGAATATTAAACCGTTTTTTTCAAATCTTTCTAATCCCTAATCCTACCTCCCATTTCAGGTTTCTTTTTCCTATCGTACACCAGTGTCCATCTGTTTCCTTTTGATGTTACCAAAGAACCATGAACCTGAACGGTTTCCTTCCGATCCGCCATCTTTCCTGTTTTCTGCCCGTCCATTTAAATTTAAATTCAAAATTCCTTCTGCTCTCCATATCCAACCATAGATGGCGTTCCACTTCACTTCCTTATCCGATCCTTACCATTTTCTATCCGTTCCCGAACCTAGTGTTGCCATTCCTTTTCATATCCTATAGTTTCCCTTTCCTGTCATACCCATTTCCTTTTTCTTCTATTTCCTATCTAATCCACTTCCCTTTCCTAAACCTCATGATCCCTAAATCCTTACAACAACATTTCAATAGCTAGAAGTGAGAATTTTATAAAAGCACATAATAATTTTCAATAAAATAACAATATTAATAGGCTTGACTATAGATTTTGGTAAATTATTATTTGTGTGTTTATGAAAAATGGAAGCGGATTTGATTATGGGTCATCCTATTACATAACTCACATCAGAATATCTGTTGAATTATATATTTATTATAATGAAAATTCAAGAACAATTTCAAGAGATGTAAACTCGAACAGTTATTTAATAAGAATTTTGAGAACAAAGAAAATTATAAAGAACGAAGAAGACTGACAGATATTGTCGTTGAAATTCAAAATTCATAGAAACAGTACTACCAATATAGAAGTGTTACCAAATCGCACTGGTTGATTTTAAGGTCTCAACACGCCTTCCTCAAATGGAGCGGTTTACCATGACATTCCGATGTTCCTCATGCATCTATAATGTGCCGGTCCAGGCAGTTGTTTCGTGAATACATTCGCAGGCATCTTTTCAGTTGGTGTGTACACGACAGCCATCATTCCATCTTGTAATAGCTGACGTACAAAATGGTATCTCGCTGCAATGTGTTTCGTACGTGAATATCACACTGCGTTCTCTGCTATATGTTTATCTCCTCTGTTATCTGTCCCGACAGTGATTGCAGCCAACTCAGGCAAACCCAATTCGGTCATCAGATTTTCAATTGACTGTAACAGCGATGTCCGCCCTGGTTGCTATCGCCAATACATAAGCGATCCAATTAACTACCGTTAGATTTAATTGACCTGATAGCACTTAAAATCCTATTATCATCCACACAGTTATAAGAAAATAAGCCAGCATCATTTCCTAGCAAGATTAAGTGCACATTCATATTAAGCAGAGAAGGAGCATAAAATGACCGCATTAATTCAGGATTTAGCGAGCAAAAGGATTTGCAGCAAATTGTTGAATAACAAAACCTTACTATTAACATCAACTGTGTATAACATATCATACCAATAAACATATGCAACATTATTTTGAATATCTAGAAAGTTAAAAGATCGATATGACCGGTGGCTAAAAAATTTTGGATAACGTATTCTTCTCGTATTAAAATGAAAACAACATAAAATTAAATCGTGAATAAATCCGAAGTCAGCCTAATTTTGTCGTTACATAAAACTTTATTTTTAGAAGTAGTCAAAAATATATCAATTAGTAACGGATTCAACACTGACTGAAAACATGTAGGCCATCGTTTGCTTACAACAAATAGGCCTAATTTTTCACAAAAACAGTTGAAAAGACGTGTTGTTGTATTTTCAACAAGTAGATTTACATTAAAATCACCTCCGACTAGAACATCACAGCACTTAGAATTCAAAACGGATTAAAGTGTTTTCAAGTTCATTTAAATTCTCCTCTTTGAATGTACAAGGTGGGCAATACACCACTACTAAAGGGCAAATACAAACACCACCACTCCGAGAGCCACGATCATTTCTAAACAGTTTAAACCCTAAAAAATGTATCAATTGTGAAGAAATAGATTCATTTAACCATGATTCGGATACCATTATAACGTCCAAATTAGAGCTACTTAACATTTGGAAAATGTTAGTGAACTTAGAAGGAATGCTTCCAGCATTAAGGTGACATACATTTAATCCATTATGTGCACTACACAGAACATTGCAAATAGATCTTATCTTATTTGGGTTTGTCTCAAGCATAATTTGTATGTATTTTAAAAACTCATCTACCAATGAAAGAAGAAATTCCTTAAACTAAAAATATAAATTAATCGAAATAGTTTCAAGTGTTTTAAAATTTGTTTAATTTTCAATTCAATTTTGAAATTAAATAATTAGCCTCGGTACAAAAAATTCAAATATAAAGTTAAGGCAGTTGTTTTCTTATTTTTTTACTTGTTTCCAATTCTTAATTAACCAAAAATCAATTTAAATTTTATAAACATACATACATACACAACATTATAAAATGTCAACATTGTATGAAGAAATGCATACAGCACCTTCTCCAGCAGCAACAACACCGTCGGCAACTACATCAATGCAAACAGTATCTCCTCGAAGCAAGTCAACGTCCTCACATCCCTGCGCAGCAGCACTAACATCCGTCGCAGCAACTGTGTCCATAATTGATTGTAAATGAGGCATACTCGTGACACAAATTGGTTTCTTATCAGCTACCTGTCTGACGTAGACTCTTCCGTACCTGGTAAACACAGAATGAAGTAGTTTTATTTTACGAAGATCATTAGCTTTTCGGAAAAGAACATGATTCTGTTTTGTAAGGCTTTCATAGGCTCTCACAAATTTGTTGCTATTTCCAAAGCCTAGGTCATGAAGGGTAACTGAACGGGAGCTTGTTTTGTAGAAGTATTTTACTTTCTTCAGAACATAGTTTTTTTCATTTTTGTGCGGAATCTTAACGATGATCGCGCTGGAAGTATGGTTGTTTTTTGGTGTAGTGCGAAGCATGTAGTTCAGTCGAGTCGGCGGTATACCAATTTTCGTGCAAAATTATTTGCAAATTTCATAAAGATTTTCATTTCGAGAAGCGGGAATACCGTGTAAAACAAGATCGCAAGCAATATTTTTCCGTGCCAAGGCTTCGATCTGTGCTTTAAATTGAGAGTTAATTTTTTTTTTTTTAATTTATTGACTCTACAGCTCCTTAAGGAGCCAAGGCCTAGTGACTTATACTCTCAACCATACCTGTGTGTGTGTTGTTAATTTGCAAGAATGGAAGGGGCCTACAGTTTACCGCCGAGTCCGAACGGCTACATGAGATGCACTTTTTCGAGACAAATTTTACTCTTGGAGGTTTTGTCAGATCCTCGCAAGAGGCAGTACCCCGGAAAAAAAGTTAGCTATGAGCTGGATTAGAACCCACGCTTATTCGCTTAGCAGTCCGACACACTAACCACTAAGCCACGGGGCACTACTAAATTGAGAGTTGTTTTTTTCAATTATCTGTGCTTTCAGAAGAGGTAGTTCTTTAATAAGTGAATTCATTTCGTGGCAGTGATTTTCAAATCTAACAAGCTTGGATTCACATTTAAAAATTAAATTGTTTATAGAACCAAGTCGATCACTGAAATCCTTTTCGAATGAAACTATACGGGTTGTAAAGCTTGTTTCAATTTCATCGAGGCATTCGTTAAAAGATTTTGTGAAAATACTTAATTCCTTTTTTAAAGTTGTTAGAATTGTATCGGTCAGTGTTTTGGTTAAGTCGTTTAACCGAGTCTCTATTTTGTTCCAGAGTTTTGACGAAGAAGACGCTCCTAAAGAAGAACTTAGAGGGAGAGCCGTTGGAGACATCGCTAAGATTGGAGCGCAACTTCCTTTTGCTGATTTTGAGGTTAGAATTTGACATGTTTTATTTTCACTTTTATTTAAACTAAATTGATAGCCTTTCAAGAATTAAAAACGGAATTTGAAAACAGTTTGTTGTTAAGAGCAAATAATTACACCTTTTCAAAATTAAAACTTATTATTACTAAGAAAAAATTTAATTTAATGTGGAGCTAATCACAATTACTATGCTTTGTTTGACACTTGTTATTTAGCGCAAATCCATTCCGGATACTGTCCAATGTCTTTTGACTTCGTGATGCATACAAAAAACTGCAACGAATGTGAAGTTTTCTTTGCTTGGCCCACAGTAAAGGCAAGTGTCGTTAGTAGCCAGTTTTAAGCCTAGATTTCGTAGCGTTTCGTCCAGCTTTTTATGCCACTGACGTCCTGCCTGTCGCAGTCCATAAAGCGCCTTCCTCAGTCGAAACACGTTGTTACCTTCTCTGAGGTTCTTGAGCATTTCTATACCCTTCCTTCCTACTCCATCTTTTTGGTTATTTTCGGTTACTAGCATCTGCAACGCATGCTGAAAATACTCCGGAGGATCCATATATATCTCTTCTTCTAAGTCACCGTTCAAGAAGGCTGAAACTACATCCATCTGGAAAACTGACAAGTTTTCACGAACAGCAAGTGCCATTAGAAGTCTGACCGATTCAAGACGGGCCACAGGTGCAAAAGTTTCTTCAAAATATATTCCTTGACGTTGTGAGAAGCCTCTGGCAACAATGTGAGCTTTCATCCTATCCAAGGATCCATCTGATTTCAACTTAATACACAAGACAACTTTGCTCATCACAACAGCTCTGTTCACTGGACGCTTAACAAATTCCCATGTATTGTTTTTTATAAGTCCTCGAAGTTCTTTTTTGATAGCACATAGCCATTCTTTAGCCTCTCCTCCAGACATAGCATCAATTCATAGCTCTCCGATGTTAACCACCTCAAAGGTTTCAACTCCGTCAAGTGGATCCAAATGCGCCTCGTCATCGTCTACATTTCGTTCCTTCTGTTCTTCAACCTTTGCATCTAGCATCAATTGTTCGATTTCATTTTAATTGGTGTTTCGTAGTGCAGATCTCGTTTGGTGTGCCCTTCGAACGATTTTCTGTTGGGATTCAGAAACAGCTTTTGGAACTCCTTTATATTGTGATGTAATCCTTACTACGATCCCAATTCGCAAAATCAATCAACTTTTCTTGACTCTCTAGACCGACCAGTTCGTTTTCGATGGACATGACATCCAATGACAACCTTTTGCTCTTCAGGAACCCACACTCGGTAGCCCTCGGATATTTCAGAGTAACCTACCATGATGCCTTCTCTTGAACGCGGTTCGAACTTTCCTCTGCCAGGAGTTTTGTTAAACACAAATGCTCTTGCTCCGAAGATCTTCAATTGTGTTATGTCCAGTATTCTTCCATTCCAACGCCCAAACGGTGTATGCCCATCCAAACTGGTTGTTGGACATCTATTTCGGAGATGATTTGACGCCGCTATAGCTTCTGCCCAAAAGTTGCCTCAAATGGCCGACTGAATGAGCATGCATCTCGCCATTTCAACTAGCGTTCGATTTTTCAGTTCTGTCATACCATTTTTCTGAGGCTTGTGTGGAACTGTAAGTCGTCGTTTTATTCCATTTTTCCTCAGGAACTCATCAATTTCATGGTTTCGAAATTCTTTTCCATTACCGGACACACAATTTTTGATTTTTATTCCAGTTTGCGTGTCTACACGAGCTTTGTAGTCCTTGAAGGCAAAGAACGCATCACTCTTCTGTTTCAAAAAGAAAATTTCACACCATCGGCTGCTGCCATCGATAAAGGTGATGAAGTACTTCGATTAACTCAATAATTCCAACAGTGTTGTGTACCTCTTAGACTTCTTAGGAAACGGCAATGTTAGCCTTTTCCCTGAAGACACAAGTCGCATGATAAGTACAGTTTTCTGCCATCGTGAATGTTCAGTCACTAAACTTTTCGGAGACATATCCAACAGATCGTTTGTATTTGGGTGACCAAGCCTGCAATGTCACAACTCGAAACACAATCCTTTTTCATCAACCATGCAAGTTTATGCATTACTATCCTGAACGTAGTAGAGTTCTCCTACTTGATTTGCAACTACGTTGACTTCACCATCGATTGTGCGAACAACTGCTTTCTTCTAAGAGGGGGTGTATTGAAAAAGAAAAGAGATCGTTGAGATAAGCTGTAGTTGGGAAACTACAGGTTTAAAACGAAAATAAATGAAAAAACTGTCGCAACAGGGGTGTATGGGTGGAAAATGATGGGAATGTGGAGATGGATGGACCATTTGGAAATTTTGATGATAAACCACACAGATTGTTAGAAACAGACGAATAGGCAAGTGGTGGTTAAAAATAGAATTTAAAAAAGTGAAGTGCGATTTTTTTTTTTAGTTTTCGTGGATATACAAAAAAAGGCAGACGTTTTGTTATCTAAGTGGAAACCGTACTCCTAAATAGAGCTCTTTTTAGGCAGACACGCGACCGTTTTCTCGAAACCCCATAAGCGCCTAAATTAAGGCGCACTGTTAATTTTTTTTCAAGGCTCCTGGGTGAAGGAATAAGCTGTAGCTTCAAGGCATTGGGCTTCTTATCCAAATTTTTATAATTTTTGTTTTGTGATTTTTTTTTTGATATATATATTGTTTTTTCATTAAATTCATAAATTTTTTTCTGTCCTAAAGTTAAGGTTTCGATAATTTTGTTCTATTTTTTTTTTGATAACTAAATTCTTTAGTTTTTTATTGTTCATTTAGTTTTAAAATAATTAAGATTAATTAATTTTTTTCTTTTTTATTAATTTATTTTTATTTATTAAGTTCTGTTGCGGTTTTAAGTTTGATTTTTTTTTCTTAATTTTTAAATTAGTTTTAGTCAAATCATTTCAGTTGAATCTTCGATTAGTATGTTTTTCTAATTCCATGTTACTTATTCAAGCTGATTTTGTTATTTTTGTAATTTTTTTTATTGAATAAATAAAAAGTTATAAATGATGATGTACATCACGCCATTCAATGTTTTTTACTGAGCCAATAGAGGCTTAATGGCAATTTAAAGACATTTTCAGGGGGTGAGGAGAGAGCGGCTAAGTCGCTCGGTGGAGAGATGACCTAAAGGCAGCATACAAAGAGTACAGTGGAGAGTCCGATACATCCCGCCACGGACTCATGGTCGAAGGGGTACGGAAATCCTGCCAACATCTGCAGGACAAAGTGTGGTAGGTTTCGTTTGGTGGTGGCTTTAATGTTATTTCTATGTGGTGGAGGCTATTTTTTTTTGTGTTGTGAATTTTGGCACGATATGTGTTTTGCTGTAAGGTCCTCGTTTGTCATTGGAACAAGATCCTCCCCTAAACCGGCGAGCTGAGCCGTGCCTTGCGAGCGTGCCAGGTCCCAATGGCAGATGTCCAGATCCTTCCAATTCCTTCCCCCTTGTTCAGGTTTTCATTTCCTCCTTCGTATCTCTTGGATCTCTTGGTATTAATCTAGGTCTATAATTTCCTACTTGTTTTTTTTTAATTGTTTGTTTGAATATTTAACCGTTTTTTTTCATATCTTTCTAATCCCTAATCCTACTTTCCATTTTAGGTTTCCTTTTCCTATCGTACACCAATTTCCATCTGTTTCCTTTTGATGTTAACAAAGAACCATGAACCTGAACGGTTTCCTTCCGATCCGCCATCTTTCCTGTTTTCTGCCCGTCCATTTAAATTTAAATTCCTTCTCCTTTCCATATCCAACCATAGATGGCGTTCCACTTCCTTATCTGATCCTAACCATTTTCTATCCGTTCCCGAACCTAGTGTTGCCATTCCTTTTCATATCCTATAGTTTCCCTTTCCTGTCATACCCATTTCCTTTTTCTTCTATTTCCTATCTAATCCACTTCCCTTTCCTAAACCTCATGATCCCTAAATCCTTACAACAATGGTGCCCAACGTTGTGTAGTCCTGTCATTCGTCCTTAAATGTATCAGTTTGTATTGGTCCAGATGCCATCACCAGGCAGTTCGTATGTCGTGTTCAGGATCGCTCATGAGAATGCTTGAGCACTTGCGACAAACTAATTGGTGATGCCATCGAGAGCAAGAAAAACTGATGTTCCTTCCTTTTCAGAAAATGACTCAGATTGACTTGTGTCCAATGGTTAGTCAAGCAACTCATATGTCATGATCAGGATCGCTCGTAAGAAAGCCTGATCATTTGCGATGCGTTGTTGGACTTAGTCATTGGACGCAAGACAAATCTGAGATAAAGTGTCTTATTACCATCGCTGCCAAATGCGAAATTCCAGTAAGTCTTCTCATGGGAGGTAAAAGTACCATAGAATCGCGACTGGAATTTCAAATTTGACAACGATGGTAACGTTCTATCCCATTCCCAGTGGAGGTGGTGGCTGGTGCCGGAACCGTTCGTAAGTCTCTTTCAGGATAGCTCTTAGAACGCCTGAAAAATCGCGACGAGCAGTGCGATATAAAATACAATAATACAAAAAAGAGCTAGGCTAGTAGATAATAGTAATAGACTTTAAGATAGTTCCTAATAATTTTTAGTAATAAATCGTATAGTTATTAATAAGGACCTAGAAATTAAGATCAAAATAAGTTAGCATAAGGAAGATAGATAGATAAGGTAGACATAAGATAGTATATAGAACTGATAACAAAAAAAAATATATGATAACTTAAGATAGTAGAATATAAGATAGACCTAAGATAGTAGCTGAGATTGAATATAAATTAAATAAAATAAAAAAAAGAAAGATAATAAAAGAAAATAAAAAAAAAATAAGATTAATAAAATATAGTATTAAGTTAGTTCTTAAGTTAAGTTAAGTATCTGTTGATAAATAAAAAACAATATAAAATAACACAAAAAAAGGTATCAGCTAATTAAAAATAATATTAGGATAGTACATAAGACAAATAGAGAAAAAAAACAAAAACAAAAAAAAAATATTAAATAAAATAAAATAATACAAAAAAGAACTAGGCTAGTGGATAATAGAGGATAGATTTCAGATAGTACCTAAGAATAAGTCTAAGCAGGAGATAGAATATAGAATAAGGACATAGAAATTTAGATTAAATTAAGCTAGTATGAGTAACATAGGTAGATAAGATAGACTTAAGATAGTATCTAAGACAATTTAAAGTAAATAAAAAAAAAAGTACAAAAAAAAAATTAAAAGTAGGCTAGTAAGAAATATAAGCTTTTAGACAGTAGGAATCATAGGTTAATAGGTTATTTTATGTACTTTAAGGGATCAAATTCTAGTAGCATAAGAGTTTATATTTGAAGTTATCTTGTTTTTTTGTGAATAGTAACGTTTTTGTGGCTTGGGCGTAGATTTTAGGATAATTAGTTTCGTAACAACTTTAGTGATTAGAGTATTTATTAGAGAGATTTAAGGTTTAGATCGTTACTGTTTACTTTAGTTTTTTTTATATATATGTACTACCGTTTTTTTCACATTCTTTTATAGGCCACTCATTATTGTATCTTAGGTTATAGGAAAGAAAGAAGTTTTAAAATTTAAGTTGCATTTTTCTTTCATTCAAGTTTATTTTTTTTAGTTCTTACTGTAGTTTTACATATATTTTTAAGGCATATTTTAGATTTTATCTTAGATTAGTTTTACATTTGTCTTCATATTTATATACTTTACATTAGCTAATTTTAAGTTCGATATAGTAAAATTGTTTGTATATTTACAATCTAGATTATGTTTTGGGTTCGATTTTGATGACTGATGAGTAGAGTATCTTTATAATCAGGCCACTGAAAATAAATTAAATTTGTTTGCATTAGTGAAAATAATATCAATCAATAAAGATTTATACCTTGAGTTTCCGTTTAAAGAGTCGTCCTTCATTTTAATTTTGTTGGTCCTTGAGAATTCAGGGTTTATTCCTTCTGGTGGATGAAACCGATAAGAGAAAGGCATATTAGAAAGAGATACTATACGGCTCGAAACCGAGTTATTACTCAATCAATTAGAAATAAATTTTTAAAGACCAGTCGAACTTCAAGTCATAACGACTGGAATTTGAACGCTAGGGTGGAGCAAGCCTCCAAACAAGGAGCTGCTTTGGAAAGCCGTCGTCGAGAAGTTCCTGGAATTTCATCAGAGTTGAGGTCAGCGATCAATGTTGCTGTGGCGGAAGCGTACAAGTCATATAACAATTCAATGAGAGCAGAAATCTCGGAGTCCCTGAAAGTAGAACTAAAATGGAATTTCCTGGAATTCATGGGAGACATTAATCCGACTACTCGCCCGGAGCCAACACTAGAGGAAAGGTCTCCTAAGCCTAGACCAGCACCAATACCTCTAACAAGAAGCAACAGAACAGAGGTCGGGCCACGTTCACGAGAAAGTTCTCGGGGGCATTCGCAACGGTATCCGAATTCTGGACGCGATATTCCTACCGGAAACAATTATGCAGAGGCAACCAGAATGGCGAACTGGGAACAAGGTGGGACAACTGGGGTATACCAGCCGCCTCGTCAGCAGGAGTACGCTCGCTACGAGGGAAATCCTCCCGGTGAGTGTTACCAGCCACCCGTTTACAATCCCCAAACGGAATATGGGACGTCGATTACAGTTGATAAATGGGGATTAAGATTTGAAGGAACGTCCGGTACGCTGACAGTGGAGAATTTTATCTTTCGGGTGGAGATTCTACGAGCCCAATACGGGTGTTCCTGGGGAGAAGTTCTAAGGGATTTTCATTTACTTTTCTAGGGGGCTGCCACAGATTGGAACCGGCAGTATCAGCAGACCCATTATAACCCAGATTGGTCAATGCTTCGGGATGCATTAATGGGCCAATACCGAAATCCGAAGTCTGACTGGGAAGTCATGAGGGATATAATGGATCGCCGGCAAAGTCTCTGGGAGACCTGCGATGAATATTTTGCAGCCATCGGAAAAATAAGGTCTCAGCTCAGGATGCCCGTAACGGAGATGGAGCTCGTACGCATGCTGAAAAAGAACCTGTAGGTTGGTGTATCCCCAGCCAATTTTCATGTTGGATCAGTTGCGAATGGCCTGCCGAGATGCGGAAACGAAGTTTCCGAATCGGGATAGAGAGGGTCCAAGGCAGCAAAGACCACCGGCGAGATACATGGCAAACAAGTTGGAGGTTGAAGATGTCCCAGAATTCCAGGAAGAATTCCTAGCAGCTGTCCAACCACCTGTTATCAGAGCGACAAACAGCCGAAGCCAAGGAGAGCAGAGATCATTGACCTGTTGGAACTGTCGAGCTCCAGGTCATTCCTTCATGGATTGTCCAGCTTCGACCAGGCATATATATTTTGCTTCAGATGCGGTCAGGAGGGGTGATTACTCCTACTCCGGAAAACCGGCAGAGGAGCGTGATTCATCAGGGGGAGTCACGTTCGAATTAGTTTTAAGGGGAGAAGTAAAGGGGGAAAAACATATTAAAAAAATATTAATTAGGGAAAATAAGGAAACTGGAAATAAAAATGTGAAATTGTATGAAATTAGACCTTTGCATATCAGATTAAAAGAAATATGGAAGCAAGAAATAGGATTTTCAGCGCGGGGAAAAGCAAGGTAAAGACGAAAATTTTGAAAACAGGAGAGCGCTTCAACTTAAGAAAAGAAGCGAGGAGAAATATTGTAGCTACAGTCATAGATACCAACACAGACCTCAGACTTTATGCTTAAATTAAAATCGCTTACAAAGAGGTTTTAGGTTTGCTAGACAGTGGGGCGAGCGTGAGTATTTTGGGAAAGAATTGTGATAATTTTATAAAGTCGATAAACGCGAAGGTCTTGCCGTATCTTTCCGATGTTAAAACGGCCGATGGAAAGAAGCAATCCATTATCGAAAAAATCAAAACGAATGTGACATATAAGAATCAGATTCGAGAGATAATGTTTTATTTAGTGCCAAATCTCGACCAAGAACTTTATCTCGGGGTCGATTTTTGGAAGGCTTTTGGCATTGCGCCTATTATAGTGAGTTCTGTCTCGATTCCAGAGGAGAGAGAGGAGAGGTATCGAATGCACACCAGCTATCTTATGAACAGCAGTCCCGATTGGATGCAGTCAAGATGAAGTTTCTGGACTATGATCGCGACGGTCTCGGGAAAACGTCTCTTATGGAGCACGTTATAGATACCGGGGACGCGATTCCGATTCGTTTCTCCAGCGGTACAAGCCCTTTTGTACCAAGAAGTGGATCGAATGTTGGAGCTCGGAGTTATCGAGGGGAGTGAGAGTTCTTGGTGCTCACCGGTTGTACTTATCGAGAAGCCCGGGGAGAATGGAACCACCAAGTATCGTTTCTGCTTGGATTCACGAAAGGTCAATGCGGTGAGTAAGAAGGACGCTAATCCCCTTCCTCATATCGACGGGCTGCTCAGTCGTCTGCCAGACACCTACTTTATTAGTAGTGTTGATCTTAAGGAAGCATTCTGGCAAATACCGTTAGAGAAGGAGAGTAGGGAGAAAACTGCGTTTGTGGTACCGGGAAGACCCTTGTACCAGTTTGCGGGCATGCCCTTCGGGTTGTGTAATGCCACTCAAAGGTTATGTCGTCTAATGGACAAGGTAATTTCTGCACGATTACGGGATCGCGTGTTCGTATATCTTGACGACCTGCTCATAATTGCACCGGACTTCGAGACTCATATCGCCTTGCTGGATGAAGTAGCTGAATGCTTAAGGAAGGCCAATCTCACCATCAACGGTAAACAGTCAAAGTTATGCTTTAAAGAGCTAAAATATTTGGGATTTATCGTTGGTGGTGGAAAGATGAAGACTGATACGGCAAAAATTGAAGCTGTAGTGGATTTCCCAACTCCGAAGAATCCGAGGCAAGTACGTCGGCTGCTTGGTCTAGCAGGATGGTAAAGGCGATTTATTGAGGATTTTTCAACCTTGACTGCACCCTTGACGGACACGCTTAAGAAGAAGAATGTAAAATTTCAGATGACAGAGGAAGCGATAAAGGCTTTTGAACAGTTAAAGTTAGCGTTAACAACCGCTCCGGTTCTTTCACACCCGGATTTCCAGAAGAAATTTCATATTTAGTGCGAGGCTTCTGAATCTGGAATCGGGCCAGTTCTCTTTCAAAAAATGAACAAGACGAGGAATTTCCGATAGCTTATTTTTCCCAAAAATTCAACTCGTGTCAACGTAATTACAGTGTTACCGAGAAAGAGTGTATGGCAGCGGTCATGGCGGTAAAAAAGCTTAGGCCCTATTTCGAGGGTATGGACTTCACTGTCATCACTGATCACTCCAGCCTAAAATGGCTTATGGGGATGAAAGACCTTAACGGTAGATTGGCCCGGTGGAGTTTGGATCTTCAAGCCTTCACCTTCGACATAGAACACCGAAAAGGTTCACTGAAGGTCGTGCCAGATACCCTTTCTCGGGCACACCTAGAGAGTCTTGAGATGGAAGAGGTAGCACCATTGGTCGATCTGGAGTCAGACCAAATTCAGTCAGAAGAATATAAATCTCTGATATCAACCACCTCGAGCAGCTCATGGGGGAATCGCAAAAACCTTGCACCGCGTAAGCAATTCTTCTTCTGGCCGAATATGACAATACAGATCCGACAATATATATCACAATGTGACACCTGCAAGCAGTGCAAAGCCTCCAACCAAACTCTCCGACCACCCATTAGCAATAGCTTTCATACTGACCGACCTTTTCAAAAAATGTAAATTGACTTCTTGGGACCTTACCCAAGATCAAAAAGTGGAAATTCTTTTGTTTTTGTTGTACTTGACCATCTGACAAAGTACGTGTTCTTTAAACCTTTGCATTCAGCGAATACAAGTAACGTTATTAAGTTTTTGAAAATTGAAATATTTGACGCATTCGGAGTACCTCAAGTAATCCATTCTGACAATGGAAAACAATTCACGGCTAAAAAATTTCAAAATTTGCTTCAAAAGTATGGAATTCGTCATTTCAAAACAGCCCACTACGCTCCACAGTCGAACGCCTCAGAGAGAGTTAATAGAACTATATTAGCTGCCATACGTTCATACCTTAAAGACGATCAACGCTACTGGGATGTTAACCTTAGTGACATAGCATGCGCGTTGAGAAGTTCCGTACACTCTTCGACCAGCGTGTCACCATACTTTGCTCTTTTTGGGGTAAATATGATGACACACGGCAAGAGCTACGAGCTTGTCCAGAAGTTGAACGCGGTAGAAGATGGAGAACTATTGACAATCCGACGACTAAGTCGGCTGCAATGCATAAGGGATAAAATTAAAGACAATGTTCTCAAAGCTAACGAGAGAAGTGCTAAAACGTACAATGTACGAAGCCCAGACGTTCGCTATCAGCCGGGGCAAGAGGTTTATCGACGGAATTTTGTCTTGAGCGACTCGTCGAATACCTCTCCTCCACACTTTGCCCAAAGTTCGTCCGATGTCGAATAACGAAATCAATCGACAAGAACATGTACGAGCTGAAAAACCTAAACGGTAAAAAGATAGGCATTTTTCATGCAAAAGACTTAAAGCAATAGAAATCTGTGATAAAACTTCTAGTACCTGAGTTTCATTTAGAAACTGAAAAATGTTCAGTACAAATACTCCCATGACAAAATAAATGACGAATTTCAACCTCGCAACCCAATGTGCAATACTAATTTTACGTGCAATATTTTTTTTTGCGATAGCAAACAAATTTTAAAACTGAACACTATTTTGTTCTACAAATCCGTGCAATATATTTTTTTTTGATAGCAAACAAATTTTAAAACCGAAATTGACTATAAGTATAGCTTTCACTTTAAGATGCCTTTTCATCTTACCATTTTTAATTATGTGCAATATTTACTTTATTTATATTACCCTTATAACTATAAGAAACATATTTAAAAAATAACCCCTGCAAACCGAACTTAACCACTAGTACAACAACTTTTACTTAAGAACCCCTTTCCTCCTTACCATTTTCGATTCTGTGCAATATTCACCTTTATAGCATTAAGAAATATGTTTAGAAACGACCCTTACAAACCGAACACTTAACCTGGTAAAATGACGAAAATTCCATTTTGCTTTCTAAATCCTTATGCTGTGCAATACCTCCTTATGCTGTGCAATACCCAATTCTAGAACAAACCGACCACTTCACAAACCAAACACCAATTCCAAATCAATGTGCAATTTTTTTATAAGAACAATGAGCAACCTAACATAAGTGCAATACTATAATTATGATAGTGCAATATAACTGAATGAAATAATCAACCAAAACAAAAACCTTATTCCCAAAAGAGTATATCTCGCTAAAGAGTCATACAACACTATGCAATGACTAAGCAAACAAAAACTGATCCGAATGTACATAGATGTCTAACTTTCCTGGATTATAGAATGCTTTACATAGATACATGCATGCAAACAAAAGAAAAGAAAAAAAAAAGATTTATCTATAATCCGAAAACGAAACCACCTTGACTTCGCGAACACATATGTATATTTATGTATGTATGTAAATTAAAACATTCAGAAAAATATTTCTTAGCACTTACCCGGTAGACTAGCTGGGAACAGCTACACCCGTGCAGCAGGAAGCAGACAATCCATATTGATATTGCATCTAGGCGAGGTAAGATTTAGGCGTCACAAAGATGAAGGCGCCGTCTGTCCAATGTCAAGCGTTCGATGCTTTAAGTGCCTCAGACATCTCGGAAGCCGGTGGAAAAACTAAAACATATAATACAAACCGGGTAGGCAATTAACTATATAAACTAATTGTTACTTAGGACGGGCAGGAAATGTGACGACGTCTTTTAGCATGCGAATGCATGTAATTTACATATGCCCGGCGTGTTTGTTTTGTGGGTTTCTTCCCCACTGTTGGTCCAAAACAGGAATTGCTTCCACTGTGTTTGGATCGGAGTTCAGACCCAAACCCGGTGCTTTGTTACGAATTCCTGAAAATAAAAGAAAACCAAACGGTTAAGACTAAAACACATTTTTAATAATTGTTACTTATCTATTCTGCTAGCACTCCTAGGACGTAGACTTCTATGTAGACCTCTGCTGGTAGAGACAAAATATGGTCTCATAGAGTAGTCCGTATCCACTTAATCACTCTAATCACCAAGCTGAAATGATAAAAGATGCATTGGGTTATAATGTATGTGCTTTATATAATATATATATATGTTTTTTTTTTACTTACCTATGAACAATACTTTTCTTGCGGGGCAAACATTTTCTCTTCCATAGGATTTTTTTAATGGAGTAGAGTTCGATCCTGCACCAATAGAACACGAGATTAACATGTGCCAAGTCAAACAACAGATTAATATCTTTTATATTTTTTTATTATTCACTGCACACTGACCTTGAATATGCGCGAGGAAATGTTTGGGCCTAAATTTTACGAAAACTCACTACTATAATACACGAAACACGAGCGATTGGACGACTTAATTTGAAAAATTAATTAATAGTAAACAAAAAATTATGATTATGATGACCAAGCCAAGATTCAAAGACAAAAAATAACATGAAAACAGAACTTTTAGGACGTAAACGATAACAATGGGAGGGTTGGGAGTTGGACGCAGAGTAGATTAGATAGCCGATAGGGATACCTAGATTTTATTATAGTTTAGAAAATTTTTGTTTGTGATGTTAGCACGTTGCCCAACCATTCATGTTTTATGTACATAATTATATGACGAATCGGTTAATAATGTTATCCGATGAAGGATTCTGACATGCGGTAAAGCTAGAATTCATGTTGATGTTATTTTTGTCGTGAGTAAAAGATAGCCCACTTTTAGGTAATCCCAGAAATTAGGAAGAAAATTAGATTTGTTGGATTACAGGGAGAGGGGGTGTAT
This sequence comes from Platycheirus rosarum, assembly GCA_963971375.1. Lineage (NCBI taxonomy): Eukaryota > Metazoa > Arthropoda > Insecta > Diptera > Syrphidae > Platycheirus > Platycheirus rosarum. The sequence continues at coordinate 165,664,477 of OZ020507.1, read as the reverse complement.
TAGAAAAAGAAAAGAGATCGTTGAGATAAGCTGTAGTTGGGAAACTACAGCTTTAAAACGAAAATAAATTAAAAAAACTGTACAACAGGGGTGTATGGGTGGAAAATGATGGGAATGTGGAGATGGATGGACCATTTGGGAATTTTGATGATAAACTGCACAGATTGTTAGAAACAGCCGAATAGGCAAGTGGTGGTTAAAGATAGAATTTAAAAAAGTGAAGTGCGATTTTTTTGTTGTTAGTTTTCGTGGATATACAAAAAAAAGGCAGACAAGACATCATTTTTTTCGCAAGGAGGAAAAGAGGACCCTATAAGGAAAGAAGGAAGGAGGAATACAAAAATAGATTAAAACTATAAAAAGGGGTGAGTGAAATTACCTTTTTCTTCTGGGAGGGTATATTTGATATGTAATTTAAATTGAAAAGGAGATTAAAGGGTTCGCCATCTTTTGGTATTGCGGTCGCCGACGCAAGGATACGCATCGTCGGGACCGCAAGTTTTTTTGCTGGGCCTAGGAAATTCAACAAAGGATTGTTGCAAGGCGACAGTGGAGCCCTAAGAAACTAACCTTCGTTTCTTTTTTTTGTGGACATCCGTTGATGAATGCCGATATTTTTTGTTTGTTTCTTTTAGTTATTTTTGGCGTGATTTCTTTTAGTTGTTTTTTTGTTCTATGGCTTTTAATTAACTTCTTTAAATGTGTTAAATGTTGTGAAGGACAAAAAAAATAAAAAAGGAAAATCGGGAAGAACAAGAGGAAGATTCCCTTTCTTTGTATTTTTTAAGAAGCTAAGGTGGTACTTCACTCCGGTTACTTGCGGGACGTACGTGGACAAACTGCCGTTTTGTTATCTAAGTGGAAACCGTACTCCTAAATAGAGCTCTTTTTAGGCAGGCACGCGACCGTTTTCTCGAAACCCCATAAGCGCCTAAATTAAGGCGCACTGTAATTTTTTTTTCAAGGCTCCTGGGTGAAGGAATAAGCTGTAGCTTCGAGGCATTGGGCTTCTCATCCAAATTTTTATAATTTTTGTTTTGTGATTTTTTTTATATATATATTGTTTTTTTATTAAATTCATAAATTTTTTTCTGTCCTAAAGTTATGGTTTCGATAATTTGGTTCTATTTTTTTTTATTACAAAATTCTTTAGTTTTTTATTGTTCATTTAGTTTTAAAATAATTGAGATTCATTATTTTTTTTCTTTTTTATTAATTTATTTTTATTTATTAAGTTCTGTTGCGGTTTTAAGTTTAATTTTTTTGTTGTTAATTTTGAAAAAGTTTTAGTCAAATCATTTCAGTTGAATCTTGGTTTAGTATGTTTTCCTAATTCCATGTTACTTATTCAAGCTGATTTTGTTATTTTTGTAATTTTTTTTATTGAATAAATAAAATGTTTTAAATGATGATGTACATCACGCCATTCAATGTTTTTTACTGAGCCAGTAGAGGCTTAATGGCAATTCAAAGACATTTTCAGGGGGTGAGGAGAGAGCGGCTAAGTCGCTCGGTGGAGAGATGACGGAGAGATGACCTAAAGGCAGCATACAAAGAGTACAGTGGAGAGTCCGATACATCCCGCCACGGACTCATGGTCGAAGGGGTACGGCAATCCTGCCAACATCTGCAGGACAAAGTGTGGTAGGTTTCGTTTGGTGGTGGCTTTAATGTTATTTCTATGTGGTGTAGGTTATTTTTTTTGTGTTGTGAATTTTGGCACGATATGTGTTTTGCTGTAAGGTCCTCGTTTGTCATTGGAACAAGATCCTCCCTAAACCAGCGAGCTGAGCCGTGCCTCATGTATTCGTCTAGGTCTATAATTTCCTACTTGTTTTTTTTTACTTCTTTGTTTGAATATTTAACGGTTTTTTTCAAATCTTTCTAATCCCTAATCCTACCTTCCATTTCAGGTTTCCTTTTCCTATCGTACATCAGTGTCCTTCTGTTTCCTTTTGATGTTACCAAAGAACCATGAACCTGAACGGTTTCCTTCCGATCCGCCATCTTTCCTGTGTTCTGCCCGTCCATTTAAATTTAAATTCAAAATTCCTTCTTCTTTCCATATCCAACCATAGATGGCGTTCCACTTCACTTCCTTATCCGATCCTTACCATTTTCCAACGGTTCCCGAACCTAGTGTTGCCATTCCTTTTCATATCCTATAGTTTCCCTTTCCTGTCATACCCATTTCCTTTTTCTTATATTTCCTATCTAATCCACTTCCCTTTCCTAAACCTCATGATCCCTAAATCCTTAAAACAACATTTCAATAGCTAGAAGTGAGAATTTTATAAAAACACATAATAATTTTCAATAAAATAACAACATTAATAGGATTGACTATAGATTTTGGTAAATTATTATTTGTGTGTTTATGAAAAATGGAAGTGGATTTGATTATGGGTCATCCTATTACATAACTCACATCAGAATATCTGTTGAATTATATATTTATTATAATGAAAATTCCAGAACAATTTCAAGAGATGTAAGCTCGAACAGTTATTTAATTAGAATTTTGAGAACAGAGAAAATTATAAAGAACGAAGAAGACTGACAGATATTGTCGTTGAAATTCAAAATTCATAGAAACAGTACTACCAATATAGAAGTGTTACCAAATCGCACTGGTTGATTTTAAGGTCTCAACACGCCTTCCTCAAATATAGCGGTTTACCATGACATTAAGATGTTCCTCATGCATCTATAATGTGCCGGTCGAGGCAGTTGTTTCGTGAATACATTCGCAGGCATCTTTTCAGTTGGTGTGTACACGACAGCCATCATTCCATCTTGTAATAGCTGACGTACAAAATGGTATCTCGTTGCAATGTGTTTCGTACGTGAATATCACACTGCGTTCTCTGCTATATGTTTATCTCCTCTGTTATCTGTCCCGACAGTGATTGCAGCCAACTCAGGCAAACCCAATTCGGTCATCAGATTTTCAATTGACTGTAACAGCGATGTCCGCCCTGGTTGCTATCGCCAATACATAAGCGATCCAATTAACTACCGTTAGATTTAATTGACCTGATAGCACTTAAAATCCTATTATCATCCACACAGTTATAAGAAAATAAGCCAGCATCATTTCCTAGCAAGATTAAGTGCACATTCATATTAAGCAGAGAAGGAGCATTAAATGACCGCATTAATTCAGGATTTAGCGAGCAAAAGGATTTGCAGCAAATTGTTGAATAACAAAACCTTACTATTAACATAAACTGTGTATAACATATCATACCAATAAACATATGCAACATTATTTTGAATATCTACAAAGTTAAAAGATCGATATGACCGGTGGCTAAAAAATTTTGGATAACGTATGCTTCTCGTATTAAAATGAAAACAACAGAAAATTAAATCGTGAATAAATTCGAAGTCAGCCTAATTTTGTCGTTACATAAAACTTTATTTTTAGAAGTAGTCAAAAATATATCAATTAGTGACGGATTCAACACTGACTGAAAACATGTGGGCGATCGTTTGCTTACAACAAATAGGCCTAATTTTTCACAAAAACAGTTGAAAAGACGTGTTGTTGTATTTTCAACAAGTAGATTTACATTAAAATCACCTCCGACTAGAACATTACAGCACTTAGAATTCAAAACGGAGTAGTGTTTTTTGAAGTTCATTTAAATTCTCCTCTTTGAATGTACAAGGTGGGAAATACACCACTACTAAAGGGCAAATACAAACACCACCACTTCGAGAGCCACGATCATTTCTAAACAGTTTAAACCCTAAAAAATGTATCAATTGTGAAGAAATAGATTTATTTAACCATGATTCGGATACCATTATAACGTCCAAATTAGAGCTACTTAACATTTGGAAAATGTTAGTGAACTTAGAAGGAATGCTTCCAGCATTAAGGTGACATACATTTACTCCATTATGTGCACTACACAGAACATTGCAAATAGATCTTATGTTATTTGGGTTTGTATCAAGCATAATTTGTATGTATTTTAAAAACTCATCTACCAATGAAAGAAGAAATTCTTTAAACTAAAAATATAAATTAATCGAAATAGTTTCAAGTGTTTTAAAATTTGTTTAATTTTCAATTCAATTTTGAAATTAAATAATTAGCCTCTGTACAAAAAATTCAAATATAAAGTTAAGGCAGTTGTTTTCTTATTTTTTTACTTGTTTCCAATTCTTAATTAACCAAAAATCTATTTAAATTTTATAAACATACATACATACACAACATTATAAAATGTCAACATTGTATGAAGAAATGCATACAGCACCTTCTCCAGCAGCAACAACACCGTCGGCAACTACATCAATGCAAACAGTATCTCCTCGAAGCAACTCAACGTCCTCATATCCCTGCGCAGCAGCACTACCATCCGTCGCAGCAACTGTGTCCATAATTGATTGTAAATGAGGCATACTCGTGACACAAATTGGTTTCTTATCAGCTACCTGTCTGACGCAGACTCTCCCGTACCTGGTAAACACAGAATGAAGTAGTTTTATTTTACGAAGATCATTAGCTTTTCGGAAAAGAGCATGATTCTGTTTTGTAAGGCTTTCATAGGCTTTCACAAATTTGTTGCTATTTCCAAAGCCTTACTTATACTTTCTTCAGAACATTGTTTTTTCATTTTCGTGCGGAATCTTAACGATGATCGCGCTGGAAGTATTGTTGTTTTTTGGTGTAATGCGAAGCATGTAGTTCAGTCGAGTTGGCGGTATACCAATTTTCGTGCAAATTTTTTTTAAAATTTCATAAAGATTTTCATTTCGAGAATCGGGAATACCGTGTAAAACAAGATCGCAAGCAATATTTTTCCGTGCCAAGGCTTCGATCTGTGCTTTAAATTGAGGGTTAATTTTTTTTTTTTAATTTATTGACGCTACAGCTCCTTAAGGAGCCAAGGCCTAGTGACTTATACTCTCAACCATACCTCTGTGTGTGTTGTTAATTTGCAAGAATGGAAGGGACCTACAGTTTACCGCCGAGTCTGAACGGCTACATGAGATGCACTTTTTCGAGACAAATTTTACTCTTGGAGGTTTTGTCAGATCCTCGCAAGAGGCAGTACCCCGGAAAAAAAGTTAGCAATGAGCTGGATTAGAACCCACGCTTATTCGCTTAGCAGTCCGACACACTAACCACTAAGCCACGGGGCACTACTAAATTGAGAGTTGTCGTTTTCAATTATCATGAAGAGGTAGTTCTTCAATAAGTGAATTCATTTCGTGGCAGTGATTTTCAAATCTAACAAGCTTGGATTCACATTTAAAAATTAAATTGTTTATAGAACCAAGTCGATCACTGAAATCCTTTTCGAATGAAACATCGCTAAGATTGGAGCGCAACTTCCTTTTGCTGATTTTGAGGTTAGAATTTGACATGTTTTATTTTCACTTTTATTTAAACTTAATTGATAGCCTTTCAAGAATTAAAAACGGAACTTGAAAACAGTTTGTTGTTAAGAGCAAATAATTACACCTTTTCAAAGTTAAAACTTATTAATACTAAGAAAAAAATTAATTTAATGTGGAGTTAATCACAATTACTATGCTTTGTTTGACATTTGTTATTTAGCGCAAATCCATTCCGGATACTGTCCAATGTCTTTTGACTTCGTGATGCATACAAAATGTCATCGACATAAACTGCAACGAATGTGAAGTTTTCTTTGCTTGGCCCATAGTAAAGGCAAGTGTCGTTAGTAGCCAGTTTTAAGCCTAGATTTCGTAGCGTTTCGTCCAGCTTTTTATGCCACTGACGTCCTGCCTGCCGAAGTCCATAAAGCGCCTTCCTCAGTCGAAACACGTTGTTACCTTCTCTGAGGTTCTTGAACATTTCTATACCCTTCCTTCCTACTCCATCTTTTTGGTTATTTTCGGTTACTAGCATCTGCAACGCATGCTGAAAATACTCTGGAGGATCCATATATATCTCTTCTTCTAAGTCACTGTTCAAGAAGGCTGAAACTACATCCATCTGGAAAACTGACAAGTTTTCACGAACAGCAAGTGCCATTAGAAGTCTGACCGATTCAAGACGGGCCACAGGTGCAAAAGTTTCTTCAAAATATATTCCTTGACGTTGGCAACAATGTGAGCTTTCATCCTATCCAAGGATCCATCTGATTTCAACTTAATACACAAGACAACTTTGCTCATCACAACAGCTCTGTTCACTGGACGCTTAACAAATTCCCATGTATTGTTTTTTATAAGTCCTCGAAGTTCTTTTTTGATAGCACATAGCCATTCTTTAGCCTCTCCTCCAGACATAGCATCAATTTATAGCTCTCCGATGTTAACCACCTCAAAGGTTTCAACTCTGTCAAGTGGATTCAAATGCGCCTCGTCATCGTCGTCATTTCGTTCCTTCTGTTCTTCATCCTTTACGTCTAGCATCAATTGTTCGATTTCATTTTAATTGGTGTTTCGTAGTGCAGATCTCGTTTGGTGTGCCCTTCGAACGATTTTCTGTTGGGATTCAGAAACAGCTTTTGGAACTCCTTTATATTGTGATGTAATCCTTACTACGATCCCAATTCGCAAAATCAATCAACTTTTCTTGACTCTCTAGACCGACCAGTTCGTTTTCGATGGACATGACATCCAATGACAACCTTTTGCTCTTCAGGAACCCACACTCGGTAGCCCTCGGATATTTCAGAGTAACCTACCATGATGCCTTCTCTTGAACGCGGTTCGAACTTTCCTCTGCCAGGAGTTTTGTTAAACACAAATGCTCTTGCTCCGAAGATCTTCAATTGTGTTATGTCCGGTATTCTTCCATTCCAACGCCCAAACGGTGTATGCCCTTCCAAACTGGTTGTTGGACATCTATTTCGGAGATGATTTGACGCCGCTATAGCTTCTGCCCAAAAGTTGCCTCAAATGGCCGACTGAATGAGCATGCATCTCGCCATTTCAACTAGCGTTCGATTTTTCGGTTCTGCCATACCATTTTTCTGAGGCTTGTGTGGAACTGTAAGTCGTCGTTTTATTCCATTTTTCCTCAGGAACTCATCAATTTCATGGTTTCGAAATTCTTTTCCATTAACGGACATACAATTTTTGATTTTTATTCTAGTTTGCGTCTCTAAACGAGCTTTGTAGTCCTTGAAGGCAAAGAACGCATCACTCTTCTGTTTCAAAAAGAAAATTTCACACATAAAGGTGATGAAGTACTTCGATTAACTCAATAATTCCAACAGTGTTGTGCACCTCTTAGACTTCTTAGGAAACGGCAATGTTAACCTTTTCCCTGAAGACACAAGTCGCATGATAAGTACAGTTTTCTGCCATCGTGAATGTTCAGTCACTAAACTTTTTGGAGACATATCCAACAGATCGGGTGTATTTGGGTGACCAAGCCTGCAATGCCACAACTCGAAACACAATCGTTTTTCATCAACCATGCAAGTTTGTGCATTACTATCCTGAACGTAGTAGAGTTCTCCTACTTCATTTGCAACTACGTTGACTTCACCATCGATTGTGCGAACAACTGCTTTCTTCTTATCGAAATTGATAGTATTTCCATGGTCCGTTATCCTCGCAACAAAAAGAAGGTTAGTTCTTAAGTTCTTTACTAATAATGTGTTTTCGAGGCTTACTGACTTTTCAGATGTCTCGTCTGTAGTGACAATCCCAGCAGTTCCTTTTGCATCCACATTTACACAAGCATCGTTCGCCAACAACAACTTCCCTTGTAACGTCGAAGGAGGTGAAACAAACAAACTTTCATCATTGCACATATGTGACGTGCAGCCACTATCGAAGCACCATCGCCCTGCATCAGTACCCTTGATAATTCCCAATGCTTGATCTTCCACTTCAGCTGTGTGGAAGGTACTTTCTGCTTTGTTTCATTCTCCTTTCGATTAGCTTTGCATTTTCTTATATTCAGGACAGTCCGAAGTCTTGTGTCCAACTTGATGACATCCGTAGCAATTGTACTTGAATGTTCTGTCTCTCTCAATTGCATGGCCGTAGTTCTTGTCGTGTGGTGTACCTCGTTCAAATTTTGATTTGCTTTGACATGCGCTTCGGCGTATATACATGGTTTCAGTATCAGTATACTCCTTTCTTTGGTTTTGCTCATCGTGTTTTTCGAGAATTTTCTCCCTCAGTACTTCAGGTTTTGGCAAATTGTCGTGCGATTCCAATTCAAAACTTGGTGGTAGTCCATTCCATACACTTAGGCTGTGAAACTGCGTCGAAAAATTCCATTAAATTCTTTCGCAGATCGTAGCCTTCTTGCATTTTATAAGTTGCCACACGTTTGAGCAACGTCGCTTTTTTGACTGGTGAAGTGAAGTCGGATTTCAATCGTTCCTAGACATTTTTCGGGGTGTCCAGTCCTTCCACAAGCCGCAGTAGACTCGGATCAATGGCGATGATCAGATCTGCCTTCGCTTCTGCTTCTTCATCCAGCCATTTTTGCATTTCGTTCTTGGACTGTTCCTCTTTTTCATTTACTACAGGTTTCTGTGCTGCTCCGCTGATGTGCAACTTGTGATTTGTCACAAGGGGAGAATCTTGCTATTAAACAACACAAATAATTATTTTCGTTTGTTAAGTTTTTATTGTGTTCATTGCGTTTTGTTTAATTATTTCTTTTTAAATTTATTTTGAAATAATTTTTAATTAGTTTTCTTTTTAAAATACCTGTGGATCTCAAAATTTTCCATGCGCGCTGACAATTTGTGTGAATCGTAAAATGTGCTTTAAATATAGCATAACTAACTTATAGTATTTTTGGGGCGGTTACATTTATTTTGTATTTGTATTTGTTGACTTCAAATCATAGTATATTAAGACATAATGTCGTTTTTGCTATACTTTTACATAGTGGTTAATGATTTAGTTACAATTACATATAATAAAATGTACCAATATAAAATTATAAATAAAAATAAAAAATGATAATAATTACATTGAAAGAGAGAAAAATATTGATAATGAAAGTAAGATTTAAAAATTAACTAACTATTAATGATTTTGGCTTCTCAAATAAACCTTTAAGAGATTTTGAAAGGAATTGTAGCAGGGAATTCCAGAGATCAACTGAAAGTGGTCCTGAAAGAGTTAAATTTCAGGACGGCTTTACGACGCTGCATGAATACCCCTAATGTCGAAAACTTATAGTAAATTTATGGGAAGCAATTAGTGTGTACTCTTTTGATCTTATAGTTAGTTAGTTAGTTAGTTAGTTAGTTGGTTAAGTTTATTTTTTTTATTCAAATTATAAAAATTACAATAGTTAATGAATAAATAAAGTGTGGCCTTGGTTAGAAACCGTCTGCTAGATGCCAACTCATTTGTTTTTAATGTTTGTCTAATTAAATAAAAAAAAATTTAAAATTGTATTTGAATTTATAAAGTGTAGAAATACAAATTAGAATTCAGAAATGACGTTATTAATATATAATGAGTAGGTATTTTAATATAATAAATTTTACATGTATATATGTATATGCATAATGCTTGCTGGGACAAGAATAGATTATAATCTACAAAATCTTTTCGATACCTTGTGGTTTCAATGCAGAATTGGGCAAAGAGTTTCCAGTTCTTTCCATTTAAAATGCAAGTCACTTCTTTTTCGTTTAATATGGGTTTTTGAAAAAATATACAAATCGTAATCCTTTTAGAATGGGACAAACGGATAGAAAATGGTAAGATGTTTCCTGTTCTTGCAAAATACATAATGAACAAAATGTTCTTCGGTCAGTAAAATACGGTCGATAATTTAAATCAAGAAGCTCTTCCCTAATTCGGAAAATGTTAGAGATTTCAAAAAGGTTTTTTGATGAAAAACCGTAGTAATTTTGCTACCTGGTCATACTACTGACAGCCCCAAACTTGAGATCCATACGTCATTATCGATCTTAGAGCAGCTTTAAAAACTTTGAATTTAACGTGTTGGTATATGCAACATTCCTGTTCCTAAACCGAATTTTCAAGGTTGAGTTTATTGCGGCCATTGATGTTTTAAGCTTCATCTGGAAGTGTTTTTTGGTTTAAGATTTGGAGTAAGTATAAAACCTATGTAGTTGTACTCGTCAACAACTTCGATGTTTTCTCCATTCAATACCCAGTTTTCATTTCTACAATGCCTTCCCCATCTTGACCTAAAAATCATAACTTTAGATTTTGTAGTATTTATCACTAAGTTCCACAATTTGCAATGCCTATTTAATTTGTTTATCATGAGCTGCAGACTTTCCGGTGAATCTGCAAATAGCACTAAGTCATCGGAATATAGGAGACATTTCATGGTAATTCCTGCAACTCGAATACCGTTAGGCAAGACTTCCACTATATCGTTTATAAATAATGCAAAAAGCAGTGGAGATAACAAGCATCACTGCCGCACTCCGATTATAGTTTTAAACCATTCAGACATCTTTTCACCATCCCATACCGCTGACAAGGTGTTCTCATATAATTTTTTTAAAACATGTAGAATTTTGGACGATATTCCGAGGATGCTCAATTTATAAAACAGTGCTCCACGATTAATACTGTCAAAGGTCACTTTTGAATCAATAAATATAGTATATATATGTTTCGTATAGCAAAAAGGTGGTCAATCGTTGAGTAGCCTGCACGAAAACCAGCTTGAAACTGACTAATTTCTTTCACCCAAACTTCAAGCCTATTTAAGATGAGCTCAGTAAAAAAATTGGCAATAACATTCATGCAGGAGATGCCCCTATAGTTTTCAACATTATTTATGTCACCCTTTTTGTGTATTGGAAAAAATATTGATTTTTTTAAAGCTGTGTGGCACTTCAGCTGTATGTAATATTTGGAAATAAGTCTTACCCAGATTTTCTAAAAACGTATTGTATCTCATATAAGTTTATGCCCTGATCTAACACGCTTAAATTCACTAAGTTTTCAGCAAAATGCACTGGTTCTGGAATAATTGTAGGATTTAAAAGATTCTTAAAATAATAAGCTAGTATGTTGGCATGCAAATTTTTGCCTATCTTAATTTTATCTTCGTTTAGTTCTCTTACAAACTTCCAAAATTGACCCGAATCCCTAACACAATTTAAATTCTTTACAATGCCCGAAAAGTACCATTTTTTTAGTCTTACAAAGTTATTTGTAGTACGTGTTGGCTTGAGCATAAGATTTACGAAAAAAAATCAATTTCGCATCTTTGCTAGTTTTAAGAGTTTGACTCTAGCTTTCTTACAATCTTTGTCGAACCATTTTACTCTCCAATAAAAATATATTGAAACAACAACAACTATTGCTAGTTGTTTGTTGTTGTTTTTTTTGTGGAGTTTTCTTGAATAAAATGCAATTTAAAGGTTTAGTGTCCTTTACTCCAATATGTGCGTTTCGCCCAAGCATGAACTGTGGGCTCATCAGTTAGACCGTTCATGCTCTTCTAAGACGCACAAAAAAGGTCGATGTTTATCGACTCTTAAGAAAACCCATTGCAATAAGCAAAGGTGAATTATATTGATTTAGGGAACTTTGGTTAAAGTTGGGCACCTAAATTTGTTTGTTTTGCTCGTGGACCAGCAAATTCAATAAAAATATATTGAAACAACAACAACTATTGCTAGTTGTTTGTTGTTGTTTTTTTTTGTGGAGTTTTCTTGAATAAAATTCAATTTAAAGGTTTAGTGTCCTTTACTCCAATATGTGCGTTTCGCCCAAGCATGAACGGTGGGCTCATCAGTTAGACCGTTCATGCTCTTCTAAGACGCACAAAAAAGGTCGATGTTTATCGACTCTTAATAAAACCCATTGCAATAAGCAAAGGTGAATTATATTGATTTAGGGAACTTTGGTTAAAGTTGGGCACCTAAATTTGGTTGTTTTACTCGTGGACCAGCAAATTCAATAAAAATATATTGAAACAACAACAACTATTCCTAGTTGTTTGTTGTTGTTTTTTTTTTGTGGAGTTTTCTTGAATAAAATTCAATTTAAAGGTTAAGTGTCCTTTACTCCAATATGTGCGTTTCGCCCAAGCATGAACGGTGGGCTCATCAGTTAGACCGTTCATGCTCTTCTAAGACGCACAAAAAAGGTCGATGTTTATCGACTCTTAATAAAACCCATTACAATAATCAAAGGTGAATTATATTGATTTAGGGAACTTTGGTTAAAGTTGGGCACCTAAATTTGGTTGTTTTGCTCGTGGACCAGCAAATTCAATAATAATTTTACTCTCCGTTAAAGATGCTGCATTTTCAATAGCATTGATGAAAAATTCAATTTGCCGATTAATACTTTCATGGATTAAATCAGTTTGCATAATAAGTTCGAACAACTTCACATGATAACACTATACACAGATCTCTGAGAGTGAACAGACGTGTTCGATTATTACTGTCCGGCATATATTTAAGATAAACCAAATATTGTATTTTAGCTCTTCGTAAATGAAAAATATAAGAAGAAACTATTTAATACTAATTAAATTCAATATTTATTAAACATAAAGAAATTAAAAATTAAGATTTTTTACAAATGTATAAGGTTCGTGAGTAATAGGCTTTAAACTAGTGAGTATGACTGTACTCCGTCGTGACTGCAAATCGAATGCAAAGTAATTCCGTTCTTAATTCAAGTTGAAGATGATCTGCTGACTGCTACGGGATTTTATGTACAGTTGTCATTTAATCCGCAAGAGGATTAAGTTATTTACTAATGATGCTCGTGTCATTATGTATTTTGTGTTCAGAGTCGCTGATGCTGATTTATTGTAGTGTTGCTACATTACTCCCCCTCTAGTGTGAGGGCATGGGTAAGCGCAGCTTAACTAATCTGCCGGAACGCGTTCTTAGTGCTCGTTACGATGGGTTACTTGGAGCTCTTGCTTCTGAATCGGCTGTGACACATGCAGACTTCAGGCGATCAATTGAAATGTTTTGAACGGTACCATCGATGTTGACTTTATAATACTTTTTGTATTTCTTAATTACCAGGAATGGTCCATTAAATGGAGGTTGAAGTGGCTTTCGTACTGCGTCTACGCGAACAAAGACATGTGTGCAAGTCTCCGAGGATGGTTGAGTAAAAAACAGTCTTGATGAATTATGATGAACTGGGTCCACGAGACAGTATTTTTTTTTAGCGATTGCGAAAGCTTTGCAACAAAGTCGTTGTCGTTCCCCTGGCATTTTCGTTTTGAAAGCTGACTTCAATGAGCGGTGCCAATGTTCAATCATCCCGTTCGCTTGGGGGTGATATGCGGTGGTTTTCAGATGACGAACGCCCAGAATGTTGTTGAGTTGACGAAACAAACTAGACTCAAACTGCCGCCCACGATCTGTTGTTATCTGAGATGGGACTCCGTAACGAGATATCCAGCCACTTATGAAAGCTTTAGCCACGGTCTCTGCTATGATGTCAGCAACGGGTATAGCATCTGGCTAACGAGTTGCTCGATCGATGATTGTTAATAAATACGAATATCCATTTGACGGGGGTAATGGACCAACTAGATCCATGTGAAGGTATTCGAATCGTTCTGATGGCTCAGTGTACAACTGCAAAGGTGACTTGTTGTGTACTTGAATTTTGCATCGCTGACACACAATGCAATGTTTTACGAAGTGCATACAATCTTTACGCATCATGGACCAAACATAACGTTGTTGTAAGAGCTTGAAAGTCGCTCGATTTCCAAGATGTGCCAGGTTGTGAATGTTTGCTAAAACGGTATTGCGAAACTTTTTAGTGACGAATGGTCGAATGTACATACCTGAGACATCGCATATTAATGTGGTTGCTGTTTCGGTGTTTTTTACTGTTTTCAGAACAAGAGATGTGTTGTTGTTTGAAAGTAAACCTTGTAACTCTGGATCATTTAGTTGGTCTTTTTCCAGTTCTTTGAGGGCGATAACATCGTTTTTTCTTACTACTTGAATTCTTGAAAGCCAATCCGGGACGATGTTGTCTTTACCTGACACGTGACGTATATCAGTAGAGAATTGGCTGATAAAATCCAGATAACGAGCTTGCCTGGGTTAAGCTTTGTCCGCTTTTTGACGAAAAGCGTAGACCAAAGGCTTGTCGTCCGTTAGCATGATGAAATCTCTGCCCTCCAGAAAAGGACGAAAATGTTTGATGGTTTCGTATATGGCTAATAACTCTCGGTCGTATGTTGAGAAAGTCCTTTGAGAATCTGAGAGCTTTTTGGAAAAGAAAGCTAGCGGTTTTGTTTCTTTGTCTATCGTCTGATTAAGAACGGAACCTAAGGCGAAATCCGATGCGTCCACTGCCAAAAAGATTTTGGAATTAGCAGTGGGATGAACTAAAAGAGTGGCTTTGCAAAGGGCTTCTTTGTACTCCAAGAATGCTGCCTCGGAGTCACGGGTCCACTTAATCAGTCGTTTATCGTTCTTCACGTTCCCTTCGATTAGTTTTTGGAGGCGATCCTGGATTATAGCTGCGTTCGGAATAAACCTCCGGTAGAAGTTAATCATTGCTATGAATCGACGAAGGTCCTTGGCTATCTTCGGCTTTTCGAAAACTTGAATGGCTGCAACTTTACTTGGCAATGGTTTGATTCCTGCGGGCGTTACAAGATGACCTAAAAATTGAACCTCTGACTTTCCCCAAACGCACTTCGATAAGTTGACAGTAAGGCCATATTCACGCAGCCTGGTGAAGATGGTTTTCAAGTGAATTTTGTGTTCTTCAACTGATACGAAATCAAGGCCACGCAACACCTCGTCGATCATCCGCTGAAACGTTTGCGCTGCGTTTTTGAGGCCTTCTGTCATGAAGTAGAATTCCCATAGTCCAAAAGGAGTAGTAATCGCCGTTTTTGGTACATCAGTTGGTTCCACTGGCACTTGATGGTAGGCCTTTTCGAGGTCGATGGTGCTGAAAACTTTTTTTCCATGGCAAATGTTGACAAAATCCTGCACGTGGGCGATGGAATATTTGTCTGGAACTGTGTTGTCGTTAAGTCGCCTGTAATCACCACACGGTCGCCATGTGTTGTCTTTTTTTAGCAAAGGAGATGACTTTTGGAAGGTTTGCAAATACCTTGTTCCAAAAACTGTTGAAATATGGCTTTGGCGTTTGGAGTTTTTCCTGTCCGTAGACGTTGATTTCAGAGCCATTTGCAGCATACAATCGGAAACTGTTCGATTGATTATTCGTAGAGGAGAAAAGACGCTTCTTCGGTGGTACAATAGATACGTCTGTCCCGGTATCTATTAGAAAGTTACGTCCGGTGGTTTTATCATAAACGAAAAGGCAAGCTGAGGAAGCACCGAGTTCATTCGCCTTTATTTGAACTCGGCTTTCTAGTTTTCCGTCGTGAAGCTGCATGGTGGTCGGCATTAAGTCGCTTTTGATCCAAATTTCTTATGGAACCAACAATAGGATTTACTATCAGAACCGCGATGACGGGAGTCTCCTTGTCTAGAACGCGATGGAGTACGATCTCGTCGGACACGTTGTTCCAGCAACTGAAAACGTCTGCAAATGTCATCCATTTGTGCTGAAAGCCTGGCTAGTGGCGAAGGTGAAGGGTGTTCTCTCCCGGCGTTGGTCTGTGATCTGGATGTAGCCGCTGACACCACGTTCGTAGTTTCCATAATTCTATCAGCCATTTTTGCCACCTTGTCGAGTGTTTCGTCGCTCCAGGGGGACAGTATTTGTTGCAGGTTCATCGGGAGGCAGCCCAACCACAATGTTGCAAAGAATTTATCCTCAAAGTTTTCTCCAGCAAGGTTTCTCATTTCCTCAAGAAGTCGAGAAGGTTTTTTGTCGCCTAATTCCATCTGCGAAAGACGTTTTTTTTATCTTATCGTGGTCACTTGGAGTAAATTCTTTGATGAGCTGAGTTTTGAGGGCCTTATATTTGTCTGAAGCAGATGGTTGTCGTAAAAATCCACGAATTTTTTCCGCTACCGTTTGATTAAGCTGTGAGACTACAATGTGGTACATTGTTGGGCGGATGTGATTCGATTTACAGCAAACTGCAATTCAAGAAGGAAAAACCATAGCTCTGGATCAGATGTAAAAAATTCTTGAGATTTGATGCGACTGGAATTGATTACGTGCGAAGACTCGGACGTTTGAGTTTCGCCATTTGTGTGATCACTGGCTGTGTTTTCTGTCTTTTCATCGTCATTGTATTTTTTGTCATCCATTTAGCAAACAGAAAAGAAAAAAATTTGTTTTCGTCAGGGGTCACCAATTTAGCTCTTCGTAAATGAAAAATATAAGAAGAAACTATTTAATACTTATTAAATTCAATATTTATTAAACATAAAGAAATTAAAAACTAAGATTTTTTACAAATGTATAAGGTTCGTGAGTAATAGGCTTTAAACTAGTGAGTATGACTGTACTCCGTCGTGACTGCAAATCGAATGCAAAGTAATTCCGTTCTTAATTCAATTTGAAGATGATCTGCTGACTGCTACGGGATTGGATGTACAGTTGTCATTTAATCCGCAAGAGGATTAAGTTATTTACTAATGATGCTCGTGTCATTATGTATTTTGTTTTCAGAGTTGCTCATGCTGATTACTGTAGTGTTGCTACAGTATCAATAAAGATACAAAGTCCAAGTTTGAAAAAATAACGACCTCAGTCCCAACGATTAAAAAAAATCCTTAAAATCAAAGTGCGAGTCATAAATAAATAAGAATTAAAATTCTTAAAATATTTTTTTTTCCTTCTTATTTGATTCGGTCACGCGCCTTTTTTCTTTGTATCGGCATCAAGAGAACGTTTTTCTCATCTCTCTACAATTATGGTTGGAAGCGGTAGAATTACACACTCAGAGAAAGAGAAACCAAAAGTGGCTACCTCCGCAACATGCAAAATAACCGATAGAAAAAAGTCTGCTAATCCTGCAGCAAATCCATCCACACCTGCAACAATTAAAATAATAGCAGCAACTTTAACTCCAACAACCACCGTCACCAACTCACACCCAACTTCAATTCCAACAACCACCGTCGTCAACGTTCCCACCACCATCATCACTACAACCGAGACCGAAACAACTGCCACCACATCCAACGCCATCCATCTGACTTACACCAATTACACTGCAACCAAAAAAATAGAAAACGAATCCACTTCACCTACAACAACAATGTCTTGTTCCGAGATGGAAAGCCTCATTAAAAACCTCACCGCTGATATCTTCAACCAAATATCCAGGGAAATAAAAGATCTTCGGATAGATTTCACTTAACGTTTCGAACAAATCCAAAAGAACTTTGCCTCCCACGTCAGAAAAACCGAAACGACGATCGAGGCCTTTAAAGGACAAATCGCAAAAATGGAATCTCACCACTTGGACGTTATAAATGATTTGAAGGAAGATCTGGCTGATCTGCAACACCGATGTGATGCTTACGAACGTAAGGAGGTTGCATCAGATGCTATTCTGCTTGGCATCCCACAGCTGCCAAATAAAGATTTTAAATCCACTCTAAACAGCATATGCTACACAGTGGATTGTGTTCCTCCTACACTGAAAGCTGCTTTTCGACTTCAACACAAAAATAACAACAGTATACATGATCCTCCCATTATACTAAAATTCAGCTCCCCACATGACAGGAACACTGTATTAAAGTCTGTCGCTCTCTATCACAAAGCAAACAAAAGACCTTTGCATTTAGAAAACACCAGAGTAAGGGTGCAAGGAAAAGAACTTCATAATATTTACTTACATGCAAACTTGACTTCCAAAAATCGCTCTTACTTCCAACAAGCTATGCACCTCAAACGCCGAGGTGTTCTTTCCACAGTGTACACACGCTCTGGTTTGATCTTTGTTAAAGAGAGTGTCGAAGGAGAGATCATTCATATCAACAACGATACAACAATGAAAGCCATCTATGCTAATCCTTTTAGATTTCTCTAAAGTGTTTGACATGGTAAATCATTCTGTTCTTTTACATAAATTACGTCAAAAATTTAATTTATCCTCTGTCGCTATTAAACTCATTTCATCGTTTCTTAGCCATAGAAAGCAGGCCGTATGTTTGAATAATAGTTTATCACAGTTCCTACCTATACAACAAGGAGTTCCCCAAGGATCAATTTTGTCCCCACTTCTTTTCTCGTTGTACATAAATGAAGCAGCGTTCATCATAACCCAGGCCTCCAAACACTTTTATGCCGACGATATTCAAATCTACAGAAGTTGTCGTTTAGGACTAATCAAAACTGCGCTTCCATTCTTAATCAAGAATTAAATAAGATATCCAATTGGGCTTTGAGTAACGGGTTGGTTCTCGATCCGAACAAATGTAAATGTCTAGTTATTTCTAGAAAAGAGCTAGATTTGTCATATTTTCCCTCCATAATACTAAACGGAACTACGCTTGAATTTGTCAACACATGTAGAAACCTTGGAATAGTATTCACCAGAACCATGACTTGGAGTGATCATATTAATTCTTTAGTGGGTAAAGCTTATGGGACGCTAAGAACTTTATGGACTGCTCAGGAATTCACGGCACGTCAAACAAGAATAGTACTCGCGAAGACCATGGTGATACCACTTCTAACTTATGGGTGCGAAATATTTTATAACTGCGATGTAAACAGTAAAAATAAATTAAATGTGGCTTTTAACGCACTATACGCTATATTCATGGCTTAAGAAGGTATGATCATGTTTCACATTTGCAGCAGAGCCTCCTTAAAATGTCGTTCAACAATTTCGTCAAATTTCGTACATTGATCCTACTCTTAAAAATCCTAAAATCTCATCAACCCAATTATTTGTTTGAAAAACTTCGGTTTCCAGTGTCAAATAGATTAACATACATAATATTACATCGCTTTACATGTCTGACCTCCGAGAGACAATTTTTTATAGCTGCTTGTCGCCTCTGGAACTCACTCCCTTCTTATTTACGATACACCAGTGACATCCATACATTTCAAAGTAATCTCAATAGTTTCTTCTCAAATCAAAGCAACTAACTTCTTTCTAACCCCCTTCAAATCAAAACTATGTAGCTTTCTTCGTCTATCTCTTTCACCCTGACACCCTTCTTTTTATTTCTTTTCATGATCTTTATCTTATCTTATCTTACTCATTTTTAAATTAATATTTCTTTCAATTATAATAAACTTAATAAAATATCGTCTCTAAAGCCAAATTTAATATTTTATTATATTTTTCCTTTACATTGCTATACATACTACGAAATTTTCTCTTATTTTTTGTATTTTTTTTTCTTTTCTCTCTCTATTTGTTAATTGTTACTTATTATGTATATTCACAAACTTTCACCCACCTAAAAGATGTAAATAATCTTAATGTGCAAGTTTATAAGCAAATAAAATAAACTAAAACTAAACTAAACTTAACATTCTTTTACCTCTTCTCTCCAACACAGCCTAGGCAAAAGTCTTATTACATTTGCTGGTCTATCATTTTTAATTGTTATAGTTACTATGATGGGCATATGGTCTGAAAAAGTTAATTTGCCAACATTAAAATCTAAAATTTTCTCGAACCAATTGCCGGATACTCGGCAATAGTCCGCCACAGAAGCGCCAGCACCTCCAACGAAGGTCAGCTCCCCTAAAGTGTCCCCGTTAATTGAACCGTTCAGTATATAAATGTGGAAATTTCTGGTGAAGTAGAAGATCTTTTTGCACTAATTTAAACCTCAATATTCAATGTTTTCTTCTCAACTTTATTTGTTGTATATTTAAAGAGCGGTATTTGATATTTTAAACTTAATTTGATTTTGTAAACTTGTTTATTCTTAAAATAAGACTTTTTAATAGAGCTCCACAAACTAAGATGTCACTTGGTATTCTTCCAGAGTTGCCATCTTTCTTTCGATCTTATATATGAGTGATTTATATTGGTCCTGATCCCTTTTCATTCAAATTTGCAGATGCAGATGCATGTAAAGCCTAGTTTAATTTTCCAAATCCACTATCCTATTCCACCACCTACTGCATCATTTGAAATTGCAAAATTAAGAAAAAAAATTGTTAGAACCACAAATTTGATCATTAATGCAAAAGTACGTATCTCCGTTTAATAAAACAATAACTTTTTGTTAAATATAGGCAAAGAACTAAAATTAAAACATTTTAAAGCGCCACCGTGAACTAAAATCAAAACACACAAATTGGCAAGTCACTGTCTACGTTACAGAAAAAAATCAAAATTTTTATTTGACAGCACGGCGCAGCGAAATCTTGTTTCTAGCATTCTTGTAGGTTACCTCTCAAAATTCGAAGCAAAAGAGAAACACAGTCAGTTGTTCATTACTTGTTCCTTCAAAAGGAAAAGAATCCGACGAATTTAATGGGTACGTTCACGAACGGATAGGATACCTTGCTTTTGTTTTAATTAACATGGTAAAACAGCTGTTTTCCAGATTTAAGAACATATGGAAACAGAGAGAAAATCCAGTGGTATTATAAAATTTGCTGGTTACTTTTCTAAACACGTGAACAGCTGACAGTTTTTCTCTTTTGCTTCGAATTCTAAGGGGTAACATATCTGGTTAAAATTGATCGTTCACAAAAAAGAAAAAAAAAAAGCATGGTAATACTACGTTTTCATTAGAATCGAAATTACTTTTTACTTATGATTATAGGTACCTTGAAGGTAAGTTTAGGATTCGTGAATATAAAAAAGTGAGATAAAAATCAAACATGAAATAACGATCATAAGGTTCGTTCGATGTTCCCCGCCGCAGTGCGAACTGGGGAATGTCAGTGCATTTCGTTTAGCTGTAAGATATTGCACTCCAAATTTGTAAAATAAAATTTGTTTTAAACTTCTACCACCAAGCACCAACAGCTGATTTGATTTTTGACAGCACTGATTTCTTACACCGACCAAAAACCTGGGGCGTGAGAGTGTGCATTCAGTGCGTGCTCGGGGTTGACATCGAACACAGTGCAAAAACACTGGGGCGAAAAAAGTTTCACATAAAACACCTCAGTGCGAATCCAGTGTACACCAGTGCGCCCCAGGGCAGACATCGAACAAAGCTATAGAGTAGCCAAGAAATGTCTGTCTGCCAGTCTATTATTTGTTCAATTGTGATTCAATTGTTTTCAAATAAGGTGTGTTCGACTTCACATTACATAAATTTCAACCTAATTTCATCGAAATTAGGTGGAAAGGAGATGATTTCGAAATTTGATTTTGTATGGGAAATGAGATGATTTTGAATCAAATTTGGAAATTTGATACGAAATTAGCTCATTTGGGCTAATGAAAACGTAGTATAACCTATCCAAAAGATACGTTCGTGAACGTACGCAATGATATCTTTGGATTTTCTCTCTGTTTTCTTATGTCTCTTCAATTCACAGTACACATATTAAAGGTAATATCTTTAGCCTTTTCATTTTTGCTCACTTCTGCGCATCTGTCAAAATAAAGAAAAATGGCGGCCGCTGGAGACAACTAATGGCTAAAACACAATCATGCCTTAAGCAGCGATCACAGGCAGACAAGACAATGTGACAATACTCAATTGTCTTGAACGGGGTTGGATGATGTCGATATTTTCCTCAGAGATAGCTCGGCAGGCTAGCTCGGAGGGAAATATTATGACAATTGTCTTGTTCAGTTGTTGAACAATTATTGTCTTGCCTCATTGTCTTGGCCTCTGCATTGTCCCATGTGAACCCCGCTTTAGCTTCGGTTTCGCTTGACGTTTACAAGTTTAACCATAGGAAATCAATACATCCTATCACAATTTCGCTTTGGCTTTGATGTTACGTTTGGTTCGTGTACAATATAAGGTAACGTGACTCAAACGTAAAGCTTAAGTAGAAATTGGTTGAACTTTTGCTCGCTTTGACAGAAAAAGCAAAAACAAAAACCGAAATTTAGAAAATATCATTCAAAGCGGTCACAAAGGGTGTGAAATGTAAAGTGACGAAGCGAAAGCTGAAGCGTGATTGTGTTTTAGCCATAATTGTGTTTTATGTTAAATATTACATAGATCTTGTGTTTTTTTGTAAAGCGATTTGTGTTAAAAGTGTTTAAGGCTACAAACATTATAAATAATTTAATAAAAATATAACAAAAAAACAATTAATAAATATGAGGTGTGCAGTATTTGGTTGCAACTCCAACAACAACAAGAAAAACTCAAAAATAAAAATAATTTTTTTCATGTCTATGTAGGATTCTTCCTACATAGACACACAGTAAGTAATATATTTATTAAAAAAATGTATTTTGTTATAAACTGGTTTTTGGTTCTTAGGTTAAAAACAAGAGAAATTTCCAGGCAGAAACGGAAAAATTGGAAGAAGAGACAGCTTATGAAAACAATGGGAAGCAAATTCACCAAAGGCCAACTAAAAAAAATTGAACGCCCAACAAAAAGAATGCGGTGGTAAGAAGAAGACATTGCCAATGCGATAACTGTGCATGCTGCAGTTCCCCGGGCCTACCGACTGCTCCTGAAAAAAGGCTTTCCATTCCCAGCAGTCATAACATTGCAAAAATGGTGTGCCAAAATAGAATTATACCCGGGTATAACTACCTGCGTTCTTCACATCATCAAAAAAGTTGATATGGAGCCTTTTGACAAAATCTGCGTGTTATCAAGGAAAAAATATGCTACGACAAAAAGAAGGATGAAACCTTAAAGGCAGCAAAATACGTCCAAGTTGCGATAATACGTGGTTTGTTTGGGAATTGGAAGCAGCCAATCTTTTACGATTTCGACCGAAAAATGACCGAGTCGTTACTGTTCAGCATTATCAATGCCGTTCAAAGCTGTGGATTCGAAGTTGTTGCAATGGTTTGTGACTTAGGAGGAACAAACCAAGGATTGCTTAAACAACTCAACATCTCAGTTCAGCAATCCTTCTTTCCTTATCCAGCTGACGCAGCGAAAAATATGTATGTCTTCGCCGATGTACCTCATCTGCTGAAATTGACAAGCAACCATTTTATCGACAGCGGTGGTTTCATTATGGATAAGAAGCTTATTCATAAAGGAATAATACAGGAGCTTGTATCTCAAACAAACGACAAGTCTAATCTGTCTGTGGCGTACAAAATCTCAGCGTCAAATCTAAATGTAAGAGGCACAGAACGTCAAAAGGTGAAACTAGCTGCAAAACTTTGTTCGCATACCATCTCGCAAGCATTGATCCGCGCTGGCAATTTGGGAGTGTTAACGTCCGAAAATTTGCTCAAGTGCTCAGATTTTTTTCAGCAGGTTTGTATAAACATAATTATTGTTTTGAAAATTGTTTAATAAAATTTGAATTAAATGCATCTTAGGTATAAGATTGGTTCGACTGCCTTAATGTAAGATCTCCGTTCAAAAACAGCCGGGAACAAGTTCAGGGTTTTAGTCTTTCGGAGTCACTACAATTTGGAGTAATTGGGCCCTATTGGGATTAAAATTCCCTGGGAAACATTTCCCATATTGGGAAATTTGGTATCGGGAATAATCTTCGAAAGTTCCTTTCGGAATTTTAAGCGATCGTGAATGGGAAAATTATCTGTCATTTTGTTAATCAAAACTGCGCTTCCATTCTTAACCAAGAATTAAATAAGATATCCAATTGGGCTTTGAGTAACGGGTTGGTTCTCGATCCGAACAAATGTAAATGTCTAGTTATTTCTAGAAAAGAGCTAGATTTGTCATATTTTCCCTCCATAATACTAAACGGAACTACGCTTGAATTTGTCAACACATGTAGAAACCTTGGAATAGTATTCACCAGAACCATGACTTGGAGTGATCATATTAATTCTTTAGTGGGTAAAGCTTATGGGACGCTAAGAACTTTATGGACTGCTCAGGAATTCACGCCACGTCAAACAAGAATAGTACTCGCGAAGACCATGGTGATACCACTTCTAACTTATGGGTGCGAAATATTTTATAACTGCGATGTAAACAGTAAAAATAAATTAAATGTGGCTTTTAACGCACTATACGCTATATTCATGGCTTAAGAAGGTATGATCATGTTTCACATTTGCAGCAGAGCCTCCTTAAAATGTCGTTCAACAATTTCGTCAAATTTCGTACATTGATCCTACTCTTAAAAATCCTAAAATCTCATCAACCCAATTATTTGTTTGAAAAACTCCGGTTTCCAGTGTCAAATAGATTAACATACATAATATTACATCGCTTTACATGTCTGACCTCCGAGAGACAATTTTTTATAGCTGCTTGTCGCCTCTGGAACTCACTCCCTTCTTATTTACGATACACCAGTGACATCCATACATTTCAAAGTAATCTCAATAGTTTCTTCTCAAATCAAAGCAACTAACTTCTTTCTAACCCCCTTCAAATCAAAACTATGTAGCTTTCTTCGTCTATCTCTTTCACCCTGACACCCTTCTTTTTATTTCTTTTCATGATCTTTATCTTATCTTATCTTACTCATTTTTAAATTAATATTTCTTTCAATTATAATAAACTTAATAAAATATCGTCTCTAAAGCCAAATTTAATATTTTATTATATTTTTCCTTTACATTGCTATACATACTACGAAATGTTCTCTTATTTTTTGTATTTTTTTTTTCTTTTCTCTCTCTATTTGTTAATTGTTACTTATTATGTATATTCACAAACTTTCACCCACCTAAAAGAGGTAAATAATCTTAATGTGCAAGTTTATAAGCAAATAAAATAAACTAAAACTAAACTAAACTTAACATTCTTTTACCTCTTCTCTCCAACACAGCCTAGGCAAAAGTCTTATTACATTTTCTGGTCTATCATTTTTAATTGTTATAGTTACTATGATGGGCATATGGTCTGAAAAAGTTAATTTGCCAACATTAAAATCTAAAATTTTCTCGAACCAATTGCCGGATACTCGGCAATAGTCCGCCACAGAAGCGCCAGCACCTCCAACGAAGGTCAGCTCCCCTAAAGTGTCCCCGTTAATTGAACCGTTCAGTATATAAATGTGGAAATTTCTGGTGAAGTAGAAGATCTTTTTGCACTAATTTACACCTCAATATTCAATGTTTTCTTCTCAACTTTATTTGTTGTATATTTAAAGAGCGGTATTTGATATTTTAAACTTAATTTGATTTTGTAAACTTGTTTATTCTTAAAATAAGACTTTTTAATAGAGCTCCACAAACTAAGATGTCACTTGGTATTCTTCCAGAGTTGCCATCTTTCTTTCGATCTTATTTATTCAAATTTGCAGATGCAGATGCATGTAAAGCCTAGTTTAATTTTCCAAATCCACTATCCTATTCCACCACCTACTGCATCATTTGAAATTGCAAAATTAAGAAAAAAAAATTGTTAGAACCACAAATTTGATCATTAATGCAAAAGTACGTATCTCCGTTTAATAAAACAATAACTTTTTGTTAAATATAGGCAAAGAACTAAAATTAAAACATTTTAAAGCGCCACCGTGAACTAAAATCAAAACACACAAATTGGCAAGTCACTGTCTACGTTACAGAAAAAAATCAAAATTTTTATTTGACAGCACGGCGCAGCGAAATCTTGTTTCTAGCATTCTTGTAGGTTACCTCTCAAAATTCGAAGCAAAAGAGAAACACAGTCAGTTGTTCATTACTTGTTCCTTCAAAAGGAAAAGAATCCGACGAATTTAATGGGTACGTTCACGAACGGATAGGATACCTTGCTTTTGTTTTAATTAACATGGTAAAACAGCTGTTTTCCAGATTTAAGAACATATGGAAACAGAGAGAAAATCCAGTGGTGTTATAAAATTTGCTGGTTACTTTTCTAAACACGTGAACAGCTGACAGTTTTTCTCTTTTGCTTCGAATTCTAAGGGGTAACATATCTGGTTAAAATTGATCGTTCACAAAAAAGAAAAAAAAACATGGTAATACTACGTTTTCATTAGAATCGAAATTACTTTTTACTTATGATTATAGGTACCTTGATGGCAAGTTTAGGATTCGTGAATATAAAAAAGTGAGATAAAAATCAAACATGAAATAACGATCATAAGGTTTGTTCGATGTTCCCCGCCGCAGTGCGAACTGGGGAATGTCAGTGCATTTCGTTTAGCTGTCAGATATTGCACTCCAAATTTGTAAAATAAAATTTGTTTTAAACTTCTACCACCAAGCACCAACAGCTGATTTGAATTTTGACAGCACTGATTTCTTACACCGACCAAAAACCTGGGGCGTGAGAGTGTGCATTCAGTGCGTGCTCGGGGTTGACATCGAACACAGTGCAAAAACACTGGGGCGAAAAAAGTGTCACATAAAACACCTCAGTGCGAATCCAGTGTACACCAGTGCGCCCCAGAACAAAGCTATAGAGTAGCCAAGAAATGTCTGTCTGCCAGTCTATTATTTGTTCAATTGTGATTCAATTGTTTTCAAATAAGGTGTGTTCGACTTCACATTACATAAATTTCAACCTAATTTCATCGAAATTAGGTGGAAATGAGATGATTTCGAAATTTGATTTTGTATGGGAAATGAGATGATTTTGAATCAAATTTGGAAATTTGATACGAAATTAGCTCATTTGGGCTAATGAAAACGTAGTATAACCTATCCAAAAGATACGTTCGTGAACGTACGCAATGATATCTTTGGATTTTCTCTCTGTTTTCTTATGTCTCTTCAATTCACAGTACACATATTAAAGGTAATATCTTTAGCCTTTTCATTTTTACTCACTTCTGCGCATCTGTCAAAATAAAGAAAAATGGCGGCCGCTGGAGACAACTAATGGCTAAAACACAATCATGCCTTAAGCAGCGTTCACAGGCAGACAAGACAATGTGACAATACTCAATTGTCTTGAACGGGGTTGGATGATGTCGATATTTTCCTCAGAGATAGCTCGGCAGGCTAGCTCGGAGGGAAATATTATGACAATTGTCTTGTCCAGTCGTTGAACAATTATTGTCTTGCCTCATTGTCTTGGCCTCTGCATTGTCCCATGTGAACCCCGCTTTAGCTTCGGTTTCGCCTGACGTTTACAAGTTTAACCATAGGAAATCAATACATCCTATCACAATTTCGCTTTGGCTTTGATGTTACGTTTGGTTCGTGTACAATATAAGGTAACGTGACTCAAACGTAAAGCTTAAGTAGAAATTGGTTGAACTTTTGCTCGCTTTGACAGAAAAAGCAAAAACAAAAACCGAAATTTAGAAAATATCATTCAAAGCGGTCACAAAGGGTGTGAAATGTAAAGTGACGAAGCGAAAGCTGAAGCGTGATTGTGTTTTAGCCATAATTGTGTTTTATGTTAAATATTACATAGATCTCGTGTTTTTTTGTAAAGCGATTTGTGTTAAAAGTGTTTAAGGCTACAAACATTATAAATAATTTAATAAAAATATAACAAAAAACCAATTAATAAATATGAGGTGTGCAGTATTTGGTTGCAACTCCAACAACAACAAGAAAAACTCAAAAATAAAAATAATTTTTTTCATGTCTATGTAGGATTCTTCCTACATAGACACACAGTAAGTAATATATTTATTAAAAAAATGTATTTTGTTATAAACTGGTTTTTGGTTCTTAGGTTAAAAACAAGAGAAATTTCCAGACAGAAACGGAAAAATTGGAAGAAGAGACAGCTTATGAAAACAATGGGAAGCAAATTCACCAAAGGCCAACTAAAAAAAATTGAACGCCCAACAAAAAGAATGCGGTGGTAAGAAGAAGACATTGCCAATGCGATAACTGTGCATGCTGCAGTTCCCCGGGCCTACCGACTGCTCCTGAAAAAAGGCTTTCCATTCCCAGCAGTCATAACATTGCAAAAATGGTGTGCCAAAATAGAATTATACCCGGGTATAACTACCTGCGTTCTTCACATCATCAAAAAAGTTGATATGGAGCCTTTTGACAAAATCTGCGTGCTATCAAGGAAAAAATATGCTACGACAAAAAGAAGGATGAAACCTTAAAGGCAGCAAAATACGTCCAAGTTGCGATAATACGTGGTTTGTTTGGGAATTGGAAGCAGCCAATCTTTTACGATTTCGAACGAAAAATGACCGAGTCGTTACTGTTCAGCATTATCAATGCCGTTCAAAGCTGTGGATTCGAAGTTGTTGCAATGGTTTGTGACTTAGGAGGAACAAACCAAGGATTGCTTAAACAACTCAACATCTCAGTTCAGCAATCCTTCTTTCCTTATCCAGCTGACGCAGCGAAAAATATGTATGTCTTCGCCGATGTACCTCATCTGCTGAAATTGACAAGCAACCATTTTATCGACAGCGGTGGTTTCATTATGGATAAGAAGCTTATTCATAAAGGAATAATACAGGAGCTTGTATCTCAAACAAACGACAAGTCTAATCTGTCTGTGGCGTACAAAATCTCAGCGTCAAATCTAAATGTAAGAGGCACAGAACGTCAAAAGGTGAAACTAGCTGCAAAACTTTGTTCGCATACCATCTCGCAAGCATTGATCCGCGCTGGCAATTTGGGAGTGTTAACGTCCGAAAATTTGCTCAAGTGCTCAGAATTTTTTCAGCAGGTTTGTATAAACATAATTATTGTTTTGAAAATTGTTTAATAAAATTTGAATTAAATGCATCTTAGGTATAAGATTGGTTCGACTGCCTTAATGTAAGATCTCCGTTCAAAGACAGCCGGGAACAAGTTCAGGGTTTAAGTCTTTCGGAGTCACTACAATTTGGAGTAATTGGGCCCTATTGGGATTAAAATTCCCTGGGAAACATTTCCCATATTGGGAAATTTGGTATCGGGAATAATCTTCGAAAGTTCCTTTCGGAATTTTAAGCGATCGTGGATGGGAAAATCATCTGTCATTTTGTTTGATTTATTACCCATTATTTTTTGTAGGGAAATGGGAGATCGAAGTACAACCACAATAATGTAAGTTCAAAAACATTTATGTTTGTTTTTTATTTTGATAATTATAAACATTTGTTTACATATTCTTACTCAAGGGCGAATTCAGTAAATCCAAAACAAATTGAATTATTTGTTGCTATAATGGAAAAAAACATCGATATAGCTAATGGGTTTACCTCAACCCGAGAAGAAGAGGATATCCAAAACTTTTGTAAAAATACAGAATCCAAAATGAATAGCCAAGGCCCACCAATTAAATGCATGTCAGAATGGAAAAAAGTTTGTAATTTATTTCATTATTAATACTGTCTTATGTATATTTTTTTTTTTAAAGGTATGGTTAGATAAAACATAATACATACGAATGAAAATGGCAATGCTATTCAGAAAACTATTTCTCAAAAAATGGAGGAAGCCGTTGTTTCGATGGAACGCCAGCACCAGGAAACAAATCAGGGTATTGCCATCTCGTCGATAGGCCAATCAATGTTGTAGTGGATGCACAAGTTATGCAAGGTGCAGCACACATTAACGATTTGAACGGCTTGCGGGGGTTCGTAGTGAAGTTCTCTTACACCAATAATGCACCTCCATCTACCTTTGACTACACCGTTGACTTGTTCAATAATTTTTCTTCCGGCTTTATGCGCTTTATTAAATTTGCTTTCGGGTGTCCCTTCCTCGCATGCCCTGAGGGGAGTCAAAAGCCATGGCATCAATGGATATCCTTTATCTCCTAAGAAAAGAGCAATTAGTTGCGATCACTGACTGACTAAAATTCAAATACCCACAAGCCAAGTATTTCTCCCGCCATTTAAATATTTTTGTAATAAGGGCGATCGCAGCTCAGACACTTTCCAGACCAATGCGTCATGGCATGCCCCTGGATGTGTAGCGTCAACAAATCGAGTTTGCATTTTTTCATCACAAACCTAAGAGATATACATAAATGTACACATATTTATTTTAATAAGAATATATGAACGAATCTTCTTATGGCCTGTTCAACGTACGCACGTTCCAAGTGCATATACGTAAATCGTTGTCAGTTTTTCGTTTGCGGGGGCGGTCGTCAACATTGTTGGTTTGGTCATCCGAGGCATATCTTGCATTTTTCATTACAATAAATTTTCCCTTTCATGACCTGCTTGTGAGGCCTGTGCATGACGTGTATATCGTGTTGGTGGTTCGATATTCAGAACGTATCTTTCCTCCTGCTCCTAATTCCTGAGAAGAGAACTCAAGTATCTACAACCAATGGATCCGATGTATCCAACGCTCGTCGTTAGTTCACCTTTCTGCTATCCAGCGGGCACCGCAGGGAGGTGACGATGCGATTTTGTCCACCATAATTAAAACTACTTACTAGCAAAACGTTAAGACTGTACGTTCCGTTCCTATTGTAATACAAATGCTTTGAGCTTTTGGTGCGATGATTTGAACATGGGTGCCATCAATAGCTCCTACAACTCCAGGTAGTCTAAACTTTTCGTAGAGGTCTAAGTTTATTCTGCTATTTTCATCTGTTTTTGGGAATTTAATCCATTGCGCACAAAGTTTTTCCTCAAAAACATTCAAGACGCTTGAAAGAACTTTTGACACCGATGACTGTGCTAGTCCTACTTGGTAATCCTTGCCAACACCTCTCTGGTACCCACCTTCAAGCAAGCATGCGCAAAGTTTTACAATGGTAGGAACACCAAATGATTTCTTTGGCATTGGTAAAGAATCGTTAGGTAAGTCAAGTAAATAAGTGAACAAAGGTTTATTTACACGATAGTTTTTTATAAATCTGAAACAAACAGAATCACTAAAATAATCGACACTTATTTAGTTGATTTTACATACAATTCCTGCGGTAACTCCAAGGGATTGCAACCATCTCTTAAGTTCCTTCTCATAGACCTCACATTTGTTCTCCTTAATTTTTCCTCCTCTTCAATTTATAAAACTCCCAAACTTATTTTCTTTAATTTTTTTTTATTTGTTTAATAAACACTTATGGTGGTTTAGGGAATTTGTGATATTATTATTACATACATAAATGACATGACATATTTGATTAAAAAGATGACTATTCAGATTTATATAGAGAAGGGACAAGTTTTCCAAATCGATCAATTATTTTTCTTGCACGGTTGCTTACACAGCTGGTCGAAAAAATAGGTGTGAAGAAAGAATTTGCTCTTAGATACGCGAACTGGAATGGACCTGAAGGAATTAAAAAATGGCGTAATATCCTGTGGAGCGACGAGACTAAAATAAATTTGTTTTCTTCGGACTCCGGGCGTAATGTAAGACGCACAAAAGGAAAAGAATACCATCCCCGCCATTAAAACCATATTAAAAAAATATGGGTTTAGGGATATCTTGGAAAATGTCATGCTTCTATTTTCTGAAGAAAACATGCCCCTCCGATGGCATTTTCAACAGGATAACGATCCAAAACACACGGCGGGTCTCGTAAAAGATTGGTTCCAAGAGAAGGAAGTATCTCTTATCCCGTGGCCAAGTCAATCCCCTGACCTCAACCCCATTGAGAACTTGTGGAATGCACTCAAGCGAAAGTTAGGCGGGTAATATTTCACAAATGGAAACCAATTGTGGGAAGCCGTTCAAAGAGAATGGTATTCTATACCCAACCAGACATGCCAAAAATTGGTGGAATCAATGCCACGCCGATTTCAAAAAGTTCAAGCTAACAATGGAGGATACTCTGGTTATTAGAGATAGGTAATCGAAAATTTAGGTAACCAACATTAAACGTTAATAAAATCAATATCTTTAATACTTTAGAAAGACGCGCCTATTTTATTGACCAGGCTAAAATGCGTCAATCGACAGTTTCGGCCACTTATTATGAAAATGTTCTATTAATTCAAGATCCTTTTAAAGTCTTTTATTTTCTTTGTTATTGAAGTTTTATTAAAAACATAAAAAATTATAATGCAACTGAAAACATGTAAGGAGAGAAAAGAAAAGAAAAGAAGAAAATAAATAGTCACACCTATTTTTTTGACCAGCTGTGTATATATTTTCTGGACTTTGCGAATGTTTTAACTGACGGGAGTTAGAGAATGCGTGTCTTAGCTTTTTTTATACTTTATTAATATTTTGTGTGAAATAAGGCAATTGGAGGGGTGATGGGATAAGATTGAGATAGGCAGGAGGGAAGATATCGGTTTGGACTGGATGTAGGAAGGAATTTGAAAGCATATTGGGAAGGGGAAGAGGAGAGGGCAGTCAGAACTGGGGAGATGGCAAGTGGGCAGGACATGGGACTGGAAAATGGGAAAAGAACAAGAAAGGTTAGGTATAGATAGGATATTTCGACGAAGGGTTGGTCAAGGGGTATATGAAGGGGAAGCGTAGGCACGCTGGTGTGCGCGGCTAAGCTCATTGGATAAGGGGGGATCTTGCCCCACAGACGGACCTCACCTTTTTCCAAAAAAAAAACCTAAATCGTGCCATACTTACACCCGCAAAGAAGGACCACACCCGGGATACACCGCTGGTGTTGTCGTAGGGGGGGACCTGTTCCCAACCATCCTGGAATCCACCGGTCTTGTATTTGGTGGATTCCCCAATCTGGTCATCCTAAACGCTGTCAAGCCATTTCTTACCTTTATATCAAGCTTACCCTACTGCACCCTATTTTTGATTTGATTCAAGTCTCCATGACGAAAATTCTACATATCATTAGGACAAAATATAAAGTCAAGCGAATTCTGATCAAGACTGACGAGACCCCCTCACACACTCTTTATTAAATCAATGCTGGTATTATACATTGAAAACAAATCCAAAACCGGCACAAAGCGATTATTTAGTGCCGAAAACATGTATATATAAATTTACAAAAATAAAACAGTTTTTTTAAACAATCAAGAAAAACGAAAATAATTAAATTGCAAACGCCTGAATAGATATCGTATCAAAAAAATATATAAAATTGTAACAGTATATCATGAGGACCAAAAATAAATTAACTATCAATTTTGGGTAAAAAGACCCCCCAAACACCCGCACCAAGCAATTACTGGGACGGGAATGTCTCATCCGTCTTCCTACTTTTCAACCCCGTGTTACCTACCGTCAGAGAGCTCTTTGATGGTATATTGAGGGGAGGGGCATCATAACGCCAACGGGAAGTGAGCCGCTTGAGAGCCTTTGTACACTAACCCAAAAACCCAGATCACAAAATCAATCGTTGCTCCGATCTTTACTCAGCACAATTGAAATTGGCTTTAGTTATAACTTACATATACTAATATACAAAAATTCTCATAAAAAAAAATCTCGCCAACTCAAAAAAAAATAACAAGGAAAACGCAAAGGTAGTACATAAAAATAAAATAAAAAAACAAGTCTTCAATACTGGGAATGTTCAAGTTATTTATGGGGAAAATCTCCTCCGCCTTCCAAGGTTGGCTCCTATGGCTTGCCAACTTACGTTTTTTTTATACTTTTCAAATTTTATATGTGATTTTTTGTATCTTAATTAGAAGAATTATAAATGAAGCGTATACTATAGGGGTGAATTCCACCTCTCTTGCAAACAGTTTTCCTTTTTTTCTTTGCTGTTTGCTTGATATAAACACAAACGATTCAACAATATATTTCCTTTTTTTCGGTTGGCTTCCTCTGCTTTCGCCCGCAGTTTGGTTTCAAACACTTGACGGTAACAGGAAGCGCTTTTGTCGAATTCACCTATTAATATCACCCTATTAATGTATAACAAAAAATAAATAATTTCTCCCAGATTTTCGCTCAATAAATCATAAAAGAATTTTGATTAACCTTTAATCCATTAAAAAAAAAAAAACAAAAAAAATTTACTTTATTATAAACTAATAAATGCCTGCACTTTTTTTACTTAACTAGATAAGTACCTATATCCTTAACAATCTATTCTTTTTTTTAACGATCTTGCAATTACATCGTGTTAACATGACTTCGGCGGCGGTGGTTCAATTTTTAAAATCTGTTTCCAACCGGCAAATCGTTGGACCGTCGAAAAAGTTGATTTTTCCGTTTTAGCCTCATTTGCCATTTTTACTTTCTATATACCTAAAAACTTTTCGTAGAAGTGTAAGTTTATTCTGCTATTTTCATCTGTTTTTGGGAATTTAATCCATTGCGTACAAAGTTTTTCCTCAAAAACATTCAAGACGCTTGAAAGAACTTTTGACATCGATGACTGTGCTAGTCCTACTTGGTAATCCTTGCCAACACCTCTCTGGTACCCACCTTCAAGCAAGCATGCGCAAAGTTTTACAATGGTAGGAACACCAAATGATTTCTTTGGCATTGGTAAAGAATCGTTAGGTAAGTCAAGTAAATAAGTGAACAAAGGTTTATTTACACGATAGTTTTTTATAAATCTGAAACAAACAGAATCACTAAAATAATCGACACTTATTTAGTTGATTTTACATACAATTCCTGCGGTAACTCCAAGGGATTGCAACCATCTCTTAAGTTCCTTCTCATAAACCTCACATTTGTTCTCCTTAATTTTTCCTCCTCTTCAATTAATAAAAATCCCAAACTCATTTTTCTTTAATTTTTTTTATTTGTTTAATAAACACTTCAATGTTCAACAACACAAACAAATTTTTTGGAAGATTTTTCATTTTTTCAAAACAATGTTACTAGATATGGTGGTTTAGGGATTTGTGATATT
This sequence comes from Platycheirus rosarum, assembly GCA_963971375.1. Classification (NCBI taxonomy): domain Eukaryota; kingdom Metazoa; phylum Arthropoda; class Insecta; order Diptera; family Syrphidae; genus Platycheirus; species Platycheirus rosarum. The sequence goes on along the minus strand of OZ020507.1, from coordinate 165,629,987 downwards.
ATTATTACATACATAAATGACATGACATATTTGATTAAAAAGATGACTATTCAGATTTATATAGAGAAGGGACAAGTTTTCCAAATCGATCAATTATTTTTCTTGCACGGTTGCTGGTGAAAGTAGCATTTCTATATATTTCTATATATACACAGCTGGTCGAAAGAATTTGCTCTTAGATACGCGAACTGGAATGGACCTGAAAGACTTAAAAAATGGCGTAATGTCCTGTGGAGCGATGAGACTAAAATAAATTTGTTTTCTTCGGACTCCGGGCGTAATGTAAGACGCACAAAAGGAAAAGAATACCATCCCCGCTATACACAAAAAACAATCAAACACGGAGGTGGCAATATTATGGTGTGGGGATGTTTTCCCTGGTACGGTGTCGGTCCTATATTCTCATTAAAACCATATTAAAAAAATATGGGTTTAGGGATATCTTGGAAAATGTCATGCTTCTATTTTCTGAAGAAAACATGCCCCTCCGATGGCATTTTCAACAGGATAACGATCCAAAACACACGGCGGGTCTCGTAAAAGATTGGTTCCAAGAGAAGGAAGTATCTCTTATCCCGTGGCCAAGTCAATCCCCTGACCTCAATCCCATTGAGAACTTGTGGAATGCACTCAAGCGAAAGTTAGGCGGGTAATATTTCACAAATGGAAACCAATTGTGGGAAGCCGTTCAAAGAGAATGGTATTCTATACCCAACCAGACATGCCAAAAATTGGTGGAATCAATGCCACGCCGATTTCAAAAAGTTCAAGCTAACAATGGAGGATACTCTGGTTATTAGAGATAGGTAATCGAAAATTTAGGTAACCAACATTAAACGTTAATAAAATCAATATCTTTAATACTTTAGAAAGACGCGCCTATTTTATTGACCAGGCTAAAATGCGTCAATCGACAGTTTCGGCCACTTATTATGAAAATGTTCTATTAATTCAAGATCCTTTTAAAGTCTTTTATTTTCTTTGTTATTGAAGTTTTATTAAAAACATAAAAAATTATAATGCAACTGAAAAAATGTAAGGAGAGAAAAGAAAAGAAAAGAAGAAAATAAATAGTCACACCTATTTTTTTGACCAGCTGTGTATATATTTTCTGGACTTTGCGAATGTTTTAACTGACGGGAGTTAGAGAATGCGTGTCTTAGCTTTTTTTATACTTTATTAATATTTTGTGTGAAATAAGGCAATTGGAGGGGTGATGGGATAAGATTGAGATAGGCAGGAGGGAAGATATCGGTTTGGACTGGATGTAGGAAGGAATTTGAAAGCATATTGGGAAGGGGAAGAGGAGAGGGCAGTCAGAACTGGGGAGATGGCAAGTGGGCAGGACATGGGACTGGAAAATGGGAAAAGAACAAGAAAGGTTAGGTATAGATAGGATATTTCGACGAAGGGTTGGTCAAGGGGTATATGAAGGGGAAGCGTAGGCACGCTGGTGTGCGCGGCTAAACTCATTGGATAAGGGGGGATCTTGCCCCACAGACGGACCTCACCTTTTTCCAAAAAAAAAACCTAAATCGTGCCATACTTACACCCGCAAAGAAGGACCACACCCGGGATACACCGCTGGTGTTGTCGTAGGGGGGGACCTGTTCCCACCCATCCTGGAATCCATCGGTCTTGTATTTGGTGGATTCCCCAATCTGGTCATCCTAAACGCTGTCAAGCCATTTCTTACCTTTATATCAAGCTTACCCTACTGCACCCTATTTTTGATTTGATTCAAGTCTCCATGACGAAAATTCTACATATCATTAGGACAAAATATAAAGTCAAGCGAATTCTGATCAAGACTGACGAGACCCCCTCACACACTCTTTATTAAATCAATGCTGGTATTATACATTGAAAACAAATCCAAAACCGGCACAAAGCGATTATTTAGTGCCGAAAACATGTATATATAAATTTACAAAAATAAAACAGTTTTTTTAAACAATCAAGAAAAACGAAAATAATTAAATTGCAAACGCCTGAATAGATATCGTATCAAAAAAATATATAAAATTGTAACAGTATATCATGAGGACCAAAAATAAATTAACTATCAATTTTGGGTAAAAAGACCCCCCAAACACCCGCACCAAGCAATTACTGGGACGGGAATGTCTCATCCGTCTTCCTACTTTTCAACCCCGTGTTACCTACCGTCAGAGAGCTCTTTGATGGTATATTGAGGGGAGGGGCATCATAACGCCAACGGGAAGTGAGCCGCTTGAGAGCCTTTGTACACTAACCCAAAAACCCAGATCACAAAATCAATCGTTGCTCCGATCTTTACTCAGCACAATTGAAATTGGCTTTAGTTATAACTTACATATACTAATATACAAAAATTCTCATAAAAAAAAATCTCGCCAACTCAAAAAAAAATAACAAGGAAAACGCAAAGGTAGTACATAAAAATAAAATAAAAAAACAAGTCTTCAATACTGGGAATGTTCAAGTTATTTATGGGGAAAATCTCCTCCGCCTTCCAAGGTTGGCTCCTATGGCTTGCCAACTTACGTTTTTTTTATACTTTTCAAATTTTATATGTGATTTTTTGTATCTTAATTAGAAGAATTATAAATGAAGCGTATACTATAGGGGTGAATTCCACCTCTCTTGCAAACAGTTTTCCTTTTTTTCTTTGCTGTTTGCTTGATATAAACACAAACGATTCAACAATATATTTCCTTTTTTTCGGTTGGCTTCCTCTGCTTTCGCCCGCAGTTTGGTTTCAAACACTTGACGGTAACAGGAAGCGCTTTTGTCGAATTCACCTATTAATATCACCCTATTAATGTATAACAAAAAATAAATAATTTCTCCCAGATTTTCGCTCAATAAATCATAAAAGAATTTTGATTAACCTTTAATCCATTAAAAAAAAAAAAACAAAAAAAATTTACTTTATTATAAACTAATAAATGCCTGCACTTTTTTTACTTAACTAGATAAGTACCTATATCCTTAACAATCTATTCTTTTTTTTAACGATCTTGCAATTACATCGTGTTAACATGACTTCGGCGGCGGTGGTTCAATTTTTAAAATCTGTTTCCAACCGGCAAATCGTTGGACCGTCGAAAAAGTTGATTTTTCCGTTTTAGCCTTATTTGCCATTTTTACTTTCTATATACCTAAAAACTTTTCGTAGAAGTGTAAGTTTATTCTGCTATTTTCATCTGTTTTTGGGAATTTAATCCATTGCGTACAAAGTTTTTCCTCAAAAACATTCAAGACGCTTGAAAGAACTTTTGACATCGATGACTGTGCTAGTCCTACTTGGTAATCCTTGCCAACACCTCTCTGGTACCCACCTTCAAGCAAGCATGCGCAAAGTTTTACAATGGTAGGAACACCAAATGATTTCTTTGGCATTGGTAAAGAATCGTTAGGTAAGTCAAGTAAATAAGTGAACAAAGGTTTATTTACACGATAGTTTTTTTTTTATTCTGAAACAAACAGAATCACTAAAATAATCGACACTTATTTAGTTGATTTTACATACAATTCCTGCGGTAACTCCAAGGGATTGCAACCATCTCTTAAGTTCCTTCTCATAGACCTCACATTTGTTCTCCTTAATTTTTCCTCCTCTTCAATTAATAAAAATCCCAAACTCATTTTTCTTTAATTTTTTTTATTTGTTTAATAAACACTTCAATGTTCAACAACACAAACAAATTTTTTGGAAGATTTTTCATTTTTTCAAAACAGTGTTACTAGATATGGTGGTTTAGGGAATTTATGATATTATTATTACATACATAAATGACATGACATATTTGATTAAAAAGATGACTATTCAGATTTATATAGAGAAGGGACAAGTTTTCCAAATCGATCAATTATTTTTCTTGCACGGTTGCTGGTGAAAGTAGCATTTCTATATATTTCTATATATACACAGCTGGTCGAAAAAATAGGTGTGAAGAAAGAATTGGCTCTTAGATACGCGAACTGGAATGGACCTGAAGGACTTAAAAAATGGCGTAATATCCTGTGGAACGATGAGACTAAAATAAATTTGTTTTCTTCGGACTCCGGGCGTAATGTAAGACGCACAAAAGGAAAAGAATACCATCCCCGCTATACACAAAAAACAATCAAACACGGAGGTGGCAATATTATGGTGTGGGGATGTTTTTCCTGGTACGGTGTCGGTCCTATATTCTCATTAAAACCATATTAAAAAAATATGGGTATAGGGATATCTTGGAAAATGTCATGCTTCTATTTTCTGAAGAAAACATGCCCCTCCGATGGCATTTTCAACAGGATAACGATCCAAAACACACGGCGGGTCTCGTAAAAGATTGGTTCCAAGAGAAGGAAGTATCTTTTATCCCGTGGCCAAGTCAATCCCCTGACCTCAATCCCATTGAGAACTTGTGGAATGCACTCAAGCGAAAGTTAGGCGGGTAATATTTCACAAATGGAAACCAATTGTGGGAAGCCGTTCAAAGAGAATGGTATTCTATACCCAACCAGACATGCCAAAAATTGGTGGAATCAATGCCACGCCGATTTCAAAAAGTTCAAGCTAACAATAGAGGATACTCTGGTTATTAGAGATAGGTAATCGAAAATTTAGGTAACCAACATTAAATATTAATAAAATCAATATCTTTAATACTTTAGAAAGACGCGCCTATTTTATTGACCAGGCTAAAATGCGTCAATCGACAGTTTCGGCCACTTATTATGAAAATGTTCTATTAATTCAAGATCCTTTTAAAGTCTTTTATTTTCTTTGTTATTGAAGTTTTATTAAAAACATAAAAAATTATAATGCAACTGAAAAAATGTAAGGAGTGAAAAGAAAAGAAAAGAAGAAAATAAATAGTCACACCTATTTTTTTGACCAGCTGTTTATATATGGACTTTGCGAATGTTTTTACTGACGGGAGTTAGAGAATGCGTGTCTTAGCTTTTTTTATACTTTATTAATATTTTGTGTGAAACAAGGCAATTGGAGGGGTGAAGGGATAAGATTGAGATAGGCAGGAGGGAAGATATCGGTTTGGACTGGATGTAGGAAGTGATAGGGATTTGATGGGATAGGACAAAGAGGATATCAGGAAGGAAAAGAAAACTCGGTCTTCTGCCCGTGACAAGGTAATAGGATGGGAAGTGTAGGATAAGAGAGGGGAGGATTGGAATTTGGAAGCACAATGGGAAGGGGAAGAGGAGAGGGCAGTCAGAACTGGGGAGATGGCAAGTGGGCAGGACATGGGACTGGAAAATGGGAAAAGAACAAGAAAGGTTAGGTATAGATAGGATATTTCGACGAAGGGTTGGTCAAGGGGTATATGAAGGGGAAGAATGTCCACCGTGGAGGCGTAGGCACGCTGGTGTGCGCGGCTAAGCTCATTGGATAAGGGGGGATCTTGCCCCCACCGACGGACCTCACCTTTTTCCAGAAAAAAAAACCTAAATCGTGCCATACTTACACCCGCAAAGAAGGACCACACCCGGGATACACCGCTGGTATTGTCGCAGGGGGGGACCTGTTCCCACCCATCCTGGAATCCATCGGTCTTGTATTTGGTGGATTCCCCAATCTGGTCATCCTAAACGCTGTCAAGCCATTTCTTATCTTTATATCAAGCTTACCCTATCGTCTCCATGACGAAAATTCTACATATCATTAGGACAAAATATAAAGTCAAACGAATTCTGATCAAGACTGACGAGACCCCCTCACACACTTTTTATTAAATCAATGCTGGTATTATACATTGAAAACAAATCCAAAACCGGCACAAAGCAATTATTTAGTGCCGAAAACATGTATATATAAATTTACAAAAATAAAACAGTATCTTTAAACAATCAAGAAAAACGAAAATAATTAAATTGCAAACGCCTGAATAAAGATCGTATCAAAAAAATATATAAAATTGTAACAGTATATCATGAGGACCAAAAATAAATTAACTATCAATTTTGGGTAAAAAGACCCCGCAAACACCCGCACCAAGCAATTACTGGGACGGGAATTCCTCGTCCGTCTTCCTACTTTTCAACCCCGTGTTACCTACCGTCAGAGAGCTCTTTGATGGTATATTGAGGGGAGGGGCATCATAACGCCAACGGGAAGTGAGCCGCTTGGGAGCCTTTGTACACTAACCCAAAAACCCAGATCACAAAATCAATCGTTGCTCCGATCTTTACTCAGCACAATTGAAATTGGCTTTAGTTATAACTTACATATACTAATATACAAAAATTCTCATAAAAAAAAAATCTCGCCAACTCAAAAAAAAAATAACAAGGAAAACGCAAAGGTAGTACATAAAAATAAAGTAAAAAAAACAATATGAGATTTTAGGTTTTTATTTTATTATCTAATATAAAAAAAACAAGTCTTCAATACTGGGAATGTTCAAGTTATTTATGGGGAAAATCTCCTCCGCCTTCCAAGGTTGGCTCCTATGGCTTGCCAACTTACGTTTTTTTTATACTTTTCAAATTTTCTATGTGATTTTTTGGATCTTAATTAGAAGAATTATAAATGAAGCATATACTATAGGGGTGAATTCCACCTCTCTTGCAAACAGTTTTCCTTTTTTTCTTTGCTGTTTGCTTGATATAAACACAAACGATTCAACAATATATTCCCTCCCGTTACTTGCAAACCCGGGTAGGTCACGGGTTTTTGCCTTTTTTCGGTGGGCTTCCTCGCATTCTCTGCTTTCGCCCGCAGTTTGGTTTCAAACACTTGACGGTAACAGGAAGCGCTTTTGTGGAATTCACCTATTAATATCACCCTATTAATGTATAACAAAAAATAAATAATTTCTCCCAGATTTTCGCTCAATAAATCATAAAAGAATTTTGATTAACCTTTAATCCATTAAAAAAAAAACAAAAAAAATTTACTTTATTATAAACTAATAAATGCCTGCACTTTTTTTACTTAACTAGATAAGTACCTATATCCTTAACAATCTATTCTTTTTTTTAACGATCTTGCAATTACATCGCGTTAACATGACTTCGGCGGCGGTGGTTCAATTTTTAAAATCTGTTTCCAACCGGCAAATCGTTGGACCGTCGAAAAAGTTGATTTTTCCGTTTTAGCCTCATTTGCCATTTTTACTTTCTATATACCTAAAAACTTTTCGTAGAAGTGTAAGTTTATTCTGCTATTTTCATCTGTTTTTGGGAATTTAATCCATTGCGTACAAAGTTTTTCCTCAAAAACATTCAAGACGCTTGAAAGAACTTTTGACATCGATGACTGTGCTAGTCCTACTTGGTAATCCTTGCCAACACCTCTCTGGTACCCACCTTCAAGCAAGCATGCGCAAAGTTTTACAATGGTAGGAACACCACATGATTTCTTTGGCATTGGTAAAAAATCGTTAGGTAAGTCAAGTAAATAAGTGAACAAAGGTTTATTTACACGATAGTTTTATATAAATCTGAAACAAACAGAATCACTAAAATAATCGACACTTATTTAGTTGATTTTACATAAAATTCCTGCGGTAACTCCAAGGGATTGCAACCATCTCTTAAGTTCCTTCTCATAGACCTCACATTTGTTCTCCTTAATTTTTCCTCCTCTTCAATTAATAAAAATCCCAAACTCATTTTTCTTTAATTTTTTTTATTTGTTTAATAAACACTTCAATGTTCAACAACAAAAACAAATTTTTTGGAAGATTTTTCATTTTTTCAAAACAGTGTTACTAGATATGGTGGTTTAGGAAATTTATGATATTATTATTACATACATAAATGACATGACATATTTGATTAAAAAGATGACTATTCAGATTTATATAGAGAAGGGACAAGTTTTCCAAATCGATCAATTATTTTTCTTGCACGGTTGCTGGTGAAAGTAGCATTTCTATATATTTCTATATATACACAGCTGGCCGAAAAAATAGGTGTGAAGAAAGAATTTGCTCTTAGATACGCGAACTGGAATGGACCTGAAGGACTTAAAAAATGGCGTAATATCCTGTGGAGCGACGAGACTAAAATAAATTTGTTTTCTTCGGACTCCGGGCGTAATGTAAGACGCACAAAAGGAAAAGAATACCATCCCCGCTATACACAAAAAACAATCAAACACGGAGGTGGCAATATTATGGTGTGTGGATGTTTTTCCTGGTACGGTGTCGGTCCTATATTCTCATTAAAACCATATTAACAAAATATGGGTATAGGGATATCTTGGAAAATGTCATGCTTCTATTTTCTGAAGAAAACATGCCTCTCCGATGGCATTTTCAACAGGATAACGATCCAAAACACACGGCGGGTCTCGTAAAAGATTGGTTCCAAGAGAAGGAAGTATCTCTTATCCCGTGGCCAAGTCAATTCCCTGACCTCAATCCCATTGAGAACTTGTGGAATGCACTCAAGCGAAAGTTAGGCGGGTAATATTTCACAAATGGAAACCAATTGTGGGAAGCCGTTCAAAGAGAATGGTATTCTATACCCAACCAGACATGCCAAAATTGGTGGAATCAATGCCACGCCGATTTCAAAAAGTTCAAGCTAACAATGGAGGATACTCTGGTTATTAGAGATAGGTAATCGAAAATTTAGGTAACCAACATTAAATGTTAATAAAATCAATATCTTTAATACTTAATAAAGACGCGCCTATTTTATTGACCAGGCTAAAATGCGTCAATCGACAGTTTCGGCCACTTATTATGAAAATGTTCTATTAATTCAAGATCCTTTTAAAGTCTTTTATTTTCTTTGTTATTGAAGTTTTATTAAAAACATAAAAAATTATAATGCAACTGAAAAAATGTAAGGAGAGAATAAATAGTCACACCTATTTTTTTGACCAGCTGTGTATATATTTTCTGGACTTCGCGAATGTTTTTACTGACGGGAGTTAGAGAATGCGTGTCTTAGCTTTTTTTTACTTTATTAATATTTTGTGTGAAATAAGGCAATTGGAGGGGTGATGGGATAAGATTGAGATAGGCAGGAGGGAAGATATCGGTTTGGACTGGATGTAGGAAGTGATAGGGATTTGATGGGGTAGGACAAAGAGGATATCAGGAAGGAAAAGAGAACTCGGTCTTCTGCCCGTGACAAGGTAATAGGATGGGAAGTGTAGGATAAGAGAGGGGAGGATTGGAATTTGGAAGCACAATAGGAAGGGGAAGAGGAGAGGGCAGTCAGAACTGGGGAGATGGCAAGTGGGCAGGACATGGGACTGGAAAATGGGAAAAGAACAAGAAAGGTTAGGTATAGATAGGATATTTCGACAAAGGGTTGGTCAAGGGGTATATGAAGGGGAAGAATGTCCACCGTGGAGGCGTAGGCACGCTGGTGTGCGCGGCTAAGCTCATTGGATAAGGGGGGATCTTGCCCCCACAGACGGACCTCACCTTTTTCCAAAAAAAAAAACCTAAATCGTGCCATACTTACACCCGCAAAGAAGGACCACACCCGGGATACACCGCTGGTGTTGTCGCAGGGGGGTACCTGTTCCCACCCATCCTGGAGTCCATCGGTCTTGTATTTGGTGGATTCCCCAATCTGGTCATCCTAAACGCTGTCAAGCCATTTCTTACCTTTATATCAAGCTTACCCTACTGCACCCTATTTTTGATTTGATTCAAGTCTCCATGACGAAAATTCTGCATATCATTAGGACAAAATATAAAGTCAAGCGAATTCTGATCAAGACTGACGAGACCCCCTCACACACTTTTTATTAAATCAATGCTGGTATTATACATTGAAAACAAATCCAAAACCGGCACAAAGCGATTATTTAGTGCCGAAAACATGTATATATAAATTTACAAAAATAAAATAGTATCTTTAAACAATCAAGAAAAACGAAAATAATTAAATTGCAAACGCCTGAATAAAGATCGTATCAAAAAAATATATAAAATTGTAACAGTATATCATGAGGACCAAAAATAAATTAACTATCAATTTTGGGTAAAAAGACCCCCCAAACACCCGCAACAAGCAATTACTGGGACGGGAATGTCTCGTCCGTCTTCCTACTTTTCAACCCCGTGTTACCTAACGTCAGAGAGCTCTTTGATGGTATATTGAGGGGAGGGGCATCATAACGCCAACGGGAAGTGAGCCGCTTGGGAGCCTTTGTACACTAACCTAAAAACCCAGATCACTTTATTTATACTTTAGTTATAACTTACATATACTAATATACAAAAATTCTCATAAAAAAAAAAATCTCGCCAACTCAAAAAAAAAAACAAGGAAAACGCAAAGGTAGTACATAAAAATAAAATAAAAAAAACAAGTCTTCAATACTGGGAATGTTCAAGTTATTTATGGGGAAAATCTCCTCCGCCTTCCAAGGTTGGCTCCTATGGCTTGCCAACTTACGTTTTTTTTATACTTTTCAAATTTTCTATGTGATTTTTTGTATCTTAATTAGAAGAATTATAAATGAAGCGTATACTATAGGGGTGAATTCCACCTCTCTTGCAAACAGTTTTCCTTTTTTTCTTTGCTGTTTGCTTGATATAAACACAAACGATTCAACAATATATTCCCTCCCGTTACTTGCAAACCCGGGTAGGTCACGGGTTTTTGCCTTTTTTTCGGTGGGCTTCCTCGCATCCTCTGCTTTCGCCCGCAGTTTGGTTTCAAACACTTGACGGTAACAGGAAGCGCTTTTGTCGAATTCACCTATTAATATCACCCTATTAATGTATAACAAAAAATAAATTATTTCTCCCAGATTTTCGCTCAATAAATCATAAAAGAATTTTGATTAACCTTTAATCCATTAAAAAAAAAAAACAAAAAAAAATTACTTTATTATAAACTAATAAATGCCTGCACTTTTTTTACTTAACTAGATAAGTACCTATATCCTTAACAATCTATTCTTTTTTTTAACGATCTTGCAATTACATCGCGTTAACATGACTTCGGCGGCGGTGGTTCAATTTTTAAAATCTGTTTCCAACCGGCAAATCGTTGGACCGTCGAAAAAGTTGATTTTTCCGTTTTAGCCTTATTTGCCATTTTTACTTTCTATATACCTAAAAACTTTTCGTAGAAGTGTAAGTTTATTCTGCTATTTTCATCTGTTTTTGGGAATTTAATCCATTGCGCACAAAGTTTTTCCTCAAAAACATTCAAGACGCTTGAAAGAACTTTTGACATCGATGACTGTGCAAGTCCTACTTGGTAATCCTTGCCAACACCTCTCTGGTACCCACCTTCAAGCAAGCATGCGCAGTTTTACAATGGTAGGAACACCAAATGATTTCTTTGGCATTGGTAAAGAATCGTTAGGTAAGTCAAGTAAATAAGTGAACAAAGGTTTATTTACACGATAGTTTTTTTATAAATCTGAAACAAACAGAGTCACTAAAATAATCGACACTTATTTAGTTGATTTTACATACAATTCGTGCGGTAACTCCAAGGGATTGCAACCATCTCTTAAGTTCCTTCTCATAGACCTCACATATGTTCTCCTTAATTTTTCCTCCTCTTCAATTAATAAAAATCCCAAACTCATTTTTCTTTAATTTTTTTTTATTTGTTTAATAAACACTTCAATGTTCAACAACACAAACAAATTTTTTGGAAGATTTTTCATTTTTTCAAAACAGTGTTAATAGATATGGTGGTTTAGGGAATTTGTGATATTATTATTACATACATAAATGACATGACATATTTGATTAAAAAGATGACTATTCAGATTTATATAGAGAAGGGACAAGTTTTCCAAATCGATCAATTATTTTTCTTGCACGGTTGCTGGTGAAAGTAGCATTTCTATATATTTCTATATATACACAGCTGGTCGAAAAAATAGGTGTGAAGAAAGAATTTGCTCTTAGATACGCGAACTGGAATGGACCTGAAGGACTTAAAAAATGGCGTAATATCCTGTGGAGCGATGAGACTAAAATAAATTTGTTTTCTTCGGACTCCGGGCGTAATGTAAGACCCACAAAAGGAAAAGAATACCATCCCCGCTATACACAAAAAACAATCAAACACGGAGGTGGCAATATTATGGTGTGGGGATGTTTTTCCTGGTACGGTGTCGGTCCTATATTCTCATTAAAACCATATTAACAAAATATGGGTATAGGGATATCTTGGAAAATGTCATGCTTCTATTTTCTGAAGAAAACATGCCCCTCCGATGGCATTTTCAACAGGATAACGATCCAAAACACACGGCGGGTCTCGTAAAAGATGGGTTCCAAGAGAAGGAAGTATCTCTTATCCCGTGGCCAAGTCAATCCCCTGACCTCAATCCCATTGAGAACTTGTGGAATGCACTCAAGCGAAAGTTAGGCGGGTAATATTTCACAAATGGAAACCAATTGTGGGAAGCCGTTCAAAGAGAATGGTATTCTATACCCAACCAGACATGCCAAAAATTGGTGGAATCAATGCCACGCCGATTTCAAAAAGTTCAAGCTAACAATGGAGGATGCTCTGGTTATTAGAGATAGGTAATCGAAAATTTAGGTAACCAACATTAAATGTTAATAAAATCAATACCTTTAATACTTTAGAAAGACGCGCCTATTTTATTGACCAGGCTAAAATGCGTCAATCGACAGTTTCGGCCACTTATTATGAAAATGTTCTATTAATTCAAGATCCTTTTAAAGTCTTTTATTTTCTTTGTTATTGAAGTTTTATTAAAAACATAAAAAATTATAATGCAACTGAAAAAATGTAAGGAGAGAATAAATAGTCACACCTATTTTTTTGACCAGCTGTGTATATATTTTCTGGACTTTGCGAATGTTTTTACTGACGGGAGTTAGAGAATGCATGTCTTAGCTTTTTTTATACTTTATTAATATTTTGTGTGAAATAAGGCAATTGGAGGGGTGATGGGATAAGATTAAGATAGGCAGGAGGGAAGATATCGGTTTGGACTGGATGTAGGAAGTGATAGGGATTTGATGGGATAGGACAAAGAGGATATCAGGAAGGAAAAGAAAACTCGGTCTTCTGCCCGTGACAAGGTAATAGGATGGGAAGTGTAGGATAAGAGAGGGGAGGATTGGAATTTGGAAGCATAATGGGAAGGGGAAGAGGAGAGGGCAGTCAGAACTGGGGAGATGGCAAGTGGGCAGGACATGGGACTGGAAAATGGGAAAAGAACAAGAAAGGTTAGGTATAGATAAGATATTTCGACGAAGGGTTGGTCAAGGGGTATATGAAGGGGAAGAATGTCCACCGTGGAGGCGTAGGCACGCTAGTGTGCGCGGCTAAGCTCATTGGATAAGGGGGGATCTTGCCCCCACAGACGGACCTCACCTTTTTCCAAAAAAAAAAACCTAAATCGTGCCATACTTACACCCGCAAAGAAGGATCACACCCGAGATACACCGCTGGTGTTGTCGCAGGGGGGGACCTGTTCCCACCCATCCTGGAATCCATCGGTCTTGTATTTGGTAGATTCCCCAATCTGGTCATCCTTAACGCTGTCAAGCCATTTCTTACCTTTGTATCAAGCTTACCCTACTGCACCCTATTTTTGATTTGATTCAAGTCTCCATGACGAAAATTCTACATATCATTAGGACAAAATATAAAGTCAAGCGAATTCTGATCAAGACTGACGAGACCCCCTCACACACTTTTTATTAAATCAATGCTGGTATTATACATTGAAAACAAATCCAAAACCGGCACAAAGCGATTATTTAGTGCCGAAAACATGTATATATAAATATACAAAAATAAAACAGTATCTTTAAACAATCAAGAAAAACGAAAATAATTAAATTGCAAACGCCTGAATAAAGATCGTATCAAAAAAATATATAAAATTGTAACAGTATATCATGAGGACCAAAAATAAATTAACTATCAATTTTGGGTAAAAAGACCCCCCAAACACCCGCACCAAGCAATTACTGGGACGGGAATGTCTCGTCCGTCTTCCTTCTTTTCAACCCCGTGTTACCTACCGTCAGAGAGCTCTTTGATGGTATATTGAGGGGAGGGGCATCATAACGCCAACGGGAAGTGAGCCGCTTGGGAGCCTTTGTACACTAACCCAAAAACCCAGATCACAAAATCAATCGTTGCTCCGATCTTTACTCAGCACAATTGAAATTGGCTTTAGTTATAACTTACATATACTAATATACAAAAATTCTCATAAAAAAAAATCTCGCCAACTCAAAAAAAAAAAAATAACAAGGAAAACGCAAAGGTAGTACATAAAAATAAAATAAAAAAACAAGTCTTCAATACTGGGAATGTTCAAGTTATTTATGGGGAAAATCTCCTCCGCCTTCCAAGGTTGGCTCCTATGGCTTGCCAACTTACGTTTTTTTTATACTTTTCAAATTTTCTATGTGATTTTTTGTATCTTAATTAGAAGAATTATAAATGAAGCGTATACTATAGGGGTGAATTCCACCTCTCTTGCAAACAGTTTTCCTTTTTTTCTTTGCTGTTTGCTTGATATAAACACAAACGATTCAACAATATATTCCCTCCCGTTACTTGCAAACCCGGGTAGGTCACGGGTTTTTGCCTTTTTTTCGGTGGGCTTCCTCGCATCCTCTGCTTTCGCCCGCAGTTTGGTTTCAAACACTTGACGGTAACAGGAAGCGCTTTTGTGGAATTCACCTATTAATATCACCCTATTAATAACAACATAGCTACAATGGTTTTTTTTTCTTTTTACTTAACCCTTTTTTCATTTAATGATGTATAACAAAAAATAAATAATTTCTCCCAGATTTTCGCTCAATAAATCATAAAAGAATTTTGATTAACATTTAATCCATTAAAAAAAACAAAAAAAATTTACTTTATTATAAACTAATAAATGCCTGCACTTTTTTTACTTAACTAGATAAGTACCTATATCCTTAACAATCTATTCTTTTTTTAACGATCTTGCAATTACATCGCGTTAACATGACTTCGGCGGCGGTGGTTCAATTTTTAAAATCTGTTTCTTTTCTTTTTTTCTGTGACCGTCGAAAAAGTTGATTTTTCCGTTTTAGCCTTATTTGCCATTTTTACTTTCTATATACCTAAAAACTTTTCGTATAAGTGTGAGTTTATTCTGCTATTTTCATCTGTTTTTGGGAATTTAATCCATTGCGCACAAAGTTTTTCCTCAAAAACATTCAAGACGCTTGAAAGAACTTTTGACATCGATGACTGTGCTAGTCCTACTTGGTAATCCTTGCCAACACCTCTCTGGTACCCACCTTCAAGCAAGCATGCGCAAAGTTTTACAATGGTAGGAACACCAAATGATTTCTTTGGCATTGGTAAAGAATCGTTAGGTAAGTCAAGTAAATAAGTGAACAAAGGTTTATTTACACGATAGTTTTTTATAAATCTGAAACAAACAGAATCACTAAAATAATCGAGACTTATTTAGTTGATTTTACATACAATTCGTGCGGTAACTCCAAGGGATTGCAACCATCTCTTAAGTTCCTTCTCATAGACCTCACATTTGTTCTCCTTAATTTTTCCTCCTCTTCAATTAATAAAAATCCCAAACTCATTTTTCTTTAATTTTTTTTATTTGTTTAATAAACACTTCAATGTTCAACAACACAAACAAATTTTTTGGAAGATTTTTCATTTTTTCAAAACAGTGTTACTAGATATGGTGGTTTAGGGAATTTATGATATTATTATTACATACATAAATGACATGACATATTTGATTAAAAAGATGACTATTCAGATTTATATAGAGAACTCAATCCCATTGAGAACTTGTGGAATGCACTCAAGCGAAAGTTAGGCGGGTAATATTTCACAAATGGAAACCAATTGTGGGAAGCCGTTCAAAGAGAATGGTATTCTATACCCAACCAGACATGCTAAAAATTGGTGGAATCAATGCCACGCCGATTTCAAAAAGTTGAAGCTAACAATGGAGGATACTCTGGTTATTAGAGATAGGTAATCGAAAATTTAGGTAACCAACATTAAATGTTAATAAAATCAATATCTTTAATACTTTAGAAAGACGCGCCTATTTTATTGACCAGGCTAAAATGCGTCAATCGACAGTTTCGGCCACTTATTATGAAAATGTTCTATTAATTCAAGATCCTTTTAAAGTCTTTTATTTTCTTTGTTATTGAAGTTTTATTAAAAACATAAAAAATTATAATGCAACTGAAAAAATGTAAGGAGAGAAAAGAAAAGAAGAAAATAAATAGTCACACCTATTTTTTTGACCAGCTGTGTATATATTTTCTGGACTTCGCGAATGTTTTTACTGACGGGAGTTAGAGAATGATGGGATAAGATTGAGATAGGCAGGAGGGAAGATATCGGTTTGGACTGGATGTAGGAAGTGATAGGGAATTGATGGGATAGGACAAAGAGGATATCAGGAAGGAAAAGAGAACTCGGTCTTCTGCCCGTGACAAGGTAATAGGATGGGAAGTGTAGGATAAGAGAGGGGAGGATTGGAATTTGGAAGCATAATGGCAAGGGGAAGAGGAGAGGGCAGTCAGAACTGGGGAGATGGCAAGTGGGCAGGACATGGGACTGGAAAATGGGAAAAGAACAAGAAAGGTTAGGTATAGATAGGATATTTCGACGAAGGGTTGGTCAAGGGGTATATGAAGGGGAAGAATGTCCACCGTGGAGGCGTAGGTACGCTCGTGTGCGCGGCTAAGCTCATTGGATAAGGGGGGATCTTGCCCCCACAGACGGACCTCACCTTTTTCCAAAAAAAAAACCTAAATCTTGCCATACTTACACCCGCAAAGAAGGACCACACCCGGGATACACCGCTGGTGTTGTGGCAGGGGGGGACCTGTTCCCGCCCATCCTGGAATCCATCGGTCTTGTATTTGGTGGATTCCCCAATCTGGTCATCCTAAACGCTGTCAAGCCATTTCTTACCTTTATATCAAGCTTACCCTACTGCACCCTATTTTTGATTTGATTCAAGTCTCCATGACGAAAATTCTACATATCATTAGGACAAAATATAAAGTCAAGCGAATTCTGATCAAGACTGACGAGACCCCCTCACACACTTTTTATTAAATCAATGCTGGTATTATACATTGAAAACAAATCCAAAACCGGCACAAAGCGATTATTTAGTGCCGAAAACATGTATATATAAATTTACAAAAATAAAACAGTATCTTTAAACAATCAAGAAAAACGAAAATAATTAAATTGCAAACGCCTGAATAAAGATCGTATCAGAAAAATATATAAAATTGTAACAGTATATCATGAGGACCAAAAATAAATTAACTATCAATTTTGGGTAAAAAGACCCCCCAAACACCCGCACCAAGCAATTACTGGGACGGGAATGTCTCGTCCGTCTTCCTACTTTTCAACCCCGTGTTACCTAACGTCAGAGAGCTCTTTGATGGTATATTGAGGGGAGGGGCATCATAACGCCAACGGGAAGTGAGCCGCTTGGGAGCCTTTGTACACTAACCCAAAAACCCAGATCACAAAATCAATCGTTGCTCCGATCTTTACTCAGCACAATTGAAATTGGCTTTAGTTATAACTTACATATACTAATATACAAAAATTCTCATAAAAAAAAAATCTCGCCAACTCAAAAAAAAAATAACAAGGAAAACGCAAAGGTAGTACATAAAAATAAAATAAAAAAAACAAGTCTTCAATACTGGGAATGTTCAAGTTATTTATGGGGAAAATCTCCTCCGCCTTCCAAGGTTGGCTCCTATGGCTTGCCAACTTACGTTTTTTTTATACTTTTCAAATTTTCTATGTGATTTTTTGGATCTTAATTAGAAGAATTATAAATGAAGCGTATACTATAGGGGTGAATTCCACCTCTCTTGCAAACAGTTTTCCTTTTTTTCTTTGCTGTTTGCTTGATATAAACACAAACGATTCAACAATATATTCCCTCCCGTTACTTGCAAACCCGGGTAGGTCACGGGTTTTTGTCTTTTTTTCGGTGGGCTTCCTCGCATCCTCTGCTTTTGCCCGCAGTTTGGTTTCAAACACTTGGCGGTAACAGGAAGCGCTTTTGTGGAATTCACCTATTAATATCACTCTATTAATAACAACCTATCTACAATGGTTTTTTTTTCTTTTTACTTACCCCCTTTTTTTATTTAATGATGTATAACAAAAAATAAATAATTTCTCCCAGATTTTCGCTCAATAAATCATAAAAGAATTTTGATTAACCTTTAATCCATTAAAAAAAAATTCTGATCAAGACTGCCGAGACCCCCTCACACACTTTTTATTAAATCAATGCTGGTATTATACATTGAAAACAAATCCAAAACCGGCACAAAGCGATTATTTAGTGCCGAAAACATCTATATATAAATTTACAAAAATAAAACAGTATCTTTAAACAATCAAGAAAAACGAAAATAATTAAATTGCAAACGCCTGAATAAAGATCGTATCAAAAAAATATATAAAATTGTAACAGTATATCATGAGGACCAAAAATAAATTAACTATCAATTTTGGGTAAAAAGACCCCGCAAACACCCGCACCAAGCAATTACTGGGACGGAATGTCTCGTCCGTCTTCCTACTTTTCAACCCCGTGTTACCTAC
The DNA here is from genome assembly GCA_963971375.1 of Platycheirus rosarum. Lineage (NCBI taxonomy): Eukaryota > Metazoa > Arthropoda > Insecta > Diptera > Syrphidae > Platycheirus > Platycheirus rosarum. The sequence goes on along the minus strand of OZ020507.1, from coordinate 165,611,435 downwards.
CGTCAGAGAGCTCTTTGATGGTATATTGAGGGGAGGGGCATCATAACGCCAACGGGAAGTGAGCCGCTTGGGAGCCTTTGTACACTAACCCAAAAACCCAGATCACAAAATCAATCGTTGCTCCGATCTTTACTCAGCACAATTGAAATTGGCTTTAGTTATAACTTACATATACTAATATTTAAAAATTCTCATAAAAAAAAAATCTCGCCAACTCAAAAAAAAATAACAAGGAAAACGCAAAGGTAGTACATAAAAATAAAATAAAAAAACAAGTCTTCAATACTGGGAATGTTCAAGTTATTTATGGGGAAAATCTCCTCCGCCTTCCAAGGTTGGCTCCTATGGCTTGCCAACTTACGTTTTTTTTATACTTTTCAAATTTTCTATGTGACTTTTTGTATCTTAATTAGAAGAATTATAAATGAAGCGTATACTATAGGGGTGAATTCCACCTCTCTTGCAAACAGTTTTCCTTTTTTTCTTTGCTGTTTGCTTGATATAAACACAAACGATTCAACAATATATTCCCTCCCGTTACTTGCAAACCCGGCTAGGTCACGGGTTTTTGCCTTTTTTTCGGTGGGCTTCCTCGCATCCTCTGCTTTCGCCCGCAGTTTGGTTTCAAACACTTGACGGTAACAGGAAGCGCTTTTGTGGAATTCACCTATTAATATCACCCTATTAATAACAACATAGCTACAATGGTTTTTTTTTCTTTTTACTTACCCCTTTTTTTTATTTAATGATGTATAACAAAAAATAAATAATTTCTCCCAGATTTTCGCTCAATAAATCATAAAAGAATTTTGATTAACCTTTAATCCATTAAAAAAAACAAAAAAAATTTACTTTATTATAAACTAATAAATGCCTGCACTTTTTTTACTTAACTAGATAAGCACCTATATCCTTAACAATCTATTCTTTTTTTAACGATCTTGCAATTACATCGCGTTAACATGACTTCGGCGGCGGTGGTTCAATTTTTAAAATCTGTTTCCAACCGGCAAATCGTTGGACCGTCGAAAAAGTTGATTTTTCCGTTTTAGCCTTATTTGCCATTTTTACTTTCTATATACCTAAAAACTTTTCGTAGAAGTGTAAGTTTATTCTGCTATTTTCATCTGTTTTTGGGAATTTAATCCATTGCGCACAAAGTTTTTCCTCAAAAACATTCAAGACGCTTGAAAGAACTTTTGACATCGATGACTGTGCTAGTCCTACTTGGTAATCCTTGCCAACACCTCTCTGGTACCCACCTTCAAGCAAGCATGCGCAAAGTTTTACAATGGTAGGAACACCAAATGATTTCTTTGGCATTGGTAAAGAATCGTTAGGTAAGTCAAGTAAATAAGTGAACAAAGGTTTATTTACACGATAGTTTTTTTTTTATTCTGAAACAAACAGAATCACTAAAATAATCGACACTTATTTAGTTGATTTTACATACAATTCCTGCGGTAACTCCAAGGGATTGCAACCATCTCTTAAGTTCCTTCTCATAGACCTCACATTTGTTCTCCTTAATTTTTCCTCCTCTTCAATTAATAAAAATCCCAAACTCATTTTTCTTTAATTTTTTTTATTTGTTTAATAAACACTTCAATGTTCAACAACACAAACAAATTTTTTGGAAGATTTTTCATTTTTTCAAAACAGTGTTACTAGATATGGTGGTTTAGGGAATTTATGATATTATTATTACATACATAAATGACATGACATATTTGATTAAAAAGATGACTATTCAGATTTATATAGAGAAGGGACAAGTTTTCCAAATCGATCAATTATTTTTCTTGCACGGTTGCTGGTGAAAGTAGCATTTCTATATATTTCTATATATACACAGCTGGTCGAAAAAATAGGTGTGAAGAAAGAATTGGCTCTTAGATACGCGAACTGGAATGGACCTGAAGGACTTAAAAAATGGCGTAATATCCTGTGGAACGATGAGACTAAAATAAATTTGTTTTCTTCGGACTCCGGGCGTAATGTAAGACGCACAAAAGGAAAAGAATACCATCCCCGCTATACACAAAAAACAATCAAACACGGAGGTGGCAATATTATGGTGTGGGGATGTTTTTCCTGGTACGGTGTCGGTCCTATATTCTCATTAAAACCATATTAAAAAAATATGGGTATAGGGATATCTTGGAAAATGTCATGCTTCTATTTTCTGAAGAAAACATGCCCCTCCGATGGCATTTTCAACAGGATAACGATCCAAAACACACGGCGGGTCTCGTAAAAGATTGGTTCCAAGAGAAGGAAGTATCTTTTATCCCGTGGCCAAGTCAATCCCCTGACCTCAATCCCATTGAGAACTTGTGGAATGCACTCAAGCGAAAGTTAGGCGGGTAATATTTCACAAATGGAAACCAATTGTGGGAAGCCGTTCAAAGAGAATGGTATTCTATACCCAACCAGACATGCCAAAAATTGGTGGAATCAATGCCACGCCGATTTCAAAAAGTTCAAGCTAACAATAGAGGATACTCTGGTTATTAGAGATAGGTAATCGAAAATTTAGGTAACCAACATTAAATATTAATAAAATCAATATCTTTAATACTTTAGAAAGACGCGCCTATTTTATTGACCAGGCTAAAATGCGTCAATCGACAGTTTCGGCCACTTATTATGAAAATGTTCTATTAATTCAAGATCCTTTTAAAGTCTTTTATTTTCTTTGTTATTGAAGTTTTATTAAAAACATAAAAAATTATAATGCAACTGAAAAAATGTAAGGAGAGAAAAGAAAAGAAAAGAAGAAAATAAATAGTCACACCTATTTTTTTGACCAGCTGTGTATATATTTTCTGGACTTCGCGAATGTTTTTACTGACGGGAGTTAGAGAATGATGGGATAAGATTGAGATAGGCAGGAGGGAAGATATCGGTTTGGACTGGATGTAGGAAGTGATAGGGATTTGATGGGATAGGACAAAGAGGATATCAGGAAGGAAAAGAGAACTCGGTCTTCTGCCCGTGACAAGGTAATAGGATGCGAAGTATAGGATAAGAGAGGGGAGGATTGAAATTTGGAAGCATAATGGGAAGGGGAAGAGGAGAGGGCAGTCAGAACTGGGGAGATGGCAAGTGGGCAGGACATGGGACTGGAAAATGGGAAAAGAACAAGAAAGGTTAGGTATAGATAGGATATTTCGACGAAGGGTTGGTCAAGGGGTATATGAAGGGGAAGAATGTCCACCGTGGAGGCGTAGGCACGCTGGTGTGCGCGGCTAAGCTCATTGGATAAGGGGGGATCTTGCCCCCACAGACGGACCTCACCTTTTTCCAAAAAAAAAACCTAAATCTTGCCATACTTACACCCGCAAAGAAGGACCACACCCGGGATACACCGCTGGTGTTGTGGCAGGGGGGACCTGTTCCCGCCCATCCTGGAATCCATCGGTCTTGTATTTGGTGGATTCCCCAATCTGGTCATCCTAAACGCTGTCAAGCCATTTCTTACCTTTGTATCAAGCTTACCCTACTGCACCCTATTTTTGATTTGATTCAAGTCTCCATGACGAAAATTCTACATATCATTAGGACAAAATATAAAGTCAAGCGAATTCTGATCAAGACTGACGAGACCCCCTCACACACTTTTTATTAAATCAATGCTGGTATTATACATTGAAAACAAATCCAAAACCGGCACAAAGCGATTATTTAGTGCCGAAAACATATATATATAAATTTACAAAAATAAAACAGTATCTTTAAACAATCAAGAAAAACGAAAATAATTAAATTGCAAACGCCTGAATAAAGATCGTATCAAAAAAATATATAAAATTGTAACAGTATATCATGAGGACCAAAAATAAATTAACTATCAATTTTGGGTAAAAAGACCCCCCAAACACCCGCACCAAGCAATTACTGGGACGGGAATGTCTCGTCCGTCTTCCTTCTTTTCAACCCCGTGTTACCTAACGTCAGAGAGCTCTTTGATGGTATATTGAGGGGAGGGGCATCATAACGCCAACGGGAAGTGAGCCGCTTGGGAGCCTTTGTACACTAACCCAAAAACCCAGATCACAAAATCAATCGTTGCTCCGATCTTTACTCAGCACAATTGAAATTGGCTTTAGTTATAACTTACATATACTAATATACAAAAATTCTCATAAAAAAAAAATCTCGCCAACTCAAAAAAAAAAATAACAAGGAAAACGCAAAGGTAGTACATAAAAATAAAATAAAAAAACAAGTCTTCAATACTGGGAATGTTCAAGTTATTTATGGGGAAAATCTCCTCCGCCTTCCAAGGTTGGCTCCTATGGCTTGCCAACTTACGTTTTTTTTATACTTTTCAAATTTTCTATGTGATTTTTTGTATCTTAATTAGAAGAATTATAAATGAAGCGTATACTATAGGGGTGAATTCCACCTCTCTTGCACACAGTTTTCCTTTTTTTCTTTGCTGTTTGCTTGATATAAACACAAACGATTCAACAATATATTCCCTCCTGTTACTTGCAAACCCGGGTAGGTCACGGGTTTTTGCCTTTTTTTCGGTGGGCTTCCTCGCATCCTCTGCTTTCGCCCGCAGTTTGGTTTCAAACACTTGACGGTAACAGGAAGCGCTTTTGTGGAATTCACCTATTAATATCACCCTATTAATAACAACATAGCTACAATGGTTTTTTTTCTTTTTACTTACCCCCTTTTTTATTTAATGATGTATAACAAAAAATAAATAATTTCTCCCAGATTTTCGCTCAATAAATCATAAAAGAATTTTGATTAACCTTTAATCCATTAAAAAAAAAACAAAAAAAATTTACTTTATTATAAACTAATAAATGCCAGCACTTTTTTTACTTAACTAGATAAGTACCTATATCCTTAACAATCTATTCTTTTTTTTAACGATCTTGCAATTACATCGCGTTAACATGACTTCGGCGGCGGTGGTTCAATTTTTAAAATCTGTTTCCAACCGGCAAATCGTTGGACCGTCGAAAAAGTTGATTTTTCCGTTTTAGCCTTATTTGCCATTTTTACTTTCTATATACCTAAAAACTTTCGTAGAAGTGTAAGTTTACCTCTCTGGTACCCACCTTCAAGCAAGCATGCGCAAAGTTTTACAATGGTAGGAACACCAAATGATTTCTTTGGCATTGGTAAAGAATCGTTAGGTAAGTCAAGTAAATAAGTGAACAAAGGTTTATTTACACGATAGTTTTTTATAAATCTGAAACAAACAGAATCACTAAAATAATCGACACTTATTTAGTTGATTTTACATACAATTCCTGCGGTAACTCCAAGGGATTGCAACCATCTCTTAAGTTCCTTCTCATAGACCTCACATTTGTTCTCCTTAATTTTTCCTCCTCTTCAATTAATAAAAATCCCAAACTCATTTTTCTTTAATTTTTTTTATTTGTTTAATAAACACTTCAATGTTCAACAACACAAACAAATTTTTTGGAAGATTTTTCATTTTTTCAAAACAATGTTACTAGATATGGTGGTTTAGGGAATTTATGATATTATTATTACATACATAAATGACATGACATATTTGATTAAAAAGATGACTATTCAGATTTATATAGAGAAGGGACAAGTTTTCCAAATCGATCAATTATTTTTCTTGCACGGTTGCTGGTGAAAGTAGCATTTCTATATATTTCTATATATACACAGCTGGTCGAAAAAATAGGTGTGAAGAAAGAATTTGCTCTTAGATACGCGAACTGGAATGGACCTGAAGGACTTAAAAAATGGCGTAATATCCTGTGGAGCGACGAGACTAAAATAAATTTGTTTTCTTCGGACTCCGGGCGTAATGTAAGACGCACAAAAGGAAAAGAATACCATCCCCGCTATACACAAAAAACAATCAAACACGGAGGTGGCAATATTATGGTGTGGGGATGTTTTTCCTGGTACGGTGTCGGTCCTATATTCTCATTAAAACCATATTAAAAAAATATGGGTATAGGGATATCTTGGAAAATGTCATGCTTCTATTTTCTGAAGAAAACATGCCCCTCCGATGGCATTTTCAACAGGATAACGATCCAAAACACACGGCGGGTCTCGTAAAAGATTGGTTCCAAGAGAAGGAAGTATCTCTTATCCCGTGGCCAAGTCAATCCCCTGACCTCAATCCCATTGAGAACTTGTGGAATGCACTCAAGCGAAAGTTAGGCGGGTAATATTTCACAAATGGAAACCAATTGTGGGAAGCCGTTCAAAGAGAATGGTATTCTATACCCAACCAGACATGCTAAAAATTGGTGGAATCAATGCCACGCCGATTTCAAAAAGTTCAAGCTAACAATGGAGGATACTCTGGTTATTAGAGATAGGTAATCGAAAATTTAGGTAACCAACATTAAATGTTAATAAAATCAATATCTTTAATACTTTAGAAAGACGCGCCTATTTTATTGACCAGGCTAAAATGCGTCAATCGACAGTTTCGGCCACTTATTATGAAAATGTTCTATTAATTCAAGATCCTTTTAAAGTCTTTTATTTTCTTTGTTATTGAAGTTTTATTAAAAACATAAAAAATTATAATGCAACTGAAAAAATGTAATGTAATGAAAAGAAAAGAAGAAAATAAATAGTCACACCTATTTTTTTGACCAGTTGTGTATATATTTTCTGGACTTCGCGAATGTTTTTACTGACGGGAGTTAGAGAATGATGGGATAAGATTGAGATAGGCAGGAGGGAAGATATCGGTTTGGACTGGATGTAGGAAGTGATAGGGATTTGATGGGATAGGACAAAGAGGATATCAGGAAGGAAAAGAAAACTCGGTCTTCTGCCCGTGACAAGGTAATAGGATGGGAAGTGTAGGATAAGAGAGGGGAGGATTGGAATTTGGAAGCATAATGGGAAGGGGAAGAGGAGAGGGCAGTCAGAACTGGGGAGATGGCAAGTGGGCAGGACATGGGACTGGAAAATGGGAAAAGAACAAGAAAGGTTAGGTATAGATAGGATATTTCGACGAAGGGTTGGTCAAGGGGTATATGAAGGGGAAGAATGTCCACCGTGGAGGCGTAGGCAAGCTGGTGTGCGCGGCTAAGCTCATTGGATAAGGGGGGATCTTGCCCCCACAGACGGACCTCACCTTTTTCCAAAAAAAAAAAACCTAAATCGTGCCATACTTACACCCGCAAAGAAGGACCACACCCGGGATACACCGCTGGTGTTGTCGCAGGGGGGGACCTGTTCCCACCCATCCTGGAATCCATCGGTCTTGTATTTGGTGGATTCCCCAATCTGGTCATCCTAAACGCTGTCAAGCCATTTCTTACCTTTACATCAAGCTTACTCTACTGCACCCTATTTTTGATTTGATTCAAGTCTCCATGACGAAAATTCTACATATCATTAGGACAAAATATAAAGTCAAGCGAATTCTGATCAAGACTGACGAGACCCCCTCACACACTTTTTATTAAATCAATGCTGGTATTATACATTGAAAACAAATCCAAAACCGGCACAAAGCGATTATTTAGTGCCGAAAACATGTATATATAAATTTACAAAAATAAAACAGTATCTTTAAGCAATCAAGAAAAACGAAAATAATTAAATTGCAAACGCCTGAATAAAGATCGTATCAAAAAAATATATAAAATTGTAACAGTATATCATGAGGACCAAAAATAAATTAACTATCAATTTTGGGTAAAAAGACCCCCCAAACACCCGCAACAAGCAATTACTGGGACGGGAATGTCTCGTCCGTCTTCCCACTTTTCAACCCCGTGTTACCTACCGTCAGAGAGCTCTTTGATGGTATATTGAGGGGAGGGGCATCATAACGCCAACGGGAAGTGAGCCGCTTGGGAGCCTTTGTACACTAACCCAAAAACCCAGATCACAAAATCAATCGTTGCTCCGATCTTTACTCAGCACAATTGAAATTGGCTTTAGTTATAACTTACATATACTAATATACAAAAATTCTCATAAAAAAAAAATCTCGCCAACTCAAAAAAAAATAACAAGGAAAACGCAAAGGTAGTACATAAAAATAAAATAAAAAAACAAGTCTTCAATACTGGGAATGTTCAAGTTATTTATGGGGAAAATCTCCTCCGCCTTCCAAGGTTGGCTCCTATGGCTTGCCAACTTACGTTTTTTTTATACTTTTCAAATTTTCTATGTGATTTTTTGTATCTTAATTAGAAGAATTATAAATGAAGCGTATACTATAGGGGTGAATTCCACCTCTCTTGCACACAGTTTTCCTTTTTTTCTTTTCTGTTTGCTTGATATAAACACAAACGATTCAACAATATATTCCCTCCTGTTACTTGCAAACCCGGGTAGGTCACGGGTTTTTGCCTTTTTTTCGGTGGGCTTCCTCGCATCCTCTGCTTTCGCCCGCAGTTTGGTTTCAAACACTTGACGGTAACAGGAAGCGCTTTTGTGGAATTCACCTATTAATATCACCCTATTAATAACAACATAGCTACAATGGTTTTTTTTTCTTTTTACTTACCCCCTTTTTTGATTTAATGATGTATAACAAAAAATAAATAATTTCTCCCAGATTTTCGCTCAATAAATCATAAAAGAATTTTGATTAACCTTTAATCCATTAAAAAAAACAAAAAAAATTTACTTTATTATAAACTAATAAATGCCTGCACTTTTTTTACTTAACAAGATAAGTACCTATATCCTTAACAATCTATTCTTTTTTTGACGATCTTGCAATAACATCGCGTTAACATGACTTCGGCGGCGGTGGTTCAATTTTTAAAATCTGTTTCCAACCGGCAAATCGTTGGACCGTCGAAAAAGTTGATTTTTCCGTTTTACTTTCTATATACCTAAAAACTTTTCGTATAAGTGTAAGTTTATTCTGCTATTTTCATCTGTTTTTGGGAATTTAATCCATTGCGCACAAAGTTTTTCCTCAAAAACATTCAAGACGCTTGAAAGAACTTTTGACATCGATGACTGTGCTAGTCCTACTTGGTAATCCTTGCCAACACCTCTCTGGTACCCACCTTCAAGCAAGCATGCGCAAAGTTTTACAATGGTAGGAACACCAAATGATTTCCTTGGCATTGGTAAAGAATCGTTAGGTAAGTCAAGTAAATAAGTGAACAAAGGTTTATTTACACGATAGTTTTTTATAAATCTGAAACAAACAGAATCACTAAAATAATCGACACTTATTTAGTTGATTTTACATACAATTCCTGCGGTAACTCCAAGGGATTGCAACCATCTCTTAAGTTCCTTCTCATAGACCTCACATTTGTTCTCCTTAATTTTTCCTCCTCTTCAATTAATAAAAATCCCAAACTCATTTTTCTTTAATTTTTTTTATTTGTTTAATAAACACTTCAATGTTCAACAACACAAACAAATTTTTTGGAAGATTTTTCATTTTTTCAAAACAGTGTTACTAGATATGGTGGTTTAGGGAATTTATGATATTATTATTACATACATAAATGACATGACATATTTGATTAAAAAGATGACTATTCAGATTTATATAGAGAAGGGACAAGTTTTCCAAATCGATCAATTATTTTTCTTGCACGGTTGCTGGTGAAAGTAGCATTTCTATATATTTCTATATATACACAGCTGGTCGAAAAAATAGGTGTGAAGAAAGAATTCGCTCTTAGATACGCGAACTGGAATGGACCTGAAGGACTTAAAAAATGGCGTAATATCCTGTGGAGCGACGAGACTAAAATAAATTTGTTTTCTTCGGACTCCGGGCGTAATGTAAGACGCACAAAAGGAAAAGAATACCATCCCCGCTATACACAAAAAACAATCAAACACAGAGGTGGCAATATTATGGTGTGGGGATGTTTTTCCTGGTACGGTGTCGGTCCTATATTCTCATTAAAACCATATTAAAAAAATATGGGTATAGGGATATCTTGGAAAATGTCATGCTTCTATTTTCTGAAGAAAACATGCCCCTCCGATGGCATTTTCAACAGGATAACGATCCAAAACACACGGCGGGTCTCGTAAAAGATTGGTTCCAAGAGAAGGAAGTATCTCTTATCCCGTGGCCAAGTCAATCCCCTGACCTCAATCCCATTGAGAACTTGTGGAATGCACTCAAGCGAAAGTTAGGCGGGTAATATTTCACAAATGGAAACCAATTGTGGGAAGCCGTTCAAAGAGAATGGTATTCTATACCCAACCAGACATGCTAAAAATTGGTGGAATCAATGCCACGCCGATTTCAAAAAGTTCAAGCTAACAATGGAGGATACTCTGGTTATTAGAGATAGGTAATCGAAAATTTAGGTAACCAACATTAAATGTTAATAAAATCAATATCTTTAATACTTTAGAAAGACGCGCCTATTTTATTGACCAGGCTAAAATGCGTCAATCGACAGTTTCGGCCACTTATTATGAAAATGTTCTATTAATTCAAGATCCTTTTAAAGTCTTTTATTTTCTTTGTTATTGAAGTTTTATTAAAAACATAAAACATTATAATGCAACTGAAAAAATGTAAGGAGAGAAAAGAAAAGAAAAGAAGAAAATAAATAGTCACACCTATTTTTTTGACCAGCTGTGTATATATTTTCTGGACTTCGCGAATGTTTTTACTGACGGGAGTTAGAGAATGATGGGATAAGATTGAGATAGGCAGGAGGGAAGATATCGGTTTGGACTGGATGTAGGAAGTGATAGGGATTTGATGGGATAGGACAAAGAGGATATCAGGAAGGAAAAAAGAACTCGGTCTTCTGCCCGTGACAAGGTAATAGGATGGGAAGTGTAGGATAAGAGAGGGGAGGATTGGAATTTGGAAGCATAATGGGAAGGGGAAGAGGAGAGGGCAGTCAGAACTGGGGAGATGGCAAGTGGGCAGGACATGGGACTGGAAAATGGGAAAAGAACAAGAAAGGTTAGGTATAGATAGGATATTTCGACGAAGGGTTGGTCAAGGGGTATATGAAGGGGAAGAATGTCCACCGTGGAGGCGTAGGCACGCTGGTGTGCGCGGCTAAGCTCATTGGATAAGGGGGGATCTTGCCCCCACAGACGGACCTCACCTTTTTCCAAAAAAAAAAACCTAAATCTTGCCATACTTACACCCGCAAAGAAGGACCACACCCGGGATACACCGCTGGTGTTGTGGCAGGGGGGACCTGTTCCCGCCCATCCTGGAATCCATCGGTCTTGTATTTGGTGGATTCCCCAATCTGGTCATCCTAAACGCTGTCAAGCCATTTCTTACCTTTATATCAAGCTTACCCTACTGCACCCTATTTTTGATTTGATTCAAGTCTCCATGACGAAAATTCTACATATCATTAGGACAAAATATAAAGTCAAGCGAATTCTGATCAAGACTGACGAGACCCCCTCACACACTTTTTATTAAATCAATGCTGGTATTATACATTGAAAACAAATCCAAAACCGGCACAAAGCGATTATTTAGTGCCGAAAACATGTATATATAAATTTACAAAAATAAAACAGTATCTTTAAACAATCAAGAAAAACGAAAATAATTAAATTGCAAACGCCTGAATAAAGATCGTATCAAAAAAATATATAAAATTGTAACAGTATATCATGAGGACCAAAAATAAATTAACTATCAATTTTGGGTAAAAAGACCCCCCAAACACCCGCACCAAGCAATTACTGGGACGGGAATGTCTCGTCCGTCTTCCTACTTTTCAACCCCGTGTTACCTACCGTCAGAGAGCTCTTTGATGGTATATTGAGGGGAGGGGCATCATAACGCCAACGGGAAGTGAGCCGCTTGGGAGCCTTTGTACACTAACCCAAAAACCCAGATCACAAAATCAATCGTTGCTCCGATCTTTACTCAGCACAATTGAAATTGGCTTTAGTTATAACTTACATATACTAATATACAAAAATTCTCATAAAAAAAAAATCTCGCCAACTCAAAAAAAATAACAAGAAAAACGCAAAGGTAGTACATAAAAATTAAATAAAAAAACAAGTCTTCAATACTGGGAATGTTCAAGTTATTTATGGGGAAAATCTCCTCCGCCTTCCAAGGTTGGCTCCTATGGCTTGCCAACTTACGTTTTTTTTATACTTTTCAAATTTTCTATGTGATTTTTTGTATCTTAATTAGAAGAATTATAAATGAAGCGTATACTATAGGGGTGAATTCCACCTCTCTTGCACACAGTTTTCCTTTTTTTCTTTGCTGTTTGCTTGATATAAACACAAACGATTCAACAATATATTCCCTCCCGTTACTTGCAAACCCGGGTAGGTCACGGGTTTTTGCCTTTTTTTCAGTGGGCTTCCTCGCATCCTCTGCTTTCGCCCGCAGTTTGGTTTCAAACACTTGACGGTAACAGGAAGCGCTTTTGTGGAATTCACCTATTAATATCACCCTATTAATAACAACATAGCTACAATGGTTTTTTTTTTCTTTTTACTTACCCCCTTTTTTTATTTAATGATGTATAACAAAAAATAAATAATTTCTCCCAGATTTTCGCTCAATAAATCATAAAAGAATTTTGATTAACCTTTAATCCATTAAAAAAAACAAAAAAAATTTACTTTATTATAAACTAATAAATGCCTGCACTTTTTTTACTTAACAAGATAAGTACCTATATCCTTAACAATCTATTCTTTTTTTGACGATCTTGCAATAACATCGCGTTAACATGACTTCGGCGGCGGTGGTTCAATTTTTAAAATCTGTTTCCAACCGGCAAATCGTTGGACCGTCGAAAAAGTTGATTTTTCCGTTTTACTTTCTATATACCTAAAAACTTTTCGTATAAGTGTAAGTTTATTCTGCTATTTTCATCTGTTTTTGGGAATTTAATCCATTGCGCACAAAGTTTTTCCTCAAAAACATTCAAGACGCTTGAAAGAACTTTTGACATCGATGACTGTGCTAGTCCTACTTGGTAATCCTTGCCAACACCTCTCTGGTACCCACCTTCAAGCAAGCATGCGCAAAGTTTTACAATGGTAGGAACACCAAATGATTTCTTTGGCATTGGTAAAGAATCGTTAGGTAAGTCAAGTAAATAAGTGAACAAAGGTTTATTTACACGATAGTTTTTTATAAATCTGAAACAAACAGAATCACTAAAATAATCGACACTTATTTAGTTGATTTTACATACAATTCCTGCGGTAACTCCAAGGGATTGCAACCATCTCTTAAGTTCCTTCTCATAGACCTCACATTTGTTCTCCTTAATTTTTCCTCCTCTTCAATTAATAAAAATCCCAAACTCATTTTTCTTTAATTTTTTTTATTTGTTTAATAAACACTTCAATGTTCAACAACACAAACAAATTTTTTGGAAGATTTTTCATTTTTTCAAAACAGTGTTACTAGATATGGTGGTTTAGGGAATTTATGATATTATTATTACATACATAAATGACATGACATATTTGATTAAAAAGATGACTATTCAGATTTATATAGAGAAGGGACAAGTTTTCCAAATCGATCAATTATTTTTCTTGCACGGTTGCTGGTGAAAGTAGCATTTCTATATATTTCTATATATACACAGCTGGTCGAAAAAATAGGTGTGAAGAAAGAATTCGCTCTTAGATACGCGAACTGGAATGGACCTGAAGGACTTAAAAAATGGCGTAATATCCTGTGGAGCGACGAGACTAAAATAAATTTGTTTTCTTCGGACTCCGGGCGTAATGTAAGACGCACAAAAGGAAAAGAATACCATCCCCGCTATACACAAAAAACAATCAAACACAGAGGTGGCAATATTATGGTGTGGGGATGTTTTTCCTGGTACGGTGTCGGTCCTATATTCTCATTAAAACCATATTAAAAAAATATGGGTATAGGGATATCTTGGAAAATGTCATGCTTCTATTTTCTGAAGAAAACATGCCCCTCCGATGGCATTTTCAACAGGATAACGATCCAAAACACACGGCGGGTCTCGTAAAAGATTGGTTCCAAGAGAAGGAAGTATCTCTTATCCCGTGGCCAAGTCAATCCCCTGACCTCAATCCCATTGAGAACTTGTGGAATGCACTCAAGCGAAAGTTAGGCGGGTAATATTTCACAAATGGAAACCAATTGTGGGAAGCCGTTCAAAGAGAATGGTATTCTATACCCAACCAGACATGCTAAAAATTGGTGGAATCAATGCCACGCCGATTTCAAAAAGTTCAAGCTAACAATGGAGGATACTCTGGTTATTAGAGATAGGTAATCGAAAATTTAGGTAACCAACATTAAATGTTAATAAAATCAATATCTTTAATACTTTAGAAAGACGCGCCTATTTTATTGACCAGGCTAAAATGCGTCCATCGACAGTTTCGGCCACTTATTATGAAAATGTTCTATTAATTCAAGATCCTTTTAAAGTCTTTTATTTTCTTTGTTATTCAAGTTTTATTAAAAACATAAAACATTATAATGCAACTGAAAAAATGTAAGGAGAGAAAAGAAAAGAAAAGAAGAAAATAAATAGTCACACCTATTTTTTTGACCAGCTGTGTATATATTTTCTGGACTTCGCGAATGTTTTTACTGACGGGAGTTAGAGAATGATGGGATAAGATTGAGATAGGCAGGAGGGAAGATATCGGTTTGGACTGGATGTAGGAAGTGATAGGGATTTGATGGGATAGGACAAAGAGGATATCAGGAAGGAAAAAAGAACTCGGTCTTCTGCCCGTGACAAGGTAATAGGATGGGAAGTGTAGGATAAGAGAGGGGAGGATTGGAATTTGGAAGCATAATGGGAAGGGGAAGAGGAGAGGGCAGTCAGAACTGGGGAGATGGCAAGTGGGCAGGACATGGGACTGGAAAATGGGAAAAGAACAAGAAAGGTTAAGTATAGATAGGATATTTCGACGAAGGGTTGGTCAAGGGGTATATGAAGGGGAAGAATGTCCACCGTGGAGGCGTAGGCACGCTGGTGTGCGCGGCTAAGCTCATTGGATAAGGGGGGATCTTGCCCCCACAGACGGACCTCACCTTTTTCCAAAAAAAAAAACCTAAATCTTGCCATACTTACACCCGCAAAGAAGGACCACACCCGGGATACACCGCTGGTGTTGTGGCAGGGGGGACCTGTTCCCGCCCATCCTGGAATCCATCGGTCTTGTATTTGGTGGATTCCCCAATCTGGTCATCCTAAACGCTGTCAAGCCATTTCTTACCTTTAGATCAAGCTTACCCTACTGCACCCTATTTTTGATTTGATTCAAGTCTCCATGACGAAAATTCTACATATCATTAGGACAAAATATAAAGTCAAGCGAATTCTGATCAAGACTGACGAGACCCCCTCACACACTTTTTATTAAATCAATGCTGGTATTATACATTGAAAACAAATCCAAAACCGGCACAAAGCGATTATTTAGTGCCGAAAACATGTATATATAAATTTACAAAAATAAAACAGTATCTTTAAACAATCAAGAAAAACGAAAATAATTAAATTGCAAACGCCTGAATAAAGATCGTATCAAAAAAATATATAAAATTGTAACAGTATATCATGAGGACCAAAAATAAATTAACTATCAATTTTGGGTAAAAAGACCCCCCAAACACCCGCACCAAGCAATTACTGGGACGGGAATGTCTCGTCCGTCTTCCTACTTTTCAACCCCGTGTTACCTACCGTCAAACAGTTTTCCTTTTTTTCTTTGCTGTTTGCTTGATATAAACACAAACGATTCAACAATATATTCCCTCCCGTTACTTGCAAACCCGGGTAGGTCACGGGTTTTTGCCTTTTTTTCGGTGGGCTTCCTCGCATCCTCTGCTTTCGCCCGCAGTTTGGTTTCAAACACTTGACGGTAACAGGAAGCGCTTTTGTGGAATTCACCTATTAATATCACCCTATTAATAACAACCTATCTACAATGGTTTTTTTTTCTTTTTACTTACCCCCTTTTCTATTTAATGATGTATAACAAAAAATAAATAATTTCTCCCAGATTTTCGCTGAATAAATCATAAAAGAATTTTGATTAACCTTTAATCCATTAAAAAAAAAACAAAAAAAAATTTACTTTATTATAAACTAATAAATGCCTGCACTTTTTTTACTTAACTAGATAAGTACCTATATCCTTAACAATCTATTCTTTTTTTTAACGATCTTGCAATTACATCGCGTTAACATGACTTCGGCGGCGGTGGTTCAATTTTTAAAATCTGTTTCCAACCGGTAAATCGTTGGACCGTCGAAAAAGTTGATTTTTCCGTTTTAGCCTTATTTGCCATTTTTACTTTCTATATACCTAAAAACTTTTCGTAGAAGTGTAAGTTTATTCTGCTATTTTCATCTGTTTTTGGGAATTTAATCCATTGCGCACAAGGTTTTTCCTCAAAAACATTCAAGACGCTTGAAAGAACTTTTGACATCGATGACTGTGCTAGTCCTACTTGGTAATCCTTGCCAACACCTCTCTGGTACCCACCTTCAAGCAAGCATGCGCAAAGTTTTACAATGGTAGGAACACCAAATGATTTCTTTGGCATTGGTAAAGAATCGTTAGGTAAGTCAAGTAAATAAGTGAACAAAGGTTTATTTACACGATAGTTTTTTATAAATCTGAAACAAACAGAATCACTAAAATAATCGACACTTATTTAGTTGATTTTACAAACAATTCCTGCGGTAACTCCAAGGGATTGCAACCATCTCTTAAGTTCCTTCTCATAGACCTCACATTTGTTCTCCTTAATTTTTCCTCCTCTTCAATTAATAAAAATCCCAAACTCATTTTTCTTTAATTTTTTTTATTTGTTTAATAAACACTTCAATGTTCAACAACACAAACAAATTTTTTGGAAGATTTTTCATTTTTTCAAAACAGTGTTACTAGATATGGTGGTTTAGGGAATTTATGATATTATTATTACATACATAAATGACATGACATATTTGATTAAAAAGATGACTATTCAGATTTATTTGGAGAAGGGACAAGTTTTCCAAATCGATCAATTATTTTTCTTGCACGGTTGCTGGTGAAAGTAGCATTTCTATATATTTCTATATATACACAGCTGGTCGAAAAAATAGGTGTGAAGAAAGAATTTGCTCTTAGATACGCGAACTGGAATGGACCTGAAGGACTTAAAAAATGGCGTAATATCCTGTGGAGCGATGAGACTAAAATAAATTTGTTTTCTTCGGACTCCGGGCGTAATGTAAGACGCACAAAAGGAAAAGAATACCATCCCCGCTATACACAAAAAACAATCAAACACGGAGGTGGCAATATTATGGTGTGGGGATGTTTTTCCTGGTACGGTGTCGGTCCTATATTCTCATTAAAACCATATTAACAAAATATGGGTATAGGGATATCTTGGAAAATGTCATGCTTCTATTTTCTGAAGAAAACATGCCCCTCCGATGGCATTTTCAACAGGATAACGATCCAAAACACACGGCGGGTCTCGTAAAAGATTGGTTCCAAGAGAAGGAAGTATCTCTTATCCCGTGGCCAAGTCAATCCCCTGACCTCAATCCCATTGAGAACTTGTGGAATGCACTCAAGCGAAAGTTAGGCGGGTAATATTTCACAAATGGAAACCAATTGTGGGAAGCCGTTCAAAGAGAATGGTATTCTATACCCAACCAGACATGCCAAAAATTGGGGGAATCAATGCCACGCCGATTTCAAAAAGTTCAAGCTAACAATGGAGGATACTCTGGTTATTAGAGATAGGTAATCGAAAATTTAGGTAACCAACATTAAATGTTAATAAAATCAATATCTTTAATACTTTAGAAAGACGCGCCTATTTTATTGACCAGGCTAAAATGCGTCAATCGACAGTTTCGGCCACTTATTATGAAAATGTTCTATTAATTCAAGATTCTTTTAAAGTCTTTTATTTTCTTTGTTATTGAAGTTTTATCAAAAACATAAAAAATTATAATGCAACTGAAAAAATGTAAGGAGAGAAAAGAAAAGAAAAGAAGAAAATAAATAGTCACACCTATTTTTTTGACCAGCTGTGTATATATTTTCTGGACTTCGCGAATGTTTTTACTGACGGGAGTAAGAGAATGCGTGTCTTAGCTTTTTTTATACTTTATTAATATTTTGTGTGAAATAAGGCAATTGGAGGGGTGATGGGATAAGATTGAGATAGGCAGGAGGGAAGATATCGGTTTGGACTGGATGTAGGAAGTGATAGGGATTTGATGGGATAGGACAAAGAGGATATCAGGAAGGAAAAGAAAACTCGGTCTTCTGCCCGTGACAAGGTAATAGGATGGGAAGTGTAGGATAAGAGAGGGGAGGATTGGAATTTGGAAGCATAATGGGAAGGGGAAGAGGAGAGGGCAGTCAGAACTGGGGAGATGGCAAGTGGGCAGGACATGGGACTGGAAAATGGGAAAAGAACAAGAAAGGTTAGGTATAGATAGGATATTTCGACGAAGGGTTGGTCAAGGGGTATATGAAGGGGAAGAATGTCCACCGTGGAGGCGTAGGCACGCTGGTTTGCGCGGCTAAGCTCATTGGATAAGGGGGGATCTTGCCCCACAGACGGACCTCACCTTTTCCAAAAAAAAAAAACCTAAATCGTGCCATACTTACACCCGCAAAGAAGGACCACACCCGGATACACCGCTGGTGTTGTCGCAGGGGGGGACCTGTTCCCACCCATCCTGGAATCCATCGGTCTTGTATTTGGTGGATTCCCCAATCTGGTCATCCTTAACGCTGTCAAGCCATTTCTTACCTTTATATCAAGCTTACCCTACTGCACCCTATTTTTGATTTGATTCAAGTCTCCATGACGAAAATTCTACATATCGTTAGGACAAAATATAAAGTCAAGCGAATTCTGATCAAGACTGACGAGACCCCCTCACTTACTTTTTATTAAATCAATGCTGGTATTATACATTGAAAACAAATCCAAAACCGGCACAAAGCGATTATTTAGTGCCGAAAACGTATATATAAATTTACAAAAATAAAACAGTATCTTTAAACAATCAAGAAAAACGAAAATAATTAAATTGCAAACGCCTGAATAAAGATCGTATCAAAAAAATATATAAAATTGTAACAGTATATCATGAGGGCCAAAAATAAATTAACTATCAATTTTGGGTAAAAAGACCCCGCAAACACCCGCACCAAGCAATTACTGGGACGGGAATGTCTCGTCCGTCTTCCTACTTTTCAACCCCGTGTTACCTACCGTCAGAGAGCTCTTTGATGGTATATTGAGGGGAGGGGCATCATAACGCCAACGGGAAGTGACCCGCTTGGGAGCCTTTGTACACTAACCCAAAAACCCAGATCACAAAATCAATCGTTGCTCCGATCTTTACTCAGCACAATTGAAATTGGCTTTAGTTATAACTTACATATACTAATATACAAAAATTCTCATAAAAAAAAAATCTTGCCAACTCAAAAAAAAATAACAAGGAAAACGCAAAGGTAGTACATAAAAATAAAATAAAAAAACAAGTCTTCAATACTGGGAATGTTCAAGTTATTTATGGGGGAAATCTCCTCCGCCTTCCAAGGTTGGCTCCTATGGCTTGCCAACTTACTTTTTTTTATACTTTTCAAATTTTCTATGTAATTTTTTGTATCTTAATTAGAAGAATTATAAATGAATTGTATACTATAGGGGTGAATTCCACCTCTCTTGCAAACAGTTTTCCTTTTTTTCTTTGCTGTTTGCTTGATATAAACACAAACGATTCAACAATATATTCCCTCCCGTTACTTGCAAACCCGGGTAGGTCACGGGTTTTTGCCTTTTTTTCAGTGGGCTTCCTCGCATCCTCTGCTTTCGCCCGCAGTTTGGTTTCAAACACTTGACGGTAACAGGAAGCGCTTTTGTGGAATTCACCTATTAATATCACCCTATTAATAACAACCTATCTACAATGGTTTTTTTTTTCTTTTTACTTACCCCCTTTTCTATTTAATGATGTATAACAAAAAATAAATAATTTCTCCCAGATTTTCGCTCAATAAATCATAAAAGAATTTTGATTAACCTTTAATCCATTAAAAAAAAAAAACAAAAAAAAATTTACTTTATTATAAACTAATAAATGCCTGCACTTTTTTTACTTAACTAGATAAGTACCTATATCCTTAACAATCTATTCTTTTTTTTAACGATCTTGCAATTACATCGCGTTAACATGACTTCGGCGGCGGTGGTTCAATTTTTAAAATCTGTTTCCAACCGGCAAATCGTTGGACCGTCGAAAAAGTTGATTTTTCCGTTTTAGCCTTATTTGCCATTTTTACTTTCTATATACCTAAAAACTTTTCGTAGAAGTGTAAGTTTATTCTGCTATTTTCATCTGTTTTTGGGAATTTAATCCATTGCGCACAAAGTTTTTCCTCAAAAACATTCAAGACGCTTGAAAGAACTTTTGACATCGATGACTGTGCTAGCCCTACTTGGTAATCCTTGCCAACACCTCTCTGGTACCCACCTTCAAGCAAGCATGCACAGTTTTACAATGGTAGGAACACCAAATGATTTCTTTGGCATTGGTAAAGAATCGTTAGGTAAGTCAAGTAAATAAGTGAACAAAGGTTTATTTACACGATAGTTTTTTATAAATCTGAAACAAACAGAATCACTAAAATAATCGACACTTATTTAGTTGATTTTACATACAATTCCTGCGGTAACTCCAAGGGATTGCAACCATCTCTTAAGTTCCTTCTCATAGACCTCACATTTGTTGTCCTTAATTTTTCCTCCTCTTCAATTAATAAAAATCCCAAACTCATTTTTCTTTAATTTTTTTTATTTGTTTAATAAACACTTCAATGTTCAACAACACAAACAAATTTTTTGGAAGATTTTTCATTTTTTCAAAACAGTGTTACTAGATATGGTGGTTTAGGGAATTTATGATATTATTATTACATACATAAATGACATGACATATTTGATTAAAAAGATGACTATTCAGATTTATATAGAGAAGGGACAAGTTTTCCAAATCGATCAATTATTTTTCTTGCACGGTTGCTGGTGAAAGTAGCATTTCTATATATTTCTATATATACACAGCTGGTCGAAAAAATAGGTGTGAAGAAAGAATTTGCTCTTAGATACGCGACTGGAATGGACCTGAAGGACTTAAAAAATGGCGTAATATCCTGTGGAGCGACGAGACTAAAATAAATTTGTTTTCTTCGGACTCCGGGCGTAATGTAAGACGCACAAAAGGAAAAGAATACCATCCCCGCTATACACAAAAAACAATCAAACACGGAGGTGGCAATATTATGGTGTGGGGATGTTTTTCCTGGTACGGTGTCGGTCCTATATTCTCATTAAAACCATATTAACAAAATATGGGTATAGGGATATCTTGGAAAATGTCATGCTTCTATTTTCTGAAGAAAACATGTCCCTCCGATGGCATTTTCAACAGAATAACGATCCAAAACACACGGCGGGTCTCGTAAAAGATTGGTTCCAAGAGAAGGAAGTATCTATTATCCGGTGGCCAAGTCAATCCCCTGACCTCAATCCTATTGAGAACTTGTGGAATGCACTGAAGCGAAAGTTAGGCGGGTAATATTTCACAAATGGAAACCAATTGTGGGAAGCCGTTCAAAGAGAATGGTATTCTATACCCAACCAGACATGCCAAAAATTGGTGGAATCAATGCCACGCCGATTTCAAAAAGTTCAAGCTAACAATGGAGGATACTCTGGTTATTAGAGATAGGTAATCGAAAATTTAGGTAACCAACATTAAATGTTAATAAAATCAATATCTTTAATACTTTAGAAAGACGCGCCTATTTTATTAACCAGGCTAAAATGCGTCAATCGACAGTTTCGGCCACTTATTATGAAAATGTTCTATTAATTCAAGATTCTTTTAAAGTCTTTTATTTTCTTTGTTATTGAAGTTTTATTAAAAACATAAAAAATTATAATGCAACTGAAAAAATGTAAGGAGAGAAAAGAAAAGAAAAGAAGAAAATAAATAGTCACACCTATTTTTTTGACCAGCTGTGTATATATTTTCTGGACTTTGCGAATGTTTTTACTGACGGGAGTTAGAGAATGCGTGTCTTAGCTTTTTTATACTTTATTAATATTTTGTGTGAAATAAGGCAATTGGAGGGGTGATGGGATAAGATTGAGATAGGCAGGAGGGAAGATATCGGTTTGGACTGGATGTAGGAAGTGATAGGGATTTGATGGGATAGGACAAAGAGGATATCAGGAAGGAAAAGAAAACTCGGTCTTCTGCCCGTGACAAGGTAATAGGATGGGAAGTGTAGGATAAGAGAGGGGAGGATTGGAATTTGGAAGCATAATGGGAAGGGGAAGAGGAGAGGGCAGTCAGAACTGGGGAGATGGCAAGTGGGCAGGACATGGGACTGGAAAATGGGAAAAGAACAAGAAAGGTTAGGTATAGATAGGATATTTCGACGAAGGGTTGGTCAAGGGGTATATGAAGGGGAAGAATGTCCACCGTGGAGGCGTAGGCAAGCTGGTGTGCGCGGCTAAGCTCATTGGATAAGGGGGGATCTTGCCCCCACAGACGGACCTCACCTTTTTCCAAAAAAAAAAAACCTAAATCGTGCCATACTTACACCCGCAAAGAAGGACCACACCCGGGATACACCGCTGGTGTTGTCGCAGGGGGGGACCTGTTCCCACCCATCCTGGAATCCATCGGTCTTGTATTTGGTGGATTCCCCAATCTGGTCATCCTAAACGCTGTCAAGCCATTTCTTACCTTTATATCAAGCTTACCCTACTGCACCCTATTTTTGATTTGATTCAAGTCTCCATGACGAAAATTCTACATATCATTAGGACAAAATATAAAGTCAAGCGAATTCTGATCAAGACTGACGAGACCCCCTCACACACTTTTTATTAAATCAATGCTGGTATTATACATTGAAAACAAATCCAAAACCGGCACAAAGCGATTATTTAGTGCCGAAAACATGTATATATAAATTTACAAAAATAAAACAGTATCTTTAAGCAATCAAGAAAAACGAAAATAATTAAATTGCAAACGCCTGAATAAAGATCGTATCAAAAAAATATATAAAATTGTAACAGTATATCATGAGGACCAAAAATAAATTAACTATCAATTTTGGGTAAAAAGACCCCCCAAACACCCGCACCAAGCAATTACTGGGACGGGAATGTCTCGTCCGTCTTCCCACTTTTCAACCCCGTGTTACCTACCGTCAGAGAGCTCTTTGATGGTATATTGAGGGGAGGGGCATCATAACGCCAACGGGAAGTGAGCCGCTTGGGAGCCTTTGTACACTAACCCAAAAACCCAGATTACAAAATCAATCGTTGCTCCGATCTTTACTCAGCACAATTGAAATTGGCTTTAGTTATAACTTACATATACTAATATACAAAAATTCTCATAAAAAAAAAATCTCGCCAACTCAAAAAAAAATAACAAGGAAAACGCAAAGGTAGTACATAAAAATAAAATAAAAAAACAAGTCTTCAATGCTGGGAATGTTCAAGTTATTTAGGGGGAAAATCTCCTCCGCCTTCCAAGGTTGGCTCCTATGGCTTGCCAACTTACGTTTTTTTTATACTTTTCAAATTTTCTATGTGATTTTTTGTATCTTAATTAGAAGAATTATAAATGAAGCGTATACTATAGGGGTGAATTCCACCTCTCTTGCACACAGTTTTCCTTTTTTTCTTTGCTGTTTGCTTGATATAAACACAAACGATTCAACAATATATTCCCTCCTGTTACTTGCAAACCCGGGTAGGTCACGGGTTTTTGCCTTTTTTTCGGTGGGCTTCCTCGCATCCTCTGCTTTCGCCCGCAGTTTGGTTTCAAACACTTGACGGTAACAGGAAGCGCTTTTGTGGAATTCACCTATTAATATCACCCCATTAATAACAACATAGCTACAATGGTTTTTTTTTCTTTTTACTTACCCCCTTTTTTTATTTAATGATGTATAACAAAAAATAAATAATTTCTCCCAGATTTTCGCTCAATAAATCATAAAAGAATTTTGATTAACCTTTAATCCATTAAAAAAAAACAAAAAAAATTTACTTTATTATAAACTAATAAATGCCTGCACTTTTTTTTACTTAACTAGATAAGTACCTATATCCTTAACTTTCTATTCTTTTTTTTAACGATCTTGCAATTACATTGCGTTAACATGACTTCGGCGGCGGTGGTTCAATTTTTAAAATCTGTTTCCAACCGGCAAATCGTTGGACCGTCGAAAAAGTTGATTTTTTCCGTTTTAGCCTTATTTGCCATTTTTACTTTCTATATACCTAAAAACTTTTCGTATAAGTGTAAGTTTATTCTGCTATTTTCATCTGTTTTTGGGAATTTAATCCATTGCGCACAAAGTTTTTCCTCAAAAACATTCAAGACGCTTGAAAGAACTTTTGACATCGATGACTGTGCTAGTCCTACTTGGTAATCCTTGCCAACACCTCTCTGGTACCCACCTTCAAGCAAGCATGCGCAAAGTTTTACAATGGTAGGAACACCAAATGATTTCTTTGGCATTGGTAAAGAATCGTTAGGTAAGTCAAGTAAATAAGTGAACAAAGGTTTATTTACACGATAGTTTTTTATAAATCTGAAACAAACAGAATCACTAAAATAATCGACACTTATTTAGTTGATTTTACATACAATTCCTGCGGTAACTCCAAGGGATTGCAACCATCTCTTAAGTTCCTTCTCATAGACCTCACATTTGTTCTCCTTAATTTTTCCTCCTCTTCAATTAATAAAAATCCCAAACTCATTTTTCTTTAATTTTTTTTATTTGTTTAATAAACACTTCAATGTTCAACAACACAAACAAATTTTTTGGAAGATTTTTCATTTTTTCAAAACAATGTTACTAGATATGGTGGTTTAGGGAATTTATGATATTATTATTACATACATAAATGACATGACATATTTGATTAAAAAGATGACTATTCAGATTTATTTGGAGAAGGGACAAGTTTTCCAAATCGATCAATTATTTTTCTTGCACGGTTGCTGGTGAAAGTAGCATTTCTATATATTTCTATATATACACAGCTGGTCGAAAAAATAGGTGTGAAGAAAGAATTTGCTCTTAGATACGCGAACTGGAATGGACCTGAAGGACTTAAAAAATGGCGTAATATCCTGTGGAGCGACGAGACTAAAATAAATTTGTTTTCTTCGGACTCCGGGCGTAATGTAAGACGCACAAAAGGAAAAGAATACCATCCCCGCTATACACAAAAAACAATCAAACACGGAGGTGGCAATATTATGGTGTGGGGATGTTTTTCCTGGTACGGTGTCGGTCCTATATTCTAATTAAAACCATATTAACAAAATATGGGTATAGGGATATCTTGGAAAATGTCATGCTTCTATTTTCTGAAGAAAACATGCCCCTCCGATGGCATTTTCAACAGGATAACGATCCAAAACACACGGCGGGTCTCGTAAAAGATTGGTTCCAAGAGAAGGAAGTATCTCTTATCCCGTGGCCAAGTCAATCCCCTGACCTCAATCCCATTGAGAACTTGTGGAATGCACTCAAGCGAAAGTTAGGCGGGTAATATTTCACAAATGGAAACCAATTGTGGGAAGCCGTTCAAAGAGAATGGTATTCTATACCCAACCAGACATGCCAAAAATTGGTGGAATCAATGCCACGCCGATTTCAAAAAGTTCAAGCTAATAATGTAGGATACTCTGGTTATTAGAGATAGGTAATCGAAAATTTAGGTAACCAACATTAAATGTTAATAAAATCAATATCTTTAATGCTTTAGAAAGACGCGCCTATTTTATTGACCAGGCTAAAATGCGTCAATCGACAGTTTCGGCCACTTATTATGAAAATGTTCTATTAATTCAAGATCCTTTTAAAGTCTTTTATTTTCTTTGTTATTGAAGTTTTATTAAAAACACAAAAAATTATAATGCAACTGAAAAAATGTAAGGAGAGAAAAGAAAAGAAAAGAAGAAAATAAATAGTCACACCTATTTTTTTGACCAGCTGTGTATATATTTTCTGGACTTCGCGAATGTTTTTACTGACGGGAGTTAGAGAATGCGTGTCTTAGCTTTTTTTATACTTTATTAATATTTTGTGTGAAATAAGGCAATTGGAGGGGTGATGGGATAAGATTGAGATAGGCAGGAGGGAAGATATCGGTTTGGACTGGATGTAGGAAATGATAGGGATTTGATGGGATAGGACAGAGGATATCAGGAAGGAAAAGAGAACTCGGTCTTCTGCCCGTGACAAGGTAATAGGATGGGAAGTGTAGGATAAGAGAGGGGAGGATTGG
The DNA here is from genome assembly GCA_963971375.1 of Platycheirus rosarum. Lineage (NCBI taxonomy): Eukaryota > Metazoa > Arthropoda > Insecta > Diptera > Syrphidae > Platycheirus > Platycheirus rosarum. Next base: position 165,585,103 of record OZ020507.1, on the reverse strand, counting down.
AATTTGGAAGCATAATGGGAAGGGGAAGAGGAGAGGGCAGTCAGAACAGGGGAGATGGCAAGTGGGCAGGACATGGGACTGGAAAATGGGAAAAGAACAAGAAAGGTTAGGTATAGATAGGATATTTCGACGAAGGGTTGGTCAAGGGGTATATGAAGGGGAAGAATGTCCGACGTGGAGGCGTAGGCACGCTGGTGTGCGCGGCTAAGCTCATTGGATAAGGGGGGATCTTGCCCCCACAGACGGACCTCACCTTTTTCCAAAAAAAAAAACCTAAATCGTGCCATACTTACACCCGCAAAGAAGGACCACACCCGGGATACACCGCTGGTGTTGTGGCAGGGGGGGACCTGTTCCCGCCCATCCTGGAATCCATCGGTCTTGTATTTGGTGGATTCCCCAATCTGGTCATCCTAAACGCTGTCAAGCCATTTCTTACCTTTATATCAAGCTTACCCTACTGCACCCTATTTTTGATTTAATTCAAGTCTCCATGACGAAAATTCTACATATCATTAGGACAAAATATAAAGTCAAGCGAATTCTGATCAAGACTGACGAGACCCCCTCACACACTTTTTATTAAATCAATGCTGGTATTATACATTGAAAACAAATCCAAAACCGGCACAAAGCGATTATTTAGTGCCGAAAACATGTATATATAAATTTACAAAAATAAAACAGTATCTTTAAACAATTAAGAAAAACGAAAATAATTAAATTGCAAACGCCTGAATAAAGATCGTATCAAAAAAATATATAAAATTGTAACAGTATCTCATGAGGACCAAAAATAAATTAACTATCAATTTTGGGTAAAAAGACCCCCCAAACACCCGCACCAAGCAATTACTGGGACGGGAATGTCTCGTCCGTCTTCCTACTTTTCAACCCCGTGTTACCTAACGTCAGAGAGCTCTTTGATGGTATATTGAGGGGAGGGGCATCATAACGCCAACGGGAAGTGAGCCGCTTGGGAGCCTTTGTACACTAACCCAAAAACCCAGATCACAAAATCAATCGTTGCTCCGATCTTTACTCAGCACAATTGAAATTGGCTTTAGTTATAACTTACAAAAAAAAAATAACAAGGAAAACGCAAAGGTAGTACATAAAAATAAAATAAAAAAAACAAGTCTTCAATACTGGGAATGTTCAAGTTATTTATGGGGAAAATCTCCTCCGCCTTCCAAGGTTGGCTCCTATGGCTTGCCAACTTACTTTTTTTTTATACTTTTCAAATTTTCTATGTGATTTTTTGTATCTTAATTAGAAGAATTATAAATGAAGCGTATACTATAGGGGTGGATTCCACCTCTCTTGCAAACAGTTTTCATTTTTTTCTTTGCTGTTTGCTTGATATAAACACAAACGATTCAACAATATATTCCCTCCCGTTACTTGCAAACCCGGGTAGGTCACGGGTTTTTGCCTTTTTTTCGGTGGGCTTCCTCGCATCCTCTGCTTTCGCCCGCAGTTTGGTTTCAAACACTTGACGGTAGCAGGAAGCGCTTTTGTGTATTAATAACAACCTATCTACAATGGTTTTTTTTTCTTTTTACTTACCCCCTTTTTTTATTTAATGATGTATAACAAAAAATAAATAATTTCTCCCATATTTTCGCTCAATAAATCATAAAAGAATTTTGATTAACCTTTAATCCATTAAAAAAAAATTCTGATCAAGACTGACGAGACCCCCTCACACACTTTTTATTAAATCAATGCTGGTATTATACATTGAAAACAAATCCAAAACCGGCACAAAGCGATTATTTAGTGCCGAAAACATGTATATATAAATTTACAAAAATAAAACAGTATCTTTAAGCAATCAAGAAAAACGAAAATAATTAAATTGCAAACGCCTGAATAAAGATCGTATCAAAAAAATATATAAAATTGTAACAGTATATCATGAGGACCAAAAATAAATTAACTATCAATTTTGGGTAAAAAGACCCCCCAAACACCCGCACCAAGCAATTACTGGGACGGGAATGTCTCGTCCGTCTTCCCACTTTTCAACCCCGTGTTACCTACCGTCAGAGAGCTCTTTGATGGTATATTGAGGGGAGGGGCATCATAACGCCAACGGGAAGTGAGCCGCTTGGGAGCCTTTGTACACTAACCCAAAAACCCAGATCACAAAATCAATCGTTGCTCCGATCTTTACTCAGCACAATTGAAATTGGCTTTAGTTATAACTTACATATACTAATATACAAAAATTCTCATAAAAAAAAAATCTCGCCAACTCAAAAAAAATAACAAGGAAAACGCAAAGGTAGTACATAAAAATAAAATAAAAAAACAAGTCTTCAATACTGGGAATGTTCAAGTTATTTATGGGGAAAATCTCCTCCGCCTTCCAAGGTTGGCTTCTATGGCTTGCCAACGTACGTTTTTTTATACTTTTCAAATTTTCTATGTGATTTTTTGTATCTTAATTAGAAGAATTATAAATGAAGCGTATACTATAGGGGTGAATTCCACCTCTCTTGCACACAGTTTTCCTTTTTTTCTTTGCTGTTTGCTTGATATAAACACAAACGATTCAACAATATATTCCCTCCCGTTACTTGCAAACCCGGGTAGGTCACGGGTTTTTGCCTTTTTTTCGGTGGGCTTCCTCGCATCCTCTGCTTTCGCCCGCAGTTTGGTTTCAAACACTTGACGGTAACAGGAAGCGCTTTTGTGGAATTCACCTATTAATATCACCCCATTAATAACAACATAGCTACAATGGTTTTTTTTTTCTTTTTACTTACCCCCTTTTTTTATTTAATGATGTATAACAAAAAATAAATAATTTCTCCCAGATTTTCGCTCAATAAATCATAAAAGAATTTTGATTAACCTTTAATCCATTAAAAAAAAACAAAAAAAATTTACTTTATTATAAACTAATAAATGCCTGCACTTTTTTTTACTTAACTAGATAAGTACCTATATCCTTAACTATCTATTCTTTTTTTTAACGATCTTGCAATTACATCGCGTTAACATGACTTCGGCGGCGGTGGTTCAATTTTTAAAATCTGTTTCCAACCGGCAAATCGTTGGACCGTCGAAAAAGTTGATTTTTCCATTTTAGCCTTATTTGCCATTTTTACTTTCTATATACCTAAAAACTTTTCGTATAAGTGTAAGTTTATTCTGCTATTTTCATCTGTTTTTGGGAATTTAATCCATTGCGCACAAAGTTTTTCCTCAAAAACATTCAAGACGCTTGAAAGAACTTTTGACATCGATGACTGTGCTAGTCCTACTTGGTAATCCTTGCCAACACCTCTCTGGTACCCACCTTCAAGCAAGCATGCGCAAAGTTTTACAATGGTAGGAACACCAAATGATTTCTTTGGCATTGGTAAAGAATCGTTAGGAAAGTCAAGTAAATAAGTGAACAAAGGTTTATTTACACGATAGTTTTTTATAAATCTGAAACAAACAGAATCACTAAAATAATCGACACTTATTTAGTTGATTTTACATACAATTCCTGCGGTAACTCCAAGGGATTGCAACCATCTCTTAAGTTCCTTCTCATAGACCTCACATTTGTTCTCCTTAATTTTTCCTCCTCTTCAATTAATAAAAATCCCAAACTCATTTTTCTTTAATTTTTTTTATTTGTTTAATAAACACTTCAATGTTCAACAACACAAACAAATTTTTTGGAAGATTTTTCATTTTTTCAAAACAGTGTTACTAGATATGGTGGTTTAGGGAATTTATGATATTATTATTACATACATAAATGACATGACATATTTGATTAAAAAGATGACTATTCAGATTTATATAGAGAAGGGACAAGTTTTCCAAATCGATCAATTATTTTTCTTGCACGGTTGCTGGTGAAAGTAGCATTTCTATATATTTCTATATATACATAGCTGGTCGAAAAAATAGGTGTGAAGAAAGAATTTGCTCTTAGATACGCGACTGGAATGGACCTGAAGGACTTAAAAAATGGCGTAATATCCTGTGGAGCGACGAGACTAAAATAAATTTGTTGTCTTCGGACTCCGGGCGTAATGTAAGACGCACAAGAGAAAAGAATACCATCCCCGCTATACACAAAAAACAATCAAACACGGAGGTGGCAATATTATGGTGTGGGGATGTTTTTCCTGGTACGGTGTCGGTCCTATATTCTCATTAAAACCATATTATCAAAATATGGGTATAGGGATATCTTGGAAAATGTCATGCTTCTATTTTCTGAAGAAAACATGTCCCTCCGATGGCATTTTCAACAGAATAACGATCCAAAACACACGGCGGGTCTCGTAAAAGATTGGTTCCAAGAGAAGGAAGTATCTATTATCCGGTGGCCAAGTCAATCCCCTGACCTCAATCCCATTGAGAACTTGTGGAATGCACTGAAGCGAAAGTTAGGCGGGTAATATTTCACAAATGGAAACCAATTGTGGGAAGCCGTTCAAAGAGAATGGTATTCTATACCCAACCAGACATGCCAAAAATTGGTGGAATCAATGCCACGCCGATTTCAAAAAGTTCAAGCTAATAATGTAGGACACTCTGGTTATTAGAGATAGGTAATCGAAAATTTAGGTAACCAACATTAAATGTTAATAAAATCAATATCTTTAATACTTTAGAAAGACGCGCCTATTTTATTGACCAGGCTAAAATGCGTCAATCGACAGTTTCGGCCACTTATTATGAAAATGTTCTATTAATTCAAGATCCTTTTAAAGTCTTTTATTTTCTTTGTTATTGAAGTTTTATTAAAAACATAAAAAATTATAATGCAACTGAAAAAATGTAAGGAGAGAAAAGAAAAGAAAAGAAGAAAATAAATAGTCACACCTATTTTTTTGACCAGCTGTGTATATATTTTCTGGACTTTGCGAATGTTTTTACTGACGGGAGTTAGAGAATGCGTGTCTTAGCTTTTTTATACTTTATTAATATTTTGTGTGAAATAAGGCAATTGGAGGGGTGATGGGATAAGATTGAGATAGGCAGGAGGGAAGATATCGGTTTGGATTGGATGTAGGAAGTGATAGGGATTTGATGGGATAGGACAAAGAGGATATCAGGAAGGAAAAGAAAACTCGGTCTTCTGCCCGTGACAAGGTAATAGGATGGGAAGTGTAGGATAAGAGAGGGGAGGATTGGAATTTGGAAGCATAATGGGAAGGGGAAGAGGAGAGGGCAGTCAGAACTGGGGAGATGGCAAGTGGGCAGGACATGGGACTGGAAAATGGGAAAAGAACAAGAAAGGTTAGGTATAGATAGGATATTTCGACGAAGGGTTGGTCAAGGGGTATATGAAGGGGAAGAATGTCCACCGTGGAGGCGTAGGCAAGCTGGTGTTCGCTGCTAAGCTCATTGGATAAGGGGGGATCTTGCCCCCACAGACGGACCTCACCTTTTTCAAAAAAAAAAAAACCTAAATCGTGCCATACTTACACCCGCAAAGAAGGACCACACCCGGGATACACCGCTGGTGTTGTCGCAGGGGGGGACCTGTTCCCACCCATCCTGGAATCCATCGGTCTTGTATTTGGTGGATTCCCCAATCTGGTCATCCTAAACGCTGTCAAGCCATTTCTTACCTTTATATCAAGCTTACCCTACTGCACCCTATTTTTGATTTGATTCAAGTCTCCATGACGAAAATTCTACATATCATTAGGACAAAATATAAAGTCAAGCGAATTCTGATCAAGACTGACGAGACCCCCTCACACACTTTTTATTAAATCAATGCTGGTATTATACATTGAAAACAAATCCAAAATCGGCACAAAGCGATTATTTAGTGCCGAAAACATGTATATATAAATTTACAAAAATAAAACAGTATCTTTAAGCAATCAAGAAAAACGAAAATAATTAAATTGCAAACGCCTGAATAAAGATCGTATCAAAAAAATATATAAAATTGTAACAGTATATCATGAGGACCAAAAATAAATTAACTATCAATTTTGGGTAAAAAGACCCCCCAAACACCCGCACCAAGCAATTACTGGGACGGGAATGTCTCGTCCGTCTTCCCACTTTTCAACCCCGTGTTACCTACCGTCAGAGAGCTCTTTGATGGTATATTGAGGGGAGGGGCATCATAACGCCAACGGGAAGTGAGCCGCTTGGGAGCCTTTGTACACTAACCCAAAAACCCAGATCACAAAATCAATCGTTGCTCCGATCTTTACTCAGCACAATTGAAATTGGCTTTAGTTATAACTTACATATACTAATATACAAAAATTCTCATAAAAACAAAATCTCGCCAACTCAAAAAAAAAAATAACAAGGAAAACGCAAAGGTAGTACATAAAAATAAAATAAAAAAACAAGTCTTCAATACTGGGAATGTTCAAGTTATTTATGGGGAAAATCTCCTCCGCCTTCCAAGGTTGGCTCCTATGGCTTGCCAACTTACGTTTTTTTTATACTTTTCAAATTTTCTATGTGATTTTTTGTATCTTAATTAGAAGAATTATAAATGAAGCGTATACTATAGGGGTGAATTCCACCTCTCTTGCACACAGTTTTCCTTTTTTTCTTTGCTGTTTGCTTGATATAATCCTCTGCTTTCGCCCGCAGTTTGGTTTCAAACACTTGACGGTAACAGGAAGCGCTTTTGTGGAATTCACCTATTAATATCACCCTATTAATAACAACATAGCTACAATGGTTTTTTTTTCTTTTTACTTACCCCCTTTTTTTATTTAATGATGTATAACAAAAAATAAATAATTTCTCCCAGATTTGCGATCAATAAATCATAAAAGAATTTTGATTAACCTTTAATCCATTAAAAAAAAACAAAAAAAATTTACTTTATTATAAACTAATAAATGCCTGCACTTTTTTTTACTTAACTAGATAAGTACCTATATCCTTAACTATCTATTCTTTTTTTTAACGATCTTGCAATTACATCGCGTTAACATGACTTCGGCGGCGGTGGTTCAATTTTTAAAATCTGTTTCCAACCGGCAAATCGTTGGACCGTCGAAAAAGTTGATTTTTCCGTTTTAGCCTTATTTGCCATTTTTACTTTCTATATACCTAAAAACTTTTCGTATAAGTGTAAGTTTATTCTGCTATTTTCATCTGTTTTTGGGAATTTAATCCATTGCGCACAAAGTTTTTCCTCAAAAACATTCAAGACGCTTGAAAGAACTTTTGACATCGATGACTGTGCTAGTCCTACTTGGTAATACTTGCCAACACCTCTCTGGTACCCACCTTCAAGCAAGCATGCGCAAAGTTTTACAATGGTAGGAACACCAAATGATTTCTTTGGCATTGGTAAAGAATCGTTAGGTAAGTCAAGTAAATAAGTGAACAAAGGTTTATTTACACGATAGTTTTTTATAAATCTGAAACAAACAGAATCACTAAAATAATCGACACTTATTTAGTTGATTTTACAAACAATTCCTGCGGTAACTCCAAGGGATTGCAACCATCTCTTAAGTTCCTTCTCATAGACCTCACATTTGTTGTCCTTAATTTTTCCTCCTCTTCAATTAATAAAAATCCCAAACTCATTTTTCTTTAATTTTTTTTATTTGTTTAATAAACACTTCAATGTTCAACAACACAAACAAATTTTTTGGAAGATTTTTCATTTTTTCAAAACAGTGTTACTAGATATGGTGGTTTAGGGAATTTATGATATTATTATTACATACATAAATAACATGACATATTTGATTAAAAAGATGACTATTCAGATTTATTTGGAGAAGGGACAAGTTTTCCAAATCGATCAATTATTTTTCTTGCACGGTTGCTGGTGAAAGTAGCATTTCTATATATTTCTATATATACACAGCTGGTCGAAAAAATAGGTGTGAAGAAAGAATTTGCTCTTAGATACGCGAACTGGAATGGACCTGAAGGACTTAAAAAATGGCGTAATATCCTGTGGAGCGACGAGACTAAAATAAATTTGTTTTCTTCGGACTCCGGGCGTAATGTAAGACGCACAAAAGGAAAAGAATACCATCCCCGCTATACACAAAAAACAATCAAACACGGAGGTGGCAATATTATGGTGTGGGGATGTTTTTCCTGGTACGGTGTCGGTCCTATATTCTCATTAAAACCATATTAACAAAATATGGGTATAGGGATATCTTGGAAAATGTCATGCTTCTATTTTCTGAAGAAAACATGCCCCTCCGATGGCATTTTCAACAGGATAACGATCCAAAACACACGGCGGGTCTCGTAAAAGATTGGTTTCAAGAGAAGGAAGTATCTCTTATCCCGTGGCCAAGTCAATCCATTGACCTCAATCCCATTGAGAACTTGTGGAATGCACTCAAGCGAAAGTTAGGCGGGTAATATTTCACAAATGGAAACCAATTGTGGGAAGCCGTTCAAAGAGAATGGTATTCTATACCCAACCAGACATGCCAAAAATTGGTGGAATCAATGCCACGCCGATTTCAAAAAGTTCAAGCTAACAATGGAGGATACTCTGGTTATTAGAGATAGGTAATCGAAAATTTAGGTAACCAACATTAAATGTTAATAAAATCAATATCTTTAATACTTTAGAAAGACGCGCCTATTTTATTGAAATGAAATGTTCTATTAATTCAAGATCCTTTTAAAGTCTTTTATTTTCTTTGTTATTGAAGTTTTATTAAAAACACAAAAAATTATAATGCAACTGAAAAAATGTAAGGAGAGAAAAGAAAAGAAAAGAAGAAAATAAATAGTCACACCTATTTTTTTGACCAGCTGTGTATATATTTTCTGGACTTCGCGAATGTTTTTACTGACGGGAGTTAGAGAATGCGTGTCTTAGCTTTTTTTATACTTTATTAATATTTTGTGTGAAATAAGGCAATTGGAGGGGTGATGGGATAAGATTGAGATAGGCAGGAGGGAAGATATCGGTTTGGACTGGATGTAGGAAGTGATAGGGATTTGATGGGATAGGACAGAGGATATCAGGAAGGAAAAGAGAACTCGGTCTTCTGCCCGTGACAAGGTAATAGGATGGGAAGTGTAGGATAAGAGAGGGGAGGATTGGAATTTGGAAGCATAATGGGAAGGGGAAGAGGAGAGGGCAGTCAGAACAGGGGAGATGGCAAGTGGGCAGGACATGGGACTGGAAAATGGGAAAAGAACAAGAAAGGTTAGGTATAGATAGGATATTTCGACGAAGGGTTGGTCAAGGGGTATATGAAGGGTAAGAATGTCCACCGTGGAGGCGTAGGCACGCTGGTGTGCGCGGCTAAGCTCATTGGATAAGGGGGGATCTTGCCCCCACAGACGGACCTCACCTTTTTCCAAAAAAAAAACCTAAATCGTGCCATACTTACACCCGCAAAGAAGGACCACACCCGGGATACACCGCTGGTGTTGTGGCAGGGGGGGACCTGTTCCCGCCCATCCTGGAATCCATCGGTCTTGTATTTGGTGGATTCCCCAATCTGGTCATCCTAAACGCTGTCAAGCCATTTCTTACCTTTATATCAAGCTTACCCTACTGCACCCTATTTTTGATTTGATTCAAGTCTCCATGACGAAAATTCTACATATCATTAGGACAAAATATAAAGTCAAGCGAATTCTGATCAAGACTGACGAGACCCCCTCACACACTTTTTATTAAATCAATGCTGGTATTATACATTGAAAACAAATCCACAACCGGCACAAAGCGATTATTTAGTGCCGAAAACATGTATATATAAATTTACAAAAATAAAACAGTATCTTTAAGCAATCAAGAAAAACGAAAATAATTAAATTGCAAACGCCTGAATAAAGATCGTATCAAAAAAATATATAAAATTGTAACAGTATATCATGAGGACCAAAAATAAATTAACTATCAATTTTGGGTAAAAAGACCCCCCAAACACCCGCACCAAGCAATTACTGGGACGGGAATGTCTCGTCCGTCTTCCCACTTTTCAACCCCGTGTTACCTACCGTCAGAGAGCTCTTTGATGGTATATTGAGGGGAGGGGCATCATAACGCCAATGGGAAGTGAGCCGCTTGGGAGCCTTTGTACACTAACCCAAAAACCCAGATCACAAAATCCATCGTTGCTCCGATCTTTACTCAGCACAATTGAAATTGGCTTTAGTTATAACTTACATATACTAATATACAAAAATTCTCATAAAAAAAAATCTCGCCAACTCAAAAAAAATAACAAGAAAAACGCAAAGGTAGTACATAAAAATTAAATAAAAAAACAAGTCTTCAATACTGGGAATGTTCAAGTTATTTATGGGGAAAATCTCCTCCGCCTTCCAAGGTTGGCTTCTATGGCTTGCCAACTTACGTTTTTTTTATACTTTTCAAATTTTCTATGTGATTTTTTGTATCTTAATTAGAAGAATTATAAATGAAGCGTATACTATAGGGGTGAATTCCACCTCTCTTGCACACAGTTTTCCTTTTTTTCTTTGCTGTTTGCTTGATATAAACACAAACGATTCAACAATATATTCCCTCCCGTTACTTGCAAACCCGGGTAGGTCACGGGTTTTTGCCTTTTTTTCGGTGGGCTTCCTCGCATCCTTTGCTTTCGCCCGCAGTTTGGTTTCAAACACTTGACGGTAACAGGAAGCGCTTTTGTGGAATTCACCTATTAATATCACCCTATTAATAACAACATAGCTACAATGGTTTTTTTTTTCTTTTTACTTACCCCCTTTTTTTATTTAATGATGTATAACAAAAAATAAATAATTTCTCCCAGATTTTCGCTCAATAAATCATAAAAGAATTTTGATTAACCTTTAATCCATTAAAAAAAAAACAAAAAAAAATTACTTTATTATAAACTAATAAATGCCTGCACTTTTTTTTTTTCTTAACTAGATAAGTACCTATATCCTTAACTATCTATTCTTTTTTTTAACGATCTTGCAATTACATCGCGTTAACATGACTTCGGCGGCGGTGGTTCAATTTTTAAAATCTGTTTCCAACCGGCAAATCGTTGGACCGTCGAAAAAGTTGATTTTTCCGTTTTAGCCTTATTTGCCATTTTTACTTTCTATATACCTAAAAACTTTTCGTAGAAGTGTAAGTTTATTCTGCTATTTTCATCTGTTTTTGGGAATTTAATCCATTGCGCACAAAGTTTTTCCTCAAAAACATTCAAGACGCTTGAAAGAACTTTTGACATCGATGACTGTGCTAATCCTACTTGGTAATCCTTGCCAACACCTCTCTGGTACCCACCTTCAAGCAAGCATGCGCAAAGTTTTACAATGGTAGGAACACCAAATGATTTCTTTGGCATTGGTAAAGAATCGTTAGGTAAGTCAAGTAAATAAGTGAACAAAGGTTTATTTACACGATAGTTTTTTATAAATCTGAAACAAACAGAATCACTAAAATAATCGACACTTATTTAGTTGATTTTACATACAATTCCTGCGGTAACTCTAAGGGATTGCAACCATCTCTTAAGTTCCTTCTCATAGACCTCACATTTGTTCTCCTTAATTTTTCCTCCTCTTCAATTAATAAAAATCCCAAACTCATTTTTCTTTAATTTTTTTTATTTGTTTAATAAACACTTCAATGTTCAACAACACAAACAAATTTTTTGGAAGATTTTTCATTTTTTCAAAACAGTGTTACTAGATATGGTGGTTTAGGGAATTTATGATATTATTATTTTATACATAAATGACATGACATATTTGATTAAAAAGATGACTATTCAGATTTATTTGGAGAAGCGACAAGTTTTCCAAATCGATCAATTATTTTTCTTGCACGGTTGCTGGTGAAAGTAGCTTTTCTATATATTTCTATATATACACAGCTGTTCGAAAAAATAGGTGTGAAGAAAGAATTTGCTCTTAGATACGCGAACTGGAATGGACCTGAAGGACTTAAAAAATGGCGTAATATCCTGTGGAGCGACGAGACTAAAATAAATTTGTTTTCTTCGGACTCCGGGCGTAATGTAAGACGCACAAAAGGAAAAGAATACCATCCCCGCTATACACAAAAAACAATCAAACACGGAGGTGGCAATATTATGGTGTGGGGATGTTTTTCCTGGTACGGTGTCGGTCCTATATTCTCATTAAAACCATATTAACAAAATATGGGTATAGGGATATCTTGGAAAATGTCATGCTTCTATTTTCTGAAGAAAACATGCCCCTCCGATGGCATTTTCAACAGGATAACGATCCAAAACACACGGCGGGTCTCGTAAAAGATTGGTTCCAAGAGAAGGAAGTATCTCTTATCCCGTGGCCAAGTCAATCCCCTGACCTCAATCCCATTGAGAACTTGTGAAATGCACTCAAGCGAAAGTTAGGCGGGTAATATTTCACAAATGGAAACCAGTTGTGGGAAGCCGTTCAAAGAGAATGGTATTCTATACCCAACCAGACATGCCAAAAATTGGTGGAATCAATGCCACGCCGATTTCAAAAAGTTCAAGCTAACAATGGAGGATACTCTAGTTATTAGAGATAGGTAATCGAAAATTTAGGTAACCAACATTAAATGTTAATAAAATCAATATCTTTAATACTTTAGAAAGACGCGCCTATTTTATTGACCAGGCTAAAATGCGTCAATCGACAGTTTCGGCCACTTATTATGAAAATGTTCTATTAATTCAAGATCCTTTTAAAGTCTTTTATTTTCTTTGTTATTGAAGTTTTATTAAAAACACAAAAAATTATAATGCAACTGAAAAAATGTAAGGAGAGAAAAGAAATGAAAAGAAGAAAATAAATAGTCACACCTATTTTTTTGACCAGCTGTGTATATATTTTCTGGACTTCGCGAATGTTTTTACTGACGGGAGTTAGAGAATGCGTGTCTAAGCTTTTTTTATACTTTATTAATATTTTGTGTGAAATAAGGCAATTGGAGGGGTGATGGGATAAGATTGAGATAGGCAGGAGGGAAGATATCGGTTTGGACTGGATGTAGGAAGTGATAGGGATTTGATGGGATAGGACAGAGGATATCAGGAAGGAAAAGAGAACTCGGTCTTCTGCCCGTGACAAGGTAATAGGATGGGAAGTGTAGGATAAGAGAGAGGAGGATTGGAATTTGGAAGCATAATGGCAAGGGGAAGAGGAGAGGGCAGTCAGAACAGGGGAGATGGCTAGTGGGCAGGACATGGGACTGGAAAATGGGAAAAGAACAAGAAAGGTTAGGTATAGATAGGATATTTCGACGAAGGGTTGGTCAAGGGGTATATGAAGGGGAAAAATGTCCACCGTGGATGCGTAGGCACGCTGGTGTGCGCGGCTAAGCTCATTGGATAAGGGGGGATCTTGCCCCCACAGACGGACCTCACCTTTTTCCAAAAAAAAACCTAAATCGTGTCATACTTACACCCGCAAAGAAGGACCACACCCGGGATACACCGCTGGTGTTGTGGCAGGGGGGGACCTGTTCCCGCCCATCCTGGAATCCATCGGTCTTGTATTTGGTGGATTCCCCAATCTGGTCATCCTAAACGCTGTCAAGCCATTTCTTACCTTTATATCAAGCTTACCCTACTGCACCCTATTTTTGATTTGATTCAAGTCTCCATGACGAAAATTCTACATATCATTAGGACAAAATATAAAGTCAAGCGAATTCTGATCAAGACTGACGAGACCCCCTCACACACTTTTTATTAAATCAATGCTGGTATTATACATTGAAAACAAATCGAAAACCGGCACAAAGCGATTATTTAGTGCCGAAAACATCTATATATAAATTTACAAAAATAAAACAGTATCTTTAAACAATCAAGAAAAACGAAAATAATTAAATTGCAAACGCCTGAATAAAGATCGTATCAAAAAAATATATAAAATTGTAACAGTATATCATGAGGACCAAAAATAAATTAACTATCAATTTTGGGTAAAAAGACCCCCCAAACACCCGCACCAAGCAATTACTGGGACGGGAATGTCTCGTCCGTCTTCCTACTTTTCAACCCCGTGTTACCTAACGTCAGAGAGCTCTTTGATGGTATATTGAGGGGAGGGGCATCATAACGCCAACGGGAAGTGAGCCGCTTGGGAGCCTTTGTACACTAACCCAAAAACCCAGATCACAAAATCAATCGTTGCTCCGATCATTACTCAGCACAATTGAAATTGGCTTTAGTTATAACTTACATATACTTACATATACTACAATACAAAAATTCTCATAAAAAAAAAATCTCGCCAACTCAAAAAAAAAATAACAAGGAAAACGCAAAGGTAGTACATAAAAATAAAATAAAAAAAACAAGTCTTCAATACTGGGAATGTTCAAGTTATTTATGGGGAAAATCTCCTCCGCCTTCCAAGGTTGGCTCCTATGGCTTGCCAACTTACTTTTTTTATATACTTTTCAAATTTTCTATGTAATTTTTTGTATCTTAATTAGAAGAATTATAAATGAAGCGTATACTATAGGGGTGAATTCCACCTCTCTTGCAAACAGTTTTCCTTTTTTTCTTTGCTGTTTGCTTGATATAAACACAAACGATTCAACAATATATTCCCTCCCGTTACTTGCAAACCCGGCTAGGTCACGGGTTTTTGCCTTTTTTTCGGTGGGCTTCCTCGCATCCTCTGCTTTCGCCCGCAGTTTGGTTTCAAACACTTGACGGTAACAGGAAGCGCTTTTGTGGAATTCACCTATTAATATCACCCTATTAATAACAACCTATCTACAATGGTTTTTTTTCTTTTTACTTACCCCCTTTTTTATTTAATGATTTATAACAAAAAATAAATAATTTCTCCCAGATTTTCGCTCAATAAATCATAAAAGAATTTTGATTAACCTTTAATCCATAAAAAAAAAAAAAACAAAAAAAATTTACTTTATTATAAACTAATAAATGCCTGCACTTTTTTACTTAACTAGATAAGTACCTATATCCTTAACAATCTATTCTTTTTTTAACGATCTTGCAATTACATCGCGTTAACATGACTTCGGCGGCGGTGGTTCAATTTTTAAAATCTGTTTCCAACCGGCAAATCGTTGGACCGTCGAAAAAGTTGATTTTTCCGTTGTAGCCTTATTTGCCATTTTTACTTTCTATATACCTACAGTCCCTGGGTTCATTGACTTCACCTATATACAAATTCGCAATCAGCTGTTCGTCACATCGGTTTGTTCCTTTTCCGAAAATCGCACTTTCGGCCTGCGAATACTATACCCACATATTTCGGAAAAGGAACTAGTTTGCCTACCCTATATGCAACACGTCAAATTGCCAAAATGGCTTCTAATTTTTCATCGATGTTCGCGTCTTTTCGTAAACTTTTTAACATTTCGCGTGTTTTCTTATTAATTTTTCGTATAATTCTCGGTTCCGCGAATAAACCCAACTCCTCATTAATCGTCGTGTATACCCACATATCCGCTCCTTGACTAAATTCGTCTCCATTCACCATGAACTCTGTGGCGGCGCAAACGCAACCTACCCTTTACTCGGGTGCGATTGTGTTTTGTTTGTTTATTCAATAAAAATAAAAATAAAAGTGAATTTAAAAAAAACTATTTATTTTTGGTGTTTTGGTGTTTATTTGTGTTCCTATATGTCTGTTTTCGTGCCCCTTGCCCTTCCCTTTGATTGCCTTGTCCTACGACGCCAGTTGGAGTCGCATGTATCGCATGCCCGACTGGCTTAATCGAAAGAAACGAATTATTGTTATTCTTGTTGGGAGTGGGCCGCAACAACACCCCGAGCCAGTCGGAGCCGCATGTATCGTGTGCCCGACTGGTTAATTGCAAAAAACGTATTATTGTAATTCCTGCTGGCAGTGGGCCGCAACATGTGCTGTAAAGCAAAGACTGCACTTGCCTGAACTGCACTGCAGCGAAACTGCACTGCAACTGAAACTGCGAGCCAGCGACACTAAACCACTAAACGGTAGAGTTGGTCATATACCCAACTCTGAAGTGACGTTTCGCTGAAGCGCAGTTGCGCCTAGTGTGGTCTTGCATTACGTATGAATTTTTAATCAATTATTTCGATCCCCAAGTTCTGGATTTTTTTGGGATATTTTGTTCTAACATATTGGTAAAAATGGGATTTTTATTATAATCCAGGTAAATTTCTACTCAATGCTTATTAGAGCACTACAAAACAAATTCGGAAACTATTTGCGAAATTCCGTGGGAAATTCATTTCGAAGGAGATTCACGATCGCGGGAAATGTTCCGTGGGAAAAAAATTCCTTGGGAGATTGCCGAAAGGGCCCATTGACAAAATGTCCGAAACCATTTTGAATATGCGAGTCAAAGGGAAGTCCACTATGATGCCGTTTCAAAAAGGTACTTGTTGCATTTTTGACATTCTTTTATATTTTGTATGCTCAATATTATTACTGGATAGGTATTTTGATGACCAACAACTCTTTGAAACAACTTTATGGTGCCCTAAGATCTAAACCCGAGTTTAAGTATTTGTTGACATACAGACTCAACCAAGATGTCTTGGAAAACTTTTTTGGAGTAATTCGTTCCAAGGGCGCTTACATGATCATCCAGATCGTTTGGAGTTCATGTACAGACTTCGGTCTTACATTCTTGGACGAAACGAGGGCAGCCTATCAACGGGTGGTAAAGAAAGTCAATCTAAATGTAATATTTGTAATATTTGTATTATATTCTTCCAGGAAATACTGTGGTTGACAACAATCCAGATATGGAAAAAGCCGAAAGTCTAATCACTGATCTGTTCAGTTCATTAGATCAGCAAGTAAGTCCTCAACCTGATGCTGAAGAGTTGGAAACGTTGCAATATGATGGCTTGGAACATTTAGCGGGCTATATATGCAAACGAGTGAAGGACCCTACATTATGACATGCAGAAAATGGAAGAAATCTTCAACACCATCAACGGAGAAGAAATTGTGTTTTGCCATAATTATATAGGAAATCTCAATACTAAAACAAGTAACATAAAGTGTGAAAAAAAATAAAACTGATTGTTCTTTCGCCCTCGAATGTATTTTAGGATAAAACATCTAAATGAAAAAAAATTGAAGAGAATTCAAGACAAAGAAAAAGAAAAATCATAAAAATAATAAAATAAAATTAATATGTATACATATTTTATTATTTAACTTACAGAGGTAGGTTCATAATGTAGATAATGAATTGTTTTTTTCAGTTTTGATTTTTATGTTGGTAAATTAAAACAGGAACATGTTTAGAGCCAAACGAAACAAACAATTATATCGTTTCGTTAATGAACAAATACTGTAAACTCTCTTATTAATGTACTTTCTTCCAAATAACTTTTATAATAAAACAGAAATTATATAAAAAAAATATAAATATATATATATAAATATATGCCTTGTTTTGTTGAAGGGGATGGCTGTATCCATTAGCCTTAAGGATCAACTCTAGTGGTTTTCGTTCTTTTAGGCGCTGATGGATCTTTTGTGTTTTCACTTTTCTCCATTAGGATATCTTACAAAAGCACTTTGGTTAGTAAAACGTTTTTTGCACACTGGACAAATGCTAAAATCTGTGAGCGTAACGCATTTCTTCACCTGATTCATTCGATGTTCTTGTAAACGAAGGCATTCGGCGGCAAGCCGAATGTCGATCTTAAGCTCATAGAGGCCGGACGTCGGGTCGAGGTGCGCGCACAAATAATTAAACAAAAATCAAAAAAAAAAAAAAACATGCGCATTGTTATCGCGTGTTAAAAAAAATAATATTACACACTCGTTTGAGAAAATGGCAAACCCCCCTCGCGTGTGCTGTAAAGAAAATAACAATATCCACCCGCGTCGTTGGAAGACGATAAGATGCCCATTCGCGCTGTGGAAGAACAAAAAATAATACACACTTGCATAACAAATCAAATTATCCTCTTATCTGTCCCAAGCCTTTGTGCTTAGCTTAACTGCCTCTTTCTTAACTACTGTAGGCATCGTATGCTTGCGGTAAATGGATAAGGGCATCTGAGTTTGTCCTATTGTGCTGAATATTTAAATTGATTTTTTGTATGCAAGCTGTCTTATGGGCATAACACCTAAGACAGTTTGTTTATTACAGAGATTAATTTGGATTTTCACTGCATGGTTCGACTTAGTCAGAATTGTGTTTTGTGTGTAAGTATTTTTAAATGGTAAGTGAATTTTGTGTCGTGTATTCCATGTTCGTGGTATAAGAAAGAATTTCTTTCACCTGTACGTCTACATTGTTCAATAAAGGCCAGCTGTTTTGGCATTAAGTGAAACCCAGGTTGGAGTAAATACTGATTTATCAGAGTTTGCTCTACATGGGTATAGCTTGGTGCCATTACTCTTTTCCCATCATGGTCTCGTGGTCTATGTTAGGAATGATATTGCTTGCCAGAGCCTTCCCCAATATGGGCAATGGTCCAACACGGACTTTAACTTCTTGTGGCTCAAATTCACTGTCCGCAAGCATACCATTCATTGTTGTTTTATTTACAGGAGTCCAAATCTCGACAGCAATTCGACTTGTAACGAGTTTGATGCGCTGTCTGATTCTCGAAAATTGTTGCCCTTTGTCCTCGCACTGAAATCGTTATTGTGGGCGATTTCAATGTACACAATTCCAAAGGGCTCCGCTATTCTGGTCAGACAACACCCGTAGGAAGGTATGTCGAGCTCTTTGCCGAGTTACATCACCTTACCCAACTGATCGATGTGCCAACGCGTATACCGCCCATACTCTTGACTTGTTTCCTACTTCTCACCCTGATAAATATACCATTAGTGTAACTTCTCCATTTGGCACTTCAGACCATTGTGTCATTTCAGCAATTTTCTCATCCTCCACCCATCCAGTTAAAGAAAAACTTCCCACCAGGACCGTTTGGCAATACGAGAAAGCCAACTGGGACGGCCTGAATATTTTTTTCCGAAACTTTAACTGGTCACTATGCTTCCTCGATAGTGACATTGATGCCAGTGCTGAAATGACCACAAATGTAATTCTTCTAGGGATGCGTGCTTTTATTCCTAACAGAGTAAAAAGCATCAAACCTAAAGAAAAGTCTTGGTTTAATTCTGAGTAAAGAAGCTATCAGGCTCAAAGAAGTAAGTTTCCATTCTTACAAAGCCAACCCTACAGAGGAAAATCGGAAAAAGCACAAACAAGCAAGAAACTCATGCAACTCCGTTATTGAAAGAACCAAATTTTTGCATGACCAAAAATTACGGCAAAAAATTCTGCAGTGTCCCAAAGGCAGTAAAAATTTTTGGTCATTTGTAAAAAATATTAAAAACTCCTCAACATCTTCGGTTCCAACGCTTATCGACAATAACAAACCAATTGTTTACTCTTCAGAGAAGGCAAACTTGCTCGCCGCCCATTTCGCTGCCAGCTCCACGCTGCCGCATAGCAACGTTGCCCCTCCTGTTCTTGAGAATGTAAATTTTTCCATGGGACAGATTTTTTTCCACACTCGTACAGTAGCAAGATTTCTCAAAGATCTCGATATACACAAATCCGCTGGCCCGGATGGTATACCCCTGATTCTTTTGAAGAGGTATTCTTCCACACTGGCAAAGCCACTGCGTAAGCTTTTCCATCGCTCCTACTCTTCTGGAATCTTTCCTAGAAGATGGAAAACAGCATTTGTCCAGTCTGTCCCTAAGAAAGGTGACCCATCCTCCTCCTCCTCCTACCGACCCATAGCACTGACATCCCTTCTTTCTAAGGTCATGGAAACACTGATTAACCGTCAGCTTAAGGAATATCTCGAAGATCGTAAGCTTCTCCATGACCGTCAGTATGGCTTCCGCAGCAACCGTTCCACTGGTGATCTGATGGCATATCTCACCGAACAGTGGAACAAATCTTTACATCGCTTTGGTGAAAGTAAGATTATTGCTCTTGATATCTCCAAGGCATTTGATAGAGTGGCATGAAGCTCTCTTATCGAAAATGCGTGCTTTTGGGATCGATAATACTCTTGTTCGTTGGATTAGAAGCTATCTTCTGGACCGTTCAATACAAGTTGTATTGGACGGATTCAAGTCTGATTCCCATAAAATAAATGCTGGTGTGCCCCAGGGCTCTGTTCTGTCTCCGACTCTTTTCCTCATTTTTATAAATGATCTTCTGTCTGTTACTTCTAATCCACTTAACTGTTTTGCTGACGACTCTACCCTCAGCTTTTCATATTCGTTCGATAATTCACGTCCTTCGCCTTCGGACGTACAATTGCAACGGTGCCGTATGTCAAGCTCATTAAACTCCGATTTATACAGCATTGTCAAATGGGGTAATAGGAATCGTGTGGAGTTTAATGCTTCGAAAACTCAATGCTGTCTTCTGTCGTTAAAGCTTAACATACCCCTAATGCCATTGTCCATGAATGGCACTTACATCGAAGAAACCGAAAAGCTCTCAGTACTCGGTATGTGTGTCAACGACGACCTCCGTTGGAACGACCATATATTTGAAATCGCTAAGAATGCTGCTAAGTGCTTAGGTTTTCTGTATCGGTGTAAGAAGTATTTTTCTCAATTTATAAAGCGTTTATACGCCCTAAACTGGAGTATAACTCCCACCTCTGGGCAGGTGCTTCACAAACATCGCTTCACTTGCTTGATAGAATACAAAATAGAGCGTTAAGATTGATAGGAAATAGATTTGCCGCTGAAACAATTGCCCCTCTCGAACACCGACGCAATGTTTCATGTCTTTCCTTGTTTTATCGTTTCTTTTATAAAAAATGTTCACTCGAGGTAGCCAGCTGCATTCCTCCCCTTAAAAGTTTCGCCCGTAATACTTTTAATTCTTAATTTTAAAGAATTGATTAAAAACTTACTGCCCAAACTTTGGCTGGATTTGTGTTCACGGCATACTTGTTGAGCAACTGCAAGGCAATCTCTGATTTCGTTTTTAAGAAATCAGGATGCAAATCAAAGCCTTGATATGGCGGTACACTGAGGGGATTAAGGCTAGTTTTTAACAGCATTGCAAAAATATCATTTTCTTCGGGATACATTTCTTCGCAGTACTCTGAAGCCTTTTCAACGCGAATATTTGTCGGATTTCTTTTAAAAATCGTACATTTTGGATCGATAAAATTCTAGTTGTTGATGTTTGTCTCTGTTAAAAAAAGAGTTAAACGTTTTATTTCAATAATAAAATAAAATAAAAAATTAGCCGTTTCCTTCACTTCCAGCAGTTTCCATTTCCTTCATTAGTGACTGGACCTTTTCTCTATACTGCTTCACAAGTATATTATGAAACATTGTAATTGGCTCATTCCAAACATTAACAATGTGTTCCAAGTATGGTATAACAAGATTTTTATGACCAACTAACAGAAAATCAAGGACTTTAGCTCTTGGAAGATTTTCAACTTCCATGAAGTCCTCGGTGAAGATTTTCCATCTTCTGGGTGTTTCCGGAACACCCAGTTTGAAAACTCGAATATGAAATCCTTATGATCGGCACCTAGGGTCTGCTAATATCTTATTGTCCTTTCGTGTAGGTATAAGCAAAGGAGCGACTAATGAGTCGTTTGTCTATGAAATAAAAAAAAAACTGTTTTTTGAAATGGCTTTCGAACCCAATACACTTTCATTGATTTTGTGCCTCTGCATATATCAAGGAAAGTGCATGCAGAAGAAGCTTTTCCATCCTTTAAAAAGCATACAGCAATATGGAACGTGCGCGTCTACAATTCGAATGATTTTATGCATGGATCTTGGTCTTATGCCTTACAAGACGTCATCAGTGATCGTGCGATTTAATCCTGCTTGTTAACTCATGATCAGGTTTTAAATATTATATGTAGCTTTGAAATTCATAACATTTGTATTTTTTTTTAGATTCAATGATGCACACAACTTACCAGCTCGACTACTAGCAGATTTGAGGATACTTTTGCATCTATTTGACGGTGTCGATTCACCATTTTTTTAAGTTTTCTTGGAAGGAGTATGATAAATATCAACGTACGAGACATCATCCTCTGCTGCCAAACGTTTTCTTTCTTTGTGCATTGCACTCAAGGGATTTAAGTCGTCAGTGTTATCTTCTATGGATTTGCATGCTGAGGAACGTCGTGTCACGACATTTGGCCTTAAATAATGAAAAATGGTTTATGAAATATGTTTTAGTTAGTTTTATTATTTTAATGTGAATAATGTGAATGTAATGTAATGTGTTTGAGGTCAAACTAGAACGGAAAGAGCTTAAGAGAGTTGTTTTGTTGGTTTCCACTAAGGTTAAGGTTAAGACGTTAGAAACCATTTACAACACACTAGTAGCTAGTAAGCAGGTACACAGATATGAGCTGAACACAAGCAATTTAAAAAAAAAATCAGTAATTTTTCACTATTCTAACTAAAAACCAAGTGCAAACTCACCGCTTCTGTGATTCCGACAATCGTAGCTTTATCTTCAAGTCCTTGGAAGCTTTATCCGGTGTATTCTGAATAATCGAATAATTCATCACGTCCGTGTCCATAGTTGAACTAGCCGCTTCATTGTCCACACTAATATTTAAGTTCCTTCTAGCCGCCAGGGCCTTAGCATGGTAAGGTAATATTTGACAATAGGCGTTTTTCTGTATTCACTAAGAAAAGGGATCTGAACATAGTCTGAACATTCTGAGCATTCTCTGAACCGAGCGTGATATGAGCGCTCAGATATAATTTTTAAATACGTTCTTGTTCTTTGCTGTGACAAATCGACACTTATCATATGGCTTGTTCACAGGCGGCAATATTATGCATATAATACTATTGTCTCTTTCGTTTTGGCATCTATTTTTGGAAGAGTGGTGTAGGCAATGTGCATAGTATAGAGTGAAATAGCCTACAACTCTAAAGTGATGTTAATTTCGTTCAGTATTTTCTCAGAATGCTCAGTCAATTTATTCTGCACGCATATAGCCTTCTCAGATCACGCTCTGATCATTCTCTGAACGAAAAAAGAAATACAATTTTATAGATCTGAACGCTCTGAGCGAAAAGAAACACAACTTCTTTTTTGACAACTCAGACTCTGCTCTGAACGAATAAAGAAAAACACCTAATAATTCTTTTCGGTCCGAGATGAGCTCAAATAATTGGCATTTATTTCTTTATTTGACGAAGTGGTCATTTCTATGATGACACCTTAACAACACTGTTCCCGCCAACGATTTTAATAGCCGATACTTTATTCTCATCAAGGCGATCAATATCAATAAATTCAACACTTAGCATCTGATCCTTTTTAGAACTAGATTTCTGACTCATCGATTGCCGACGTGAAACGATCATACTAGTCGACTTCCGAGCACCAGGAGTGCGAGTTGCCGAAGACCCTTCTTTAAGATATTCCAAAGGAACCAGAGTATAGGTAGAGTTTTTGAGCTTGATGAATTTATACCGAAACACAAACATTGGACAATTTCTGATTTTCTTCGTTTTGGCTAGTAATCCCGATGCTGATTCCTGTGAACTACCGTTGGCAACATAGCACTTGCGATTGCGAAATATAGTTTCTATTGATATGCCTGAGTCGTAGGGACAATGTTCTTCGATAACTACAACGTTAATGTCAATGCACAGATCGTCTCGATAAAAATATTTCATTGGCACGCATTCAGGTCTGCAAAAGTGGATGTTTCTGTGGTTCTGGTACATCAGAGATCAAATTCACTTACCGGGAATACCATTGAACAATAGCTCTGCAAGGATCCTTATGGGATGCCGTATCAAAGAGTTCCTACAAGTAGAGAATCTGCGCAATATCACAACCAGCGTCCGTATCTGGCTCAGCAGCATCGGCATTAGATACAAGAACAAAGTCACCAATAGCAATGGTCATTGGACCATAGACACATTTTTTGTTAAAGATTATTGTTTTTTAAAGATCTAGTCATACTAATATATTTGAAACGCACAGTACACACACAGTACACATATTAACTTTGGATTGGAAGACCATTTTCTGAAGGGATGCCAGAGTTTGCGGGACCAGGGTGCAGTAGCTTTGTGTTGCACATCGCGGTGTCGGGGTTTTAGTCGCGAAACAAGCAGTTGTAAAATTGAAGTGGACATTTTTGGAGTGTTGACTGGAAGGTAACTATATCAAGGAAGAGGAGCAGAGCGTTTTTCTTAATCGAATGGCTTACATTTTTATGATTTGTTAAAATTTAGTAGTTCACATATTATTTTTTTAGGTTAGTTTATTCAAATCGCGTAAAAAGTATACAAAGCACGTTATTTGTTATAAAATTTTATAATTCACTTGATACACAGATGTTATAGATGAAAATTTAAGTTTTTTTTATAGTTTTTCCGGCTTTTTATTTTAGTTTTAAAGCTTTGAAAAAAAAAACAAACGACATTAATTTACTCGAATCTTACCACAATACAAAGATTAATGTCTCTCATTTACGCCATTTTGAATTTGAGCTACCAAAGTGACAGATCAGATTTTGAAAACCTGCGCAAATATGTGTACTGTGTCTTCAATCAGCTGTCTACGGCTTATAGACAGCTTTAACTATGCTAATTACAAAAAAGCAATGTATAAAATTCTTGTGTTCGAGGTTGTTGAGGTTTCTGATAATTTTTTGAAAAATATATTATGTGATTGTAAACGCATGAAAACCAACAGCTAACGATTTCTGTCAAAACGTATTACATTTGTACAACCGGCTGATTTCGTGTTCAGCTGTTCTATACGATACCAAAGGGTACGTGTACGAAATAAACTTTCGAATAACTTACCTTGCTTTTGTTGCAATTAAATAAATAAATAAATAAATTTATTGGCGCGACAGCTCCTTAAGTAGCCAAGACCTAGTGACTTATACTCTCAACCATTCCTGTGTGTGTGTTGTTAATCTGCAAGAATGGAAGGGACCTACAGTTTACCGCCGAGTCCAAACGGCTACCTGAGATGCACTTTTTCGATACAAATTTTACTTTAGTAGGTTTTGTCAGTTCCTCGCAAGAGGCAGTACCCCGGAAAAGAACATGGCTATGAGCGGGATTCGAACCCAGGCTCTTTCGCTTAGCAGTCAAACCCACTAACCACTAAGCCACGGGGCACTTTTGTTGTAACTAGTATGGTTAAGCTGATTGAAGAACATATGAAAACAGAGACAAAATCCAAAGGTATCCTAAAATTTGCTGTATACTTTTCTAAACATTTGAACAGCTGAATTTGTTTCTCTTTGGCTTCGAATTTTGAGAGGTAACTTAAGGGCCCGACCCATAGAATCCGTTGCGTCCGTTACGGCAAAGAATACCGTGACATTGCCGCATGCGATGAAAAGAGGTGGCCAAATTAATCCGTTGCGTTTATTTTGCCAATAAACGCTTTATAAATTGTAGCCAGATCAGATGGAGAAAAATACTTCTTACACCGATACAGAAAACCTAAGCACTTTGCAGCATTCTTAGCGATTTCAAATATATGGTCGTTCCAACGGAGGTCGTCGTTGACACACATACCGAGTACTGAGAGCTTTTCGGTTTCTTCGATGTAAGTGCCATTCATGGACAATGTACATTTCGAAGCATTAAACTCCACACGATTCCTATTACCCCATTTGACAATGCTGTATAAATCGGAGTTTAATGAACTTGACATACGGCACCGTTGCAATTGTACGTCCGAAGGCGAAGGACGTGAATTATCGAACGAATATGAAAAGCTGAGGGTAGAGTCGTCAGCAAAACAGTTAAGTGGATTAGAAGTAACAGACAGAAGATCATTTATAAAAATGAGGAAAAGAGTCGGAGACAGAACAAAGCCCTGGGGCACACCAGCATTTATTTTATGGGAATCAGACTTGAATCCGTTCAATACAACTTGTATTAACCGGTCCAGAAGATAGCTTCTAATCCAACGAACAAGAGTATTATCGATCCCAAAAGCACCCATTTTCGATAAGAAAGCTTCATGCCAAACTCTATCAAATGCCTTGGAGATATCAAGAGCAATGATCTTACTTATACCAAAGCGATGTAAAGATTTGTTCCACTGTTCGGTGAGATATGCCATCAGATCACCAGTGGAACGGTTGCTGCGGAAGCCATACTGACGGTCATGGAGAAGCTTACGATCTTCGAGATATTCCTTAAGCTGACGGTTAATCAGTGTTTCCATGACCTTAGAAAGAAGGGATGTCAGTGCTATGGGTCGGTAGGAGGAGGGGGAGGATGGGTCAACTTCCTTAGGGACAGGCTGGAGAAATGCTGTTTTCCATCTTCTAGGAAAGATTCCAGAAGAGTAGGAGCGATTTAAAAGCTTACGCAGTGGCTTTGCCAGTGTGGAAGAACACCTCTTCAGAAGAATCGGGGGTATACCATCCGGGCCAGTGGATTTGTGTATATCGAGATCTTTGAGAACTCTTGCTACTGTACAAGTGCGGAAAAAAATCTGTCCCATGGAAAAATTTACATTCTCAGGTACAGGAGGGGCAACGTTGCTATGCGGCAGCGTGGAGCTGGCAGCGAAATGGGCGGCGAGCAAGTTTGCCTTCTCTGAAGAGTAAACAATTGGTTTGTTATTGTCGATGAGCGTTGGAACCGAAGATGTTGAGGAGTTTTGAATATTTTTTACAAATGACCAAAAATGTTTACTGCCTTATGGACACTGCAGAATTTTTTGCCGTAATGTTTGGTCATGCAAAAATTTGGTTCTTTCAATAACGGAGTTGCATGAGTTTCTTGCTTGTTTGTGCTTTTTCCGATTTTCTTCTGTAGGGTTGGCTTTGTAAGATCGGAAACTTACTTCTTTGAGCCTGATAGCTTCTTTACACTCAGAATTAAACCAAGACTTTTCTTTAGGTTTGATGCTTTTTACTCTGTTAGGAATAAAAGCACGCATCCCTAGAAGAATTACATTTGTGGTCATTTTAGCACTGGCATTAATGTCACTATCGAGGAAGCATAGTGACCAGTTAAAGTTTCGGAAAAAAATATTCAGGCCGTCCCAGTTGGCTTTCTCGTATTGCCAAACGGTCCTGGTGGGAAGTTTTTCTTTAACTGGATGGGTGGAGGATGAGAAATTAACTGATGATGATATTTTTCGAGTTTTTCAAGGTATATTTGATCGAACTAAAATCAGCTTTTGTCCTTTTAACAATATTAAACTTCAGTTTTTAGATTCATGGAGTTACATATCCATAATATTAATAATTATGACTACATCCATTCTCAGAATATTTATTAATAAACAATTTGCTTCAATATTCATATTAGCCGTGTTTTATTGGTAATCTATAGCTAGCGCAATATTGGAAGTCCCAATAAAATGCTATATTGACTCCATAGTGAACTTTTAAGTTAACCCCCGAAGTGATAACTGACGTCTTGTTGAATAAATTTAGAAGGGTGTGTTCCAAATTCAACTCAGTTCTTGGACAGTGATATCCGGATAGAATATCATCAGTGACCCTTCATGACAGAATTAAATTCGGTTTTTGGCAAAAAACTGCAGTAATTGAAG
This sequence comes from Platycheirus rosarum, assembly GCA_963971375.1. Classification (NCBI taxonomy): domain Eukaryota; kingdom Metazoa; phylum Arthropoda; class Insecta; order Diptera; family Syrphidae; genus Platycheirus; species Platycheirus rosarum. The sequence continues at coordinate 165,557,670 of OZ020507.1, read as the reverse complement.
TTTCAATTGATGCAGGTTTTGTCTAATGTCTTATTTGATTGATTCAATATACATTTTTAGTCAACTAACACTTTGGATCCTTTCCAAAATTTAATTTTATTTAGTCAATTTGGATCACTGATGACGTCAAAATACAGGAAGGCGCTATCTTGTAATCTTTTATCATGATATTCAACGAACATATCCTTAAATAATAAAATCTTGCGAACTTTAAGTATTAATTATATATTTCATTTATTTTATTATATTTTTTCTACATTCCAGTTGGTTGACAATTCTTTCCATGATTTATCTCAACTTATTATATTCACTAATTTCACTAGCCTAATTATCGACACTTATTGTTTGTTGTTGTTTGCCGCATACAATTTTACTGCGCTGGGTATACACTTACCAATAAAACACGGCTATTGATGTTTTAATAACATTTTCTAGCGAAACCAATTTATTTATACTTCCAGCTTGCTCTTCTTATCTCTTTTTTTACGATGCCGCTGAAAATGACTGTTGGAACATAACCGAAAGTTGTCAAATGGCATTCAAACAATTACAAAAAAAAAATCAATCTCGTTTCATATTCGTTTTAGCAAGAAAAAATTTAAATCTGAAACTTAAAAACAAATCTTAGAAAACCTCAGCATTTATTATTTCATATCCCCTTCTTTTTCCTGGTAATGTTGTTACTTAGCGCAATTTTCGCTGCCAATTATTGTTAGAATCATAATTCGTGTTTTAAGTCTCCAAGTTGTGGTGTTTAAATCGCCATGAAGATGGGATAAATTTCCGAAACGCATCGCGACATCCATAAAATATATATAAACAGTTGTAAAAAATATTAAACTAATTATATAAAATAAAGGAAAACCAATTAAATAATTTTCATGTTTTCATTTATCTGATTTAATTATTGTTACATTTTCAAAAATATTCTGGAGTCAAAAAATGTAAAAATTGTTCGAAAAATACTTACCAATATAACTTCATACTAAATGCGCTCAAAGTATTGAAGCACCTTACCAAAAAATAATGAAAACGAATGCATCCCTGGCTTTAACTTTGTCGTTTGACATATAGAGAGTGAATCTTATCCATTGAAGTTGTGCATTTTTATTTTCAACAATTTTTTTGTTTTCATTGTTAAATACCACAAAAAATCTATTCTATTTTTTTCTACAATATTTAAAATATACTCAAAATACCACTTCACATTGATTTACGTTCTAAATAAAACAATACTTACTTGTGGAAAGCAATGTCTTCATTTCTCTTAAAAAAATCAGTTTTTACATTTTTCTTTCTATGAAGGTCATATTGATTTTTGTTTTTTCTGGTAAGATACTAGAATATTCTAACTGATGCACCTAATTTTACAAAAGTTATACAGTTTAATATGTTCGGAAAACAAAATTATCCAAATTCTAATCACTTTTTTTTAATTAACCGCCTGGCCAAAATGACAGGAAGGGATGGAAATTACTACTACATGTATAAGTTATTGGCTTCACTCACGTTTACTGTGTATATAGACAACACGTCTTCCTGTACTTTTTATTCAATGCTTACACGGCGCATGTTTGCTTGCGTGCTTGGAGTGCGAAAGGGAAAGAAAGTTAAATAGAAATAGAAGAACCCGAACATGCGCGGGTAGAACCAAGAATGATAGAATACAAGATTACGCCGTCCGAAAATCCGCCATTGCGTTTATTTTGTTTTTTAGAGCTATGACGTAGGCAGAGACCTTGTGAGGTAAACAAATATTTTTTAGTAGCGGTAGAAATTAAATTTTCTGTGTTTATTTATGTCTTTGTACTATTTATTTGTGTTTAAGGCATACATTCATATTACTTTGAGTTTATTTTATTATGGGACTTTTTTATTTGGTGAGTTTAATTTTAATTTTAATAAACTTACTTGTAAATATATTAAAAAGATATTCGAAAGATGGAAACTAGAATTATTGGCTCCCACTGCTCATTAAGAATGGTTTTGAAGGATCTGCCTTACACTGCTTCCTGCTTGCTGCTGTTAATCATTCAAAGAGAGGGTGTATGACTTAAGTTCTTTTCGAATCGTGTCTTCTTGCAAGTACCTGAGTCTTACTAGAGTTCCTGTGTTTTCAGAAGCTGTAATTAAATTAAAGGTCAGCTACATTTTTAAACATCTTTTAAGCTTCCACTCAACTCAATGTGGCTTCCTGGTAAATTGCTCTTTTTAAGTACGTTGGTCTTATTATATACAGAGTCAATGAATTCATTTGAAATGGTTCTTTTTTTTGGAAAACAATATACGCATCAGACTATTTGCTAAATATTTAACATATTGCCTTGCATCATCACCAGCAGGTCCTCCTATGTTTTTTCAGGTGCGGTGTTACCACCCGAGGTACTCAGGGGAACTTTTTTTGTTGGTCTATATAAGGCATGCCGTTCCCGCGAGCATGTCAATGCTCCCACCGCGGACAGCTCCTATCTACTTCACATACAGTATCTCTTCTGCCAATTCCTATCCTGCTCTTTTTTCGCTATTCGCTCCACTCCTACTTCTTAACCGTTCCTATCCTAATCCCATCTCTCATGTTATATATACTATCCTAATCCGTTTCAAGCTTTAATTTCCCAAATCCACTATCCTATTCCACAACCTAATGCCTCATTTTAAATGAGGTGAAATTAAGTGAAAAAAATGGTTAGGACCACAGAAACTTTAAAGATTAATACAAAAGCACATATCTCCGTTTAATAAAACAATAGCGCCAAATTTAAAACATTTAATACCGATTCTAAATCATTTTTAATTTTAGAGTGGACTCTTAATAATGATTTTAATACGGAAGACTCTAAATAGTTATTTTAATACGGAAGTCGACTTTTTAATAATTTTAGTCGACATCGTTAATAGAGTCGTCTAACATTAAAAGCAGCCTAGGTCCTTATTATCTTTTTAATGTATACTTTATCCAGTGACCATTTGACATTTCAAATAAAAATAATACAAATTCAAATTGTAAAAATGTATTCGGAGAAGGAATAATTCCATAATTTTGAAGGTTTTGCGATTTTTTCCAAAACAACTGGCCGATCGTAGTGCCCGTGGTTATATGTCGGACTGCTAAGCGAATAAGCTTGGGTTTGAATCCCGCTCATAGCCACCTTCTTTTCCGGGGTACTGCCCCTTGCGAGGAACTGACAAAACCTCCAAGAGTAAAATTTGTCTCGAAAAAGTGCATCTCATGTAGCCGTTCGGACTCGGCGGTAAACTGTAGGTCCCTTCCATTCTTGCAGATTAACAACACACACACAGGAATGGTTGAGAGTATAAGTCACTAGGCCTTGGCTGTCGCACCAATAAATTTAAATAATTTAACGGTCGATTTCTTCACAGAATCCTAACACTGGGACCAGTCCTAGTCCTAAAGTTAATACTCAAATCGGTACCAACTGATTTCTTCACAGAAGTCTTAAGCTCTAGTTCTGCCAATTTGGTACTGAGTACTAGTTAGAACTCGGTCCTAACTAGCTCCTCAAAATCAGTTAGTACTCGGTCATTATATCAGTTGTTAATACTCAAATCGGTACCAAGTGATTTCTTCACAGAAGTCCTAAGCTCTAGTCCTGTCAAACTAAGGCCGAGTATTAGTTAGGACTCAGTATTAGCTGGGACCTCGACAGTCTAGTTGCGCTAATACCGAAATCAAAGCAAATTTCTTTTATTTTCTCCCTATAGTTTTGTTAAGTCTGGCGTTTTTACTTAATTTGGTATCCTTTTTTTTTTCTTTGTTAATTTTTTTTTTTTCAATTTTTCTGTGGTTATATGTTGATGGTTTCTGTTTGTTAAGAATATGAATTTAGTTTTTAGTGGGAACAATTTGCTTCGGGTTTTCGATAACGGAAGTGCAGCAACAGCGACACAACACAATTTATCCTTACTATTGCCATTATTACATTTTTATTTTCACTTTTAAAAATTGCAATTAACAAAAATCGTCATAAGATAAGATCAATTAAAATCAATGGCAAGCGCGCAATGTTCCTCCGACACCCGACCATTGCCAAATTGTAACTGAGAAATCCACATGGTTCGATTAGTTACTTTTTGAAATAAGCGTGTTTAAAAAAAATCGCTTAAAACTTTATCAGAGGCAGGTACTGGTACTGGTACAAGGTACATAGGTCTAGACGAGAAAATGTAGATCGCCTGGATGAGATGTACTTTGTGGAGAGGGAATATAAGAAGTCTACTATTTCCAAAAAAAACACCATTTAAGAAAACAATGCTATTGAGGAGATGGTACTCCATTCCATTTGTTTTGATTTGTTGTTAATTAATCACACCTCATATACCTACATACATATGTAGATAAAAATAACTATCCTTTGAATACATTTGGTTCAAAATGTCAATCGGTCACAAGATAAAGTATAGGTACATTTAAAAGATAATATTGTCTTTTCCTGCTATACATCAAGTCGATTAAAAATATCAAAAAGTCGACTTCCGTATTACATAATTTGTTTAGAGTCGACTATGATATTAAAAAGGATTTAGAGTCGGTATTAAATGTCTAAAATTTTGCGCTATTAACTTTTAAATGTATACTTTAATTAACATGAGAGCCATTGATATTTCGAATTGAATAAATCGAAATTAAAATTTTGAAAATGTATTTAGGGAACGAAGAATTCGACATTTTTGAAGTTTTTGAATTTTTCGAAAGCCAATGCATACCAAATCGACGTTGTTCTGACTGCAAAAAAATAATCGCTGCGCAAAAAAAAACAAATATTCGGAAAAAATTATTTTAAGTTACTTTAAAAAACCTTCATTTATTGAAACAACAATAAATTATAAATAATTGTATGCCACTTTTTTAGTTGGTTTTCACTTTCCTTCTAGTTATTTTGCTTTTTTTCGCCATCAATTAGTGTTTTCGCAGCTCTTCGACAGAATAAGCGTTTAGTTCCTGGGCTTTAGACGCACGTAGTTTGAAGGAATTAACAGCTTTTTTGTAATTGATTTGCACTAACTTACCACCCACGGCATCTTTTTAATATTTCTTGTTTAATTGAGCGAGTCTTCATTTGTAGTTAGCAGCAATCTAGAGATATACTCCAGGCAGCATTCAGTATTCACCATTTGCTTCGTAAGAAATGCGTTGACTTGAAGTTAGTTTCCCCTCTTTTTTCAGCCAATTTCAAGACTTTTCATGTTTTTTTCAGCAAAAATTCAAAAAATATGCAGCAACAGATTCGTATTTTTTTTTATTTATTTTTAATAATTGACATCTCAATGACAAATTTGGGGATGTTCAAAGGAATTTTTTTTTTACGTTACATTACACGTCAGTATTAGTTAGCAGGGATTTTCAAATTGTTTAAAATTGAGAAAAAAGTTAGTTGAGGGTTCTCAACTAAAAGTCTACATTATCTAGAATTGGTCCTTAATCGAGTGCTTACTAAAATTTTGCGCTAATAACTTTCCGTTAAATATTGACAGCCTTATTTATTAGATTTCACTTAAATGCCGTTGAGTGCTTGATTAGTTACGCAACGTCAAATCATTTACTCAGCCTTTACTCAACGTTGAGTAAATCCTTATTTATAGGGAATTTTTCACCCATATTAGTTACTCAGAGCTCATGTAATGCAACGTAACGTAAAAAAAAAAAAAAACATCTAAAACTCTGGTTAGGATAAACGTCAATAAATGTAAATAATTCTAGCAAAATAAAAACATTAAATACTCAAATAGAAATGGAATGCGACAAAAAAAGGAAACGGTCCGTAAATTGGGATACATCGCAAAAGGTAAATAAACTCATGTTATTTAAATAACATAAAAGGGTTGACACAAACAACTCAAAGCTTGGCAAACAAATTTAAATGAGTACGTATATATGGCTTCCAAAATATGTATACAATTTCTAATTTATAAAGTTTCCTTTTTATTATGGTTTTAACAAATTGAGCCCCATAAACAGAGACGTGACCAAGCTCCAAACTTAGTGGCGGGCCAGTAAAATGAAGGCGAAAAATAATACTGCTGAATTTTCAAGAAACCGGAATGCCACAGGAGGAGGACCACCGCCAAAGCCACCGATTCGGAAGATGAAAAACTTCTATCATTAATCCCTCATGAATTCGAGGTCGACCATAATGAATTTAATTGCGACTTTGTCGAACCAATGGTTTGTATCAATAATGAAATAAAACAAATTTGATTACATTGCATTAATAATATTTATTTCTGAATAGATTCCAAAAGAAAATGAGGATCATTTTGATGTCGATTTCTTAGAAAATGAAATACCCACACACCTACATCAGACGTTTCCATCCACAAAGCCTTCAACCTCAACTTTACCAAAAGTGAAATTGCTGAAAAAGAAGGTACCTTATAATAATAACTTATAATAAACATTTTCTTTTCAAACTGATTAATATGTATATATTTTTATTTTTACTACATAGATAAAATACTGCAAGAATGACGATCTAAAGCAGCAACTGTTTCAAGCTGCCTTATATATGTTATCCGGCTGCAATGCAGCGCTTCAACTCCTTCTGGAGCATAGGGCAGCATTTTCCTGTTGCTGATTCGTTATTTGTGACGTCCCGATCGTCATTTGTACATGAAATTTGCCGCACCCCCAAACCCGATGTGCGGTTTACTACAGCCGGGGCCGTAGGAGAATTCACCAAAGTATGGTTACCCCTTTGGGAATCATTTCCATTCGTTGTCATCTTTCATGCAAAAATATATTTTCGTCCCGCCGCTTAGTGTTTTCCTGGATAAGGTTAATAACACGCTCAAGCCAGGAGTTCGACAGGCACCACCAGCCCTATGGAAGGTCGAACACATACATAAAACAAGGCCGCCCACTGTGGGAAAACAGACGCCTTTTGTAGCCGCCCACTATGGGTACAGACGCTACTTGCTGCTACCGTTGGCCAACTTTAAATAGGCTCATCCGCCACCAGACTAACATGCCGTTGACCGCAATCTACAGTTCTTCCGCCTTTAGGGAGATTTTCTTCAACCCAAGGACAAGGCCGTGCCCTAACCAGCAAAGCTGGGTTGGCTGCTTATTCCGGCAGCTGTTCGGTCCCCTTGTGCGTAAGCGTTACCCGCTCTCTACCGCGAGGAGGTGCACATAGGGATTTTCCTTTCATTGAGCTTAGGGTCACCGAGGTGGCGTTACCTAGAGCCCTCCAGTACTTTTAGAGAGCTGCCTTAGAAAACAAAAAATTAGAAAAAAGCTTAATGCAGGAGGAGCATGATTTGAAAATTAAATTTATGGAATTGGGGAGCAAGGAGAGAGTTAAGAATTTAGAATAAGAGTGAGAGAAGCGTAATAGTCTAACTTATTAAGAGCCCCTGTTTAATTTAAAATAAATATTTATTTAAAGTAAAATTTTAAAAGTATAATCGTTTTAATTGCATTTTTAAAGTCGATATTTATATTTAAAAAGTGAAAAAAAACAACTAAGCGAAGCAAGGTAGGACAAATTTAAGTTACAAAATCCCACCAAGAAGATCGACATTTTTGTTTGGCTCACTACATACATATATGCAACCTTAGCGAAAATCAACGGAAATATCTCCGATTAAAACAACACAAAGTAAAAATAAACATTAAACTAGCCGAAGCCTAAAATGGATTTCAAATCTTTTAATCCAGAAGATATTAAATCTATTGTTGACAATTGTTTAAAAGAACATCTCAAAACATAGCAACCAAATAAGACGTTTCCGCAATATCAAAGGATATACAGTTACTTAGAGCAGAAAACACTTACTTGGGAGAACGACTCACTGTCCTAGAAAATTACTGTGAGACCCTGGAAAAACAGCTTGAAATTATAACACAAAAAACAAATGAAAACACCGTCGTCATGTATTTTTCTTCAGACAAGATGGCAAACAAGCTTAGGTTTGCTACACATACCTGTCTAAGCCTTCTCAATTTAAATGAAAGTGCGGATGTATGTTTAAACAAATCACAGGAATTTAGCAACCCCCAAACAAAAACAACAACAATGGTTCTTAAATTTGACAACTCTGACACTGTACACAAAATAATTGAAGCCGCTCCAAAATTGAAGAACACTGGCAATTTTATTCACCGAGAACAATCCTTGGTCTATCGTAACAAAAGGAATAGCCTATATGATTTATAGAACAAATTAGCTACGAGAAACCTGAACATCAAAATCTTCGTAAAAGGTGCAAGGTTACAAATTGAAAAATTCACTTTTGGATTCGATATTCTCCTAGGTTTAAAAGTTAAAACGAACACCGAACTTCAATTCATCAAAAAAAAATTTCGGAGATGAAGCAACGTGTTATTTTAATGTAAACAACGTCAATGTCAATTCAAACTGTCAACTCAGAAGCAACCTATTAGCAGAGACACCTGTTAACCAACACGTATATAATGAAGGAGCGGCGGGTCCCAGCTTTAAATAGGACAGGGTTGCCGTCTGCCAATTAAATTATTTTCTCACACATAACTTTAAATTAAAAATTCTATATTACAATATTAAAGGTTTTAAAAACAAACTAATAATGCCTGAATTCTTTGATCTTGTCACGAAATATGATGTATTTATTCTTTTAGAAACCTTTTTAGAAAATGGAAAGGAACTTCAGTACTTAAAATACTTTAAACACTTTGACATTAAATGTATCCCAGCTATTAGAAACAGTAGCATTGGTAGGGATAGTGGTGGGATAAGTGTGGAATAAAACACTCTGGTATGAATCAGAAAATTAAGTTTAAAAATATTGAACATAACATAATTATAGATATTACATATGGTACAAAACAAAATTCTTTCTATATATTTAAATTTTAATGATTGGAGCTTAAAATATAATGAACTATATAACTTTTTAATCAACTATAACCATGAAAACATAATGATTATTGGAGATTTAAATGGCCGTATAAGTGACTTCCAAAATGCCGGCCTCTTAAACAATGACCACTTCTCCTGCGAAAGAAAAACTTTACACAATTGTCTTAATCAAAATCGAAAATCTTTATTAGAACTTGTTCAAGATTTTGGATTTTTTGTTTTAAATGGAACTTCTAATAGTGACATAAATGGTAACTATATCCGGCTAATTTTTCATCTCATCTCCCCATAATAGTTGCTTGCAAGTCAGATAACCTTGTTAATAGAATTTAATTCAACAAAAACTCCACAAAAAAAAAACAACAACAAACAACTAGCAATAGTTTTTGTTGTTGCAATATATTTTGTCTTGTTAATAGACTTCAAGACATTGATATTGTTATAACTCTCAAATGGAAAGGAATGTAAACAGATACAAGACAAAACTTAATCAAGAACTAGTTACAATGCCAAATCTGACGTCCGGTAGTATCGAAAACGTAACAAACTCAGTTCTATCAGCGGTGAGAAAATCTGCGACTGTATCTTCCCGAAATCATTTAGCTTCTTTTCAATCAGAGTGGTATGATGATGAGTGCAGAAAAGGTAGAAAACAATCTTTCGCATATTTAAAACTTTTTCGAAAAACAAATCGTGACTTTTTCAAATCATTATATGTGCAGTCCAACCAAGACTATTAAAGGCTATGTAAACTAAAGAAAGAATTATATTTTAAAAAGTCTGTATCTAAACTTGTAGAATGTGGGGATTCAAAATCGTTTTGGAAAAATGAAATGAAATAGTCAAAGTTTAAGAATTTCTTATGCAATCGATGAGAACTTACTCGCGACCTATTTTGAAGCTCTTCTTCTACCTGACCCTAACCTTAACACAATAAGTTTTGCTAACCCAAACTTCATTATTCCGGATTTGGACTCCATTTTAAATATGGTTGAACTTTTATCAGCCCTGCATAAAATGAAAAAAACAAAGCTTCAGGTTCTGATGGAATCCCTGTAGAATTTTATAAACATGCTACCGGGTTTCCAATCAAAGCTTTCAACAATTGATCAAATTTTCGTACTCAGTACTATTGCTTGCCCTTCTATTGACAAAAAGAAATGTTTATACGCGTTTTTCGTTGACTTGAAAGCGGCTTTTGATACAGTTAATAGAAATTCCTTGCTTTATAAGCTCGCAGCAATTGCGTTATCAACCAAATTTATAAGAATTTATGAAAAACTCCTTGAAAATATGACCGCAGTTGTCCAGAATGGTACAAAGAAATCAAGAGTTTTTAAATGCGCAACAGGCGTTCCTCAAGGATGCGTTTTAAGTCCGCTTATTTTTGCATTGTTTATCAACGATGTCGAAAACCATAACTCTGGTGGTGTTCTCTTTGGAGATGTGACTATTAAAATTTTGCTCTATGCAGATGATCTAGTGAATTTAAGTGATAATCTTTACACTTCAACTTCAGATCAATAAGCTTAAAAAATACTGTCATTTATGAGATCTTAAAATAAATACTTCAAAGTCTTAAATAATGGTGTTTAGGTCCACTAACAGATCTATTGGTTATGAGCGTAATTGGTGTCTGGATGGTGAAATCATTGGAGTTGTAAGGGAATTCAAATATCTTGGGTATTTAATGACAAACAACATGAATATTCACGCTCATATTAAAGCTAAGATAGTTGCGGCGAAAGCTGCAATAAATACTATGTGGTCACAGTTTTCTGCCAACAGTTTTGTGGACCCAGTATCAAAATTCAAAGTTTTCAACGCGACGGTTAGGAGCTGTCTTTGCTATGGAAACGAGGTGTACGGATACGAGCAGTTGGAAGAAATGGAAAACATACTAAGGTTTTTCTTCAAACGAGTTTTCAAGCTACCTTCTAACACCCCCAATTACGCCATTAACCTTGAGTCAGGTTTAGCCCAATATTTTTAAAAAAACTTAAAAGCTCATGCAAACTACATTGTAAGAGTTCTGAGGAGATCTAATCAAAACCTACAAAAGCGGATCCTTATGATATGTTTTAGATGTGGCTATACTCCTATAAAAAACTGGTATGATCTCGCTGTAACTCATCAATTTGCAATGTCATTCACAGTGGACAATGTAGAAGCACTGAAAAATTCGTTGTACGAATGCATATCTAAAATAGATGATAGAAATAGATAGATATATGAGAAGTGTCTTGTACAAGGGATGAATGAAATGAAAATGAAAGAGAACTGTCAAACTTGTTCATGAAACTAAATTCATCGTGTAATGGCACTTGCGACAGAGATGAAAAAACAAAGAAGAATTCGAACAAGGTGCATGCATCTAGTTTCATCGTCTAATAGCAAACTTATACTACGTTTTCATAAGAGTCGAAATTACCTCATTTCGAAATTTGCAGAAAAAGCGTTTTCATCTAAGTTTGCTAATTTCGTTGACAACATATGTATGATGGCGGCAGAATGGTGTATGGAATTAGTTTCTTTTTTATTTATTTTTCATTTATTCATTCATTCATTAATTTATATTTAAATTAATTTATTTTATATACTGATCACTGAAACACAGAAAGTGAAATAAAAGATAGCTGCCAAAATAAAGCGCAACTGAAAAAAGCATGCGCAACTCCAACATGCTTCGCGTAAGTTCGCGTGAGTTATTGAATACAAGTTCAAAAGGAAATAAGCAAGAGCTGCGCATTAATTTCATGCGCCGTGTAAGTCCGGTATAATCTCCTTCTATTACTAATCCGTTTGCATTATGTGGGCACGAAACGTATGGTTGATTGGCTGTTACTCACACGTATCTCACACGTATTCACATACCTTATATAAAATGTCAGGGTTTTCGGGCATGGTCGGTACGGGTCGCAGTTCTTTTTTTTTTTCTATGCATCGGATCGTGAAATATAAAGAGAGAAATTTTCTGTCTTCTTTTGACAATTGACAATGCCAACAAGCTTGTAAGCTTGAACTGTCATTAACATTTTCGGATAAGTATGAGTAAAACACAATGAATAATATACAAAACATTAAGTCTGCTATTAGACGATGAAACTAGATGCATGCACCTTGTTCGAATTCTTCTTTGTTGTTTCATCTCTGTCGCAAGTGCCATTACACAATGAATTGAGTTTCAGGAAATGAGTTTGACAGTTCTCTTTCATTTTCATTTTCCATAACCATTTGCAATGAATCTACTATTTTAACCCTATCGATGTAATGACTATGTTCAACCACATACACATTTTTCCTGGAATCATAGACATAAGATGTCCAAATTAGGTACCTTAAACCATAAACATTTACATTCCACTTTATTTTCACTAATTTTTTTTCCTTTACTTTGAATCTTATCAGAAGTTTACTCTGAGCACAACGAAACCAAGTGATAAAGAATTAAAGAAAGCGAACAAGAGAAAAGAAAAACGTCAAACAGATTCTTCGAACATGCTACCCGTGCGACACACGACAGCTTTTTTCCTGTCTCATCTTTTCGAATTTTTTCTCCCTTTTGCACATACTATGTTCGAAGAATTCCAACAAGGTGCATGCATCTAGTTTCATCGTCTAATAGCAGACTAACAAAATTAAGGGTGGTGGAGGAAAAGGTACGAAAGGTTTTCCTCTTTATAATATTTTTACTCAATGGCCCTGTTCGGTATCTCATAGAAGCGCTACCAAAGAATTGAATTGTTGTTGAAATACGTTTAAAAAGACAGCTGATCAACAGCTGATGACGTTATGTGACGTAACGTTAATAATTTTTTATGGAACGCGCCTAAATGTTGACAGATTTAGACGTCAAATATAAAGTAAACAGATAAAAACAGTGAAAGATTTATCCGCTATACTTGGAAGGTAAGATTTTTAAGGAATTTTTGTAATTTGTAATAATTATTTTGTATTTGTATTATTAATTTTTGTTCCATCAAGAAATCGGCTGTTAAGGTGCCAAGTAAAGCGTTCAAAAAGTCAAATCAGTGATTATGTTATGGGCTATAAGAGAAATATTTAAGGTCATTTTATGTATCCCATTGGGCTGGAACGAATATTTTGTTTACCTTAAATAATAATTTAAGTCATTATGTTCACGATTGCATCAACATAATCACTGATTTGACTTTTTGAACGCCTCAGAATCAAACAAAAAAATGTTAAATTATGAGTTTCAATAATAGCTCCCCTAGGCACCTTAACAGCCGATTTCTTGACAAAGTTCTAAAATCATTTTAAAACTATATTTCTTAGTTCTCGTTTTTTCTTTAGGTCTCATTTTTAAAAATATTTAGAACTCGGACATTTTTTCTCATTCTTAAGCGGGGCATCCAAAGGCAGGCAAGAATGCGCAAATTTTGAGTATGCGCAGTTTTGCACACATTAATTTCGACTTCCACTAGCAGCCACGCTTGTACATTCTTCATACGAAATACATTTTAATGGGTGAAGACTACGAATTTTATTACGGTGGATCCTTACCTTAAGGCACTAAGGCAGGTGATGGAAACAAGTCTGGAATTTAATATTCCAACAAACAATCTTCTTTAGACTTTCAAGCCGCCTTGAAAGCATAGCCAGGGTAGAACTTTATAAGACCATAAGAGAATTCGGCATTAATACGAATTTGTACATAGGTTGACTATGACAAACATAACAAGCCAAGTAAAAATAGCTGCTTTGCTGTCCAGACCAATCAATATCTTAAACGGACTTCGACGATGGGGTGGTCTGGCTTGCATCCTCTTCAACCTGACGTTGGAGAAAGAAAACAGTGAGTCTGGCACCAAGTCCAGCCAGATACTCGCTTACGCAAACGACATTGCCATCATTGGCAAAAGCCAACAAGCTGCACAAGACTTCAAGAAGGGAAGACTAAGTACATGGTGGCTACGTCTGCGAGAAGTGTTGGTCCAACTATCAAAGTAGTGCCTTAGAAAACAAAAAATTAGAAAAAAGCTTAATGCAGGAGGAGCATGATTTGAAAATTAAATTTATGGAATTGGGGAGCAAGGAGAGAGTTAAGAATTTAGAATAAGAGTGAGAGAAGCGTAATAGTCTAACTTATTAAGAGCCCCTGTTTAATTTAAAATAAATATTTATTTAAAGTAAAATTTTAAAAGTATAATCGTTTTAATTGCATTTTTAAAGTCGATATTTATATTTAAAAAGTGAAAAAAAACAACTAAGCGAAGCAAGGTAGGACAAATTTAAGTTACAAAATCCCACCAAGAAGATCGACATTTTTGTTTGGCTCACTACATACATATATGCAACCTTAGCGAAAATCAACGGAAATATCTCCGATTAAAACAACACAAAGTAAAAATAAACATTAAACTAGCCGAAGCCTAAAATGGATTTCAAATCTTTTAATCCAGAAGATATTAAATCTATTGTTGACAATTGTTTAAAAGAACATCTCAAAACATAGCAACCAAATAAGACGTTTCCGCAATATCAAAGGATATACAGTTACTTAGAGCAGAAAACACTTACTTGGGAGAACGACTCACTGTCCTAGAAAATTACTGTGAGACCCTGGAAAAACAGCTTGAAATTATAACACAAAAAACAAATGAAAACACCGTCGTCATGTATTTTCCTTCAGACAAGATGGCAAACAAGCTTAGGTTTGCTACACATACCTGTCTAAGCCTTCTCAATTTAAATGAAAGTGCGGATGTATGTTTAAGCAAATCACAGGAATTTAGCAACCCCCAAACAAAAACAACAACAATGGTTCTTAAATTTGACAACTCTGACACTGTACACAAAATAATTGAAGCCGCTCCAAAATTGAAGAACACTGGCAATTTTATTCACCGAGAACAATCCTTGGTCTATCGTAACAAAAGGAATAGCCTATATGATTTATAGAACAAATTAGCTACGAGAAACCTGAACATCAAAATCTTCGTAAAAGGTGCAAGGTTACAAATTGAAAAATTCACTTTTGGATTCGATATTCTCCTAGGTTTAAAAGTTAAAACGAACACCGAACTTCAATTCATCAAAAAAAAATTTCGGAGATGAAGCAACGTGTTATTTTAATGTAAACAACGTCAATGTCAATTCAAACTGTCAACTCAGAAGCAACCTATTAGCAGAGACACCTGTTAACCAACACGTATATAATGAAGGAGCGGCGGGTCCCAGCTATAAATAGGACAGGGTTGCCGTCTGCCAATTAAATTATTTTCTCACACATAACTTTAAA
Organism: Platycheirus rosarum; assembly: GCA_963971375.1. Classification (NCBI taxonomy): domain Eukaryota; kingdom Metazoa; phylum Arthropoda; class Insecta; order Diptera; family Syrphidae; genus Platycheirus; species Platycheirus rosarum. Next base: position 165,542,547 of record OZ020507.1, on the reverse strand, counting down.
TTAAAAATTCTATATTACAATATTAAAGGTTTTAAAAACAAACTAATAATGCCTGAATTCTTTGATCTTGTCACGAAATATGATGTATTTATTCTTTTAGAAACCTTTTTAGAAAATGGAAAGGAACTTCAGTACTTAAAATACTTTAAACACTTTGACATTAAATGTATCCCAGCTATTAGAAACAGTAGCGTTGGTAGGGATAGTGGTGGGATAAGTGTGGAATAAAACACTCTGGTATGAATCAGAAAATTAAGTTCAAAAATATTGAACATAACATAATTATAGATATTACATATGGTACAAAACAAAATTCTTTCTATATATTTAAATTTTAATGATTGGAGCTTAAAATATAATGAACTATATAACTTTTTAATCAACTATAACCATGAAAACATAATGATTATTGGAGATTTAAATGGCCGTATAAGTGACTTCCAAAATGCCGGCCTCTTAAACAATGACCACTTCTCCTGCGAAAGAAAAACTTTACACAATTGTCTTAATCAAAATCGAAAATCTTTATTAGAACTTGTTCAAGATTTTGGATTTTTTGTTTTAAATGGAACTTCTAATAGTGACATAAATGGTAACTATATCCGGCTAATTTTTCATCTCATCTCCCCATAATAGTTGCTTGCAAGTCAGATAACCTTGTTAATAGAATTTAATTCAACAAAAACTCCACAAAAAAAAAACAACAACAAACAACTAGCAATAGTTTTTGTTGTTGCAATATATTTTGTCTTGTTAATAGACTTCAAGACATTGATATTGTTATAACTCTCAAATGGAAAGGAATGTAAACAGATACAAGACAAAACTTAATCAAGAACTAGTTACAATGCCAAATCTGACGTCCGGTAGTATCGAAAACGTAACAAACTCAGTTCTATCAGCGGTGAGAAAATCTGCGACTGTATCTTCCCGAAATCATTTAGCTTCTTTTCAATCAGAGTGGTATGATGATGAGTGCAGAAAAGGTAGAAAACAATCTTTCGCATATTTAAAACTTTTTCGAAAAACAAATCGTGACTTTTTCAAATCATTATATGTGCAGTCCAACCAAGACTATTAAAGGCTATGTAAACTAAAGAAAGAATTATATTTTAAAAAGTCTGTATCTAAACTTGTAGAATGTGGGGATTCAAAATCGTTTTGGAAAAATGAAATGAAATAGTCAAAGTTTTAGAATTTCTTATGCAATCGATGAGAACTTACTCGCGACCTATTTTGAAGCTCTTCTTCTACCTGACCCTAACCTTAACACAATAAGTTTTGCTAACCCAAACTTCATTATTCCGGATTTGGACTCCATTTTAAATATGGTTGAACTTTTATCAGCCCTGCATAAAATGAAAAAAACAAAGCTTCAGGTTCTGATGGAATCCCTGTAGAATTTTATAAACATGCTACCGGGTTTCCAATCAAAGCTTTCAACAATTGATCAAATTTTCGTACTCAGTACTATTGCTTGCCCTTCTATTGACAAAAAGAAATGTTTATACGCGTTTTTCGTTGACTTGAAAGCGGCTTTTGATACAGTTAATAGAAATTCCTTGCTTTATAAGCTCGCAGCAATTGCGTTATCAACCAAATTTATAAGAATTTATGAAAAACTCCTTGAAAATATGACCGCAGTTGTCCAGAATGGTACAAAGAAATCAAGAGTTTTTAAATGCGCAACAGGCGTTCCTCAAGGATGCGTTTTAAGTCCGCTTATTTTTGCATTGTTTATCAACGATGTCGAAAACCATAACTCTGGTGGTGTTCTCTTTGGAGATGTGACTATTAAAATTTTGCTCTATGCAGATGATCTAGTGAATTTAAGTGATAATCTTTACACTTCAACTTCAGATCAATAAGCTTAAAAAATACTGTCATTTATGAGATCTTAAAATAAATACTTCAAAGTCTTAAATAATGGTGTTTAGGTCCACTAACAGATCTATTGGTTATGAGCGTAATTGGTGTCTGGATGGTGAAATCATTGGAGTTGTAAGGGAATTCAAATATCTTGGGTATTTAATGACAAACAACATGAATATTCACGCTCATATTAAAGCTAAGATAGTTGCGGCGAAAGCTGCAATAAATACTATGTGGTCACAGTTTTCTGCCAACAGTTTTGTGGACCCAGTATCAAAATTCAAAGTTTTCAACGCGACGGTTAGGAGCTGTCTTTGCTATGGAAACGAGGTGTACGGATACGAGCAGTTGGAAGAAATGGAAAACATACTAAGGTTTTTCTTCAAACGAGTTTTCAAGCTACCTTCTAACACCCCCAATTACGCCATTAACCTTGAGTCAGGTTTAGCCCAATATTTTTAAAAAAACTTAAAAGCTCATGCAAACTACATTGTAAGAGTTCTGAGGAGATCTAATCAAAACCTACAAAAGCGGATACTTATGATATGTTTTAGATGTGGCTATACTCCTATAAAAAACTGGTATGATCTCGCTGTAACTCATCAATTTGCAATGTCATTCACAGTGGACAATGTAGAAGCACTGAAAAATTCGTTGTACGAATGCATATCTAAAATAGATGATAGAAATAGATAGATATATGAGAAGTGTCTTGTACAAGGGATGAATGAAATGAAAATGAAAGAGAACTGTCAAACTTGTTCATGAAACTAAATTCATCGTGTAATGGCACTTGCGACAGAGATGAAAAAACAAAGAAGAATTCGAACAAGGTGCATGCATCTAGTTTCATCGTCTAATAGCAAACTTATACTACGTTTTCATAAGAGTCGAAATTACCTCATTTCGAAATTTGCAGAAAAAGCGTTTTCATCTAAGTTTGCTAATTTCGTTGACAACATATGTATGATGGCGGCAGAATGGTGTATGGAATTAGTTTCTTTTTTATTTATTTTTCATTTATTCATTCATTCATTAATTTATATTTAAATTAATTTATTTTATATACTGATCACTGAAACACAGAAAGTGAAATAAAAGATAGCTGCCAAAATAAAGCGCAACTGAAAAAAGCATGCGCAACTCCAACATGCTTCGCGTAAGTTCGCGTGAGTTATTGAATACAAGTTCAAAAGGAAATAAGCAAGAGCTGCGCATTAATTTCATGCGCCGTGTAAGTCCGGTATAATCTCCTTCTATTACTAATCCGTTTGCATTATGTGGGCACGAAACTTATGGTTGATTGGCTGTTACTCACACGTATCTCACACGTATTCACATACCTTATATAAAATGTCAGGGTTTTCGGGCATGGTCGGTACGGGTCGCAGTTCTTTTTTTTTTCTATGCATCGGATCGTGAAATATAAAGAGAGAAATTTTCTGTCTTCTTTTGACAATTGACAATGCCAACAAGCTTGTAAGCTTGAACTGTCATTAACATTTTCGGATAAGTATGAGTAAAACACAATGAATAATATACAAAACATTAAGTCTGCTATTAGACGATGAAACTAGATGCATGCACCTTGTTCGAATTCTTCTTTGTTGTTTCATCTCTGTCGCAAGTGCCATTACACAATGAATTGAGTTTCAGGAAACGAGTTTGACAGTTCTCTTTCATTTTCATTTTCCATAACCATTTGCAATGAATCTACTATTTTAACCCTATCGATGTAATGACTATGTTCAACCACATACACATTTTTCCTGGAATCATAGACATAAGATGTCCAAATTAGGTACCTTAAACCATAAACATTTACATTCCACTTTATTTTCACTAATTTTTTTTCCTTTACTTTGAATCTTATCAGAAGTTTACTCTGAGCACAACGAAACCAAGTGATAAAGAATTAAAGAAAGCGAACAAGAGAAAAGAAAAACGTCAAACAGATTCTTCGAACATGCTACCCGTGCGACACACGACAGCTTTTTTCCTGTCTCATCTTTTCGAATTTTTTCTCCCTTTTGCACATACTATGTTCGAAGAATTCCAACAAGGTGCATGCATCTAGTTTCATCGTCTAATAGCAGACTAACAAAATTAAGGGTGGTGGAGGAAAAGGTACGAAAGGTTTTCCTCTTTATAATATTTTTACTCAATGGCCCTGTTCGGTATCTCATAGAAGCGCTACCAAAGAATTGAATTGTTGTTGAAATACGTTTAAAAAGACAGCTGATCAACAGCTGATGACGTTATGTGACGTAACGTTAATAATTTTTTATGGAACGCGCCTAAATGTTGACAGATTTAGACGTCAAATATAAAGTAAACAGATAAAAACAGTGAAAGATTTATCCGCTATACTTGGAAGGTAAGATTTTTAAGGAATTTTTGTAATTTGTAATAATTATTTTGTATTTGTATTATTAATTTTTGTTCCATCAAGAAATCGGCTGTTAAGGTGCCAAGTAAAGCGTTCAAAAAGTCAAATCAGTGATTATGTTATGGGCTATAAGAGAAATATTTAAGGTCATTTTATGTATCCCATTGGGCTGGAACGAATATTTTGTTTACCTTAAATAATAATTTAAGTCATTATGTTCACGATTGCATCAACATAATCACTGATTTGACTTTTTGAACGCCTCAGAATCAAACAAAAAAATGTTAAATTATGAGTTTCAATAATAGCTCCCCTAGGCACCTTAACAGCCGATTTCTTGACAAAGTTCTAAAATCATTTTAAAACTATATTTCTTAGTTCTCGTTTTTTCTTTAGGTCTCATTTTTAAAAATATTTAGAACTCGGACATTTTTTCTCATTCTTAAGCGGGGCATCCAAAGGCAGGCAAGAATGCGCAAATTTTGAGTATGCGCAGTTTTGCACACATTAATTTCGACTTCCACTAGCAGCCACGCTTGTACATTCTTCATACGAAATACATTTTAATGGGTGAAGACTACGAATTTTATTACGGTGGATCCTTACCTTAAGGCACTAAGGCAGGTGATGGAAACAAGTCTGGAATTTAATATTCCAACAAACAATCTTCTTTAGACTTTCAAGCCGCCTTGAAAGCATAGCCAGGGTAGAACTTTATAAGACCATAAGAGAATTCGGCATTAATACGAATTTGTACATAGGTTGACTATGACAAACATAACAAGCCAAGTAAAAATAGCTGCTTTGCTGTCCAGACCAATCAATATCTTAAACAGACTTCGACGATGGGGTGGTCTGGCTTGCATCCTCTTCAACCTGACGTTGGAGAAAGAAAACAGTGAGTCTGGCACCAAGTCCAGCCAGATACTCGCTTACGCAAACGACATTGCCATCATTGGCAAAAGCCAACAAGCTGCACAAGACTTCAAGAAGGGAAGACTAAGTACATGGTGGCTACGTCTGCGAGAAGTGTTGGTCCAACTATCAAAGTAGTGGAGCCAAAATTATGAGCCGATAATAATATGGAGGAAAAAATACGTGTGCGGCTGTTAACATTCAACAGAACCTACTATATTCTGTCAAGATTCTTTAAATCCAGAAACATTACCTGGAAACCAAACTGCTGCCTTACAAGACTATGGTCTTACCAGTACTCACATACGCATCCGAGACTTGGGTACTTACAAAAAGGCACTCTGACCTCTTATCCTTTCGAGGAAGGATTATTTCGAAGATGATACAATCATGAATTGTATGAAATCTACCTCGTGGATGTCGAAATTAATTTGCGCAAAACTTTGCGCATTTTTGCCTGCCTGTATATTCCCCGGTTTAGTACTCGACCTAAAATCATATTTAAGTTTTAATGACTTCGGAGCTCGGTTGAATGAAATTGAGTTCTTATAATATTTTCGAACTTTCACACACATTTTGTTTTTTGACAAATATTTTTTTGACTTCCTACAAATTAAATCGAAAAAAATGTTCCTCTTTGTTGATTGTTAGCTACTTTTTTGAAAATGTGAAAATGTGGATGATTTGGATGAAAAGTATTTGAGTTACTGGCAAAATTCTGTATGTCTGTATGTATGTATTTTGGACTACAGCCTGAAAGGTTGAGCCAATCGTCTTCAAATTTGGAACATAACGTTATTTTGACATTCTACACAGGGCTTCTTTTCAAGTAATGCTACCTGTCATATAACCATTACGTAAAAGCTTATTTCTTCTCGAAAACGGCTCGAAGAATTCTTATTGAACAAAAATCAGTGTACTTTGTAGGAATAGGATCCGTTTTTTTTCCTTCGGCTTTCTCGATAACTGGTTAACCGATTACAACCAAAGTTGATATTCCAGGAGATGAAGGCAGCCTTAACAGATTAAATTTAAAATATTTTCGAATTGTTTTTTTTTTGTATTTTTAATAATTTTAATTATTTTTTTTAAGACGGTTAAGTGATTTTTTTTAAATCTTGGAGCTTGTCATGCTTGATTTTTTTCTCAAAATTTTTAATCTGCACGAATGCATAACTTGCGTTATAGTACCCATAATCGCTAGTAAGAAATTAACACTTTTTACATTTTTTTAAAGAAACTTTGAAGTTCGCTTAATATGTATTCACTGATTTTGGAATTGTAAAAGCCAATTAGAACGGTTTCTGGTTGGAACCAATTAACGCAATGTACGCTGTTTGAAAGCTAGTGGGGACTTTTTAAACATAACAAATTAACGTATTTTACTTTTAGTTTTGTATAAATAAATAAATAAATTTATTGGCGCGACAGCTCCTTAAGGAGCCAAGGCCTAGTGACTTATACTCTCAACCATTCCTGTGTGTGTGTTGTTACTCTGCAAGAATGGAAGGGACCTACAGTTTACCGCCGAGTCCGAACGGCTACATGAGATGCACTTTTTCGAGACAAATTTTACTCTTGAAAGTTTTGTCAGTTCCTCGCAAGAGGCAGTACCCCAGAAAAAAAGGTGGCTATGAGCTGGATTTGAACCCAGGTTCTTTCGCTTAGCAGTCCGACACACTAACCACTAAGCCACGGGGCACTAGTTTTGTTTTGTATATAAATAATAAAAAAGAGGAACTGGACATTAAAAGCGGCTTAAAACGTCCTGGAAAGAATCGAAGCAGCAGACAAAGTACTTACTTTAGGACAATATAAGTTGGTTAAACGGCACTAATTACATTTTGTATGTATTATTATACTCAAAACGTGACCGAGAACAAAATTGGGATCGGACGGAAAAAAAAATTTCCGACAATTTATTCAAACACATCTGAAAGCGAATCCGTTCAAATCAATATGGCTGCTTCAGGGTACCACAGAAGTGTCGAAAAGATGCGAGCCCAGTGGTCCAAAATGAAAATTTCGGCCAAAAAGCTAACACGGCCACCAAGAAAGTTCTGAATGCGACTGGGAACAAGGTTCTAATTCCAAAAAACTGATCCCGCTGATGAATTCGTTCAGGGAATGATTATTGAGCAGTTAGAACCAGACACAATATATATGGATAGTGATAGCCTCGTCCCAGGTTTTAATAACACTGTTGGAGAAGAAATTATGCCGACTGATATCCAACAATGCGGCACCATACAACGAATCGATTCCACCATACACCGACAAGTCAGCAATCGATTCGATGGATCCAATGGAGGATTACGAAGAAGAAAGTTTTACTCCGCAGATTGAAACACCAGTTGCTGCACCTCCATCTAGAAACCTTTTGAGCCAACTTAGACAACTCCCAAAGAAACCTACTTCCAAATATGAAGTAATGGAGGCACGTAGAGAGCAAATAATAAATGAAACATGTCAAGAAACAGAGCGTCATCTTTTAAATGTTGCTTTTAAAAAACAAATGCTCCAGCAGGCACAGCGGAAGCATTTACTGGAAATGGATCATATGGACGAAATTCACCAACTAAAAGTTCAAAAAATTAAATTAGAAATAGAATTTCTATCGCAATGTGAAGAAAAATAAGTAATGTATAACATTTACCTTATATATATACATTAATTTCGGGTTTTCTTTTTAGACAAGGTAGATTTTAGTTCTACGCATTAATGACGAAAACTAATCTTTTGTAGCTTTACAAGACGAAGACATCCTATTCCTGTTGTCAATTTTAATATATGCACCTATGTGTAAGTAAGTTAAAAGTATATCTAAAAACTTCTAATAATATTTTTTTTATATTTTGTGTAACTTTAACATAGGTTTCCGACATCTTTTTCACATATAAACTACTTTTTTAGTTGATGCCCTCGTGCGTGAAACAAAGGCGAAAATTGTATGTGATTGGAAAATTCGTTGACATTAATTTCGTTTATGTATATATATGGAAAGCCCATATTCTGTAAAAAAGCAAGCAAAATCTGCAACAGCGTAAGTGTTTATCTAGTAGTTATAAACTTTTAATTGATATAAATAATGTAGCTCCTATTATTCTTTTTTTAATTTATTTTTCCTTTTTGTTTGTGAAAAAAATATGATTATTTTATCATATTTTTTGTGTTTTCAGTGGTCGCTGTCCATTGTGATTCTGCTTGGTACTGACGTATAAGTTGTCATGACCTTTAAAAGCATAATAGAGTCGTTATTCATTATGCTTTCCTTGTCAGCTGTCAGTTGTACTGTGGTTTCGATACAAAAGGCCGAGCATGGGAAAGTATGACCAAATACATTGTGGCATAAAAAACAATGTTAAACAAATATTCTGTTTTAGGTTCCATGGCTGTATCTTACCTTTCGGAAACAAAGGAAGAAAAAGATTGAACATCCCTTATTTATTTATTTATTTATATAAACATATACATGATGTTTTTCTATGTACCTGTGTGTGTATCTCTTTTCTAAGTACTTAGTTGTTAAAAAGATGAAAATATTCAAAATTGTATTCTTCTGATTCAATGCGGAACAATTTTAAAAGTTAAAATAAAAATTATTGGATCAAGTTTTGTTTTTTTTTTAATGTTGGTTTATAAAACTGTTTGGGAAAGCTCTGCCTTTCTCCGTGATTTGAACAGCATTTTGGTTGGTGTTTATCTGTGGCATGGGTAGTGACGAGTCTTCTCCAAGAAGACTTTCCTTTGCAATGTGGTGAAGCTCGGCAACAGCAACAATTACATTTTGGCCGTATCCAAATCGACTCTTAGCCGATCTAATAACCCTCTAAATTTTGGTTTAAATTGGCCATTGAGGCACTCAATTCGCCTCCTCGTTAAGGTATGGCTATTGTTGTACCTTTGTTCTTTTTGGCTGATTGGGTTTCTTACAGGTGTTAGTAAAATGCTTGAACATGGATATCCAGCGTCCCCTAACAAAACACCTTGGTCATGAGAGTTTGCTTTGGTGAAGGGAACCAGGAGATCTTGCCACGATGTCTGTTATTTTGCAGTTTGCATCAGTCACATTTAGCGAGTAGTAACCTGTTATAAATGTGTAAATTTATAAACATGAACTTGTTCTGAAGGGTAAACCGATTCCAGGGAAGGAATAGAGCCGGCGAGAGAGATGTAAATGTTTTTATTATTTTAAAGTTTTTTTTTAAATTCTGTCTAGTAAACTCAAGTGGGCAATTAGAGCACCTGCCCGAATATGGACATTTTACTCAAGGTTTGGACGAATAAAAGTTTTATAGGCAAAAGCCAGATCACACGGGTAAAAAACTTTGAGAGAGAGGAAGATTCGCTTATTTTGGGGATCGGCAAATGCTGTTTTCCATCCACTTGGAAAGACACCAGAGGAATAAGACAGATGAAAAAGCTTACGTCCTTAAAAGCCCTTATTAGAACAATAGCGGGGATATTATATGGGTCAGTGGATTTGTATTTTTTAAGATCTTTTAAGACCCTGGCGACCGAACGAGTACGAAGGAAGATTGGTTCCATAAAACCATTTACCCTCTTGAGCGCAGAGGAGTGATACCACATGATGGCAGCAGAACAGCTAGTAGATACATAAATAAAAAAAAAATACCTTTTCTGTTTATGAAGTGGCCCACCATAGTATGTCCTACGATTCTGGCTATTCGCTTGATTTGCACATGGTTGCAGTCTATTGCTCCTATGACCGTTGGAAATCTGGCGATTCTGTGGAATTCCGCTCTGGTACTATTAAGCTGTTCGGTGGAAGAAGGAAACTTAATGAAATGCGGTAATTGACTCGCAATAAATTTTAAACAATTTTTTTATTATTTTGCCAACAGTCGATTGCACCGTTCCATGTATTGCTGCTAAAAATTTTCGCAACAAAGGTTTTTTGCTTATATGCTTTATCCTAAATATACTTACCAACATCATGTTGATGGACATTTCTTCCATAAAAGTGTAAAGTTACCAGAACTTGCAGTTCTGGATCTGTTATGATCAGATTTTGAAATAAACATTGAACAGTCGCCTTGTCGAGCCTGTATCTCGAATTAAATTCGAGATCATCCAGCTTTTTCATCGGGTTTGCTCGAGTTTTAAGAATTCTTGGTATTTTTAAAACCACCCAATCTTCAAAAATTTCATAATCACGATATTCCGGAAATATTTTTCATATTTCGTTTGGTAAGAAATTACAAATGTCAGCTGGATAAAGTATACTTTAAAACGATAAACAAGTGGTTGGCTCGTTTTAAGGTTAGGCAAGTTGTTTAAGGTTAAAGTATACTTTATGTCGTTTAAAATTAACATAGAACCAAATTCCGTTTTATATTTGGTTTTTAGAGCCGACTCGCATTTTAAAATTGATTTAAAATAGTTTTTAATTGTTTAAAATTTAGCTTTAAATTAGATTTAAAATTTATCAAGGATGCTTCGCACACTACTTGAGTATTCAAAGAATGATACCCCTTTCTATGGACGTAATATTGTCCGAATAGGCCACTTATTTTCGGAATTCTTATATGAGTGCAATAAATCGCACCAATTACTTGCGGAAATCTCCGAATATCAAAAAACTTTGTAATAGTTTGTAGTTGCTCAGACACGGTTGTTGGCATTTTTACAAAACTAACTCTTTTGGAGGCAAAAGCTATTGCCACGCGTTTACTAATTTGACAAAGAGTTGGTTGGCTAAACCCGTGAATGTCTGCTCCATCGTCCTGAATCTTGAAATGAAGAATATAAAATATTTCACAAAGGTCAAGACCAACATTAATTAAATAAAAATACCTCATTGCGTCTCCAATATCGAATGGCTGCCATTACTTGTAAATCTACTGAAATGTGTCCTCCTCTTTGGTCACTGCTTAGATCTGATTGTAAAAGGGCAATTAATTATTTCATGTTTTCTTTTGAAAATCTATATTTAGCTCGAAAATCCTCATTTCTGAGCGCCATAGGATCAACACGATTTTTTATTTCTTCGGTCTTCTTCTAGTTAAAGCATTTATATCATTTATGTCATTTAAAAAAGATGAATAATTAAAAGACATTTCGTTTCAAACCACAAAAACTCTTGTAAAACGTTTTAGAATATTAATTTCAAAATGACTTTTCGATTGTTTGGTGTTAAACTGACATTTAGATGCTAATATGTCCTTGCACAGGCTCTAATCAACCTATCCACGTATTTTAACTTACTCAGCCTCTACTCAACATATTTTTTTTTTATAAATAAGGATTTCTTGATTAGAGGCATGTAAAAGGTTGTGTAATCTTACTCATGGGTTTATAAATAAGGCTGTGACACTAGAACTAAAATAAAAACATTTTAAAGCACAACCGAGAACTAAAATCAAAACAAAGTGGCAAAGGTCACTGCCTACGTCACAGAAAAAAATCCCAACTTTCATTTGACAGCACGGCGAAATCTTTTTTATATCATTCTTGGGGTAGAACTGTCGCTGCGACATTTTTGACGTCTCTCTTTGTCTGTATTCCTTGTTCTTCTTAGTCTGCTATACCAGGGAGAAAAAAATCGAAAAGATGAGACAGGAAAAAAGCTGTCGTGTGTCGCACGGGTAGCATGTTCGAAGAATCTGTTTGACGTTTTTCTTTTCTCTTGTTCGCTTTCTTTAATTCTTTATCACTTGGTTTCGTTGTGCTCAGAGTAAACTTCTAATAAGATTCAAAGTAAAGGAACAAAAATGAGTGAAAATAAAGTGGAATGTAATTTTTTGTGGTTTAAGGTACTTAATTTGGACATGTTATTTGGGTTAAAAGAGCAGATTCATTGCAAATGATTATGAAAAATGAAAATGAAAGAGAACTGTCAAACTTGTTCATGAAACTAAATTCATCGTGTAATGGCACTTGCGACAGAGATGAAAAAACAAAGAAGAATTCGAACAAGGTGCATGGATCTAGTTTCATCGTCTAATAGCAGACTTATACTACGTTTTCATTAAAGTCGAAATTACCTCATTTCGAAATTTGCAGAAAAAGCGTTTTCATCTAAGTTTGCTAATTTCGTTGACAACATATGTATGATGGCGGCAAAATGGTGTATGGAATTAGTTTCTTTTTTATTTATTTTTCATTTATTCATTCATTCCTTAATTTATATTTAAATTAATTTATTTTAAATACTGATCACTGAAACACAGAAAGTGAAATAAAAGATAGCTGCCAAAATAAAGCGCAACTGAAAAAAGCATGCGCAACTCCAACATGCTTCGCGTAAGTTCGCGTGAATTATTGAATACAAGTTCAAAAGGAAATAAGCAAGAGCTGCGCATTAATTTCATGCACCGTGTAAGTCCGGTATAATCTCCTTCTATTACTAATCCGTTTGCATTATGTGGGCACGAAACTTATGGTTGATTGGCTGTTACTCACACGTATCTCACACGTATTCACATACCTTAAATAAAATGTCAGGGTTTTCGGGCATGGTCGGTACGGGTCGCAGTTCTTTTTTTTTTCTATGCATCGGATCGTGAAATATAAAGAGAAATTTTCTGTCTTCTTTTGACAATTGACAATGCCAACAAGCTTGTAAGCTTGAACTGTCATTAACTTTTTCGGATAAGTATGAGTAAAACACAATGAATAATATACAAAACATTAAGTCTGCTATTAGACGATGAAACTAGATGCATGCACCTTGTTCGAATTCTTCTTTGTTGTTTCATCTCTGTCGCAAGTGCCATTACACGATGAATTGAGTTTCAGGAAACGAGTTTGACAGTTCTCTTTCATTTTCATTTTCCATAACCATTTGCAATGAATCTACTATTTTAACCCTATCGATGTAATGACTATGTTCAACCACATACACATTTTTCCTGGAATCATAGACATAAGATGTCCAAATTAGGTACCTTAAACCATAAACATTTACATTCCACTTCATTTTCACTCATTTTTTTCCTTTACTTTGAATCTTATCAGAAGTTTACTCTGAGCACAACGAAACCAAGTGATAAAGAATTAAAGAAAGCGAACAAGAGAAAAGAAAAACGTCAAACAGATTCTTCGAACATGCTACCCGTGCGACACACGACAGCTTTTTTCCTGTCTCATCTTTTCGAATTTTTTCTCCCTTTTGCACATACTATGTTCGAAGAATTCGAACAAGGTGCATGTATCTAGATTCATCGTCTAATAGCAGTCTAACAAAAATTAAGGGTGGTGGAGGAAAAGGTACGAAAGGTTTTCCTCTTTATAATAGTTTTACTCAATAGCTTTAGTTTGTCAAAGAGAACTCTGTTGAATGAAAAGGGATTCAAAACGTTTGGTGTTTACATATATTTCAGCTTTATTTCTTGAGCACCGAAAGCTCAAGAAAGGTGAATCGGCTGTTGTTTTCTGGTTGTAATACATAGATAGCTGGAAAATAGAAATATATGCTAAAAATTACCTGAATTTCATTCCCTTTTTAATTTGAAACCATACATAACAAGTGGCTAGGTGCCATAATATTACCGCCGTGGCAAAGTGAGTGTTGTAATTGTAATTTTGGATACCTTATAGAAACATTGTATGTTTGTACATTGTACCCATTAAATTTAGATTATTCTTAAATGGGATACATTTTGATTTGGTATGTTGAATAATTATACCCTAGTTTTACTTCGGGAAATCAACAATGCAATACGTTTTAAAAATTAACTGTACATAGTAGAAACCTTATTTTCTTTAATACCTACATACATATGTATAATAGCATTAAAACAGTTGTTCTTTGTTATTAATATTCAGCTTTTTTATGATTAGTTCCCGGAAAACCTTCACCCGAAAAATGTATGGCTAAACCACAATCACGCTTTCGTCTTACGTTCACGAGTTCAACCATAGAAAATCATTACATCTTGTAACAATGTCGCTTTGGCTTTGTGTACAAGACAAGATAAAGTCAACGTGACTCAAACCATAAGGCGTTTTTCTTTATTCACTCAGAAAAGGTATCTGAACAGAGTCTGAGCATACTCTGATAATTCTCTGAACCGAGCGTGATCTGAGCGCTCAGACATAATTTTTAAATACGTTCTAGCACTTGGCTGTCATAAATCGACGCTTCTCACATGGCTTGTTCACAGGCGACAATATTATGCACATAATCAGAAGTTTACTCTGAGCACAACGAAACCAAGTGATAAAGAATTAAAGAAAGCGAACAAGAGAAAAGAAAAACGTCAAACAGATTCTTCGAACATGCTACCCGTGCGACACACGACAGCTTTTTTCCTGTCTCATCTTTTCGAATTTTTTCTCCCTTTTGCACATACTATGTTCGAAGAATTCGAACAAGGTGCATGTATCTAGATTCATCGTCTAATAGCAGTCTAACAAAAATTAAGGGTGGTGGAGGAAAAGGTACGAAAGGTTTTCCTCTTTATAATAGTTTTACTCAATAGCTTTAGTTTGTCAAAGAGAACTCTGTTGAATGAAAAGGGATTCAAAACGTTTGGTGTTTACATATATTTCAGCTTTATTTCTTGAGCACCGAAATCTCAAGAAAGGTGAATCGGCTGTTGTTTTCTGGTTGTAATACATAGATAGCTGGAAAATAGAAATATATGCTAAAAATTACCTGAATTTCATTCCCTTTTTAATTTGAAACCATACATAACAAGTGGCTAGGTGCCATAATATTACCGCCGTGGCAAAGTGAGTGTTGTAATTGTAATTTTGGATACCTTATAGAAACATTGTATGTTTGTACATTGTACCCATTAAATTTAGATTATTCTTAAATGGGATACATTTTGATTTGGTATGTTGAATAATTATACCCTAGTTTTACTTCGGGAAATCAGCAATGCAATACGTTTTAAAAATTAACTGTACATAGTAGAAACCTTATTTTCTTTAATACCTACATACATATGTATAATAGCATTAAAACAGTTGTTCTTTGTTATTAATATTCAGCTTTTTTATGATTAGTTCCCGGAAAACCTTCACCCGAAAAATGTATGGCTAAACCACAATCACGCTTTCGTCTTACGTTCACGAGTTCAACCATAGAAAATCATTACATCTTGTAACAATGTCGCTTTGGCTTTGTGTACAAGACAAGATAAAGTCAACGTGACTCAAACCATAAGGCGTTTTTCTTTATTCACTCAGAAAAGGTATCTGAACAGAGTCTGAGCATACTCTGATAATTCTCTGAACCGAGCGTGATCTGAGCGCTCAGACATAATTTTTAAATACGTTCTAGCACTTGGCTGTCATAAATCGACGCTTTATCTGAGCGCTCAGACATAATTTTTAAATACGTTCTAGCACTTGGCTGTCATAAATCGACGCTTCTCACATGGCTTGTTCACAGGCGACAATATTATGCACATAATACTATTGTCTCTTTCGTTTTGGCATCTATTTTTCGAAGAGTTGTGTAGGCAATATGCATGGGATAGAGTGAAATAGCCTACAACTCTAAAGTGACGTTAATTTCATTCAGCATTTTCGAAGAATGCTCAGTCAATTTATTCTGAGCGCATAAAGCCTTCCCAGAGCACGCTCTGATCATTCTCTGAACGAAAAAAGAAATACAATTTTAAAGATCTGAACGCTCTGAGCGAAAAAAGAAATACAACTTCTTTTTTGCCAACCCAGACTGCTCTGAACGAATAGAGAAAAACGCCTATAGACACATTATTACTAGGTACATACCCCAACCTGAAATCAGTGAAATCACAGAACACATTACTAAGTCCTCTTTTATACACATAGCCATATGCCGCAGAGTGACTTAGTATTTAGGCGAAGGAGTTGAGAAGTGTAGTGGGGATTACAATCACGCAGGGACCGAGAATTTGTTGCGATTCTCCCTTTCTCGTTTGTTATTTTCATTGCTTGCTTTATTATTATCTTCCTCAATTTGTGGTCAGATGTATGTTTTGCTGTAAGTAAGAGCGAAAGCGTTGAAATAAATTAACAAATAGTTACGTTTTTCACACACTGTCGCGTGACGCTGATTCAACGTGTGAAGGCTACAGGCGTGCCCAAAAAGAATTGATGAAGAATCGACGTCATATGATTATGTGTATAATAGGGGACTAAAAAAATGGAACCAACTTGAGGTAGGCAACTAGCAGTCCATATATAATACGTCCATGCCTCTAATAACCTTAGATATGTGTACTGTGACCTGAAACAGCGTATGATTCACGATTAGACTCCTAACAGATGGCGTCCCTATGCAGGTTTCCATACTATAAACATTTTTTGTGTTGGGAATTTCAATATTTTTTTTATCCATGTGTTGGCAAGATACACAAACATGCTGCAGAAAATGAAGGAAGAAAAATTAACAAAAAAAAAACAGTTCTTGGTTCGTTTCTTATTGAAGCCAAAAAGTGTGTCTATGTTGAGGAATATTTTTGTAGCTGAGCGAAATTGTAGTTGTTTTTGGTTACAATCAACTTTACGGATCGTCGTCGGTCGTCGGCGCGACGTCGCGTCCTGTATCTTGTAGTTGCAGTACAGTACAAGGGAAAAATATATAAAAAAACACATAAGCAGGTTGAAAAGAAAAGCATAAAGCATCACATCAAAGGGTTTTTTTTAATACTTAGGTAGATTTGTTTTGGTTGGTTTCATTTCTCTATTCTCAGCAAGGTATGATGTACGTTATTTAAAGGTAAAATCTTGATTATTTAAAAAAACCTGTTTATAAATTGTAATAGGTAGGTACCTATGTACATATTCTTATTAATTCCTTCTTCCCAAATTTATAAGTTTCCATTTAACAATTAACATTTTGTGTAACCATTTAATTGTTTTTACATTTTTACTGCGATTACAGGTACTAGTTGCATTCATTTAGATAAAAATATAGTGAGATTATAATCAAAAATGACTACGATAATTAATAAATTTATTTGAGTTTCTGGCAAAGTTCTGTCAGCCTGAATGCATGTATTAAAACTACTGCCTGAACGGTTGAGCTAAAATCATCTTCAAATTTAGAACATTAGATTATCTTGAAATTACACAAAGGACTTTTTCAAAGCTCAAATATTACGGTAGCTCGGTAATGGTACAGTTTAGGGGACTCACCTCCGATCACCTAAAATTTGAAATATGTTGTACAGTTCGTTATTCTGCACAAGAATATAAGTATATATGTTGGGCTCGGAAACGTCATCTTCACATAGTTTTTTTATGTTTAAAAAAAAACATGAAAATTTAATTTTCAAAGGGAAAAAATATTTTTTTTTTGACAAAATATAGTTAGTATGATTTGTGCAATGTGCAATAATGCCAAATTTGGGTTATTCGAAAATGACCATGAGAATAGTATGGGGTATGCCAACTCTGCAACCCTGATTTATAAATATGTTTTTCGCGGAAAAGCCATCTGCTAATTTCTATTAATAGTTTGTGCAAAAAATATTTCAATTCGACATTTTGGGAACAAAAATAAGAAGAATTTATTTAAATTTTTTTTAAATTCAGAAATATGTACTGAATTTTCTTTTATTATTTGTTACTTTTATTGATTTTTTATCGAAACCTGAAAATTAGATGCTTCTATATCTACTCGATTTTGGAGAAACCTACTTTCTTATAATTTGTTTGGTATTTACGTGATTACATAGCTATGTATACTAAGTTCACGGCATAGAAACAGACATGCTGCCTCCTGCAACCCCTTGCCGAGCATCACTATGTTTAGGGTAGGTGTAAGATTGGGATTTACAAACATTCCTTGAATTTAAAGAAACTGCATGTTCTTAGGAGAACATATTTTTTTTTTGAGTTAGAAGATAATATTTTCCAAAAACAAGTGACCAGATTCACCTGATTTAAAAAAATAAAATTAAGTGCGAATTTCTATCTTTCGGAAAAGTATACTTAATTATTTTGCCGTTGTTATTAATTTTTTTTTTTCATTTTAAGTAATTTTTTTAGGAATATTGAACCTCCTCTTTTGGCCTATCTTCTTCGATTTTTGAACGGTCGGAATTCTTCGCGTCATTGTTAAACTCACCTCACAAATATAATTTCCTCTTTATCATCGGCATAATTTGCAGCTTTGGGAACTGGTATACATTTGTCGTCATTATTTTTGCGATAAGATAATTTAATTCATGCAGTAAAGGGTTTTTAGTTTTGCCTCTTTTTTCCCTTATTTGTGAAAAAAGTTTGAGAAAAGTTTCAGGTAGCAGTTTATGGATGCGACATTGAGAATGACAACCTTGTCGACCTACGGTACCGATTATTGACACTATCAGTGACGAAGCCTAAAATGCCAACAAGGGGGCTGCCTACTAAAACTACTCCATTTGCACTAAACAGTATGTACAGGCGGGGCGTGGTTAGGTAATGAACCTTTCCAAACAGTTTGGGGCGGAAGCCTTACCAGGCAAAGGGTACTACCAACCCCCACAACAATAAATGCAAGTTTGGGCATTTTTTGAGTGCTTAATAGCTCCTTGCAATTGGTTTTACAAAAAAAGTAAATACCGAATTTGTAGGATATTTTATGTACTACAGGTTTGCATATAAACTGATTTTGCGTTAAAATGTACTGTTCAGGAATGAACCATAAAATTGTTTATTATTTTTTTTTCATAATTAATATTCATTTTTAAGTTATTATTAATTCATAAATTATTTTCATGCTTTAATTCATTTAAACATTTTGCATAACTTATTTAAATATTTTTTCAACTTACCAAACAAGTCGTATAATACCCTATGTTTTGTTCTAATCTTAAGCTCAATCTTAATCCCTATTTGTTTGTTTTAACTTTACTGCTAAGCAGCTTAAGAACTTGCAATGTATATGGAAATTGTTAAAGAGAAGATTTTACATGAATTCATGATCAATGCATATTTGCATACATTCGATCTCGTCTTCTTCAAGCAACCACCATCGAGCCAACATCAATTTAGTACAGTCCACTGTTGGTTAGTCTTGGTCTCAATAAAAAAAAAAATTATAACGTTCTGAACATTTGTTTTCATTTACGTTTGATTTTGTAATTTTTATTGCTGATCATGTACCATAAAAAAGAGTTATATGCCAAAGAGTAAAAAAAGTGACGATTCTCAGTAATTTTTACCTGATTGTGAAGAGGGCCTGATCTAGAAATTTGTTTTATTATATCTACTTGCTGTCCCAAACATCATATCAAAATTTCAGAGCTATACTCTGTTCAATTTATATTTTCAGTACAGGGAAGATAGGATATTTGCCTTTCACTTCCACTCTTACTGTTATGGATTTCATTAAGCTATCTCCATTTTAAAGCTCTCAAATGGTTGCCATACTGGGCATTCTGAATTGGTATAATTCTCACACAAATGTAAGTATGGCTGCCAACTGTTTATTCAAATTTTATGAAAACAGAAACATGTAGACCGTAAAATCTAAAAGAAAAATGAATTTCCTTAAAAAAATTGAAAAAGCAGGATTTTTTTTCAAAATCGTAGGAACGGTTTTTAAATATAACGTTTTTTTAACAATAATTTTCGAAAATATTTTGAAGTAAAGTACAAATACAAATACTTGGAGCCGTTTTCGAGAAAAATAAGCTTTCACTTAACGTTTATATGACAGGTACTGTTAATATTTGTATTATAAAAGCTTTAATAATCTTATTCGAAATGAAGATTGAAAACTAAATTTGAAGAAGTTTACTTTATTTCCTTTTTTAAAAAACAAAGATAACAGCTATTAAGCTACTACTCAAAAAAAAATTAGCGTCCTCTTCTTCTCGTGGTTTCTATCTAACAAAAAAACTCCATCTTCTCTCGTCTGGTACAGCTGCCTTCTTTTTTATCTTGTATATATATGTTTCTTTCCAGTTATTCCAGTAACATGGAAATGTATTTATTCAGAGCTGTCACCGTAGTTGGTAGGTATTATTTCTTAACAGTTCCCCCTGGTATAACAATTCCCGGTTGGGATGTTGTTGTACCATCATCTTCTTTGTATACATCTAGTTTTGCCAACTTAACGGCGGGCGTTAAAAAACACCGATTTCAGTTTGCACTGTGGCACTACGAACTTGTCCACCTACTGCTGTCTTGACAGCAACTATAGGATAGTTGTTTCTCGGAAGATCATTGTCGATTATTACAACAATGTCTCCAATTTTCAAAGGCTGCACTGGATCATACCATTTAAAACGTAATGTAAGCTCTGGTGCGTACTCGACTATAAAACGCTCCCAACATTTATTTGCAAAGCGTTCTCTATATTGAAATGTATACGTCAGGATTTTAACGTTGTCATTAATTTGTCCAATGGGCTGAGCACCTCCGGAAGACAACCTCAAAAAATGGTTTGGCGTTAAGGCTTCTGCAAGTTCTTCTGTCAAGGGCATATACGTAAGTGGCCTTAAGTTTATCATATTTTCGGCGGCCAGGAAACAACTTCGCAGAAGTGGATCTGAAGGAGTCATTGTAGGTAAGGAGTTGTATAAAGCCGTCTTGAATGAGCGAACTAAGCGCTCCCATGCTCCTCCCTTGTGTGGTGCGGCTGGTGGGTTAAAGACCCACTTCACTAATGGACTCACAAAACGTTTCGCAATACGGGCAGGATCAACCAACAAAATTTGTACCACGATCGCAAAAAATTTCCTTTGGTGGTCCTCGTCGTTGTATAAAGTCTTGGAAGCATAAGATAAAGGAGTCCGAATCCAGCTTATGAGCCACTTCTACATGCACAGCTCTTGTAGTCAGACACGTGAATAATACCCCCCATTGTTTTTCTTGCCGTCGTCCTATTGTCACCGTTAATGGACCAAAATTATCTACCCCAGTAAACGTGAATGGATTATAAAACGGTGACATCCTGGCCTCAGGGAGCGGTGCCATTTCGGGTATCTTTGGTTTAGTATTTTGTACTTTACACCATTGGCAATGTTTACAAACTTGTTTCAAAACACATCTTAATTTAGGGATTACATACCTTTGTCTGAATTGATGGACAACACGTTGTAAGCATGTTGAAAGTCTTCGTGGTATATTTGAATCAATAGGTTAGTAATGATGTGATTCCTGGGAAGTATAATTGGTCTTCTTTTAGTTCTTCACATGATAGAATTCCGGTTGTTGTCATATCAGGTTTAAATTTAACTTTTATATTTAGAAATCTGTAGACGTAGGCCATGGTTCTTAACAATTTGTTCCATCTTGTAAAATTTTCAAAGTCGATGATTGGAAGTGAAAGTTCATGGACGCATAAAAGTTCTTCAACTGTTTCTGGCGTTGATGTGACGTCCTTCGACCACTCTTCTTCGTTTTTCATTAGAAAGCTTGGACCCTGGAACCATCGATCTTCAAACTCCAGCTTAGGAGGTCTTGTCCATTTAGTGGCATCATCAGCCACATTTAACTTTGATGGTATATATCGCCATGTACCCCCTCTGTCGTTATCTTGTATTTCTGCTACTCTGAAGGTTACGAATTTGTTAAATCGGTGAGGATCCCCCTTGATCCATATTAACACCGTCTTGGAATCAGTCCAGAAATATGTTTTACTTATCGTCACTGATAATTCATCGGCCAATTTCTTAGCGAACCTGCAACCCATCACCAGCAACCAGTTCTAATCTTGGAACAGATCGTAATTTAATAGGTGCTACCTTTGTTTTTGCTCCTCAAGGCGAACATTCAACAAGTGTTCCGCTGCATATCCGAATGTACGCTACGGTTCCACATGCCTTTTCTCCTGCGTCCATAAAAACGTAAAACTGTACAATAGATCCTGATCCATTTGGAATATGTTTCAACAGACATCTTGGTATGCGACAGTTTTCTATTTGCGGAAGCACCTTTAGCCATAACTTCATGACTCAAACTGCTCGTCGTTAATCGTAGAATCCCATTCAGTTTGACTACGCCATATTTCTTGCAACAAGATCTTCAGAAAAACCAAAAAATGTGCAATCAGTCCTAACTGATCATAGATAGACATGAGAATGCGAAGAATTCCTTTTTTCTTCTTTTAAAACCTTTTGGTTGCCTTTGTTGTAGCGCAAGGAGAATGTGTACTCGTCACTTTTCAGAGACCACCACATGCCGAGTATTTTCTCTACAGATGAATCTCCACTTGGTCTGAAATCAAAACCGATGTCATCAGTAGGTTTGTTATTTAATGTTTCCATGACGCTTGAAGAATTCGATTTCCAATTTCTGATCTCAAAGACCGCTTTAGCATGTAGTGTTGTTACTTCTCTTGCTAATTGAATAGCTAGCTTCGTTTTCAACACCTTCCAAAAAATCATCAACATAATGACTCTCGATTATGCTTTTCACCGCTCTTGGATATTCGTTTTTGTATTTCAGAGCATTATAATTCTTTATATATTGTGCAGAGCTGGGAGAGCATGTAGCGCCGAACGTCATGACTTGCATTACGTAAGTGTCTGGTTCATCATCTTCATTGTCACGCCAAAGAAATCTTAACACCTGTTGATCATTTTCAGGAATTTTTACCTGGTGATACATTTCTTTTATATCACCACAAATGCATATTTTTCTTTCTCTGCTACGAATCAGAACTCCTAGGAGAGAAGCATTCCAGTAGCATCAGTAGCGTGTTTAAAGAGACTCCATCTACTTTGGCTGCAGCATCCCACAAAATCCGTATCTTTTCCGGTTTATTTGGACTGCGAACCGAGAAAATTGGAAGATATCATATCCTTTCATGTTGTTGCTTTAACTCTTCATCGGTCAGCTTGCGGATGTACTTATTCTGTTCATAATCTCTGATTTGTTGTTTAAGGTTTTCCTTCAGCTGATGATCATTGTTTAGACGTTTCTCCAAACATCTCATGCGTCTCAGTGCCATAGGTTTGTTGTCTGGTAATTTGAATTTTTCGTATCGCCACAACAGCCCGGTCTCATAGCTGTTGCCTAACTGAGTCGTTGTACGATTTAAAATATCCCTGGATCGATTTTCTTCTTGAACATCTTTAATCTTTTGGCTCGACTATACCCGAGTTGTCTACTCAAATGAATTCCTTAACCATTTCGTGGAGCTTCATATCTGCAGTTTGTTGGCACTCACATATTTGGAAACTATTGTCAAAGCTGCTTTCGTCCTGAATTTCATTTTTGTCGAATATTGAAAATATTGTCCAACCTAGACGACACTTCGCTGCAATAGGATCCTCTGACTCTGCTTCCACTATTTTTATGGGAACTGCGACATGCCAGTTTCGAAGCCCAATCAGTATTCCTGGGTTAGCATTTTGATAAGATGACACTGGCAAATTTTTAAGGGTAGGGTATCTCTTGGCCAAATATCCATAGTCCAATGATTGCTTCGGTAAGTTGAGAGCCTGGACCGTTCGTAACTTTGACATTCTGAAAGTTTTTGCTTCTTTATAGGTTGCTGTGATGTTAAATTCGACCAGTCTCGAATGCCTTTCTTGTCGCGACATAATGCCACTCCATTTTAGACACGTGCGTTCTCTCCTTTAAGTTTAATTTGGTTTGCTATATCCTCATTTAATAACGTGCATGAGGACCCTTCATCTAGAAATGCATAGGTGCTTATTTGGTTGCCATTGTGGGATAGGAGAACGGGTAAAATTCCAAATTTTATCGGCGAAAATGTATCGTGGCTCATGTTTATTTCCTTGTTGCTGTTGTGCTGTTGCTGGGAATTGTGCAACAAAGGATGATGTTTTTTGTCGCACTTATTCTCTGTGGATGAAACTGGTGCCCAACATTTAAATTGGTGAAATTGGTGCCTCTTCAGACAATGCCTACAAAGATTTATTTTAATAAAAACGAAAAGATGTAACCAAACAAAAACATAGCGGCAACACCATCTTCTTCAAACTTTAAATATTCGCTCTAAAAAAGCTTCAATTCAGGAACTTTCATAACAAAAACCAAAGAAAAAGGTATTATAATTTTCATTAATGGCAAATGGTAACTCTGCAGTAGTGCTTTTTTTAAAATTCCATAAGGTCTGTACTGAAAATATAAATTGAACAGAGTATAGGTACCTCTACCCAACCTCTTTTAAGATAACTTCCTAATTTCTATATTCGTTATTCTTTTATTGGAATATGTATTTGCACAAAATGTGTGTGTATTTACATAAATATTTTTGTTTTCGTTATGACAACAATTCTTCTATTTGAATCGCATGCAAACTCAGACAGCATTTGAAAAAAAATGAGCATGAATGGATCGTACGTACTTGCTCTTATGTGTCTAATTACATTGGAAGGCAAGATCTTTTACAAAAACAAACAACATTTACGTTATATTTCGATCTGCCAGCATGTCTGCCAAATACCTAAAAAATAAGCAAAAAACAACATCTTTTTCTTTGTGCTACAACAGCACGTACACGACGACGACGACAACGTAGGCAACGACGACCGGCGACCACCCGACTCGACAACGGTCCGTAAAGTTGATTGTAACTTGTACTTGTAACCAAAAACAACCAATAACGCTCTGCAACAAGAAAGTCTTTCGACACTCTTAAGCTACAATTAAAACGAATCAAGAACTGGTTTCCCTCGTTCCTTGTCAATATTCTTAATGTTTCTCAGCAGTATACCTCAACTAAAATGCTTTGCAAGATGTATCTGAGTATCAGGTATATTTTCACGGTGGTGCCACCTAGATATTAGGTAGCTTAAAAATGACCATTTTCTTTATTTGAAACGCATCCTCAAGTAATAATGTGTCTATGCTCAAACTCAAAGCTGAAGTAGAAAATGGTTGAACCTTTGCTCGCTTTGACAGAAAAAAGCAAAAACAACAACCGAAATTTTGAAAATGTTACATAAGCAAACACAAAACGTATGGAATGTAACGTGACGAAGCCAAAGCTCAAACGTGATTGTGTTTTAGCCACTATGTTCGCCCGGAATTTTAAAAGCTATCAGGAGTTTCGCCTGAAGAAGATTCCACTTCGAATGTTCGAATTTTAAATGACATTTCGAAATCCTTATGGGTGATAGCACATTCAAATAAACAGAAATGCCCACGATATAAAAAAAAATCCCTTATTTTTCCCTTCCACATTATTTAATTGGTTTGTTTTTTTAGTCTCATTAAGCTTGCTTACATGATTCCTATTTTCGGTTGTTTCTACATTCTTTTTTTTTGATAAAAATGGTAGTGGAGGTAGAAAAAAAGTGGAGTGAAGTAACGAACGTAATAATGAAAATTTTAAGATTTCTTAGGGGTGAGCTTTGAAACTCCTCTCGTTTGAGAAAGAAAATTTTATACACGGACTAAAAATAAGAATTTTTAAAATTAAAAACAATTCCCAATCATGTTTTTTTTTGGTGGCAACACTGGTGATAAATTAGAGTGATTGAAATTTTTGCGGTTTCTATAAAATACATAATTGTTCAAGTCAACATTTAAACATAAAATACGAAAAGTAATCTCGATATTCAAATAATAAGCGGTGAGCATTTTTCGATTATTCAAATTGTCTTGCTATTTTATTTTCGTCGAGAAAATCAAGTAAAAAGAAATTACAAAAGGATAACGGACAAAGAACAACAGTTATCAACTTATGTATAGATATAATATAAGGTTTATTACGAAGAATTCATGAACAATAACAAATACCCAATTGCTGCTACAATGGAAATGAACGACCGAAAAAAGGGAACTAGCACTTCTGGGCTCTTGAGGGACATGACACGGAAAGATCTTGAAGATTTGTTTGACTAAGCAACAACATCTAGCTACAAAGTCATATATAGAAGACGTGCGTCTTGATATTAATGCATTAAAATGTGAAAATGATGTACTAGGAGGTGTGGTGCATTCTTCTGGCGAAGTTGGGTGCCTTGGAAAAAGAAATCGAACGAATGCAAATGCAATCTACGGAAAAAAAATTGATCTTCCATGTTGAAGCGAAAGAACAGGTTGATCAAAAAGTCGAAGTGAAGGAAGTTTGTACTCAACTGTGAAATGAGCAGGCCAAATTCATTGATGAAATAAAATAAGTTAAGTCTTGGAACACAAAATATAAAAACTTCATTGTTAAACTTAAAACAAAAGAAACATTGTACACTATTTTAAAAAACACTGAAAAACTTAAAAATAAAAAGATTTCGGTGCAAAAAGATTATCCGCAAAACATCAGAGCACGAAGAAGTCATCTATTGCACGTACGAAAAATGATAAAACGTGAGAGAAGTATTGCTAACTTACTTACTTACTTAGGGGGCGCTACAGTTCGGGACGAACCTGGGCCTCAACCAACATGCCTCTCCAGCCAGCTCGGTCTTTGGCTAGCTGCCTCCAGTTTCGCACTCCAAGTTGGTTGAGGTCGTCCTCCACTTGAGCGCGCCACCTAAGGCGAGGTCTTCCTTGACTGCGTTAACCCTCTGGGATGGAATCGAAGATCCTTCGAGCCGGAGCATTGTTGTCCATTCGCTCTACATGACCTAGCCATCTTAAACGTGATATGCGTATTTTTTTGACCAGGTCAATGTCGCTGTACAGCTCGTATAGTTCTTCGTTGAACCTTCTCCTCCAAAGCCCGTTAACGCAGATAGGGCCATGCACTTGTTACACAAATTACAATTCATTGCAACTTTTTTGACGCCAGTTAATCTAATCTGAATAGAATTAAAGTTTTTTTTATCGGTAAATGTTCTCGTCTCCACTATTTAGAGTTAGTTTCGAATCAACCAAGAAGTTGGCCAGACGAAAAATGACACCATGAGAGTACTATAGAGAATATACATATATACAATGTTATAATTAAAAAAAATTGTATAATTAAAATAACAAGTAAAGTCCAAATAAGAAGACTGGTCGAGCTCATGGAGGCGGAAAGTACCTAGAAAAATTATAAAAAAACACAAAAGTAATCTGATTAATATACACACAAAATGTTTTAAAATCCATCAAGCCTTTCAAAATTAATATTGTTGATATAAATATATATAAAGGAAAAAGTATATTTTCGTTAATATCTCCACCGAGCGTCGCTTTTAGCGTCCCATAAGCATCGCATGCGACGAACGCAACGCACAAAATAGACGAACTTTTAACTTTTTCACTCCGGCAATCCGTTTGAGAGAACCACTCCAATTCTAAACACCGAATTTAGCATTAAATGGGTTATTCTACAAAAATATCCTTTTAATTTATAAAAAAGTTTATTTGGAAATAATACCTTCTTTTATTTCCAAATAGTACCTTCTGTATTTTAATTCATATATATAATTTGAGCTTAATGTTCAAAGATATGAAAAATATAAAAAATTCTAATTTTTTTTTCAAAGTAACACTTATATAAATTTTATTAGAAGTTTAAATTTTTTTTCAAGAAAAATCCACTCCGTCTAAGCACTTAGGGTTCAAATGTGTATTTGAAACAACATATTCATTGGGACACCCAATCTGGCAAGAGTAAAAAGCAAAGGCAACCCAACGCACTACAGACCCAACGGATTCTAGCAACTTGTCTTTACTGGCGTACTCCATACGTTTCTGGGTCGCGTCCCAGTCTAAGTAAAGCTAAAAACCACTAAGAAAACCATATTCAAACTCTCAAAAAATTTCTTTAAAATCGGTCAAGCCATTAATTAATTGAATGTTTTTGATATGAAAATAATATGTATCTACACCCCAGTGTCACCTAACGGGTCTAAAGGTAACAAGCTGAGTTAACGTTAGGATTGCCTAAAAATATCACCATAATCAAGAATATAATTACTGTCCCGGCGATATTTACAACACAACACATTTTCTGGATCCCGACAACAGCTTCACTTATCGCTCTTCTTTGTGCGATTTCTCGTTCTTTTGCCGTGTATTGATTTGCAATATTACGAAGCCTAATTGAGAAAGATTCCATCTTTTAGGTCTTGGCATATTTAATAATAGCACTCACACGAAACAAAATAAACCGTCCGGTAACTTTTATACATTTACTTTTTGAAAAACAAATCACATATAATATGAAACAAATACTTTCTTGATTTACAGTTTGATATCACAGTTGTTTAATTTTTTTAACGTGAACAATTATAATACTTTAGTTGCTTTTCTGCTATTCGGGGCGGAGACGAATCTTACAAACCATTGATCATTAAAATCGGTTCAGCCGTTCGGAGTTATAAATGGTGTAACTAACACGACTTTGTTTTATGTATATAGATATATATATATATAGAGATAGATAGTTTTTAATTAACTTTTTTTTGGAATTTCGCGAACTTCTTTCGAATAAAACAGCACAATTTCCAATAAAAATTATCACACTACTTAAAATTGTTAAATTTTTATGTTTGTTGAAAGAAATCAGCAAACATGTTGCTTATTTCTCTATCACAGCTTGAGGATTTATCGTTATATTGCACAGATGATGGATTAAATGAAATATTTCTTTTGAACGAACATATTTCCAAAAACTCTTTGGATTCTTCCATTGTCAGACTTGATTTTAATAATATAATCCTTGCAAGTTCTATAGTAAGAATATATGTTAAGAGTTCTGCATAGTCTCCTTCAGTTAGAGAGGGCCTCGGAGGGCAGTATATAGCTGCTATTTTAAAGTCTTTTTTATACCAATATTAACTGTTGTTACTTGCATGTTTTCATTAGTAAACTTAGGTTCTTCCTAATGTTTCACACACTATTTTATAAGTATTGCTTGTCTTCCTCTAGCTTTGTCAGCTGGGTGCGGAGCGTGGTAACATGTATAGTTTGGTAATTTATTATAAAGACTGTTCTATAGCGAGGTGAGTTTCGGACACCAACCAAATGTCTATATGCTCTAAATCAAAAAAGTTGTTTAGTTCTGATAAATGTTGTAAAAGACCGTTTGCATTCCATGTTGCGATTTTAAGTGTTCTGTCCATCATTGTTTTTTTGAGAGCGACTTCTTTGCTTAGCTGTTTTATGTTTAAATCCTATTTTGTCAATCCTCTTTAAGATAAGTACCAGCATTTCTTTTATAGATGTTTCTTCGTTCTTCCGCATATTTTTTACATATTTGGGAATATGATTTATTTTCCTCATTTATTTATGTAAGTAGAGCGTGAAATTTTCAATATTTTGAGTATTCACTCATGTTTGTATGCCAATTCTTTATTCCCGGAAAAAACCCAAAATGGATGGATGATGTGGTGTCCATCATACTTAGATCAATGTAGATCCATTGTGATACCCTGGGGGGTTTGGGCCCAATAAGCATGGGACCTATGAAAAGCTTCATTTTCAAGCCATTTTGAGTTATTAATAAATCTGAGCAGGTTTGTACCCGTTTGTTCAGATAGTTCTTCTAAGTCCTGGAAGAAATGACTTCCTAGAACTTCATTTCTTAAGCGGCATAGTGCTGGGCAGTGACAGAGAAAATGAGTAGCGTCCTCATGCACATCCATGTCGCCACAACCTCTGCACAAGTCGTCCGTGCTGAGCTTCAATTTCTTTTTGTGGTAACCCAGCATGTTATGCCCGGTCAGTATGCTCCCAAGGGATCGTAGCGACTTCTTGTTGAGCTGTAGAATATTTTCTGTTCTTTGTTTATTAAAGTAGGGCCATAGTTTCCTGGTTACGACACAGGAGTCGAGCGAGTTCCATCTCTTGTTAGCTGCGGCGAGTACCTTATTCCATATCCTCTGTTTAATGTTAAAGGTTGGGATCTTTACCGTTGTGTCGGCTTGGTTAAGTTCTAGGGATGATCCCTTTCTTGCCAGCTCATCTGCTCTTTCGTTTCCTTGGACACCACTGTGGCCAGGAACCCAATAGAGTCTTATATTATGCTGCGCGCCAAGAACTTTTAGCTCTTCGCGACAGCAAGCTACAAGATTAGATTAGATTAGATTATTTTTATTATATTCGTTAGAATTTATGTACAATTGGTCTTAAACTAACTTATAACTAAAATAAATCATGTCGGCTCAACAACAGGGGCCCGACTTACTTCAGCTGACTCTATACAATGCTATATTTTTACTTATATCATATTGTTGTTTGCATAATCTTTTAATTGAAATTCTTAATTATAATTTACTGTCTTTGGTTTTAAAAAATTGGGGTTAGGATGCTGTGTTGCTTATCCTCTGTTGCGTCCGCTGCTGGTTCTCTCGTAGAACGGGGCTCCGTCATTGTTCATTATATCCTCGAATCGATCGTCTGTGATGGCTCGAAAGTTGAGGTAGCGATGGCTGGGCTCTAGTTGTTGCTGGAGTAGTTGCTGGATTTCCAAGTTGGGGTGGTCCTCCAAGTTCCTCAAAATATTTTTGGAGAGCTGTGTCATGAACTGATTTATTGGGATCACTTTGCTGTCTTCATATAGCTTCTTGTTTGGGACATATTTCCTTATAATGGGGTTTCGGTGTAGGCCTGTACAGCTACGGAGTATCTTCCTTTCAAAAACTTCGATCTTCTTCATATATGTTGGTGATATGGTGAACCAAATAGGACAAGCGTACGTCAGAACTGGACGGATCAGCTGCTTCTTCTAAGAAGCGGGTGGACCACATGCAGGGAGAAGTTGGCTCTTTTAAGCATAAATGAAGCGTGCTTATTGAATTGGAAGCGGTTAGTGAAATTCACTCCAAGGTTTTTTGCTGTTGTCTTTGTCCTTATCACTGTGTTGTTAAAATAACAAGTAAAGTCCAAATAAGAAGACTGGTCGAGCTCATGGAGGCGGAAAGTACCTAGAAAAATTATAAAAAAACACAAAAGTAATCTGATTAATATACACACAAAATGTTTTAAAATCCATCAAGCCTTTCAAAATTAATATTGTTGATATAAATATATATAAAGGAAAAAGTATATTTTCGTTAATATCTCCACCGAGCGTCGCTTTTAGCGTCCCATAAGCATCGCATGCGACGAACGCAACGCACAAAATAGACGAACTTTTAACTTTTTCACTCCGGCAATCCGTTTGAGAGAACCACTCCAATTCTAAACACCGAATTTAGCATTAAATGGGTTATTCTACAAAAATATCCTTTTAATTTATAAAAAAGTTTATTTGGAAATAATACCTTCTTTTATTTCCAAATAGTACCTTCTGTATTTTAATTCATATATATAATTTGAGCTTAATGTTCAAAGATATGAAAAATATAAAAAATTCTAATTTTTTTTTCAAAGTAACACTTATATAAATTTTATTAGAAGTTTAAATTTTTTTTCAAGAAAAATCCACTCCGTCTAAGCACTTAGGGTTCAAATGTGTATTTGAAACAACATATTCATTGGGACACCCAATCTGGCAAGAGTAAAAAGCAAAGGCAACCCAACGCACTACAGACCCAACGGATTCTAGCAACTTGTCTTTACTGGCGTACTCCATACGTTTCTGGGTCGCGTCCCAGTCTAAGTAAAGCTAAAAACCACTAAGAAAACCATATTCAAACTCTCAAAAAATTTCTTTAAAATCGGTCAAGCCATTAATTAATTGAATGTTTTTGATATGAAAATAATATGTATCTACACCCCAGTGTCACCTAACGGGTCTAAAGGTAACAAGCTGAGTTAACGTTAGGATTGCCTAAAAATATCACCATAATCAAGAATATAATTACTGTCCCGGCGATATTTACAACACAACACATTTTCTGGATCCCGACAACAGCTTCACTTATCGCTCTTCTTTGTGCGATTTCTCGTTCTTTTGCCGTGTATTGATTTGCAATATTACGAAGCCTAATTGAGAAAGATTCCATCTTTTAGGTCTTGGCATATTTAATAATAGCACTCACACGAAACAAAATAAACCGTCCGGTAACTTTTATACATTTACTTTTTGAAAAACAAATCACATATAATATGAAACAAATACTTTCTTGATTTACAGTTTGATATCACAGTTGTTTAAATTTTTTAACGTGAACAATTATAATACTTTAGTTGCTTTTCTGCTATTCGGGGCGGAGACGAATCTTACAAACCATTGATCATTAAAATCGGTTCAGCCGTTCGGAGTTATAAATGGTGTAACTAACACGACTTTGTTTTATGTATATAGATATATATATATATAGAGATAGATAGTTTTTAATTAACTTTTTTTTGGAATTTCGCGAACTTCTTTCGAATAAAACAGCACAATTTCCAATAAAAATTATCACACTACTTAAAATTGTTAAATTTTTATGTTTGTTGAAAGAAATCAGCAAACATGTTGCTTATTTCTCTATCACAGCTTGAGGATTTATCGTTATATTGCACAGATGATGGATTAAATGAAATATTTCTTTTGAACGAACATATTTCCAAAAACTCTTTGGATTCTTCCATTGTCAGACTTGATTTTAATAATATAATCCTTGCAAGTTCTATAGTAAGAATATATGTTAAGAGTTCTGCATAGTCTCCTTCAGTTAGAGAGGGCCTCGGAGGGCAGTATATAGCTGCTATTTTAAAGTCTTTTTTATGCCAATATTAACTGTTGTTACTTGCATGTTTTCATTAGTAAACTTAGGTTCTTCCTAATGTTTCACACACTATTTTATAAGTATTGCTTGTCTTCCTCTAGCTTTGTCAGCTGGGTGCGGAGCGTGGTAACATGTATAGTTTGGTAATTTATTATAAAGACTGTTCTATAGCGAGGTGAGTTTCGGACACCAACCAAATGTCTATATGCTCTAAATCAAAAAAGTTGTTTAGTTCTGATAAATGTTGTAAAAGACCGTTTGCATTCCATGTTGCGATTTTAAGTGTTCTGTCCATCATTGTTTTTTTGAGAGCGACTTCTTTGCTTAGCTGTTTTATGTTTAAATCCTATTTTGTCAATCCTCTTTAAGATAAGTACCAGCATTTCTTTTATAGATGTTTCTTCGTTCTTCCGCATATTTTTTACATATTTGGGAATATGATTTATTTTCCTCATTTATTTATGTAAGTAGAGCGTGAAATTTTCAATATTTTGAGTATTCACTCATGTTTGTATGCCAATTCTTTATTCCCGGAAAAAACCCAAAATGGATGGATGATGTGGTGTCCATCATACTTAGATCAATGTAGATCCATTGTGATACCCTGGGGGGTTTGGGCCCAATAAGCATGGGACCTATGAAAAGCTTCATTTTCAAGCCATTTTGAGTTATTAATAAATCTGAGCAGGTTTGTACCCGTTTGTTCAGATAGTTCTTCTAAGTCCTGGAAGAAATGACTTCCTAGAACTTCATTTCTTAAGCGGCATAGTGCTGGGCAGTGACAGAGAAAATGAGTAGCGTCCTCATGCACATCCATGTCGCCACAACCTCTGCACAAGTCGTCCGTGCTGAGCTTCAATTTCTTTTTGTGGTAACCCAGCATGTTATGCCCAGTCAGTATGCTCCCAAGGGATCGTAGCGACTTCTTGTTGAGCTGTAGAATATTTTCTGTTCTTTGTTTATTAAAGTAGGGCCATAGTTTCCTGGTTACGACACAGGAGTCGAGCGAGTTCCATCTCTTGTTAGCTGCGGCGAGTACCTTATTCCATATCCTCTGTTTAATGTTAAAGGTTGGGATCTTTACCGTTGTGTCGGCTTGGTTAAGTTCTAGGGATGATCCCTTTCTTGCCAGCTCATCTGCTCTTTCGTTTCCTTGGACACCACTGTGGCCAGGAACCCAATAGAGTCTTATATTATGCTGCGCGCCAAGAACTTTTAGCTCTTCGCGACAGCAAGCTACAAGATTAGATTAGATTAGATTATTTTTATTGTATTCGTTAGAATTTATGTACAATTGGTCTTAAACTAACTTATAACTAAAATAAATCATGTCGGCTCAACAACAGGGGCCCGACTTACTTCAGCTGACTCTATACAATGCTATATTTTTACTTATATCATATTGTTGTTTGCATAATCTTTTAATTGAAATTCTTAATTATAATTTACTGTCTTTGGTTTTAAAAAATTGGGGTTAGGATGCTGTGTTGCTTATCCTCTGTTGCGTCCGCTGCTGGTTCTCTCGTAGAACGGGGCTCCGTCATTGTTCATTATATCCTCGAATCGATCGTCTGTGATGGCTCGAAAGTTGAGGTAGCGATGGCTGGGCTCTAGTTGTTGCTGGAGTAGTTGCTGGATTTCCAAGTTGGGGTGGTCCTCCAAGTTCCTCAAAATATTTTTGGAGAGCTGTGTCATGAACTGATTTATTGGGATCACTTTGCTGTCTTCATATAGCTTCTTGTTTGGGACATATTTCCTTATAATGGGGTTTCGGTGTAGGCCTGTACAGCTACGGAGTATCTTCCTTTCAAAAACTTCGATCTTCTTCATATATGTTGGTGATATGGTGAACCAAATAGGACAAGCGTACGTCAGAACTGGACGGATCAGCTGCTTCTTCTAAGAAGCGGGTGGACCACATGCAGGGAGAAGTTGGCTCTTTTAAGCATAAATGAAGCGTGCTTATTGAATTGGAAGCGGTTAGTGAAATTCACTCCAAGGTTTTTTGCTGTTGTCTTTGTCCTTATCACTGTGTTGTTAAAATAACAAGTAAAGTCCAAATAAGAAGACTGGTCGAGCTCATGGAGGCGGAAAGTACCTAGAAAAATTATAAAAAAACACAAAAGTAATCTGATTAATATACACACAA
The DNA here is from genome assembly GCA_963971375.1 of Platycheirus rosarum. Taxonomy (NCBI): domain Eukaryota; kingdom Metazoa; phylum Arthropoda; class Insecta; order Diptera; family Syrphidae; genus Platycheirus; species Platycheirus rosarum. The sequence continues at coordinate 165,507,821 of OZ020507.1, read as the reverse complement.
AATGTTTTAAAATCCATCAAGCCTTTCAAAATTAATATTGTTGATATAAATATATATAAAGGAAAAAGTATATTTTCGTTAATATCTCCACCGAGCGTCGCTTTTAGCGTCCCATAAGCATCGCATGCGACGAACGCAACGCACAAAATAGACGAACTTTTAACTTTTTCACTCCGGCAATCCGTTTGAGAGAACCACTCCAATTCTAAACACCGAATTTAGCATTAAATGGGTTATTCTACAAAAATATCCTTTTAATTTATAAAAAAGTTTATTTGGAAATAATACCTTCTTTTATTTCCAAATAGTACCTTCTGTATTTTAATTCATATATATAATTTGAGCTTAATGTTCAAAGATATGAAAAATATAAAAAATTCTAATTTTTTTTTCAAAGTAACACTTATATAAATTTTATTAGAAGTTTAAATTTTTTTTCAAGAAAAATCCACTCCGTCTAAGCACTTAGGGTTCAAATGTGTATTTGAAACAACATATTCATTGGGACACCCAATCTGGCAAGAGTAAAAAGCAAAGGCAACCCAACGCACTACAGACCCAACGGATTCTAGCAACTTGTCTTTACTGGCGTACTCCATACGTTTCTGGGTCGCGTCCCAGTCTAAGTAAAGCTAAAAACCACTAAGAAAACCATATTCAAACTCTCAAAAAATTTCTTTAAAATCGGTCAAGCCATTAATTAATTGAATGTTTTTGATATGAAAATAATATGTATCTACACCCCAGTGTCACCTAACGGGTCTAAAGGTAACAAGCTGAGTTAACGTTAGGATTGCCTAAAAATATCACCATAATCAAGAATATAATTACTGTCCCGGCGATATTTACAACACAACACATTTTCTGGATCCCGACAACAGCTTCACTTATCGCTCTTCTTTGTGCGATTTCTCGTTCTTTTGCCGTGTATTGATTTGCAATATTACGAAGCCTAATTGAGAAAGATTCCATCTTTTAGGTCTTGGCATATTTAATAATAGCACTCACACGAAACAAAATAAACCGTCCGGTAACTTTTATACATTTACTTTTTGAAAAACAAATCACATATAATATGAAACAAATACTTTCTTGATTTACAGTTTGATATCACAGTTGTTTAAATTTTTTAACGTGAACAATTATAATACTTTAGTTGCTTTTCTGCTATTCGGGGCGGAGACGAATCTTACAAACCATTGATCATTAAAATCGGTTCAGCCGTTCGGAGTTATAAATGGTGTAACTAACACGACTTTGTTTTATGTATATAGATATATATATATATAGAGATAGATAGTTTTTAATTAACTTTTTTTTGGAATTTCGCGAACTTCTTTCGAATAAAACAGCACAATTTCCAATAAAAATTATCACACTACTTAAAATTGTTAAATTTTTATGTTTGTTGAAAGAAATCAGCAAACATGTTGCTTATTTCTCTATCACAGCTTGAGGATTTATCGTTATATTGCACAGATGATGGATTAAATGAAATATTTCTTTTGAACGAACATATTTCCAAAAACTCTTTGGATTCTTCCATTGTCAGACTTGATTTTAATAATATAATCCTTGCAAGTTCTATAGTAAGAATATATGTTAAGAGTTCTGCATAGTCTCCTTCAGTTAGAGAGGGCCTCGGAGGGCAGTATATAGCTGCTATTTTAAAGTCTTTTTTATGCCAATATTAACTGTTGTTACTTGCATGTTTTCATTAGTAAACTTAGGTTCTTCCTAATGTTTCACACACTATTTTATAAGTATTGCTTGTCTTCCTCTAGCTTTGTCAGCTGGGTGCGGAGCGTGGTAACATGTATAGTTTGGTAATTTATTATAAAGACTGTTCTATAGCGAGGTGAGTTTCGGACACCAACCAAATGTCTATATGCTCTAAATCAAAAAAGTTGTTTAGTTCTGATAAATGTTGTAAAAGACCGTTTGCATTCCATGTTGCGATTTTAAGTGTTCTGTCCATCATTGTTTTTTTGAGAGCGACTTCTTTGCTTAGCTGTTTTATGTTTAAATCCTATTTTGTCAATCCTCTTTAAGATAAGTACCAGCATTTCTTTTATAGATGTTTCTTCGTTCTTCCGCATATTTTTTACATATTTGGGAATATGATTTATTTTCCTCATTTATTTATGTAAGTAGAGCGTGAAATTTTCAATATTTTGAGTATTCACTCATGTTTGTATGCCAATTCTTTATTCCCGGAAAAAACCCAAAATGGATGGATGATGTGGTGTCCATCATACTTAGATCAATGTAGATCCATTGTGATACCCTGGGGGGTTTGGGCCCAATAAGCATGGGACCTATGAAAAGCTTCATTTTCAAGCCATTTTGAGTTATTAATAAATCTGAGCAGGTTTGTACCCGTTTGTTCAGATAGTTCTTCTAAGTCCTGGAAGAAATGACTTCCTAGAACTTCATTTCTTAAGCGGCATAGTGCTGGGCAGTGACAGAGAAAATGAGTAGCGTCCTCATGCACATCCATGTCGCCACAACCTCTGCACAAGTCGTCCGTGCTGAGCTTCAATTTCTTTTTGTGGTAACCCAGCATGTTATGCCCGGTCAGTATGCTCCCAAGGGATCGTAGCGACTTCTTGTTGAGCTGTAGAATATTTTCTGTTCTTTGTTTATTAAAGTAGGGCCATAGTTTCCTGGTTACGACACAGGAGTCGAGCGAGTTCCATCTCTTGTTAGCTGCGGCGAGTACCTTATTCCATATCCTCTGTTTAATGTTAAAGGTTGGGATCTTTACCGTTGTGTCGGCTTGGTTAAGTTCTAGGGATGATCCCTTTCTTGCCAGCTCATCTGCTCTTTCGTTTCCTTGGACACCACTGTGGCCAGGAACCCAATAGAGTCTTATATTATGCTGCGCGCCAAGAACTTTTAGCTCTTCGCGACAGCAAGCTACAAGATTAGATTAGATTAGATAATTTTTATTATATTCGTTAGAATTTATGTACAATTGGTCTTAAACTAACTTATAACTAAAATAAATCATGTCGGCTCAACAACAGGGGCCCGACTTACTTCAGCTGACTCTATACAATGCTATATTTTTACTTATATCATATTGTTGTTTGCATAATCTTTTAATTGAAATTCTTAATTATAATTTACTGTCTTTGGTTTTAAAAAATTGGGGTTAGGATGCTGTGTTGCTTATCCTCTGTTGCGTCCGCTGCTGGTTCTCTCGTAGAACGGGGCTCCGTCATTGTTCATTATATCCTCGAATCGATCGTCTGTGATGGCTCGAAAGTTGAGGTAGCGATGGCTGGGCTCTAGTTGTTGCTGGAGTAGTTGCTGGATTTCCAAGTTGGGGTGGTCCTCCAAGTTCCTCAAAATATTTTTGGAGAGCTGTGTCATGAACTGATTTATTGGGATCACTTTGCTGTCTTCATATAGCTTCTTGTTTGGGACATATTTCCTTATAATGGGGTTTCGGTGTAGGCCTGTACAGCTACGGAGTATCTTCCTTTCAAAAACTTCGATCTCCTTCATATATGTTGGTGATATGGTGAACCAAATAGGACAAGCGTACGTCAGAACTGGACGGATCAGCTGCTTCTTCTAAGAAGCGGGTGGACCACATGCAGGGAGAAGTTGGCTCTTTTAAGCATAAATGAAGCGTACTTATTGAATTGGAAGCGGTTAGTGAAATTCACTCCAAGGTTTTTTGCTGTTGTCTTTGTCCTTATCACTGTGTTGTCTGGTGTCACAGCGTGATGCGAAACGTCTTCGACCTCTTGTTGCTGTTTTTGGGGTTCTGAAGCAGATAAGCTCGCTCTTATCGCTATTTATCTCTAGTCGCCATTTAAGGTAGTAGTCCCACAAGTTTCTTATGTGACCTTCAACTCTCCTGGCTGCGATTTCTTGTGAAATGGATGTTGCATATGTTAAGGAGTCATCGGCATATAGCTTCGTTTTCGTCCCTGGGATGTTAGTAGGCTGGTCAGCTGTATAAAGGTTGAAAAGTATGGGGCCCAACTTGGAACCTTGTGGAACTCCAGCGCTGATCGTCTTTCTTTGTGAATATTCCTTGTTTACCTGTACATAAAAGGATCTATGGGTTAGAAAATGTGATTAATCTTACCAAGCAAGCTACAAGCTTTGATTTTATTTCAATGGCAGAAATTGCTTTAATCGCTGCTTGGCTGTCAATGAAAAAGGTGATATCAGCATGTGGTATTGCCTTCATTGCAATCTCTTTAGCAGCTGGCGTCACTGCCAGGACTTCAGTCTGAAAGACGCTGCTGTAATCGGGGAGCCCAGCCTGATCCGACCAATTCAAGTGTTTCTGAGTAGAAACCTGCACCAACACCAATTTCCATTTTAGAGCCATCTGTGTAGATTTCATTGGCTGATTTGTATGGTGTCTGGTTGTTAAGCCAGTCTTCTCTATTAGGAAAAGAAGTGGTGAATATTCTTTCGAAATCTAAACGGGGTGTTGTGTACTGTGTGCATACATTGTAGCCCGTTTATGTCTGTAGAATCTGTGCATGGCCTACTCGATCTCCAGTTTTGAGTTTGGATTAACCGGAGGGCGCTGTTTGCTGCAGATTCTTGCACAAAGAGGTCTAAGGGTCTTAGATTGAGAATAGTAAATAGATAGTAAATAATAGAAATAGTTCTCATAGCCCCGGTGGTGCCTATACAAGTCATTCTTTGTATTCTTGTAATGGTTCTAAGGTTGGAAGCAGTTTCCCAAAGCAGCAAGGGTATACTCCTTGTATTTCAGTGTGTTTTCCACAGTGCTTACAACGCTGTGAAGTGCTGTTTCCACACTTTTACCTTTGGTATAATCATGCTGAGCTGGAGATATAACTTCCGAACTCATTGTGTTGCGAATATAGATGTCTATTAGTCTTTCAAAAGTGTTTAAGATGAATGATGTTAGACTAATTGGTCTGAAGTCTTAAGCGTTATTATGGCTGGGTTTACCAACTTTCGGTATAAAGACCACTTTCACTTCACGCCATGCTTTAGGTACATATCCCCATTTGAGGCTATTTAAGAACATGTTTTTAAGGTGTGGTATTATAGTTTGTTGACTTTTTTGTAACATCATGGGAAAGATGCCATCTTTACCCGGTGATTAAAATGGAGAGAAGGAACTAATAGCCCATTTTATACTTTCTTCCGCTATAATATCCGGTGGTGCTACTCGTTCATGATACTCATTTTCTGGATTGTTACTCTCATCGTAGCTACTTCCAGGGAAATGAGTTTTGACTAGGAGCTCCAGTGTCTCAGTGCAAGACTCTGTTCAGTGTTCATTGGGATCCTTGAGGGATCCTAGAGCAATAGGTTCTATGGCAAGGATCTTTCTGAGTCTAGCTGGTTCAGTGGTATTTTCTACTCCGTTGCAGAAAGTTTTCCACGAAGTCCGCTTGGCACGCTGTGCCTCAGCTTTGAATTTTCTTTGACTAGATCTATAGGTTTCCCAATCATTGTCTGTTCCCGTGCGTTTGGCAACGTTGAAAAGTTTTCTTGTTTCTTTTCTGATGTTTCCTAGCTCGGCTGTCCACCATGGTGGTGTCTTTTTTCTCATTTTACCCGTCTTAGGAGGGCATGCTTTCTCAAGTGCTTCCCTGAGAATGCTTGTTAAATCATTTGTGGTCTTTTCATTTCCGCATTTGTTCTGAGTGTCTTAATTCTGGTTCCAACCTCCATATTAAAAATATCCCAGTTGATTTTTCTGCGATTTCTAAATGGTTGTTGGAGTTTTGTAATATGGGGTGTAAGGAATTCAATGATTTTGCGATCAGAGAATGATTCTTCCTGCAGCCTCATTGGCTGCGTCAAGGATTCGCAGTTCTATTAATTGCCATTGACTTTCTGTGAGTCTCCGTGTAGGATTGCCGTAATCAACCACGGTCCCAATGGTCAACTGTGAGAGTCTGGCTTTTTTATTATTGCAGGGCGAAATTGTCGAGCTAGTGATTTAGCGTCGTCTGATTTCGGCTTTGTCTTTGTTCTTGTCCGTTGTGGTTTTGTAGTTGTCTCTGGTATCGTCAGTAGCGTTTGCTTAGCTTTGTCCATCGCTTGTTTTTCTTTTTCCGTGAGGGAATTCGAGTCTTTAGCACTGAGTCGCCGTACAGTTCTGACTGCGTTTCGTTGTTGTCTCCGCAGGATTTGTTTCTCATTAAGAGGTCTTTTCTTTACTTTGTGCGGTTTTTTGTTTTTGGTGCCGTATGTCGTTATGTTGGACCTCCAGTACGGTGTTGTTCCATTCAATTGTCGAAAATTCACATTCAATAGGCCTGAGAGAAGTAGATGAATCCAGATTGCATGTGGAGCTGAGGCTCTGGATGTTCTCCGGAGGCATCTCCTTCTCTTCGTCCTCCCCTTGAAGCATCTTCCCTCCTTCCAGACCCGTAGGAGCTAAATGCTTCATGCATTGTTTGGTTGGTGAGTGAGATGGTCCAATGGTTTGTCTGTCTTGTTCATCGCTGTATTCTGTACTAAAGTACCTGATAGAGAAGAGGAGGTGAGGCTCTGGATGTTTTCGGAGTGCGCTCCTCCTTTCCCCATCACCTTGTCGGTCTTCCTCTCCTCCAGGTCCGTTAGAGCAAGAGGCTCGGTGCAACACCTGGAGGTTGATTTAGACTGTTCAAAGATTTTTTCCGTAGAGTCCGTTGTATTTGTGCCTTTTTGAAAAGGTTTTGATGACACCAGCCCTTGCTTTGGATGGTCTTTGCCAATCCGCGGAGCGGGTGGTCCCATCGAACTACGAGCGCACATTCCATCCCCAGAGGCAGCCGCTGCCGGTGTACTAGCAGTAGACTGGTTCTCTATTAGCTGCTGTTCCTTAAGATATGCATGCGCGCTATGTAGTCTTTTCCGGTCCGTTTCGTTCAGTTCGTCCCACTTTTTTGGGCCAAGTCGTTTGATTTTCGTCCTGCAGTTCTTAATCCTGTTGCGTCTTGATGAGGTTGACAATCTGGAGAGATTGGAGCTCGCGATGGAGCCGCTGTCGCTGACACTTAGAATACTCTCCATGTCGTCGTCAGCGAGACCAACGCTAACTCCATCATCAACTCCAAGATTGGCGAAGGGATTTAGGAGAAGGTTCTCTTCCTCGTCAGTGAGTGTCCGTATTTTTGCATAGGCAAGAGCAGAGTCTGAGGTGCCCGATTCACGCACCTTAGTCTCTGTGTTTTTGTTGTCACCATTTGTGTTGTTTGTTTTTGGTATTTTTTGGTTTTTGGCAGTTTTCATGTTTGGTCCATCTGCAACACCCCCTGTAGCAGATAAGGCTTTTACTCTTTGATTTTGCGTGTTTCAAAGAGGTTCCGTTAAAATACAGCCGGTATACCCCCTGGCTGCACACCGTCCGACAGGCACGGGTCACATGACACCCTGGATTAGGGGGAAGGGGAGTTGGATTGAATTTGGAGAGATTTGTGAATATTGGATACGAAGGGGAAGGAAGGATTTGAGAGGGATTGGGAGAGAACGCCCTCTGGTTTTCGGACTCATCTAGTGACACAGCGTCCCAAGAATTTTTGACCCTAATTAAGCCTCTACAACTCATCAAGTTCGGCGTTCAGGTAGAGGTTGTGTGTGCTTAAAAGGAAATTTATTTTTAAAAAATGAAAAATTGATAACTTCTTAAAATAAAATTAAAAAAAACAGTCATCGACTAGCTCTCGTGCTTAACGCATCCTTTCAACCGGCGGCTTTCTATAGTGTGCATATACAAGGAACTTTGTTCTCCAAACCCCTTTTCCCCATAAATAAAAAAAACTATATCTTATCCACTCACTCCTCCGGAAAGTGTATATCTCCTATTCTCGCGAGTGTTTGTTGCTCCACTAACCATGACCCCAGGGCCGAATAATAATAAGTACATTACGCTTTCCCCTGAAATCGTACTCTCCGAACCCCACCCTAAACGAATCAAACCATCATACCATACCTTCGACCCCTATCCGGAACTCCCTAAAAACAATAACCATAAAAACCCACGATTTATTGTCATAGCTCCTGAAAAAGAAGAAACCTCTTTCGTCTATAAGCATTTTTGCTCTCAGGAAAGCAATTGACGCAATAAGCACTGAATACGAGCAGATCTAAGAGCTCAGAGATGGAAAAATCCTTGTCCTCACAAAAAATCAAAAGGTAGCAGACAAATTCATTGCCACGAAAAATCTGTCAAACCTATGTCCAGTAAAGATCACTCTGCATAATCAACTTAATTCGACGAAAGGCATTGTTTATGCCCCATGTCTTATTAAAGTCCCTGAAGCAGAAATTGTTTCGGAAATGAAAACGCAAAAAGTAACTGAAGTGTACAAGTTTACAAAACAGGCAGAAGGGAAAAAACAACCAACAGGACTAATGCTTTTCACTTTCGACACTTTCCAACCTCCAAACACTGTCGAAATAGGCTGGTACAATGCCAAAGTTACCGAATACATCCCAAATCCCATGCGGTGCCAGAATTGCCAGTTACTGGGGCATACAAAAAATAAATGCAACAATACCACCATGTGCCATATATGCAATTACCAACCACACACAGACTCTGACTGCTCGCGAACCATGTGCGCTAATTGCTCAGATTCACACCCATCGTCATCTAAAGAATGTGCAAAGTACATTCAGATGAAGGAGATTCTGAAAATCAAAACCCAAAAAAAAATGCAGCATAACGGAAGCTAAACGCATCTACAAAGAACAATTCCCATCCCAAATCAACACAAATCAAAAATCATACTCTAACGCAATCAAACGAGCTAACCCCAAAGCCTCTTCCCCCTCCCTACCAACCAACCCGGACACCACCGAACACCCTTCAAATTACAAAACAATACAAAAACCTGAAACATCCAATACCAAACTAGAAGAAATCATTACTACCGCTACAAATAAAACACACTCCACTCAAAATGAAACAGTTAAACAAATCGAAACTATCTCCTCCGATAACCTTCCTTTATCTTCATCACCCCTTCAATCTCTTTCCCTCTCAACACAAGCAGCTGCTGCTAAATTAAAAAATATGAAAAAAACTAACACGATCAAAACTACAAAAAAATATCATCGCAAAACTCTCCCATCAATACCTCAAACCTGACAGAAACAAATGATTCTGACAAACACAACTCACTATCTCCCTCTAACTCACTTATCTCTGCAAACTTACATCAAACAAACTCACCTTCCCCCTTTCAAAAACTACTCAATCTCACATTAAGGTTCACAAGGGCTCTTTTCACTGCGTCATTTTTCACATTGTTGAAGGCTCCTTTCTAGGAAAGCGCAAGAGTATACTCCTTGTATTTCAGTGTGTTTTCCACACTGCTTACAACGCTGTGAAGTGCTGTTTCCACACTTTTACCTTTGGTATAATCATGCTGAGCTGGAGATATAACTTCCGAACTCATTGTGTTGCGAATATAGATGTCTATTAGTCTTTCAAAAGTGTTTAAGATGAATGATGTTAGACTAATTGGTCTGAAGTCTTAAGCGTTATTATGGCTGGGTTTACCAACTTTCGGTATAAAGACCACTTTCACTTCACGCCATGCTTTAGGTACATATCCCCATTTGAGGCTATTTAAGAACATGTTTTTAAGGTGTGGTATTATAGTTTGTTGACTTTTTTGTAACATCATGGGAAAGATGCCATCTTTACCCGGGGATTAAAATGGAGAGAAGGAACTAATAGCCCATTTTATACTTTCTTCCGCTATAATATCCGGTGGTGCTACTCGTTCATGATACTCATTTTCTGGATTGTTACTCTCATCGTAGCTACTTCCAGGGAAATGAGTTTTGACTAGGAGCTCCAGTGTCTCAGTGCAAGACTCTGTTCAGTGTTCATTGGGATCCTTGAGGGATCCTAGAGCAATAGGTTCTATGGCAAGGATCTTTCTGAGTCTAGCTGGTTCAGTGGTATTTTCTACTCCGTTGCAGAAAGTTTTCCACGAAGTCCGCTTGGCACGCTGTGCCTCAGCTTTGAATTTTCTTTGACTAGATCTATAGGTTTCCCAATCATTGTCTGTTCCCGTGCGTTTAGCAACGTTGAAAAGTTTTCTTGTTTCTTTTCTGATGTTTCCTAGCTCGGCTGTCCACCATGGTGGTGTCTTTTTTCTCATTTTACCCGTCTTAAGAGAGCATGCTTTCTCAAGTGCTTCCCTGAGAATGCTTGTTAAATCATTTGTGGTCTTTTCATTTCCGCATTTGTTCTGAGTGTCTTAATTCTGGTTCCAACCTCCATATTAAAAATATCCCAGTTGATTTTTCTGCGATTTCTAAATGGTTGTTGGAGTTTTGTAATATGGGGTGTAAGGAATTCAATGATTTTGCGATCAGAGAATGATTCTTCCTGCAGCCTCATTGGCTGCGTCAAGGATTCGCAGTTCTATTAATTGCCATTGACTTTCTGTGAGTCTCCGTGTAGGATTGCCGTAATCAACCACGGTCCCAATGGTCAACTGTGAGAGTCTGGCTTTTTTATTATTGCAGGGCGAAATTGTCGAGCTAGTGATTTAGCGTCGTCTGATTTCGGCTTTGTCTTTGTTCTTGTCCGTTGTGGTTTTGTAGTTGTCTCTGGTATCGTCAGTAGCGTTTGCTTAGCTTTGTCCATCGCTTGTTTTTCTTTTTCCGTGAGGGAATTCGAGTCTTTAGCACTGAGTCGCCGTACAGTTCTGACTGCGTTTCGTTGTTGTCTCCGCAGGATTTGTTTCTCATTAAGAGGTCTTTTTTCTTTACTTTGTGCGGTTTTTTGTTTTTGGTGCCGCATGTCGTTATGTTGGACCTCCAGTACGGTGTTGTTCCATTCAATTGTCGAAAATTCACATTCAATAGGCCTGAGAGAAGTAGATGAATCCAGATTGCATGCGGAGCTGAGGCTCTGGATGTTCTCCGGAGGCATCTCCTTCTCTTCGTCCTCCCCTTGAAGCATCTTCCCTCCTTCCAGACCCGTAGGAGCTAAATGCTTCATGCATTGTTTGGTTGGTGAGTGAGATGGTCCAATGGTTTGTCTGTCTTGTTCATCGCTGTATTCTGTACTAAAGTACCTGATAGAGAAGAGGAGGTGAGGCTCCGGATGTTTTCGGAGTGCGCTCCTCCTTTCCCCATCACCTTGTCGGTCTTCCTCTCCTCCAGGTCCGTTAGAGCAAGAGGCTCGGTGCAACACCTGGAGGTTGATTTAGACTGTTCAAAGATTTTTTCCGTAGAGTCCGTTGTATTTGTGCCTTTTTGAAAAGGTTTTGATGACACCAGCCCTTGCTTTGGATGGTCTTTGCCAATCCGCGGAGCGGGTGGTCCCATCGAACTACGAGCGCACATTCCATCCCCAGAGGCAGCCGCTGCCGGTGTACTAGCAGTAGGCTGGTTCTCTATTAGCTGCTGTTCCTTAAGATATGCATGCGCGCTATGTAGTCTTTTCCGGTCCGTTTCGTTCAGTTCGTCCCACTTTTTTGGGCCAAGTCGTTTGATTTTCGTCCTGCAGTTCTTAATCCTGTTGCGTCTTGATGAGGTTGACAATCTGGAGAGATTGGAGCTCGCGATGGAGCCGCTGTCGCTGACACTTAGAATACTCTCCATGTCGTCGTCAGCGAGACCAACGCTAACTCCATCATCAACTCCAAGATTGGCGAAGGGATTTAGGAGAAGGTTCTCTTCCTCGTCAGTGAGTGTTCGTATTTTTGCATAGGCAAGAGCAGAGTCTGAGGTGCCCGATTCACGCACCTTAGTCTCTGTGTTTTTGTTGTCACCATTTGTGTTGTTTGTTTTTGGTATTTTTTGGTTTTTGGCAGTTTTCATGTTTGGTCCATCTGCAACACCCCCTGTAGCAGATAAGGCTTTTACTCTTTGATTTTGCGTGTTTCAAAGAGGTTCCGTTAAAATACAGCCGGTATACCCCCTGGCTGCACACCGTCCGACAGGCACGGGTCACATGACACCCTGGATTAGGGGGAAGGGGAGTTGGATTGAATTTGGAGAGATTTGTGAATATTGGATACGAAGGGGAAGGAAGGATTTGAGAGGGATTGGGAGAGAACGCCCTCTGGTTTTCGGACTCATCTAGTGACACAGCGTCCCAAGAATTTTTGACCCTAATTAAGCCTCTACAACTCATCAAGTTCGGCGTTCAGGTAGAGGTTGTGTGTGCTTAAAAGGAAATTTATTTTAAAAAAATGAAAAATTGATAACTTCTTAAAATAAAATTAAAAAAAACAGTCATCGACTAGCTCTCGTGCTTAACGCATCCTTTCAACCGGCGGCTTTCTATAGTGTGCATATACAAGGAACTTTGTTCTCCAAACCCCTTTTCCCCATAAATAAAAAAAAACTATATCTTATCCACTCACTCCTCCGGAAAGTGTATATCTCCTATCCTCGCGAGTGTTTGTTGCTCCACTAACCATGACCCCAGGGCCGAATAATAATAAGTACATTACGCTTTCCCCTGAAATCGTACTCTCCGAACCCCACCCTAAACGAATCAAACCATCATACCATACCTTCGACCCCTATCCGGAACTCCCTAAAAACAATAACCATAAAAACCCACGATTTATTGTCATAGCTCCTGAAAAAGAAGAAACCTCTTTCGTCTATAAGCATTTTTGCTCTCAGGAAAGCAATTGACGCAATAAGCACTGAATACGAGCAGATCTAAGAGCTCAGAGATGGAAAAATCCTTGTCCTCACAAAAAATCAAAAGGTAGCAGACAAATTCATTGCCACGAAAAATCTGTCAAACCTATGTCCAGTAAAGATCACTCTGCATAATCAACTTAATTCGACGAAAGGCATTGTTTATGCCCCATGTCTTATTAAAGTCCCTGAAGCAGAAATTGTTTCGGAAATGAAAACGCAAAAAGTAACTGAAGTGTACAAGTTTACAAAACAGGCAGAAGGGAAAAAACAACCAACAGGACTAATGCTTTTCACTTTCGACACTTTCCAACCTCCAAACACTGTCGAAATAGGCTGGTACAATGCCAAAGTTACCGAATACATCCCAAATCCCATGCGGTGCCAGAATTGCCAGTTACTGGGGCATACAAAAAATAAATGCAACAATACCACCATGTGCCATATATGCAATTACCAACCACACACAGACTCTGACTGCTCGCGAACCATGTGCGCTAATTGCTCAGATTCACACCCATCGTCATCTAAAGAATGTCCAAAGTACATTCAGATGAAGGAGATTCTGAAAATCAAAACCCAAAAAAAAATGCAGCATAACGGAAGCTAAACGCATCTACAAAGAACAATTCCCATCCCAAATCAACACAAATCAAAAATCATACTCTAACGCAATCAAACGAGCTAACCCCAAAGCCTCTTCCCCCTCCCTACTAACCAACCCGGACACCACCGAACACCCTTCAAATTACAAAACAATACAAAAACCTGAAACATCCAATACCAAACTAGAAGAAATTATTACTACCGCTACAAATAAAACACACTCCACTCAAAATGAAACAGTTAAACAAATCGAAACTATCTCCTCCGATAACCTTCCTTTATCTTCATCACCCCTTCAATCTCTTTCCCTCTCAACACATGCAGCTGCTGCTAAATTAAAAAATATGAAAAAAACTAACACAACCACGCTTACTTCAAACGATCAAAACTACAAAAAAATATCATCGCAAAACTCTCCCATCAATACCTCAAACCTGACAGAAACAAATGATTCTGACAAACACAACCCACTATCTCCCTCTAACTCACTTATCTCTGCAAACTTACATCAAACAAACTCACCTTCCCCCTTTCAAAAACTACTCAATCTCACATTAAGGTTCACAAGGGCTCTTTTCACTGCGTCATTTTTCACATTGTTGAAGGCTCCTTTCTAGGAAAGCGCAAGAGTATACTCCTTGTATTTCAGTGTGTTTTCCACACTGCTTACAACGCTGTGAAGTGCTGTTTGCACACTTTTACCTTTGGTATAATCATGCTGAGCTGGAGATATAACTTCCGAACTCATTGTGTTGCGAATATAGATGTCTATTAGTCTTTCAAAAGTGTTTAAGATGAATGATGTTAGACTAATTGGTCTGAAGTCTTAAGCGTTATTATGGCTGGGTTTACCAACTTTCGGTATAAAGACCACTTTCACTTCACGCCATGCTTTAGGTACATATCCCCATTTGAGGCTATTTAAGAACATGTTTTTAAGGTGTGGTATTATAGTTTGTTGACTTTTTTGTAACATCATGGGAAAGATGCCATCTTTACCCGGGGATTAAAATGGAGAGAAGGAACTAATAGCCCATTTTATACTTTCTTCCGCTATAATATCCGGAGGTGCTACTCGTTCATGATACTCATTTTCTGGATTGTTACTCTCATCGTAGCTACTTCCAGGGAAATGAGTTTTGACTAGGAGCTCCAGTGTCTCAGTGCAAGACTCTGTTCAGTGTTCATTGGGATCCTTGAGGGATCCTAGAGCAATAGGTTCTTTGGCAAGGATCTTTCTGAGTCTAGCTGGTTCAGTGGTATTTTCTACTCCGTTGCAGAAAGTTTTCCACGAAGTCCGCTTGGCACGCTGTGCCTCAGCTTTGAATTTTCTTTGACTAGATCTATAGGTTTCCCAATCATTGTCTGTTCCCGTGCGTTTGGCAACGTTGAAAAGTTTTCTTGTTTCTTTTCTGATGTTTCCTAGCTCGGCTGTCCACCATGGTGGTGTCTTTTTTCTCGTTTTACCCGTCTTAAGAGGGCATGCTTTCTCAAGTGCTTCCCGGAGAATGCTTGTTAAATCATTTGTGGTCTTTTCATTTCCGCATTTGTTCTGAGTGTCTTAATTCTGGTTCCAACCTCCATATTAAAAATATCCCAGTTGATTTTTCTGCGATTTCTAAATGGTTGTTGGAGTTTTGTAATATGGGGTGTAAGGAATTCAATGATTTTGCGATCAGAGAATGATTCTTCCTTCAATAGCCTCCATTGGTGAATATTAAGGGTATTTGAGTTACTTGTGAGAGTAACGTTCTGTACCTCTTTTCTATTTTTGGTAACAAATGTTGGTTCATTACCCCTATTCGCTACAATAATGTTATTTTCAATAGTAAATTCAAAAAGTAACTCACCTCTAGTGTTAATGTCCGTGCTTCCAATTGAATGTGATGTGAGTTATAATCACATCCCATCACTAGGTCCCATTTTTCTAAATGGCCACGTTGGACAATTAGGCTGGTTAGCTCCGCTGGTGGTCCCTCCGTCGAGTCCCAAGGCATGTGGGAGTCCATGCCTTTCTAATTTGACCGTTGTTTGGTCAAGGTCAATTTATTTAAAAAGAAGAAAAAGATTTAACTATTTTCTAGCTATTATACAAGTTTTAAAATTACTGTTTGTACCAACATATGTGGTCATATACAGCGTAAGTTCCTTTGAATTTAAGCCCTTAATTTTGCCACCTGCTATCCAGAGTTATTGTATAAGGGCTAGGTCCACTTGTCCGGTAGATTAAGTTGGCGCTGGCAGCTTTACTATGATGGAGATTTATTTGTATTAAGTTCAACAGTTTTTTAGTATTAGCTGCCTTTTCCTTACTTGTCTTGGCCTGGTGAGTTGCACTAGCTCTTTTCTGTCAATTAGGCGAAGGTCGGCATTCGGCCAGGGAGCTGGGGTCTTGGCGATTAAATCGTGAAGCCATGTGAGAGTGCGTCCATCTTCGCATGTCATCACTTTGAAACCCTGAACAGTTTTGAGGGTACCAAAAAAATGGGAGGGGTCCGTTCTTTAAGATAGCCTCATTGACTGCGTCAAGGATTCGCAGTTCTATTATATTGACTTTCTGTGAGTCTCCGTGTAGGATTGCCGTTATCAACCACGGCTACTTGTTGTCCTACAATGGTCAACTGTGAGAGTCTGGCTTTTTTATTATTGCGGGGCGAAATTGTCGAGCTAGTGATGTTGTGCTTTGCTCTTTTGGACGTGCTCGCAATAGGTCCGATGTCAGTCAAGTCGTGTCTTCTCAGTCTAGCGGATATTGGGATCGAGAGCGGTCGGCTTTCCTTTCCCATCTCAGACAATTTAGCGTCGTCTGATTTCGGCTTTGTCTTTGTTCTTGTCCGTTGTGGTTTTGTAGTTGTTTCTGGTATCGTCAGTAGCGTTTGCTTAGCTTTGTCCATCGCTTGTTTTTCTTTTTCCGTGAGGGAATTCGAGTCTTTAGCACTGAGTCGCCGTACAGTTCTGACTGCGTTTCGTTGTTGTCTCCGCAGGATTTGTTTCTCATTAAGAGGTCTTTTTTCTTTACTTTGTGCGGTTTTTTGTTTTTGGTGCTGCATGTCGTTATGTTGGACCTCCAGTACGGTGTTGTTGCTTTCAATTGTCGACAAGTCACATTCAATAGGCCTGAGAGAAGTAGATGAATCCAGATTGCATGTGGAGCTGAGGCTCTAGATTTTCTCCGGAGGCATCTCCTTCTCTTCGTCCTCCCCTTGAAGCATCTTCCCTCCTTCCAGACCCGTAGGAGCTAAATGCTTCATGCATTGCTTGGTTGGTGAGTGAGATGGTCCAATGGTTTGTCTGTCTTGTTCATCGCTGTATTCTGTACTAAAGTACCTGATAAAGAAGAGGAGGTGAGGCTCCGGATGTTTTCGGAGTGCGCTCCTCCTTTCCCCATCACCTTGTCGGTCTTCCTCTCCTCCAGGTCCGTTAGAGCAAGAGGCTCGGTGCAACACCTGGAGGTTGATTTAGACTGTTCAAGGATTTTTTCCGTAGAGTCCGTTGTATTTGTGCCTTTTTGAAAAGGTTTTGATGACACCAGCCCTTGCTTTGGATGGTCTTTGCCAATCCGCGGAGCGGGTGGTCTCA
The DNA here is from genome assembly GCA_963971375.1 of Platycheirus rosarum. Taxonomy (NCBI): domain Eukaryota; kingdom Metazoa; phylum Arthropoda; class Insecta; order Diptera; family Syrphidae; genus Platycheirus; species Platycheirus rosarum. Next base: position 165,491,009 of record OZ020507.1, on the reverse strand, counting down.
TCGAACTACGAGCGAACATTCCATCCCCAGAGGCAGCCGCTGCCGGTGTACTAGCAGTAGGCTAGTTCTCCATTAGCTGCTGTTCCTTAAGATATGCATGCGCGCTATATAGTCTCTTCCGGTCCGTTTCGTTCAGTTCGTCCCACTTTTTTGTGCCAAGTCTTTTCGTCCTGCAGTTCTTAATCCTGCTGCGTCTTGATGAGGTTGACAATCTGGAGAGATTGGAGCTCGCGATGGAGCCGCTGTCGCTGACACTTAGAATACTCTCCATGTCGTCGTCAGCGAGACCAACGCTAACTCTATCATCAACTCCAAGATTGGCGAAGGGATTTAGGAGAAGGTTCTCTTCCTCGTCAGTGAGTGTCCGTATTTTTGCATAGGCAAGAGCAGAGTCTGAGGTGCCCGATTCACGCACCTTAGTCTCTGTGTTTTTGTTGTCACCATTTGTGTTGTTTGTTTTTGGTATTTTTTGGTTTTTGGCAGTTTTCATGTTTGGTCCCACGAGTTATGGGGGAAATAAAGTCCATCTGCAACACCCCCTGTAGCAGATAAGGCTTTTACTCTTTGATTTTGCCTGTTTCAAAGAGGTTCCGTTAAAATACAGCCGGTATACCCCCTGGCTGCACACCGTCCGACAGGCACGGGTCACATGACACCCTGGATTAGGGGGAAGGGGAGTTGGATTGAATTTGGAGAGATTTGTGAATATTGGATACGAAGGGGAAGGAAGGATTTGAGAGGGATTGGGAGAGAACGCCCTCTGGTTTTCGGACTCATCTAGTGACACAGCGTCCCAAGAATTTTTGACCCTAATTAAGCCTCTACAACTCATCAAGTTCGGCGTTCAGGTAGAGGTTGTGTGTGCTTAAAAGGAAATTTATTTTTAAAAAATGAAAAATTGATAACTTCTTAAAATAAAATTAAAAAAACAGTCATCGACTAGCTCTCGTGCTTAACGCATCGTTTCAACCGGCGGCTTTCTATAGTGTGCATATACAAGGAACTTTGTTCTCCAAACCCCTTTCCCCATAAATAAAAAAAACTATATCTTATCCACTCACTCCTCCGGAAAGTGTATATCTCCTATCCTCGCGAGTGTTTGTTGCTCCACTAACCATGGCCCCAGGGCCGAATACAAGTACGGGTAATAAGTACAGTACGCTTTCCCCTGAAATCGTACTCTCCGAACCCCACCCTAAACGAATCAAACCATCATACCATACCTTCGACCCCTATCCGGAACTCCCTAAAAACAATAACCATAAAAACCCACGATTTATTGTCATAGCTCCTGAAAAAGAAGACAAACCTCTTTCGTCTATAAGCATTTTTGCTCTCAGGAAAGCAATTGACGCAATAAGCACTGAATACGAGCAGATCTAAGAGCTCAGAGATGGAAAAATCCTTGTCCTCACAAAAAATCAAAAGGTAGCAGACAAATTCATTGCCACGAAAAATCTGTCAAACCTATGTCCAGTAAAGATCACTCTGCATAATCAACTTAATTACGAAAGGCATTGTTTATACCCCATGTCTTATTAGTCCTTGAAGCAGAAATTGTTTCGGAAATGAAAACGCAAAAAGTAACTGAAGTGTACAAGTTTACAAAACAGGCAGAAGGGAAAAAACAACCAACAGGACTAATGCTTTTCACTTTCGACACTTTCCAACCTCCAAACACTGTCGAAATAGGCTGGTACAATGCCAAAGTTACCGAATACATCCCAAATCCCATGCGATGCCAGAATTGCCAGTTACTGGGACATACAAAAAATAAATGCAACAATACCACCATGTGCCATATATGCAATTACCCACCACACACAGACTCTGACTGCTCGCGAACCATGTGCGCTAATTGCTCAGATTCACACCCATCGTCATCTAAAGAATATGCAAAGTACTTTCAGATGAAGGAGATTCTGAAAATCAAAACCCAACAAAAATGCAGCATAACGGAAACTAAACGCATCTACAAAGAACAATTCCCATCCCAAATCAACACAAATCAAAAATCATACTCTAACGCAATCAAACGAGCCAACCCCAAAGCCTCTTCCCCCTCCCTACCAACCAACCCGGACACCACCGAACACCCTTCAAATTGCAAAACAATACAAAAACCTTAAACATCCAATACCAAACTAGCGGAAATCATTACTACCGCTACAAATAAAACACACTCCACTCAAAATGAAACAGTTAAACAAATCGAAACTATCTCCTCCGATAACCTTCCTTTATCTTCATCACCCCTTCAATCTCTTCCCCTCTCAACACAAGCAGCTGCTGCTAAATTAAAAAATATGAAAAAAACTAACACAACCACACTTACTTCAAACGATCAAAACTACAAAAAAATATCATCGCAAAACTCTCCCATCAATACCTCAAACCTGACAGAAACAAATGATTCTGACAAACACAACTCACTATCTCCCTCTAACTCACTTATCTCTCCAAACTTACATCAAACAAACTCACCTTCCCCCTTTCTAAAACTACTCAATCTCACATTAAGGTTCACAAGGGCTCTTTTCACTGCGTCATTTTTCACATTGTTGAAGGCTCCTTTCTAGGAAAGCGCAAGGGTATACTCCTTTTATTTCAGTGTGTTTTCCACAGTGCTTACAACGCTGTGAAGTGCTGTTTCCACACTTTTACCTTTGGTATAATCATGCTGAGCTGGAGATATAACTTCCGAACTCATTGTGTTGCGAATATAGATGTCTATCAGTCTTTCAAAAGTGTTTAAGATGAATGATGTTAGACTAATTGGTCTGAAGTCTTAAGCGTTATTATGGCTGGGCTTACCAACTTTCGGTATAAAGACCACTTTCACTTCACGCCATGCTTTAGGTACATATCACCATTTGAGGCTATTTAAGAATATGTTTTTAAGGTGTGGTATTATTGTTTGTTGACTTTTTTGTAACATCATAGGAAAGATGCCATCTTTACCCGGGGATTTAAATGGAGAGAAGGAACTAATAGCCCATTTTATTCTTTCTTCCGCTATAATATCCGGTGGTGCTACTCGTTCATGATACTCATTTTCTGGATTGTTACTCTCATCGTAGCTACATCCAGGGAAATGAGTTTTGACTAGGAGCTCCAGTATCTCAGTGCAAGACTCTGGTCAGTGTTCATTGGGATCCTTGAGAGATCCTAGAGCAATAGGTTCTTTGGCAAGGATCTTTCTGAGTCTAGCTGATTCAGCGGTATTTTCTAATCCGTTGCAGAAAGTTTTCCACGAAGTTCGCTTGGCACGCTGTGCTACCTTTTAATTTTTTGTGAGGACAAGGATTTTTCCATCTCTGAGCTCTGAGATCTGCTCGTATTCAGAGCTTATTGCGTCAATTGCTTTCCTGAGAGCAAAAATGCTTATAGACGAAAGAGGTTTGTCTTCTTTTTCAGGAGCTATGACAATAAATCGTGGGTTTTTATGGTTATTGTTTTTAGGGAGTTCCGGATAGGGGTCGAAGGTATGGTATGATGGTTTGATTCGTTTAGGGTGGGGTTCGGAGAGTACGACTTCAGGGGAAAGCGTACTGTACTTATTACCCGTACTTGTATTCGGCCCTGGGGCCATGGTTAGTGGAGCAACAAACACTCGCGAGGATAGGAGATATACACTCTCCGGAGGAGTGAGTGGATAAGATATAGTTTTTTTTTATTTATGGGGAAAGGGGTTTGGAGAATAAAGTTCCTTGTATATGCACACTATAGAAAGCCGCCGGTTGAAACGATGCGTTAAGCACGAGAGCTAGTCGATGACTGTTTTTTTTTTAATTTTATTTTAAGAAGTTATCAATTCTTCATTTTTTAAAAATAAATTTCCTTGTAAGCACACACAACCTCTACCTGAACGCCGAACTTGATGAGTTGTAGAGTCTTAATTAGGGTCAAAAATTCTTGGGACGCTGTGTCACTAGATGAGTCCGAAAACCAGAGGGCGTTCTCTCCCAATCCCCCTCAAATCCTTCCTTCCCCTTCGTATCCAATATCCACAAATCTCTCCTAATTCAATCCAACTCCCCTTCCCAATAATCCAGGGTGTCATGTGACCCGTGCCTGTCGGACGGTGTGCAGCCAGGGGGTATATTTTAACGGAACCTCTTTGAAACAGGCAAAATCAAAGAGTAAAAGCCTTATCTGCTACAGGGGGTGTTGCAGATGGACTTTATTTCCCCCATAACTGGTGGGACCAAACATGAAAACTGCCAAAAACCAAAAAATACCAAAAACAAACAACACAAATGGTGACAACAAAAACACAGAGACTAAGGTGCATGAATCGGGCACCTCAGACTCTGCTCTTGCCTATGCAAAAATACGGACACTCACTGACGAGGAAGAGAACCTTCTCCTAAATCCCTTCGCCAATCTTGGAGTTGATGATGGAGTTAGCGTTCGTCTCGCTGACGATGACATGGAGAGTATTCTAAGTGTCAGCGACAGCGGCTCCATCGCCAGCTCCAATCTCTCCAGATTGTCAACCTCATCCAGACGCAGCAGGATTAAGAACTGTAGGACGAAAATCAAACGACTTGGCACAAAAAAGTGGGACGAACTGAACGAAACGGACTGGAAAAGACTACATAGCGCGCATGCATAACTTAAGGAACAGCAGCTAATGGAGAACCAGCCTACTGCTAGTACATCGGCAGCGGCTGCCTCTGGGGATGGAATGTGCGCTCGTAGTTCGATGGGACCACCCGCTCCGCGGATTGGCAAAGACAATCCAAAGCAAGGGCTGGTGTCATCAAAACCTTTTCAAAAAGGCACAAATACAACGGACTCTACGGAAAAAATCCTTGAACAGTCTAAATCAACCTCCAGGTGTTGCACCGAGCCTCTTGCTCTAACGGACCTGGAGGAGAGGAAGACCGACAAGGTGATGGGGAAAGGAGCAGCTTACTTACTTACTTAGGTGGCGCTACAGTTCGGGACGAACCTGGGCCTCAACCAACATGCCTCTCCAGCCATCTCGGTCTTTGGCTAGCTGCCTCCAGTTTTGCACTCCAAGTTGGTTCAGGTCGTCCTCCACTTGAGCGCGCCACCTAAGGCGAGGTCTTCCTTGACTGCGTCTACCCTCTGGGATGGAATCGAAGATCCTGCGAGCCGGAGCATTGTTGTCCATTCGCTCTAAATGACCTAGCCATCTTAAACGTGATATGCGTATTTTTTTGACCAGGTCAATGTCGCTATACAGCTCGTATAGTTCTTGGTTAAACCTTCTCCTCCAAAGCCCGTTAACGCAGATAGGGCCAAAAATCTTCCGAAGAATCTTACGCTCGAAACGACTAAGGATATCTTCATCCGCTTTAGATAGAGTCCATGCCTCGGCGCCATAGAGCAGGACTGGGATGATTAGGGTCTTATACAGAGTCTCCTTTGTCTTTCGAGAGAGGGCTTTGCTACTCAATTGCCTTCCTAGCCCATAGAAACAGCGATTGGCAAGAGTAATTCTTCGCTTTATTTCTGACGAGATGTTGTTGTCAGATGTTGTAGCGGATACGAGGTACACAAAGGCCCTAACTACCTCAAAGTTGTACCTGTCTATTGTGATGTTTTGTCCAATTCGCCGGTGTTGTGTGTCCCTTTTTGTGGACAGCAGGTTCTTCGTTTTGGCCTCATTGACTGCTAGTCCCATCTTAGCCGCTTCAGCTTCAATGCTAGCAAACGTTCCAGTGACAGCTCGCCGAGTTCTGCCAATGATGTCTATGTCGTCAGCGTATGCTAGCAATTGCACAGACTTGAAAAAAATTGTCCCACTACAACTGACTTGCGAGTTTCTTATAATTTTTTCAAGTATTAAGTTGAAGAAATCGCACGATAGCGCATCACCTTGTCGGAATCCTTTTTGACGTCAAAAGCTTCTGTGAGGTCAGAACCAACCTTGACGGAGCAGCGAGAGTTCTCCATCGTCATCCTGCACAGTCGGACGAGTTTTGTGGGAATGCCAAAACCTGACATGGCTCTGTATAGCTCGTCTCTATAAATGCTATCGTACGCGGCCTTAAAATCGATAAAGAGGTGGTGGGTATCGATTTGGAATTCTTGGGTGGTTTCCAGGATCTGCCGTAGCGTGAACATTTGATCGATTGTGGACTTTCCTGGTCTGAAACCACACTGATAGGGGCCAATCAGGTTGCTGACGAAAGGTTTCAGGCGTTCACATAGGACGGCAGAGAGGATCTTGTAGGCGATATTCAGGAGACTTATTCCTCTATAGTTGGCGCAGTTTAGGGGGTCTCCTTTCTTGTGGATCGGGCAAACGATGCTGAGGTTTCATTCATCAGGCATACTTTCTTCTGACCAAACTTTAGAGATGAGTTGGTGTATGCACTCCACCAGGTCATCTCCGGCCGCTTTAAAAAGTTCGGCGGTTAGTCCGTCGGGTCCAGCAGCTTTGTTGTTTTTGAGTTTAGATATTGCTATCCTTACTTCATTTTGGTCAGGTGGACGGAAGTTTTGTCTGTCATCATCCATGTTGAATGGTTCATTCTGCCTGACAGTGGGATTTTGGCCTTCATCGCCGTTTAACAGTCTGCAGAAATGGTCCTTCCATGTACTCAGCACCGAATGTGACTACTACGAGGTTTCCATTCCTATCTCTACAGGCTTCTGTGCGGGATTTTTTTCCTTGGCATGTTCTTTTTACCTGTTGGTAAAACTTCCGCACGTTGTTCCTGGAGTAGCATCTCTTAATATCTTCGATCGCGCGCTTCTCATGCTCTCTCTTTTTCTTTTGGAGAAGCCGGTGTTCTTCCCGTCTTTTCTGCTCGTAAAGCTCGCGAGCAGCTCTCGTCTTTCTTTGCAGCGTCGCTTTATATGCCTCTTGTTTGGCTGCATGGGCCTGCCTGCATTCGTCATCAAACCAGAGGTTTCGTGGTGGTGGTCGTCTGAAACCTAGCACATCAGTTGCGGCATCTCTGATGGCTTGTTGGCAGTGTTGCCACTGATCTTCGGCACTTGATGCTGGCGGTATTGGATTTCTTGAGAGGTTACGGGATATTCGATCGGCATAGGTTCTGGCGGTTTCTTGCGATTGCAGCTTTCCGACGTCATACTTCCTCACAGTATTACTCCGTTGTTGTGGAGTTCGGGTTATTCGCATTCTTACCTTTGCTGCAACAAGGTAGTGATCCGAGTCGATGTTAGCTGCTCGGAAGGTGCGAACATCCAAGATACTGGAGGCGTGTCTTGCATCGATCGCAACGTGATCAATCTGATTGAAGGTTCTTTGATCTGGGTGTCGCCAAGTCCCTTTGTGTATATCGAGATGAGGAAACCGTGTGCTTGCAATGGTGACGTAATGTGCCGCTGCGAAGTCAATTAGCCTAAGTCCGTTTTCAGACGTTGTGTCGTGTAGGCTATGTTTTCCGACAGTCCTACCAAAAATTTCGTCTTTACCTATTTTGGCATTAAAATCGCCTAGTACGATCTTAACGTCGTATTTAGGGCATTGCTCATAGGTTTTGTCAAGGAGCTCATAGAAGTCATCCTTGGTGGCGTCATCTTTGTCCTCTGTGGGGGCATGAGCGCATATTAGGCTAATGTTGGCGAATTTAGCCTTGATACGGATTGTCACAAGTCGCTCACTTACGTGTCGAAAGCCCAAGACTTCTTGCCTAAGTCTACCGCTTATGACGAATCCGCACCCAAATAAACGCTGTGGTCTTCTTGCGCAATCACCGTAGTAGACGTCACAGTTTTTCATCCTCCTTTTGCCCGGCCCATTCCATCGCACTTCCTGGATGGCAGTAATTCCTGCTCTGTAGCAGTCTAGGGCCTCCGCTAGTTGTTTGGATGCACGTGGTCTGTTAAGAGTTCTAACATTCCACGTGCAGATCCGAAGGTCGTTGTCCTTGATTCGTTTTTCCGGGTCGTCAACAGTAAATCCGTCCTTTTCCGAGGCTATTGGTCGCTTCGCAACTTTTTCTTTTTTCCGTGGCAGGGTTGTTAACCCCACGCACAACCCCCAACCTGGAGGGCCAGGTCCTTTGTTGGATTCCTTGGACAAAAGGAACCGGAGAATCCGGAGTCAGTAACCCACTTCGGGGATATGAGCGCTGCCGTTGGCCCATTAAGGGTTCATCCGCCACCATCTCTATTTCAATGCCCTGTCTTGCATTGAATTGTCCTAATGACCTTATCTCCAAATACGTCGAAGTAGCTCATTAGGGCGTCTGCTTCGTTGACTGTTGACGCCACCGTTGGTCCAATTGGTTGGGCTCATCCGCCGTACGTCCTCTTTCTGAGGGGCTCGTGCAAGACTTCTGCGAATCGATCAGAACAGTCATTAAAGCAGAGCATTATAGTGTTGCTATTTTTTCTGTGTTCAACACTCGCGCTTATAAGTTTAGCAGGAATGTCCGGATGGACAGACCAGTACCCGGTGGTTACCGCGGGGAGGTAAAATAAGCACAATAGATGTGTACGATATAGTTGCAGCGACTGTGCATCACCAGTTTGATGCCTTTCAGTGCCTACCCTATTCATACAGCACCCAACCACCGGGGAAAGGAGGAGCGCACCCCGAAAACATCCGGAGCCTCACCTCCTCTTCTCTATCAGGTACTTTAGTACAGAATACAGTGATGAAGAAGACAGACAAACCATTGGACCATCTCACTCACCAACCAAGCAATGCTTGAAGCATTTAGCTTTCAGGTCTGGAAAGAGGGAAGATGCTTCAGGGGGAGGACGAAGAGAAGGAGATGCCTCCGGAGAACATCCAGAGCCTCAGCTCCACATGCAATCTGGATTCATCTACTTCTCTCAGGCCTATTGAAGACTTGTCGACAATTGAAAGCAACCACACCGTACTGGAGGTCCAACATAACGACATGCGGCACCAAAAACAAAAAACCGCACAAAGTAAAGAAAAAAGACCTCTTAATGAAAAACAAATCCTGCGGAGACAACAACGAAACGCAGTCAGAACTGTACGGCGACTCAGTGCTAAAGACTCGAATTCCCTCACGGAAAAAGAAAACAAGCGATGGACAAAGCTAAGCAAACGCTACTGACGATACCAGAAACAACTACAAAACCACAACGGACAAGAACAAAGACAAAGCCGAAATCAGACGACGCTAAATTGTCTGAGATGGGAAAGGAAAGCCGACCGCTCTCGATCCCAATATCCGCTAGACTGATAAGACACGACTTGACTGACATCGGACCTATTGCGAGCACGTCCAAAAGAGCAAAGCACAACATCACTAGCTCGACAATTTCGCCCCGCAATAATAAAAAAGCCAGACTCTCACAGTTGACCATTGTAGGACAACAAGTAGCCGTGGTTGATTACGGCAATCCTACACGGAGACTCACAGAAAGTCAATGGCAATTAATAGAACTGCGAATCCTTGACGCAGCCAATGAGGCTATCTTAAAGAACGGACCCCTCCCACTTTTTGGTACCCTCAAAACTGTTCAGGGTTTCAAAGTGATGACATGCGAAGATGGACGCACTCTCACATGGCTTCAAGATTTTATCGCTAAGACCTCAGCTCCCTGGCCGAATGCCGACCTTCGCCTAATTGACAGAAAAGAGCTCGTGCAACTCACCTCCAATCCCCAAAAGATCGTATCGAAAGATACCTCAGATCTCTCAACACTGAACAACTCAGTCAAAACTGGGAAGTTGTTCAAATGGGAAATCATGAACCAGAAGGTACAGAAGTGGTAGTGCTGGTCAGTCACAAGTCAATACCACTTCTGAAAAAGATCGGCTTCAAAGTCCGAATCGGTACAAACCGATGCAAACTAAGACTTCTTAGCCAGACAAGTAAGGAAAAGGCAGCTAATACTAAAAAACTGTTGAACTTAATACAAATAAATCTCCATCATAGTAAAGCTGCCAGCGCCAACTTAATCTACCGGACAAGTGGACCTAGCCCTTATACAATAACTCTGGATAGCAGGTGGCAAAATTAAGGGCTTAAATTCAAAGGAACTTACGCTGTATATGACCACACATGTTGGTACTGCTATGAAATAATCAAACGCGAATTTAGATTGGATTTTAGGAGAAAAAAACAAACGAAAGCACAAGAACAATGTGCTATGATAATAATCAAACGCGAATTTAGGTTGGATTTTAGGAGAAAAAAAAAACAAACGAAAGCACAAGAACAATGTGCCGCGGTATTTGAGAATAATAAATTACAAATAAATGGCAAACGTCAAACGTCGATATGTTTGATAAAAAAAAATATTCATAGGCCGACAGCAAGTACAGTGCTGCCTCTGGTAGCTCAGCTTGGGAGTGGATTCGCTAAAAAGGGTTTTATTAATCGCGCTCGATTAATAAAACGAGAAAAAGATTGAATTAATATCAAATTATATTAAATACCTGAATGTATATAAAAGTACAGGAGCGTACTGATATATGAATGGGCGCCAGGAAACTTTAATGGTAGTTTGCCTTACCAATAGGGATCTGAAAAAGGTCTTCAAAATATTGAAGGTAAACACAAAAGTTATATTCCAAAGTGGAAATTAAATTATTTTATTTGTTAGAAAATGTATTGGTTTGTCTGGGAAACCTTGGCTTAAGGCCTGGACTAAAACCCAGAATCTTTTCGACAACAAAACAAGGAACAATTGTTTTTCAATATTGGCAGAAGGCCAATTATCGAAATAAAAAAAAAGAAATTAAGGTAAATGCCAAATACTAACAATAGTTTGTGACAAAACGACACAAAGAAAAATCACAATGGTAAACGATAAGCTAAAGATTCTGAAGGTCAAACGGTACCAAAAGGACAAAAAGGGTCACGAGTCCCACAATCTTGGAAGAAAAACGATTGGGCAGCGAAGGCCTAAACGAATATAGTTTAGCCCCACACAGGGTCACAAAACAAAACGAATTTAACTTAACTAACTACAACACAACCAGCCAAAAATTTCTGGCAACTACCAGACACAAAAATACTTAGCTTTGCGAATATCAAATATCTCGTCCCTCTTGTTCCTCCAACAAGAATATTCCTCTCCTAAGGTTGTAAACTCTAGTTTCAGATATACCAACTCTGAATTTTCTCCAAAGCTATCTTCCAATCAATTATAAGAATTTTGGAAATTCCTCTTTTTCAAATAATTTTTCACTTTACTTTTTTTTTTCTACTCCCAAATCTTTTCCAGGCTTATATCAAAGACCCCAAAAATGGAGGGTTTAGCTCGTCCACTTTTACCACGACCATATGGTCATCCTCTTCTGATCTTTGCGTGGTGGTGTTCTTGTCTCGGTCATACAGCCGCATCCTGCCCTCATAGACTAAGAAGTGCGACCGAGAGCAGTGAAACAACCATTGCACGCGATCACATGCGTTGAGGATGCGATCCCCATTGGCTCAGTGGACGTGTTCAGCCTTCTACCGTCAATTCCATATTATAAAAAAGCAAGTGAAAAACTATGAAACTACGCGCAAAGTCCCCAGCCCAAACCGGCCCAAACTAAGTACTTTGAGAAAAATATTCTTGTTGGACAAAACTATCACCATTTCCAACTAAAATGGTGGGATTTCCAGAGAAATTAATTATTTGAAATCCGTAGACCTTCGCGCAGATAAATTAAAAAGGGAAACGCGTCGCATTGTGATCTTACTTTAATGTCAGACACTTTATGGTGGGCACTCGGCCATACTAAATTTACGTTGGTGTGATTATAATTCACACATTGTTGGACATGGGTCATATTCATTATGCCTTTTCCTCTTTTTCGAACTTCTGTCGAACAATCGCTCGAATAGTGGACCTTCCGTCTCACAATGAATGGTGTGGACCCCCTGTCTCACGTTTATCGATGGAACCTAGATTGGTTGCTTTTCCAAAATACTAAAACAGCAGTCCTCTGGCTGATGGTCCAGGTTTCTACTGTTCTCTTGAAGCATTTTGGAGCCACAACAGAAAGGAATTGGAAATAAAATGTTAATAAAGGAAAATGGGTTGGTGAAACTTGTGGTGGTAAAATTTACCGCAACAAATCCCACCCTCACCTCCTAGGAAATGTGCTTACAGTTCGTAAGAACTGTAATACCTTTCCAAAGATGTGCCAGGAAATCAAAAATAGGTTTTTTCCATCAGAAAAAAAACAAACTATATATAAGTCAAAAGAAATTTGAAAACAAAGTAAGTTTCAAAATAATAAAAATCAATCAAATATAAAATCAGGAAAATAAAAGTGTGAACTATAAGACAAACAAAAATCAAGCTACGTTAATTTTACTAATTACTTTCGGATGCGTCGGTGTACGGTTTTAAATCTTTTACGTTCCAAGTTCCACGTTCTTTACAGTTACTATCTTCAAGAACGTATGTCCAAGGTAACACACGTTTTTTAATTTTAAACGGACCGACAAACTTCGGTGCTAATTTCGCGGCATAATAATTCGGGGCATCCGACAACGAAAATTTTTTTCGCCAAACAAGTTCGCCGGGGTGATATTGGACATCACGCATCATCGAAGGTTATAGGCTTGAGCAGATCTTTTCGATGCTGCTTGTAATTTTTTTAAAATATCCACTTTAAGCTCTTTGAAACGATTTTCGATCTCGACCTGATCTTGAACCGTTTCGGAGCTTTCTTCTACTAATGATGCTTCTTGACCAGAAGTCACCATATCCCTCCCAAAATTTGCATAATAAGGAGAAACTCCTAACACTTCGTGTTGTGACGTGCGAATCGCACACGCCACCTTCTGAAGCTGTGAATCCCACAAACGGTGGTTTTCTCTCGGCAGGATTCGCCTGCGGATGGTAGTGGGCTGTGAATTTTAATTGTGACGCGTACGCCTGGCAAAGCGTTTTCAGTTCTTTGGATCGGAACTGGGGACCGTTGTCACACACGATCACCTTTGGGATGCCAAAAAGGAGGAAGACATTGTCTTCTAATTCCCTACAAATTGTTTTTGCCGTAGCCGACCTCAAAGAAAAGAGTAGTGGAAACTTCGTAAAGTAATCCACTACCGTCAAAATATAAGTGAAACCCCTACTCGACTTAGGAAGTGGACCAACCAAATCTACGCAAATCATCTATATGGTGATTTGTTTCCTACCCTCTCCGTCATTAAACCAGCTGGCTTATCATTCACCGGCTTAACCTGTTGGCAAACTTTACAATTCCTAACATACCTGGTTATATCGGCCCTCATTTTAGGCCAGTAAAATTTTGCCATAACTCTGGCGAAAGTTTGCTTAACACCCATGTGTCCTGCTAGAGGACTGTCATGGTTTTCCTGCAAAATACCTAATCTTTCGTTTTTACCTATCACTCTTCCACTCCTGATAAGTTTCATGTACTACGACATGATTTGGTTTAATAAATTTGAACAACCTTCCTTGTTCAACCCTCCGAGCTGGATATCTAAGCGGATTAGTTTTGACATTTGAAATCATTTTGGCCACCCAAGGGTCTGAATCCTCTTCCGAGATACCACCCAACTGTGGCACTCCTCGAGAAAGCATGTCCGGAACTACTTTGCCCTTGCGGTGAATGATCTCAAAGTCAAACTGTTGTAACCGAATGGCCCAACGAGCTAACCTCCCCTGTGGGTCTTTCAAATTACTTAACCATACTAAGGAATAATGATCCGTCCCAACCGTAAACCGAACGCCTTCGATATACGGCCGTAACTTCTCAATAGCCCAAAGCACAGCCAAGCATTCTTTTTCGGTGGTACTGTAATTTCTTTCATTTCTATTTAAATACCTACTAAGGTAACAGACAACCTTTTCTCCCTCATCAAAGTTCTGTGAAAGAACTGCACCGATTCCGTAATCTGACGCGTCTGTTTGAACGACGAATGGTCGTTTGAAATCTGGACAAGTGAGTATAGGTGCTGTCACCAAACACTCCTTTGCCTTCCTAAAACTATTTTCACAATCCTGACTCCAAATGAACTTTTTATTCTTTTTTAGCAAATCTGACAAAGGCCTAAGTAATTCTGCGAAATTTGGTACAAAACGACGGTACCATGAAACTGTCCCTATAAAGCTCCTAACTTCTTTAATATTTTCGGTGCTGGAATCCTTATCATGCTTTCCACTTTTTCTGGATCTACATGCAACCCATTTCGATCCACTATATAACCTAAAAATTTTAAAGAGGGCATGCAGAAGTTGCATTTTTCCCTACTAACTTTTAATCCTGCTTCACACAACCTTTTCATCACCTCATTAAGAATTTCAAGATGTTTCTCAAAAGATTCCGAAATGATGATGATGTCGTCTAAATAGACGAACACGAAGGCTCTAGGTCGGCACCCAAAACTGTGTCGATAAACCTCTGCCAAGTCGCAGGTGAGTTATGCAGTCCAAAAGGCATTCTCCTAAATTGAAAAATACCCCTACCAGGTACCGTAAAAGCAGTATAGGGCTTCGATTCTTCCTCCATTGGTATCTGCCAGTACGCTGACTTGATATCCAATGAAGACAGGAACCTAGCACCTCGAAGTCTATCCAAAATGGAATTTATAAATGGAAGTGGATAAGCATCCCTATCAGTATTATTATTTAGCTTCCTATAGTCCACGCAGAATCTATAGGAGCCATCTTTCTTTTTAACTAAAAGTATTGGAGACGACCAGGCACTTGTCGATCTCTCAATAACCCCTGCTTCTAACATCTCATTCAATTCCCTATCAATATGCTCCTGCATCGCCGGGGAAACCGGATAGTATCGTTGTTTTATCGGTTCCGCCGACGTCCTAATCTTATGTTGCACTAAGGTTGTGCAACCTAAGCCTTCAGGCATTTTATTAAAAGATTCTCCTATAAAAGTTTCTAATGTTTGCATTTCCCTAGCACTCAACTCAGATCGTTCTGTAATAGAACAAATCGCAACAGGACTGTCCTGTTCCGAAAAAGTCCACATACGTGATCTTAAATCCGGGAATATACCCGAAAGCGCCCAAAAATCTGCGCCCAGAATCACTATATGCAGCAGAGAGGGGATGACCAAACAGTCAACTAAAACTGCCCTATCTTCAACAATAATTGGAAGAGAGATCACTCCTAAAACTTCGACTCTTTTTGCATCTGCCAAACAAACGCAGTGAACAGAGTCCTTTTTTAAAGAAAGCCCTACATTTTCTATAATTATTCAGGCATCCCTACCTATTATGGTCCTAGAAGCTCCTGAATCTAATAAATATAAAAATCTAGAACCATAAATACTAATACTCAAAAATGGTCTCCTATCACTACCGTTTGCCTCCAGAGTAAAACCTAAATGATTTTTTTTTGCCGACTGGTTACCAGCAGGTAACCTTATCAACGTCTTCGGACTTCCCGCCCTGCTGGCGCAGGAGTCCGTTGCCCATTTCCCGAACACTTGCGACAATTTTGTCGAGAAACCCCTACCGCCTAGGAGCAGAACACCTATTTGCAAAATGGCCTGATCCATTGCAATTAAAACACCTAATAGAAGTAGAAGAACGGGGTTGGTTTGAAGTTTGGGTCTGATAAGCAGTTGGGTTGTTGTCCGAAACAACCGAAACTGAAGAATTTTCAAAACCTACGTATGCTAGATCCGCCTCTAGCAAAGTCCTATTATTCCTAACATTTGGTGGTGGAACATATGCTTCTACATTTGCCCTAACCGCTTCTAAATTCCTACCTAATGCGACCAAATCCGAAACGCAACTTGGTTTAGCCAAACCAAGTTGAGTTTGGTAGAAAGGTGTCAAGTTCCTTTGAATCATTGACAACTTCCTACTTTCTGAGGAATGCGAATCGCCCTAAACCAAATCAACGCTTTTCCA
This sequence comes from Platycheirus rosarum, assembly GCA_963971375.1. Lineage (NCBI taxonomy): Eukaryota > Metazoa > Arthropoda > Insecta > Diptera > Syrphidae > Platycheirus > Platycheirus rosarum. The sequence continues at coordinate 165,475,230 of OZ020507.1, read as the reverse complement.
ACAAAAAGTTCCACTTCTGCCTTAAAAAGTTGATTTTTCGAAACGCCCCGTGCCTGTCTCAACTCCTCAACCCTTTCTAAAAATGAATTCACGGAGGCACCACAGCGCTCCCCAGTGAACTTCACCTCCCACTTCGCTAAATTATGAAATTTTTTCCGAATTCACTACGATTTGATCTACTAAAGGAATAATATGACCCCTTTCGCCCCTATTCCTATTGTCTGTCTCTCCTATACCTGTCAATGAACCACCGGAAGTTTGCATTGCCCTAGTCGAATGAGGTTCAGCCGTCCGCTGATTTTCAACTTCTGTATTATTATTTTTGGTTTTCTGATTGTCTGAGTCTTCTTGCCCTACTTCCTCCTCATCCTCTTCGTCTTCTTCTCCATCCCCATCTAAGTCGGCCAACGCTAATATTAATTTATTTTTTAAAGCTAATCTTCACTTATCCTGCGAATCATTTTCCGGAACCGACCTATCCATCCGACGTAACCCCCACTCAATCTTCGTGAGTATTTTAAGATACTCCTTCGAAGTTTCCGACTTCGGAGGATTTTCTAAAAGTTTCGCGATTTCCAATAATTTTTTTTCAACGGCTACCTGATCTACTTCGAACGAGAACGGGTAAGCTGGAGCTGCAAAAGATGCCCTACGCTCTAATTTTAATGCGGCTCTAAGCGTTTTTTGCATCTCCTCTACCGTCCCTACCGTTAAACTCCTACACTCTATCTCATACGTAACCTCGTCTTGAGTCAGTCTATTAATCTGACTAACATCCATTTTAAAAAAAGAAGCTGTGCTTCGTTTAGAAGGAAAACAAAAAAAATTAATTAAAAATCTAAACTCGACAAAAAAAACTTTCTAAATTAAGCGAAGGAGGAAAAAAACACGTTAAAGTTCTTCTTAAATATAAAAGAAATGTTGAGAAAAAAATAATTACCCTTGCGGTGTGGAAGGATAAAAATAAAAAAATATTAAGAAAAAAAAATTCACTCAAAATGAGGTTAAAAAACGCCTTACACTGGTTTTACCAAAATAAAATATATAAACTATTCAAGATTATCCCCCTCAATTCAATTTGAAAAAAAATTAAAATAAATTTAAATTAACAGAAACAAAAATATTTATGACTCAAAAGTAGTCAAAATGTCCGAAAAAAGTATCAGACTTTATTAAAAGGGCAACCCCGACAAAAAAACAACACTTTAAATCAAAATTCAAAATAAAAGAAATGAGAAAAAAAATAACCACTTGTGAGAGTGCGACGACACTATAATACTCTCAACAAAATGGTTGCAAACACAAAATCTAATTTCTTTCCAAATTAATTAATCTCACCAAAAAGAATAAAAACAAGTTTAACAGAAACAACAAAATAGGAATTCAAATCGACTCAAAAATTTTTGTTTTAGGTACTTATTTTCCGCAGGCTTCCTTCGTTCCTTCTTTTACTTTGTAGATTAAAATAATTCCCACTTTCAAGATAAGGTAGGCACAATATGTAGGCAAGAATATTTATCTGTAGTAACCACTGGATTGCACTTGTACCTAATTAAGAAAACAAAAACAACACCAAGTAAAAATATTCGAAAGAAAAAAAATATATAGGTATATAAAAAAAACACTTCCCTAAACAGATCTGTTTGCACAAAAATACAGGACAGATACAATTCACAAAAGGTGCTTTGGTACACCTCAAACAAAATCTCTAGGAAAGCCCCACGTTGGGCGACAATTGCTATGAAATAATCAAACGCGAATTTAGGTTGGATTTTAGGAGAAAAAAACAAACGAAAGCACAAGAACAATGTGCTATGATAATAATCAAACGCGAATTTAGGTTGGATTTTAGGAGAAAAAAAAAACAAACGAAAGCACAAGAACAATGTGCCGCGGTATTTGAGAATAATAAATTACAAATAAATGGCAAACGTCAAACGTCGATATGTTTGATAAAAAAAAATATTCATAGGCCGACAGCAAGTACAGTGCTGCCTCTGGTAGCTCAGCTTGGGAGTGGATTCGCTAAAAAGGGTTTTATTAATCGCGCTCGATTAATAAAACGAGAAAAAGATTGAATTAATATCAAATTATATTAAATACCTGAATGTATATAAAAGTACAGGAGCGTACTGATATATGAATGGGCGCCAGGAAACTTTAATGGTAGTTTGCCTTACCAATAGGGATCTGAAAAAGGTCTTCAAAATATTGAAGGTAAACACAAAAGTTATATTCCAAAGTGGAAATTGAATTATTTTATTTGTTAGAAAATGTATTGGTTTGTCTGGGTAACCTTGGCTTAAGGCCTGGACTAAAACCCAGAATCTTTTCGACAACAAAACAAGGAACAATTGTTTTTCAATATTGGCAGAAGGCCAATTATCGAAATAAAAAAAAAGAAATTAAGGTAAATGCCAAATACTAACAATAGTTTGTGACAAAACGACACAAAGAAAAATCACAATGGTAAACGATAAGCTAAAGATTCTGAAGGTCAAACGGTACCAAAAGGACAAAAAGGGTCACGAGTCCCACAATCTTGGAAGAAAAACGATTGGGCAGCGAAGGCCTAAACGAATATAGTTTAGCCCCACACAGGGTCACAAAACAAAACGAATTTAACTTAACTAACTACAACACAACCAGCCAAAAATTTCTGGCAACTACCAGACACAAAAATACTTAGCTTTGCGAATATCAAATATCTCGTCCCTCTTGTTCCTCCAACAAGAATATTCCTCTCCTAAGGTTGTAAACTCTAGTTTCAGATATACCAACTCTGAATTTTCTCCAAAGCTATCTTCCAATCAATTATAAGAATTTTGGAAATTCCTCTTTTTCAAATAATTTTTCACTTTACTTTTTTTTTTCTACTCCCAAATCTTTTCCAGGCTTATATCAAAGACCCCAAAAATGGAGGGTTTAGCTCGTCCACTTTTACCACGACCATATGGTCATCCTCTTCTGATCTTTGCGTGGTGGTGTTCTTGTCTCGGTCATACAGCCGCATCCTGCCCTCATAGACTAAGAAGTGCGACCGAGAGCAGTGAAACAACCATTGCACGCGATCACATGCGTTGAGGATGCGATCCCCATTGGCTCAGTGGACGTGTTCAGCCTTCTACCGTCAATTCCATATTATAAAAAAGCAAGTGAAAAACTATGAAACTACGCGCAAAGTCCCCAGCCCAAACCGGCCCAAACTAAGTACTTTGAGAAAAATATTCTTGTTGGACAAAACTATCACCATTTCCAACTAAAATGGTGGGATTTCCAGAGAAATTAATTATTTGAAATCCGTAGACCTTCGCGCAGATAAATTAAAAAGGGAAACGCGTCGCATTGTGATCTTACTTTAATGTCAGACACTTTATGGTGGGCACTCGGCCATACTAAATTTACGTTGGTGTGATTATAATTCACACATTGTTGGACATGGGTCATATTCATTATGCCTTTTCCTCTTTTTCGAACTTCTGTCGAACAATCGCTCGAATAGTGGACCTTCCGTCTCACAATGAATGGTGTGGACCCCCTGTCTCACGTTTATCGATGGAACCTAGATTGGTTGCTTTTCCAAAATACTAAAACAGCAGTCCTCTGGCTGATGGTCCAGGTTTCTACTGTACTCTTGAAGCATTTTGGAGCCACAACAGAAAGGAATTGGAAATAAAATGTTAATAAAGGAAAATGGGTTGGTGAAACTTGTGGTGGTAAAATTTACCGCAACAAATCCCACCCTCACCTCCTAGGAAATGTGCTTACAGTTCGTAAGAACTGTAATACCTTTCCAAAGATGTGCCAGGAAATCAAAAATAGGTTTTTTCCATCAGAAAAAAAACAAACTATATATAAGTCAAAAGAAATTTGAAAACAAAGTAAGTTTCAAAATAATAAAAATCAATCAAATATAAAATCAGGAAAATAAAAGTGTGAACTATAAGACAAACAAAAATCAAGCTACGTTAATTTTACTAATTACTTTCGGATGCGTCGGTGTACGGTTTTAAATCTTTTACGTTCCAAGTTCCACGTTCTTTACAGTTACTATCTTCAAGAACGTATGTCCAAGGTAACACACGTTTTTTAATTTTAAACGGACCGACAAACTTCGGTGCTAATTTCGCGGCATAATAATTCGGGGCATCCGACAACGAAAATTTTTTTCGCCAAACAAGTTCGCCGGGGTGATATTGGACATCACGCATCATCGAAGGTTATAGGCTTGAGCAGATCTTTTCGATGCTGCTTGTAATTTTTTTAAAATATCCACTTTAAGCTCTTTGAAACGATTTTCGATCTCGACCTGATCTTGAACCGTTTCGGAGCTTTCTTCTACTAATGACGCTTCTTGACCAGAAGTCACCATATCCCTCCCAAAATTTGCATAATAAGGAGAAACTCCTAACACTTCGTGTTGTGACGTGCGAATCGCACACGCCACCTTCTGAAGCTGTGAATCCCACAAACGGTGGTTTTCTCTCGGCAGGATTCGCCTGCGGATGGTAGTGGGCTGTGAATTTTAATTGTGACGCGTACGCCTGGCAAAGCGTTTTCAGTTCTTTGGATCGGAACTGGGGACCGTTGTCACACACGATCACCTTTGGGATGCCAAAAAGGAGGAAGACATTGTCTTCTAATTCCCTACAAATTGTTTTTGCCGTAGCCGACCTCAAAGAAAAGAGTAGTGGAAACTTCGTAAAGTAATCCACTACCGTCAAAATATAAGTGAAACCCCTACTCGACTTAGGAAGTGGACCAACCAAATCTACGCAAATCATCTCCCATGGTGATTTGTTTCCTACCCTCTCCGTCATTAAACCAGCTGGCTTATCATTCACCGGCTTAACCTGTTGGCAAACTTTACAATTCCTAACATACCTGGTTATATCGGCCCTCATTTTAGGCCAGTAAAATTTTGCCATAACTCTGGCGAAAGTTTGCTTAACACCCATGTGTCCTGCTAGAGGACTGTCATGGTTTTCCTGCAAAATACCTAATCTTTCGTTTTTACCTATCACTCTTCCACTCCTGATAAGTTTCATGTACTACGACATGATTTGGTTTAATAAATTTGAACAACCTTCCTTGTTCAACCCTCCGAGCTGGATATCTAAGCGGATTAGTTTTGACATTTGAAATCATTTTGGCCACCCAAGGGTCTGAATCCTCTTCCGAGATACCACCCAACTGTGGCACTCCTCGAGAAAGCATGTCCGGAACTACTTTGCCCTTGCGGTGAATGATCTCAAAGTCAAACTGTTGTAACCGAATGGCCCAACGAGCTAACCTCCCCTGTGGGTCTTTCAAATTACTTAACCATACTAAGGAATAATGATCCGTCCCAACCGTAAACCGAACGCCTTCGATATACGGCCGTAACTTCTCAATAGCCCAAAGCACAGCCAAGCATTCTTTTTCGGTGGTACTGTAATTTCTTTCATTTCTATTTAAATACCTACTAAGGTAACAGACAACCTTTTCTCCCTCATCAAAGTTCTGTGAAAGAACTGCACCGATTCCGTAATCTGACGCGTCTGTTTGAACGACGAATGGTCGTTTGAAATCTGGACAAGTGAGTATAGGTGCTGTCACCAAACACTCCTTTGCCTTCCTAAAACTATTTTCACAATCCTGACTCCAAATGAACTTTGTATTCTTTTTTAGCAAATCTGGCAAAGGCCTAAGTAATTCTGCGAAATTTGGTACAAAACGACGGTACCATGAAACTGTCCCTATAAAGCTCCTAACTTCTTTAATATTTTAGGTGCTGGAATCCTTATCATGCTTTCCACTTTTTCTGGATCTACATGCAACCCATTTCGATCCACTATATAACCTAAAAATTTTAAAGAGGGCATGCAGAAGTTGCATTTTTCCCTACTAACTTTTAATCCTGCTTCACACAACCTTTTCATCACCTCATTAAGAATTTCAAGATGTTTCTCAAAAGATTCCGAAATGATGATGATGTCGTCTAAATAGACGAACACGAAGGCTCTAGGTTGGCACCCAAAACTGTGTCGATAAACCTCTGCCAAGTCGCAGGTGAGTTATGCAGTCCAAAAGGCATTCTCCTAAATTGAAAAAGACCCCTACCAGGTACCGTAAAAGCAGTATAGGGCTTCGATTCTTCCTCCATTGGTATCTGCCAGTACGCTGACTTGATATCCAATGAAGACAGGAACCTAGCACCTCGAAGTCTATCCAAAATGGAATTTATAAATGGAAGTGGATAAGCATCCCTATCAGTATTATTATTTAGCTTCCTATAGTCCACGCAGAATCTATAGGAGCCATCTTTCTTTTTAACTAAAAGTATTGGAGACGACCAGGCACTTGTCGATCTCTCAATAACCCCTGCTTCTAACATCTCATTCAATTCCCTATCAATATGCTCCTGCATCGCCGGGGAAACCGGGTAGTATCGTTGTTTTATCGGTTCCGCCGACGTCCTAATCTTATGTTGCACTAAGGTTGTGCAACCTAAGCCTTCAGGCATTTTATTAAAAGATTCTCCTATAAAAGTTTCTAATGTTTGCATTTCCCTAGCACTCAACTCAGATCGTTCTGTAATAGAACAAATCGCAAAAGGACTGTCCTGTTCCGAAAAAGTCCACATACGTGATCTTAAATCCGGGAATATACCCGAAAGCGCCCAAAAATCTGCGCCCAGAATCACTATATGCAGCAGAGAGGGGATGACCAAACAGTCAACTAAAACTGCCCTATCTTCAACAATAATTGGAAGAGAGATCACTCCTAAAACTTCGACTCTTTTTGCATCTGCCAAACAAACGCAGTGAACAGAGTCCTTTTTTAAAGAAAGCCCTACATTTTCTATAATTAACCAGGCATCCCTACCTATTATGGTCCTAGAAGCTCCTGAATCTAATAAATATAAAAATCTAGAACCATAAATACTAATACTCAAAAATGGTCTCCTATCACTACCGTTTGCCTCCAGAGTAAAACCTAAATGATTTTTTTTTGCCGACTGGTTACCAGCAGGTAACCTTATCAACGTCTTCGGACTTCCCGCCCTGCTGGCGCAGGAGTCCGTTGCCCATTTCCCGAACACTTGCGACAATTTTGTCGAGAAACCCCTACCGCCTAGGAGCAGAACACCTATTTGCAAAATGGCCTGATCCATTGCAATTAAAACACCTAATAGAAGTAGAAGAACGGGGTTGGTTTGAAGTTTGGGTCTGATAAGCAGTTGGGTTGTTGTCCGAAACAACCGAAACTGAAGAATTTTCAAAACCTACGTATGCTAGATCCGCCTCTAGCAAAGTCCTATTATTCCTAACATTTGGTGGTGGAACATATGCTTCTACATTTGCCCTAACCGCTTCTAAATTCCTACCTAATGCGACCAAATCCGAAACGCAACTTGGTTTAGCCAAACCAAGTTGAGTTTGGTAGAAAGGTGTCAAGTTCCTTTGAATCATTGACAACTTCCTACTTTCTGAGGAATGCGAATCGCCCTAAACCAAATCAACGCTTTTCCAACAAAAAGTTCCACTTCTGCCTTAAAAAGTTGATTTTTCGAAACGCCCCGTGCCTGTCTCAACTCCTCAACCCTTTCTAAAAATGAATTCACGGAGGCACCACAGCGCTCCCCAGTGAACTTCACCTCCCACTTCGCTAAATTATGAAATTTTTTCCGAATTCACTACGATTTGATCTACTAAAGGAATAATATGACCCCTTTCGCCCCTATTCCTATTGTCTGTCTCTCCTATACCTGTCAATGAACCACCGGAAGTTTGCATTGCCCTAGTCGAATGAGGTTCAGCCGTCCGCTGATTTTCAACTTCTGTATTATTATTTTTGGTTTTCTGATTGTCTGAGTCTTCTTGCCCTACTTCCTCCTCATCCTCTTCGTCTTCTTCTCCATCCCCATCTAAGTCGGCCAACGCTAATATTAATTTATTTTTTAAAGCTAATCTTCACTTATCCTGCGAATCATTTTCCGGAACCGACCTATCCATCCGACGTAACCCCCACTCAATCTTCGTGAGTATTTTAAGATACTCCTTCGAAGTTTCCGACTTCGGAGGATTTTCTAAAAGTTTCGCGATTTCCAATAATTTTTTTTCAACGGCTACCTGATCTACTTCGAACGAGAACGGGTAAGCTGGAGCTGCAAAAGATGCCCTACGCTCTAATTTTAATGCGGCTCTAAGCGTTTTTTGCATCTCCTCTACCGTCCCTACCGTTAAACTCCTACACTCTATCTCATACGTAACCTCGTCTTGAGTCAGTCTATTAATCTGACTAACATCCATTTTAAAAAAAGAAGCTGTGCTTCGTTTAGAAGGAAAACAAAAAAAATTAATTAAAAATCTAAACTCGACAAAAAAAACTTTCTAAATTAAGCGAAGGAGGAAAAAAAACACGTTAAAGTTCTTCTTAAATATAAAAGAAATGTTGAGAAAAAAATAATTACCCTTGCGGTGTGGAAGGATAAAAATAAAAAAATATTAAGAAAAAAAAATTCACTCAAAATGAGGTTAAAAAACGCCTTACACTGGTTTTACCAAAATAAAATATATAAACTATTCAAGATTATCCCCCTCAATTCAATTTGAAAAAAAATTAAAATAAATTTAAATTAACAGAAACAAAAATATTTATGACTCAAAAGTAGTCAAAATGTCCGAAAAAAGTATCAGACTTTATTAAAAGGGCAACCCCGACAAAAAAACAACACTTTAAATCAAAATTCAAAATAAAAGAAATGAGAAAAAAAATAACCACTTGTGAGAGTGCGACGACACTATAATACTCTCAACAAAATGGTTGCAAACACAAAATCTAATTTCTTTCCAAATTAATTAATCTCACCAAAAAGAATAAAAACAAGTTTAACAGAAACAACAAAATAGGAATTCAAATCGACTCAAAAATTTTTGTTTTAGGTACTTATTTTCCGCAGGCTTCCTTCGTTCCTTCTTTTACTTTGTAGATTAAAATAATTCCCACTTTCAAGATAAGGTAGGCACAATATGTAGGCAAGAATATTTATCTGTAGTAACCACTGGATTGCACTTGTACCTAATTAAGAAAACAAAAACAACACCAAGTAAAAATATTCGAAAGAAAAAAAATATATAGGTATATAAAAAAAACACTTCCCTAAACAGATCTGTTTGCACAAAAATACAGGACAGATACAATTCACAAAAGGTGCTTTGGTACACCTCAAACAAAATCTCTAGGAAAGCCCCACGTTGGGCGACAATTGCTATGAAATAATCAAACGCGAATTTAGGTTGGATTTTAGGAGAAAAAAACAAACGAAAGCACAAGAACAATGTGCTATGATAATAATCAAACGCGAATTTAGGTTGGATTTTAGGAGAAAAAAAAAACAAACGAAAGCACAAGAACAATGTGCCGCGGTATTTGAGAATAATAAATTACAAATAAATGGCAAACGTCAAACGTCGATATGTTTGATAAAAAAAATATTCATAGGCCGACAGCAAGTACAGTGCTGCCTCTGGTAGCTCAGCTTGGGAGTGGATTCGCTAAAAAGGGTTTTATTAATCGCGCTCGATTAATAAAACGAGAAAAAGATTGAATTAATATCAAATTATATTAAATACCTGAATGTATATAAAAGTACAGGAGCGTACTGATATATGAATGGGCGCCAGGAAACTTTAATGGTAGTTTGCCTTACTAATAGGGATCTGAAAAAGGTCTTCAAAATATTGAAGGTAAACACAAAAGTTATATTCCAAAGTGGAAATTGAATTATTTTATTTGTTAGAAAATGTATTGGTTTGTCTGGGAAACCTTGGCTTAAGGCCTGGACTAAAACCCAGAATCTTTTCGACAACAAAACAAGGAACAATTGTTTTTCAATATTGGCAGAAGGCCAATTATCGAAATAAAAAAAAAGAAATTAAGGTAAATGCCAAATACTAACAATAGTTTGTGACAAAACGACACAAAGAAAAATCACAATGGTAAACGATAAGCTAAAGATCCTGAAGGTCAAACGGTACCAAAAGGACAAAAAGGGTCACGAGTCCCACAATCTTGGAAGAAAAACGATTGGGCAGCGAAGGCCTAAACGAATATAGTTTAGCCCCACACAGGGTCACAAAACAAAACGAATTTAACTTAACTAACTACAACACAACCAGCCAAAAATTTCTGGCAACTACCAGACACAAAAATACTTAGCTTTGCGAATATCAAATATCTCGTCCCTCTTGTTCCTCCAACAAGAATATTCCTCTCCTAAGGTTGTAAACTCTAGTTTCAGATATACCAACTCTGAATTTTCTCCAAAGCTATCTTCCAATCAATTATAAGAATTTTGGAAATTCCTCTTTTTCAAATAATTTTTCACTTTACTTTTTTTTTTCTACTCCCAAATCTTTTCCAGGCTTATATCAAAGACCCCAAAAATGGAGGGTTTAGCTCGTCCACTTTTACCACGACCATATGGTCATCCTCTTCTGATCTTTGCGTGGTGGTGTTCTTGTCTCGGTCATACAGCCGCATCCTGCCCTCATAGACTAAGAAGTGCGACCGAGAGCAGTGAAACAACCATTGCACGCGATCACATGCGTTGAGGATGCGATCCCCATTGGCTCAGTGGACGTGTTCAGCCTTCTACCGTCAATTCCATATTATAAAAAAGCAAGTGAAAAACTATGAAACTACGCGCAAAGTCCCCAGCCCAAACCGGCCCAAACTAAGTACTTTGAGAAAAATATTCTTGTTGGACAAAACTATCACCATTTCCAACTAAAATGGTGGGATTTCCAGAGAAATTAATTATTTGAAATCCGTAGACCTTCGCGCAGATAAATTAAAAAGGGAAACGCGTCGCATTGTGATCTTACTTTAATGTCAAACACTTTATGGTGGGCACTCGGCCATACTAAATTTACGTTGGTGTGATTATAATTCACACATTGTTGGACATGGGTCATATTCATTATGCCTTTTCCTCTTTTTCGAACTTCTGTCGAACAATCGCTCGAATAGTGGACCTTCCGTCTCACAATGAATGGTGTGGACCCCCTGTCTCACGTTTATCGATGGAACCTAGATTGGTTGCTTTTCCAAAATACTAAAACAGCAGTCCTCTGGCTGATGGTCCAGGTTTCTACTGTACTCTTGAAGCATTTTGGAGCCACAACAGAAAGGAATTGGAAATAAAATGTTAATAAAGGAAAATGGGTTGGTGAAACTTGTGGTGGTAAAATTTACCGCAACAAATCCCACCCTCACCTCCTAGGAAATGTGCTTACAGTTCGTAAGAACTGTAATACCTTTCCAAAGATGTGCCAGGAAATCAAAAATAGGTTTTTTCCATCAGAAAAAAAACAAACTATATATAAGTCAAAAGAAATTTGAAAACAAAGTAAGTTTCAAAATAATAAAAATCAATCAAATATAAAATCAGGAAAATAAAAGTGTGAACTATAAGACAAACAAAAATCAAGCTACGTTAATTTTACTAATTACTTTCGGATGCGTCGGTGTACGGTTTTAAATCTTTTACGTTCCAAGTTCCACGTTCTTTACAGTTACTATCTTCAAGAACGTATGTCCAAGGTAACACACGTTTTTTAATTTTAAACGGACCGACAAACTTCGGTGCTAATTTCGCGGCATAATAATTCGGGGCATCCGACAACGAAAATTTTTTTCGCCAAACAAGTTCGCCGGGGTGATATTGGACATCACGCATCATCGAAGGTTATAGGCTTGAGCAGATCTTTTCGATGCTGCTTGTAATTTTTTTAAAATATCCACTTTAAGCTCTTTGAAACGATTTTCGATCTCGACCTGATCTTGAACCGTTTCGGAGCTTTCTTCTACTAATGACGCTTCTTGACCAGAAGTCACCATATCCCTCCCAAAATTTGCATAATAAGGAGAAACTCCTAACACTTCGTGTTGTGACGTGCGAATCGCACACGCCACCTTCTGAAGCTGTGAATCCCACAAACGGTGGTTTTCTCTCGGCAGGATTCGCCTGCGGATGGTAGTGGGCTGTGAATTTTAATTGTGACGCGTACGCCTGGCAAAGCGTTTTCAGTTCTTTGGATCGGAACTGGGGACCGTTGTCACACACGATCACCTTTGGGATGCCAAAAAGGAGGAAGACATTGTCTTCTAATTCCCTACAAATTGTTTTTGCCGTAGCCGACCTCAAAGAAAAGAGTAGTGGAAACTTCGTAAAGTAATCCACTACCGTCAAAATATAAGTGAAACCCCTACTCGACTTAGGAAGTGGACCAACCAAATCTACGCAAATCATCTCCCATGGTGATTTGTTTCCTACCCTCTCCGTCATTAAACCAGCTGGCTTATCATTCACCGGCTTAACCTGTTGGCAAACTTTACAATTCCTAACATACCTGGTTATATCGGCCCTCATTTTAGGCCAGTAAAATTTTGCCATAACTCTGGCGAAAGTTTGCTTAACACCCATGTGTCCTGCTAGAGGACTGTCATGGTTTTCCTGCAAAATACCTAATCTTTCGTTTTTACCTATCACTCTTCCACTCCTGATAAGTTTCATGTACTACGACATGATTTGGTTTAATAAATTTGAACAACCTTCCTTGTTCAACCTTCCGAGCTGGATATCTAAGCGGATTAGTTTTGACATTTGAAATCATTTTGGCCACCCAAGGGTCTGAATCCTCTTCCGAGATACCACCCAACTGTGGCACTCCTCGAGAAAGCATGTCCGGAACTACTTTGCCCTTGCGGTGAATGATCTCAAAGTCAAACTGTTGTAACCGAATGGCCCAACGAGCTAACCTCCCCTGTGGGTCTTTCAAATTACTTAACCATACTAAGGAATAATGATCCGTCCCAACCGTAAACCGAACGCCTTCGATATACGGCCGTAACTTCTCAATAGCCCAAAGCACAGCCAAGCATTCTTTTTCGGTGGTACTGTAATTTCTTTCATTTCTATTTAAATACCTACTAAGGTAACAGACAACCTTTTCTCCCTCATCAAAGTTCTGTGAAAGAACTGCACCGATTCCGTAATCTGACGCGTCTGTTTGAACGACGAATGGTCGTTTGAAATCTGGACAAGTGAGTATAGGTGCTGTCACCAAACACTCCTTTGCCTTCCTAAAACTATTTTCACAATCCTGACTCCAAATGAACTTTGTATTCTTTTTTAGCAAATCTGACATGGGCCTAAGTAATTCTGCGAAATTTGGTACAAAACGACGGTACCATGAAACTGTCCCTATAAAGCTCCTAACTTCTTTAATATTTTAGGTGCTGGAATCCTTATCATGCTTTCCACTTTTTCTGGATCTACATGCAACCCATTTCGATCCACTATATAACCTAAAAATTTTAAAGAGGGCATGCAGAAGTTGCATTTTTCCCTACTAACTTTTAATCCTGCTTCACACAACCTTTTCATCACCTCATTAAGAATTTCAAGATGTTTCTCAAAAGATTCCGAAATGATGATGACGTCGTCTAAATAGACGAACACGAAGGCTCTAGGTTGGCACCCAAAACTGTGTCGATAAACCTCTGCCAAGTCGCAGGTGAGTTATGCAGTCCAAAAGGCATTCTCCTAAATTGAAAAACACCCCTACCAGGTACCGTAAAAGCAGTATAGGGCTTCGATTCTTCCTCCATTGGTATCTGCCAGTACGCTGACTTGATATCCAATGAAGACAGGAACCTAGCACCTCGAAGTCTATCCAAAATGGAATTTATAAATGGAAGTGGATAAGCATCCCTATCAGTATTATTATTTAGCTTCCTATAGTCCACGCAGAATCTATAGGAGCCATCTTTCTTTTTAACTAAAAGTATTGGAGACGACCAGGCACTTGTCGATCTCTCAATAACCCCTGCTTCTAACATCTCATTCAATTCCCTATCAATATGCTCCTGCATCGCCGGGGAAACCGGATAGTATCGTTGTTTTATCGGTTCCGCCGACGTCCTAATCTTATGTTGCACTAAGGTTGTGCAACCTAAGCCTTCAGGCATTTTATTAAAAGATTCTCCTATAAAAGTTTCTAATGTTTGCATTTCCCTAGCACTCAACTCAGATCGTTCTGTAATAGAACAAATCGCAACAGGACTGTCCTGTTCCGAAAAAGTCCACATACGTGATCTTAAATCCGGGAATATACCCGAAAGCGCCCAAAAATCTGCGCCCAGAATCACTATATGCAGCAGAGAGGGGATGACCAAACAGTCAACTAAAACTGCCCTATCTTCAACAATAATTGGAAGAGAGATCACTCCTAAAACTTCGACTCTTTTTGCATCTGCCAAACAAACGCAGTGAACAGAGTCCTTTTTTAAAGAAAGCCCTACATTTTCTATAATTAACCAGGCATCCCTACCTATTATGGTCCTAGAAGCTCCTGAATCTAATAAATATAAAAATCTAGAACCATAAATACTAATACTCAAAAATGGTCTCCTATCACTACCGTTTGCCTCCAGAGTAAAACCTAAATGATTTTTTTTTGCCGACTGGTTACCAGCAGGTAACCTTATCAACGTCTTCGGACTTCCCGCCCTGCTGGCGCAGGAGTCCGTTGCCCATTTCCCGAACACTTGCGACAATTTTGTCGAGAAACCCCTACCGCCTAGGAGCAGAACACCTATTTGCAAAATGGCCTGATCCATTGCAATTAAAACACCTAATAGAAGTAGAAGAACGGGGTTGGTTTGAAGTTTGGGTCTGATAAGCAGTTGGGTTGTTGTCCGAAACAACCGAAACTGAAGAATTTTCAAAACCTACGTATGCTAGATCCGCCTCTAGCAAAGTCCTATTATTCCTAACATTTGGTGGTGGAACATATGCTTCTACATTTGCCCTAACCGCTTCTAAATTCCTACCTAATGCGACCAAATCCGAAACGCAACTTGGTTTAGCCAAACCAAGTTGAGTTTGGTAGAAAGGTGTCAAGTTCCTTTGAATCATTGACAACTTCCTACTTTCTGAGGAATGCGAATCGCCCTAAACCAAATCAACGCTTTTCCAACAAAAAGTTCCACTTCTGCCTTAAAAAGTTGATTTTCCGAAACGCCCCGTGCCTGTCTCAACTCCTCAACCCTTTCTAAAAATGAATTCACGGAGGCACCACAGCGCTCCCCAGTGAACTTCACCTCCCACTTCGCTAAATTATGAAATTTTTTCCGAATTCACTACGATTTGATCTACTAAAGGAATAATATGACCCCTTTCGCCCCTATTCCTATTGTCTGTCTCTCCTATACCTGTCAATGAACCACCGGAAGTTTGCATTGCCCTAGTCGAATGAGGTTCAGCCGTCCGCTGATTTTCAACTTCTGTATTATTATTTTTGGTTTTCTGATTGTCTGAGTCTTCTTGCCCTACTTCCTCCTCATCCTCTTCGTCTTCTTCTCCATCCCCATCTAAGTCGGCCAACGCTAATATTAATTTATTTTTTAAAGCTAATCTTCACTTATCCTGCGAATCATTTTCCGGAACCGACCTATCCATCCGACGTAACCCCCACTCAATCTTCGTGAGTATTTTAAGATACTCCTTCGAAGTTTCCGACTTCGGAGGATTTTCTAAAAGTTTCGCGATTTCCAATAATTTTTTTTCAACGGCTACCTGATCTACTTCGAACGAGAACGGGTAAGCTGGAGCTGCAAAAGATGCCCTACGCTCTAATTTTAATGCGGCTCTAAGCGTTTTTTGCATCTCCTCTACCGTCCCTACCGTTAAACTCCTACACTCTATCTCATACGTAACCTCGTCTTGAGTCAGTCTATTAATCTGACTAACATCCATTTTAAAAAAAGAAGCTGTGCTTCGTTTAGAAGGAAAACAAAAAAAATTAATTAAAAATCTAAACTCGACAAAAAAAACTTTCTAAATTAAGCGAAGGAGGAAAAAAAACACCTTAAAGTTCTTCTTAAATATAAAAGAAATGTTGAGAAAAAAATAATTACCCTTGCGGTGTGGAAGGATAAAAATAAAAAAATATTAAGAAAAAAAAATTCACTCAAAATGAGGTTAAAAAACGCCTTACACTGGTTTTACCAAAATAAAATATATAAACTATTCAAGATTATCCCCCTCAATTCAATTTGAAAAAAAATTAAAATAAATTTAAATTAACAGAAACAAAAATATTTATGACTCAAAAGTAGTCAAAATGTCCGAAAAAAGTATCAGACTTTATTAAAAGGGCAACCCCGACAAAAAAACAACACTTTAAATCAAAATTCAAAATAAAAGAAATGAGAAAAAAAATAACCACTTGTGAGAGTGCGACGACACTATAATACTCTCAACAAAATGGTTGCAAACACAAAATCTAATTTCTTTCCAAATTAATTAATCTCACCAAAAAGAATAAAAACAAGTTTAACAGAAACAACAAAATAGGAACAATTCAAATCGACTCAAAAATTTTTGTTTTAGGTACTTATTTTCCGCAGGCTTCCTTCGTTCCTTCTTTTACTTTGTAGATTAAAATAATTCCCACTTTCAAGATAAGGTAGGCACAATATGTAGGCAAGAATATTTATCTGTAGTAACCACTGGATTGCACTTGTACCTAATTAAGAAAACAAAAACAACACCAAGTAAAAATATTCGAAAGAAAAAAAATATATAGGTATATAAAAAAAACACTTCCCTAAACAGATCTGTTTGCACAAAAATACAGGACAGATACAATTCACAAAAGGTGCTTTGGTACACCTCAAACAAAATCTCTAGGAAAGCCCCACGTTGGGCGACAATTGCTATGAAATAATCAAACGCGAATTTAGGTTGGATTTTAGGAGAAAAAAACAAACGAAAGCACAAGAACAATGTGCTATGATAATAATCAAACGCGAATTTAGGTTGGATTTTAGGAGAAAAAAAAAACAAACGAAAGCACAAGAACAATGTGCCGCGGTATTTGAGAATAATAAATTACAAATAAATGGCAAACGTCAAACGTCGATATGTTTGATAAAAAAAAATATTCATAGGCCGACAGCAAGTACAGTGCTGCCTCTGGTAGCTCAGCTTGGGAGTGGATTCGCTAAAAAGGGTTTTATTAATCGCGCTCGATTAATAAAACGAGAAAAAGATTGAATTAATATCAAATTATATTAAATACCTGAATGTATATAAAAGTACAGGAGCGTACTGATATATGAATGGGCGCCAGGAAACTTTAATGGTAGTTTGCCTTACCAATAGGGATCTGAAAAAGGTCTTCAAAATATTGAAGGTAAACACAAAAGTTATATTCCAAAGTGGAAATTGAATTATTTTATTTGTTAGAAAATGTATTGGTTTGTCTGGGAAACCTTGGCTTAAGGCCTGGACTAAAACCCAGAATCTTTTCGACAACAAAACAAGGAACAATTGTTTTTCAATATTGGCAGAAGGCCAATTATCGAAATAAAAAAAAAGAAATTAAGGTAAATGCCAAATACTAACAATAGTTTGTGACAAAACGACACAAAGAAAAATCACAATGGTAAACGATAAGCTAAAGATCCTGAAGGTCAAACGGTACCAAAAGGACAAAAAGGGTCACGAGTCCCACAATCTTGGAAGAAAAACGATTGGGCAGCGAAGGCCTAAACGAATATAGTTTAGCCCCACACAGGGTCACAAAACAAAACGAATTTAACTTAACTAACTACAACACAACCAGCCAAAAATTTCTGGCAACTACCAGACACAAAAATACTTAGCTTTGCGAATATCAAATATCTCGTCCCTCTTGTTCCTCCAACAAGAATATTCCTCTCCTAAGGTTGTAAACTCTAGTTTCAGATATACCAACTCTGAATTTTCTCCAAAGCTATCTTCCAATCAATTATAAGAATTTTGGAAATTCCTCTTTTTCAAATAATTTTTCACTTTACTTTTTTTTTTCTACTCCCAAATCTTTTCCAGGCTTATATCAAAGACCCCAAAAATGGAGGGTTTAGCTCGTCCACTTTTACCACGACCATATGGTCATCCTCTTCTGATCTTTGCGTGGTGGTGTTCTTGTCTCGGTCATACAGCCGCATCCTGCCCTCATAGACTAAGAAGTGCGACCGAGAGCAGTGAAACAACCATTGCACGCGATCACATGCGTTGAGGATGCGATCCCCATTGGCTCAGTGGACGTGTTCAGCCTTCTACCGTCAATTCCATATTATAAAAAAGCAAGTGAAAAACTATGAAACTACGCGCAAAGTCCCCAGCCCAAACCGGCCCAAACTAAGTACTTTGAGAAAAATATTCTTGTTGGACAAAACTATCACCATTTCCAACTAAAATGGTGGGATTTCCAGAGAAATTAATTATTTGAAATCCGTAGACCTTCGCGCAGATAAATTAAAAAGGGAAACGCGTCGCATTGTGATCTTACTTTAATGTCAGACACTTTATGGTGGGCACTCGGCCATACTAAATTTACGTTGGTGTGATTATAATTCACACATTGTTGGACATGGGTCATATTCATTATGCCTTTTCCTCTTTTTCGAACTTCTGTCGAACAATCGCTCGAATAGTGGACCTTCCGTCTCACAATGAATGGTGTGGACCCCCTGTCTCACGTTTATCGATGGAACCTAGATTGGTTGCTTTTCCAAAATACTAAAACAGCAGTCCTCTGGCTGATGGTCCAGGTTTCTACTGTTCTCTTGAAGCATTTTGGAGCCACAACAGAAAGGAATTGGAAATAAAATGTTAATAAAGGAAAATGGGTTGGTGAAACTTGTGGTGGTAAAATTTACCGCAACAAATCCCACCCTCACCTCCTAGGAAATGTGCTTACAGTTCGTAAGAACTGTAATACCTTTCCAAAGATGTGCCAGGAAATCAAAAATAGGTTTTTTCCATCAGAAAAAAAACAAACTATATATAAGTCAAAAGAAATTTGAAAACAAAGTAAGTTTCAAAATAATAAAAATCAATCAAATATAAAATCAGGAAAATAAAAGTGTGAACTATAAGACAAACAAAAATCAAGCTACGTTAATTTTACTAATTACTTTCGGATGCGTCGGTGTACGGTTTTAAATCTTTTACGTTCCAAGTTCCACGTTCTTTACAGTTACTATCTTCAAGAACGTATGTCCAAGGTAACACACGTTTTTTAATTTTAAACGGACCGACAAACTTCGGTGCTAATTTCGCGGCATAATAATTCGGGGCATCCGACAACGAAAATTTTTTTCGCCAAACAAGTTCGCCGGGGTGATATTGGACATCACGCATCATCGAAAGTTATAGGCTTGAGCAGATCTTTTCGATGCTGCTTGTAATTTTTTTAAAATATCCACTTTAAGCTCTTTGAAACGATTTTCGATCTCGACCTGATCTTGAACCGTTTCGGAGCTTTCTTCTACTAATGATGCTTCTTGACCAGAAGTCACCATATCCCTCCCAAAATTTGCATAATAAGGAGAAACTCCTAACCCTTCGTGTTGTGACGTGCGAATCGCACACGCCACCTTCTGAAGCTGTGAATCCCACAAACGGTGGTTTTCTCTCGGCAGGATTCGCCTGCGGATGGTAGTGGGCTGTGAATTTTAATTGTGACGCGTACGCCTGGCAAAGCGTTTTCAGTTCTTTGGATCGGAACTGGGGACCGTTGTCACACACGATCACCTTTGGGATGCCAAAAAGGAGGAAGACATTGTCTTCTAATTCCCTACAAATTGTTTTTGCCGTAGCCGACCTCAAAGAAAAGAGTAGTGGAAACTTCGTAAAGTAATCCACTACCGTCAAAATATAAGTGAAACCCCTACTCGACTTAGGAAGTGGACCAACCAAATCTACGCAAATCATCTCCCATGGTGATTTGTTTCCTACCCTCTCCGTCATTAAACCAGCTGGCTTATCATTCACCGGCTTAACCTGTTGGCAAACTTTACAATTCCTAACATACCTGGTTATATCGGCCCTCATTTTAGGCCAGTAAAATTTTGCCATAACTCTGGCGAAAGTTTGCTTAACACCCATGTGTCCTGCTAGAGGACTGTCATGGTTTTCCTGCAAAATACCTAATCTTTCGTTTTTACCTATCACTCTTCCACTCCTGATAAGTTTCATGTACTACGACATGATTTGGTTTAATAAATTTGAACAACCTTCCTTGTTCAACCCTCCGAGCTGGATATCTAAGCGGATTAGTTTTGACATTTGAAATCATTTTGGCCACCCAAGGGTCTGAATCCTCTTCCGAGATACCACCCAACTGTGGCACTCCTCGAGAAAGCATGTCCGGAACTACTTTGCCCTTGCGGTGAATGATCTCAAAGTCAAACTGTTGTAACCGAATGGCCCAACGAGCTAACCTCCCCTGTGGGTCTTTCAAATTACTTAACCATACTAAGGAATAATGATCCGTCCCAACCGTAAACCGAACGCCTTCGATATACGGCCGTAACTTCTCAATAGCCCAAAGCACAGCCAAGCATTCTTTTTCGGTGGTACTGTAATTTCTTTCATTTCTATTTAAATACCTACTAAGGTAACAGACAACCTTTTCTCCCTCATCAAAGTTCTGTGAAAGAACTGCACCGATTCCGTAATCTGACGCGTCTGTTTGAACGACGAATGGTCGTTTGAAATCTGGACAAGTGAGTATAGGTGCTGTCACCAAACACTCCTTTGCCTTCCTAAAACTATTTTCACAATCCTGACTCCAAATGAACTTTTTATTCTTTTTTAGCAAATCTGACAAAGGCCTAAGTAATTCTGCGAAATTTGGTACAAAACGACGGTACCATGAAACTGTCCCTATAAAGCTCCTAACTTCTTTAATATTTTCGGTGCTGGAATCCTTATCATGCTTTCCACTTTTTCTGGATCTACATGCAACCCATTTCGATCCACTATATAACCTAAAAATTTTAAAGAGGGCATGCAGAAGTTGCATTTTTCCCTACTAACTTTTAATCCTGCTTCACACAACCTTTTCATCACCTCATTAAGAATTTCAAGATGTTTCTCAAAAGATTCCGAAATGATGATGATGTCGTCTAAATAGACGAACACGAAGGCTCTAGGTCGGCACCCAAAACTGTGTCGATAAACCTCTGCCAAGTCGCAGGTGAGTTATGCAGTCCAAAAGGCATTCTCCTAAATTGAAAAAGACCCCTACCAGGTACCGTAAAAGCAGTATAGGGCTTCGATTCTTCCTCCATTGGTATCTGCCAGTACGCTGACTTGATATCCAATGAAGACAGGAACCTAGCACCTCGAAGTCTATCCAAAATGGAATTTATAAATGGAAGTGGATAAGCATCCCTATCAGTATTATTATTTAGCTTCCTATAGTCCACGCAGAATCTATAGGAGCCATCTTTCTTTTTAACTAAAAGTATTGGAGACGACCAGGCACTTGTCGATCTCTCAATAACCCCTGCTTCTAACATCTCATTCAATTCCCTATCAATATGCTCCTGCATCGCCGGGGAAACCGGATAGTATCGTTGTTTTATCGGTTCCGCCGACGTCCTAATCTTATGTTGCACTAAGGTTGTGCAACCTAAGCCTTCAGGCATTTTATTAAAAGATTCTCCTATAAAAGTTTCTAATGTTTGCATTTCCCTAGCACTCAACTCAGATCGTTCTGTAATAGAACAAATCGCAACAGGACTGTCCTGTTCCGAAAAAGTCCACATACGTGATCTTAAATCCGGGAATATACCCGAAAGCGCCCAAAAATCTGCGCCCAGAATCACTATATGCAGCAGAGAGGGGATGACCAAACAGTCAACTAAAACTGCCCTATCTTCAACAATAATTGGAAGAGAGATCACTCCTAAAACTTCGACTCTTTTTGCATCTGCCAAACAAACGCAGTGAACAGAGTCCTTTTTTAAAGAAAGCCCTACATTTTCTATAATTAACCAGGCATCCCTACCTATTATGGTCCTAGAAGCTCCTGAATCTAATAAATATAAAAATCTAGAACCATAAATACTAATACTCAAAAATGGTCTCCTATCACTACCGTTTGCCTCCAGAGTAAAACCTAAATGATTTTTTTTTGCCGACTGGTTACCAGCAGGTAACCTTATCAACGTCTTCGGACTTCCCGCCCTGCTGGCGCAGGAGTCCGTTGCCCATTTCCCGAACACTTGCGACAATTTTGTCGAGAAACCCCTACCGCCTAGGAGCAGAACACCTATTTGCAAAATGGCCTGATCCATTGCAATTAAAACACCTAATAGAAGTAGAAGAACGGGGTTGGTTTGAAGTTTGGGTCTGATAAGCAGTTGGGTTGTTGTCCGAAACAACCGAAACTGAAGAATTTTCAAAACCTACGTATGCTAGATCCGCCTCTAGCAAAGTCCTATTATTCCTAACATTTGGTGGTGGAACATATGCTTCTACATTTGCCCTAACCGCTTCTAAATTCCTACCTAATGCGACCAAATCCGAAACGCAACTTGGTTTAGCCAAACCAAGTTGAGTTTGGTAGAAAGGTGTCAAGTTCCTTTGAATCATTGACAACTTCCTACTTTCTGAGGAATGCGAATCGCCCTAAACCAAATCAACGCTTTTCCAACAAAAAGTTCCACTTCTGCCTTAAAAAGTTGATTTTCCGAAACGCCCCGTGCCTGTCTCAACTCCTCAACCCTTTCTAAAAATGAATTCACGGAGGCACCACAGCGCTCCCCAGTGAACTTCACCTCCCACTTCCCTAAATTATGAATTTTTTTCCGAATTCACTACGATTTGATCTACTAAAGGAATAATATGACCCCTTTCGCCCCTATTCCTATTGTCTGTCTCTCCTATACCTGTCAATGAACCACCGGAAGTTTGCATTGCCCTAGTCGAATGAGGTTCAGCCGTCCGCTGATTTTCAACTTCTGTATTATTATTTTTGGTTTTCTGATTGTCTGAGTCTTCTTGCCCTACTTCCTCCTCATCCTCTTCGTCTTCTTCTCCATCCCCATCTAAGTCGGCCAACGCTAATATTAATTTATTTGTTAAAGCTAATCTTCACTTATCCTGCGAATCATTTTCCGGAACCGACCTATCCATCCGACGTAACCCCCACTCAATCTTCGTGAGTATTTTAAGATACTCCTTCGAAGTTCCCGACTTCGGAGGATTTTCTAAAAGTTTCGCGATTTCCAATAATTTTTTTTCAACGGCTACCTGATCTACTTCGAACGAGAACGGGTAAGCTGGAGCTGCAAAAGATGCCCTACGCTCTAATTTTAATGCGGCTCTAAGCGTTTTTTGCATCTCCTCTACCGTCCCTACCGTTAAACTCCTACACTCTATCTCATACGTAACCTCGTCTTGAGTCAGTCTATTAATCTGACTAACATCCATTTTAAAAAAAGAAGCTGTGCTTCGTTTAGAAGGAAAACAAAAAAAATTAATTAAAAATCTAAACTCGACAAAAAAAACTTTCTAAATTAAGCGAAGGAGGAAAAAAAACACCTTAAAGTTCTTCTTAAATATAAAAGAAATGTTGAGAAAAAAATAATTACCCTTGCGGTGTGGAAGGATAAAAATAAAAAAATATTAAGAAAAAAAAATTCACTCAAAATGAGGTTAAAAAACGCCTCAATTCAATTTGAAAACAAATTAAAATAAATTTAAATTAACAGAAACAAAAATATTTATGACTCAAAAGTAGTCAAAATGTCCGAAAAAAGTATCAGACTTTATTAAAAGGGCAACCCCGACAAAAAAACAACACTTTAAATCAAAATTCAAAATAAAAGAAATGAGAAAAAAAATAACCACTTGTGAGAGTGCGACGACACTATAATACTCTCAACAAAATGGTTGCAAACACAAAATCTAATTTCTTTCCAAATTAATTAATCTCACCAAAAAGAATAAAAACAAGTTTAACAGAAACAACAAAATAGGAACAATTCAAATCGACTCAAAAATTTTTGTTTTAGGTACTTATTTTCCGCAGGCTTCCTTCGTTCCTTCTTTTACTTTGTAGATTAAAATAATTCCCACTTTCAAGATAAGGTAGGCACAATATGTAGGCAAGAATATTTATCTGTAGTAACCACTGGATTGCACTTGTACCTAATTAAGAAAACAAAAACAACACCAAGTAAAAATATTCGAAAGAAAAAAAATATATAGGTATATAAAAAAACACTTCCCTAAACAGATCTGTTTGCACAAAAATACAGGACAGATACAATTCACAAAAGGTGCTTTGGTACACCTCAAACAAAATCTCTAGGAAAGCCCCACGTTGGGCGACAATTGCTATGAAATAATCAAACGCGAATTTAGGTTGGATTTTAAGAGAAAAAAACAAACGAAAGCACAAGAACAATGTGCTATGATAATAATCAAACGCGAATTTAGGTTGGATTTTAGGAGAAAAAAAAAACAAACGAAAGCACAAGAACAATGTGCCGCGGTATTTGAGAATAATAAATTACAAATAAATGGCAAACGTCAAACGTCGATATGTTTGATAAAAAAAAATATTCATAGGCCGACAGCAAGTACAGTGCTGCCTCCGGTAGCTCAGCTTGGGAGTGGATTCGCTAAAAAGGGTTTTATTAATCGCGCTCGATTAATAAAACGAGAAAAAGATTGAATTAATATCAAATTATATTAAATACCTGAATGTATATAAAAGTACAGGAGCGTACTGATATATGAATGGGCGCCAGGAAACTTTAATGGTAGTTTGCCTTACCAATAGGGATCTGAAAAAGGTCTTCAAAATATTGAAGGTAAACACAAAAGTTATATTCCAAAGTGGAAGTTGAATTATTTTATTTGTTAGAAAATGTATTGGTTTGTCTGGGAAACCTTGGCTTAAGGCCTGGACTAAAACCCAGAATCTTTTCGACAACAAAACAAGGAACAATTGTTTTTCAATATTGGCAGAAGGCCAATTATCGAAATAAAAAAAAAGAAATTAAGGTAAATGCCAAATACTAACAATAGTTTGTGACAAAACGACACAAAGAAAAATCACAATGGTAAACGATAAGCTAAAGATCCTGAAGGTCAAACGGTACCAAAAGGACAAAAAGGGTCACGAGTCCCACAATCTTGGAAGAAAAACGATTGGGCAGCGAAGGCCTAAACGAATATAGTTTAGCCCAACACAGGGTCACAAAACAAAACGAATTTAACTTAACTAACTACAACACAACCAGCTAAAAATTTCTGGCAACTACCAGACACAAAAATACTTAGCTTTGCGAATATCAAATATCTCGTCCCTCTTGTTCCTCCAACAAGAATATTCCTCTCCTAAGGTTGTAAACTCTAGTTTCAGATATACCAACTCTGAATTTTCTCCAAAGTTATCTTCCAATCAATTATAAGAATTTTCGAAATTCCTCTTTTTCAAATAATTTTTCACTTTACTTTTTTTTTTCTACTCCCAAATCTTTTCCAGGCTTATATCAAAGACCCCAAAAATGGAGGGCTTAGCTCGTCCACTTTTACCACGACCATATGGCCATCCTCTTCTGATCTTTGCGTGGTGGTGTTCTTGTCTCGGTCATACAGCCGCATCCTGCCCTCATAGGCTAAGAAGTGCGACCGAGAGCAGTGAAACAACCATTGCACGCGATCACATGCGGTGAGGATGCGATCCCCATTGGCTCAGTGGACATGTTCAGCCTTCTACCGTCAATTCCATATTATAAAAAAAGCAAGTGAAAAACTATGAAACTACGCGCAAAGTCCCCAGCCCAAACCGGCCCAAACTAAGTACTTTGAGAAAAATATTCTTGTTGGACAAAACTATCACCATTTCCAACTAAAATGGTGGGATTTCCAGAGAAATTAATTATTTGAAATCCGTAGACCTTCGCGCAGATAAATTAAAAAGGGAAACGCGTCGCATTGTGATCTTACTTTAATGTCAGACACTTTATGGTGGGCACTCGGCCATACTAAATTTACGTTGGTGTGATTATAATTCACACATTGTTGGACATGGGTCATATTCATCATGCCTTTCCTCTTTTTCGAACTTGTGTCGAACAATCGCTCGAATAGTGGACCCATCCGTCTCACAATGAATGGTGTGGACCCCCTGTCTCACGTTTATCGATGGAACCTAGATTGGTTGCTTTTCCAAAATACTAAAACAGCAGTCCTCTGGCTGATGGTCCAGGTTTCTACTGTACTCTTGAAGCATTTTGGAGCCACAACAGAAAGGAATTGGAAATAAAATGTTAATAAAGGAAAATAGTTTGGTGAAACTTGTTGTGGTAAAATTTACCGCAACAGTACAAACAGTAATTTTAAAACTTGTATAATAGCTAGAAAATAGTTAAATCTTTTTCTTCTTTCTAAATAAATTGACCTTGACCAAACAACGGTCAAATTAGAAAGGCATGGACTGCCACATGCCTTGGGACGCGACGGAGGGACCACCAGCGGAGCTAACCAGCCAAATTGTCCAACGTGCCCATTTAGAAAAATGGGACCTAGTGATGGGATGTGATTAACTCACATCACATTCAATGGGGAAGCACGGACATTAACACTAGAGGTGAGTTACTTTTTGAATTTACTATTGAAATTAACATTATTGTAGCGAATAGGGGTAATGAACCAACATTTGTTACCAAAAATAGAAAAGAGGTACAGAACGTTACTCTCACAAGTAACTCAGATACCCTTGAGATTGACCAATGGAGGGAGGAAATGAGTTTTGACTAGGAGCTCCAGTGTCTCAGTGCAAGAAAAATTGATAACTTCTTAAAATAAAATTAAAAAAAACAGTCATCGACTAGCTCTCGTGCTTAACGCATCGTTTCAACCGGCGGCTTTCTATAGTGTGCATATACAAGGAACTTTGTTCTCCAAACCCCTTTCCCCATAAATAAAAAAAAACTATATCTGATCCACTCACTCCTCCGGAAAGTGTATATCTCCTATCCTCGCGAGTGTTTGTTGCTCCACTAACCATGGCCCCAGGGCCGAATACAAGTACGGGTACTAATTACAGTACGCTTTCCCCTGAAGTCGTACTCTCCGAACCCCACCCTAAACGAATCAAACCATCATACCATACCTTCGACCCCTATCCGGAACTCCCTAAAAACAATAACCATAAAAACCCACGATTTATTGTCATAGCTCCTGAAAAAGACGACAAACCTTTCGTCTATAAGCATTTTTGCTCTCAGGAAAGCAATTGACGCAATAAGCACTGAATACGAGCAGATCTCAGAGCTCAGAGATGGAAAAATCCTTGTCCTCACAAAAAATCAAAAGGTAGCAGACAAATTCATTGCCACGAAAAATCTGTCAAACCTATGTCCAGTAAAGATCACTTTGCATAATCAACTTAATTCGACGAAAGGCATTGTTTATGCCGCATGTCTTATTAAAGTCCCTGAGGCAGAAATTGTTTCGGAAATGAAAACGCAAAAAGTAACTGAAGTGTACAAGTTTACAAAACAGGCAGAAGGGAAAAAACAACCAACAGGACTAATGCTTTTCACTTTCGACACTTTCCAACCTCCAAACACTGTCGAAATAGGCTGGTACAATGCCAAAGTTACCGAATACATCCCAAATCCCATGCGGTGCCAGAATTGCCAGTTACTGGGGCATACAAAAAATAAATGCAACAATACCACCATGTGCCATATATGCAATTACCAACCACACACAGTTTCTGACTGCTCGCGAACCATGTGCGCTAATTGCTCAGATTCACACCCATCGTCATCTAAAGAATGTCCAAAGTACATTCAGATGAAGGAGATTCTGAAAATCAAAACCCAAAAAAAATGCAGTATAACGGAAGCTAAACGCATCTACAAAGAACAATTCCCATCCCAAATCAACACAAATCAAAAATCATACTCTAACGCAATCAAACGAGCTAACCCCAAAGCCTCTTCCCCCTCCCTACCAACCAACCCGGACACCACCGAACACCCTTCAAATAACAAAACAATACAAAAACCTGAAACATCCAATACCAAACTAGCGGAAATCATTACTACCGCTACAAATAAAACACACTCCACTCAAAATGAAACAGTTAAACAAATCGAAACTATCTCCTCCGATAACCTTCCTTTATCTTCATCACCCCTTCAATCTCTTCCCCTCTCAACACAAGCAGCTGCTGCTAAATTAAAAAATATGAAAAAAAACTAACACAACCACACTTACTTCAAACGATCAAAACTACAAAAAAAATATCATCGCAAAACTCTCCCATCAATACCTCAAACCTGACAGAAACAAATGATTCTGACAAACACAACTCACTATCTCCCTCTAACTCACTTATCTCTGCAAACTTACATCAAACAAACTCACCTTCCCCCCTTTCTAAAACTACTCAATCTCACATTAAGGTTCACAAGGGCTCTTTTCACTGCGTCATTTTTCACATTGTTGAAGGCTCCTTTCTAGGAAAGCAGCAAGGGTATACTCCTTTTATTTCAGTGTGTTTTCCACAGTGCTTACAACGCTGTGAAGTGCTGTTTCCACACTTTTACCTTTGGTATAATCATGCTGAGCTGGAGATATAACTTCCGAACTCATTGTGTTGCGAATATAGATGTCTATTAGTCTTTCAAAAGTGTTTAAGATGAATGATGTTAGACTAATTGGTCTGAAGTCTTAAGCGTTATTATGGCTGGGTTTACCAACTTTCGGTATAAAGACCACTTTCACTTCACGCCATGCTTTAGGTGAATATTCCCATTTGAGGCTATTTAAGAATATGTTTTTAAGGTGTGGTATTATTGTTTGTTGACTTTTTTGTAACATCATGGGAAAGATGCCATCTTTACCCGAGGATTTAAATGGAGAGAAGGAACTAATAGCCCATTTTATTCTTTCTTCCGCTATAATATCCGGTGGTGCTACTCGTTCATGATACTCATTTTCTGGATTGTTACTCTCATCGTAGCTACTTCCAGGGAAATGAGTTTTGACTAGGAGCTCCAGTGTCTCAGTGCAAGACTCTGTTCAGTGTTCATTGGGATCCTTGAGAGATCCTAGAGCAATAGGTTCTTTGGCAAGGATCTTTCTGAGTCTAGCTGATTCAGCGGTATTTTCTACTCCGTTACAGAAAGTTTTCCACGAAGTTCGCTTGGCACGCTGTGCCTCAGCTTTGAATTTTCTTTGACTAGATCTATAGGTTTCCCAATCATTGTCTGTTCCCGTGCGTTTGGCAACGTTGAAAAGTTTTCTTGTTTCTTTTCTGATGTTTCCTAGCTCGGCTGTCCACCATGGTGGTGTCTTTTTTCTCATTTTACCCGTCTTAAGAGGGCATGCTTTCTCAAGTGCTTCCCTGAGAATGCTTGTTAAATCATCTGTGGTCTTTTCATTTCCGCATTTGTTCTGAGTGTCTTAATTCTGGTTCCAACCTCCATATTAAAAATATCCCAGTTGATTTTTCTGCGATTTCTAAATGGTTGTTGGAGTTTTGTAATATGGGGTGTAAGGAATTCAATGATTTTGCGATCAGAGAATGATTCTTCCTTCAATACCCTCCATTGGTCAATCTCAAGGGTATCTGAGTTACTTGTGAGAGTAACGTTCTGTACCTCTTTTCTATTTTTGGTAACAAATGTTGGTTCATTACCCCTATTCGCTACAATAATGTTATTTTCAATAGTAAATTCAAAAAGTAACTCACCTCTAGTGTTAATGTCCGTGCTTCCCCATTGAATGTGATGTGAGTTATAATCACATCCCATCACTAGGTCCCATTTTTCTAAATGGGCACGTTGGACAATTAGGCTGGTTAGCTCCGCTGGTGGTCCCTCCGTCGCGTCCCAAGGCATGTGGGAGTCCATGCCTTTCTAATTTGACCGTTGTTTGGTTAAGGTCACTGTATTTAGAAAGAAGAAAAAGATTTAACTATTTTCTAGCTATTATACAAGTTTTAAAATTACTGTTTGTACCAACATGTGTGGTCATATACAGCGTAAGTTCCTTTGAATTTAAGCCCTTAATTTTTCCACCTGCTATCCAGATTTCTTGTATAAGGGCTAGGTCCACTTGTCCGGTAGATTAAGTTGGCGCTGGCAGCTTTACTATGATGGAAATTTATTTGTATTAAGTTCAACAGTTTTTTAGTATTAGCTGCCTTTTCCTTACTTGTCTGGCTAAGAAGTCTTAGTTTGCATCGGTTTGTACCGATGTGGACTTTGAAGCCGATCTTTTTCAGAAGTAGTATTGACTTGTGACTGAGCAGCACTACCACTTCTGTACCTTCTGGTTCATGATTTCTCATCTGAACAACTTCCCAGTTTTGACTGAGTTGTTCAGTGTTGAGAGATCTGAGGTATATTTCGATACGATCTTTTGGGGATTGGAGGTCCACGCACAATGAGCCTAGCCTTGGCCTGGTGAGTTGCACGAGCTCTTTTCTGTCAATTAGGCGAAGGTCGGCATTCGGCCAGGGAGCTGAAGTCTTGGCGATAAAATCTTAAGCCATGTGAGAGTGCGTCCATCTTCGCATGTCATCACTTTGAAACCCTGAACAATTTTGAGGGTACCAAAAAGTGGGAGGGGTCCGTTCTTTAAGATAGCCTCATTGGCTGCGTCAAGGATTCGCAGTTCTATTAATTGCCATTGACTTTCTGTGAGTCTCCGTGTAGGATTGCCGTAATCAACCACGGTCCCAATGGTCAACTGTGAGAGTCTGGCTTTTTTATTATTGCAGGGCGAAATTGTCGAGCTAGTGATTTAGCGTCGTCTGATTTCGGCTTTGTCTTTGTTCTTGTCCGTTGTGGTTTTGTAGTTGTTTCTGGTATCGTCAGTAGCGTTTGCTTAGCTTTGTCCATCGCTTGTTTTTCTTTTTCCGTGAGGGAATTCGAGTCGTTAGCACTGAGTCGCCGTACAGTTCTGACTGCGTTTCGTTGTTGTCTCCGCAGGATTTGTTTCTCATTAAGAGGTCTTTTTTTTTTACTTTGTGCGGTTTTTTGTTTTTGGTGCCGCATGTCGTTATGTTGGACCTCCAGTACGGTGTTGTTCCATTCAATTGTCGACAATTCACATTCAATAGGCCTGAGAGAAGTAGATGAATCCAGATTGCATGTGGAGCTGAGGCTCTGGATGTTCTCCGGAGGCATCTCCTTCTCTTCGTCCTCCCCTTGAAGCATCTTCCCTCCTTCCAGACCCGTAGGAGCTAAATGCTTCATGCATTGCTTGGTTGGTGAGTGAGATGGTCCAATGGTTTGTCTGTCTTGTTCATCGCTGTATTCTGTACTAAAGTACCTGATAGAGAAGAGGAGGTGAGGCTCCGGATGTTTTCGGAGTGCGCTCCTCCTTTCCCCATCACCTTGTCGGTCTTCCTCTCCTCCAGGTCCGTTAGAGCAAGAGGCTCGGTGCAACACCTGGAGGTTGATTTAGACTGTTCAAGGATTTTTTCCGTAGAGTCCGTTGTATTTGTGCCTTTTTGAAAAGGTTTTGATGACACCAGCCCTTGCTTTGGATTGTCTTTGCCAATCCGCGGAGCGGGTGGTCCCATCGAACTACGAGCGCACATTCCATCCCCAGAGGCAGCCGCTGCCGGTGTACTAGCAGTAGGCTGGTTCTCTATTAGCTGCTGTTCCTTAAGATATGCATGCGCGCTATGTAGTCTTTTCCGGTCCGTTTCGTTCAGTTCGTCCCACTTTTTTGTGCCAAGTCTTTTCGTCCTGCAGTTCTTAATCCTGCTGCGTCTTGATGAGGTTGACAATCTGGAGAGATTGGAGCTCGCGATGGAGCCGCTGTCGCTGACACTTAGAATACTCTCCATGTCGTCGTCAGCGAGACCAACGCTAACTCCATCATCAACTCCAAGATTGGCGAAGGGATTTAGGAGAAGGTTCTCTTCCTCGTCAGTGAGTGTCCGTATTTTTGCATAGGCAAGAGCAGAGTCTGAGGTGCCCGATTCACGCACCTTAGTCTCTGTGTTTTTGTTGTCACCATTTGTGTTGTTTGTTTTTGGTATTTTTTGGTTTTTGGCAGTTTTCATGTTTGGTCCCACAAGTTATGGGGGAAATAAAGTCCAGTCTGCAACACCTCCTGTAGCAGATAAGGCTTTTACTCTTTGATTTTGCCTGTTTCAAAGAGGTTCCGTTAAAATACAGCCGGTATACCCCCTGGCTGCACACCGTCCAACAGGCACGGGTCACATGACACCCTGGATTAGGGGGAAGGGGAGTTGGATTGAATTTGGAGAGATTTGTGAATATTGGATACGAAGGGGAAGGAAGGATTTGAGAGGGATTGGGAGAGAACGCCCTCTGGTTTTCGGACTCATCTAGTGACACAGTGTCCCAAGAATTTTTGACCCTAATTAAGCCTCTACAACTCATCAAGTTCGGCGTTCAGGTAGAGGTTGTGTGTGCTTAAAAGGAAATTTATTTTTAAAAAATGAAAAATTGATAACTTCTTAAAATAAAATTAAAAAAAACAGTCATCGACTAGCTCTCGTGCTTAACGCATCGTTTCAACCGGCGGCTTTCTATAGTGTGCATAAACAAGGAACTTTGTTCTCCAAACCCCTTTTCCCCATAAATAAAAAAAACTATATCTTATCCACTCACTCCTCCGGAAAGTGTATATCTCCTATCCTCGCGAGTGTTTGTTGCTCCACTAACCATGGCCCCAGGGCCGAATACAATTACGGGTAATAAGTACAGTACGCTTTCCCCTGAAATCGTACTCTCCGAACCCCACCCTAAACGAATCAAACCATCGTACCATACCTTCGACCCCTATCCGGAACTCCCTAAAAACAATAACCATAAAAACCCACGATTTATTGTCATAGCTCCTGAAAAAGAAGAAACCTCTTTCGTCTATAAGCATTTTTGCTCTCAGGAAAGCAATTGACGCAATAAGCACTGATCTAAGAGCTCAGAGATGGAAAAATCCTTGTCCTCACAAAAAATCAAAAGGTAGCAGACAAATTCATTGCCACGAAAAATCCGTCAAACCTATGTCCAGTAAAGATCACTCTGCATAATCAACTTAATTCGACGAAAGGCATTGTTTATGCCCCATGTCTTATTAAAGTCCCTGAAGCAGAAATTGTTTCGGAAATGAAAACGCAAAAAGTAACTGAAGTGTACAAGTTTACAAAACAGGCAGAAGGGAAAAAACAACCAACAGGACTAATGCTTTTCACTTTCGACACTTTCCAACCTCCAAACACTGTCGAAATAGGCTGGTACAATGCCAAAGTTACCGAATACATCCCAAATCCCATGCGGTGCCAGAATTGCCAGTTACTGGGGCATACAAAAAATAAATGCAACAATACCACCATGTGCCATATATGCAATTACCAACCACACACAGTTTCTGACTGCTCGCGAACCATGTGCGCTAATTGCTCAGATTCACACCCATCGTCATCTAAAGAATGTCCAAAGTACATTCAGATGAAGGAGATTCTGAAAATCAAAACCCAAAAAAAATGCAGTATAACGGAAGCTAAACGCATCTACAAAGAACAATTCCCATCCCAAATCAACACAAATCAAAAATCATACTCTAACGCAATCAAACGAGCTAACCCCAAAGCCTCTTCCCCCTCCCTACCAACCAACCCGGACACCACCGAACACCCTTCAAATAACAAAACAATACAAAAACCTGAAACATCCAATACCAAACTAGCGGAAATCATTACTACCGCTACAAATAAAACACACTCCACTCAAAATGAAACAGTTAAACAAATCGAAACTATCTCCTCCGATAACCTTCCTTTATCTTCATCACCCCTTCAATCTCTTCCCCTCTCAACACAAGCAGCTGCTGCTAAATTAAAAAATATGAAAAAAACTAACACAACCACACTTACTTCAAACGATCAAAACTACAAAAAAAATATCATCGCAAAACTCTCCCATCAATACCTCAAACCTGACAGAAACAAATGATTCTGACAAACACAACTCACTATCTCCCTCTAACTCACTTATCTCTGCAAACTTACATCAAACAAACTCACCTTCCCCCCTTTCTAAAACTACTCAATCTCACATTAAGGTTCACAAGGGCTCTTTTCACTGCGTCATTTTTCACATTGTTGAAGGCTCCTTTCTAGGAAAGCAGCAAGGGTATACTCCTTTTATTTCAGTGTGTTTTCCACAGTGCTTACAACGCTGTGAAGTGCTGTTTCCACACTTTTACCTTTGGTATAATCATGCTGAGCTGGAGATATAACTTCCGAACTCATTGTGTTGCGAATATAGATGTCTATTAGTCTTTCAAAAGTGTTTAAGATGAATGATGTTAGACTAATTGGTCTGAAGTCTTAAGCGTTATTATGGCTGGGTTTACCAACTTTCGGTATAAAGACCACTTTCACTTCACGCCATGCTTTAGGTGAATATTCCCATTTGAGGCTATTTAAGAATATGTTTTTAAGGTGTGGTATTATTGTTTGTTGACTTTTTTGTAACATCATGGGAAAGATGCCATCTTTACCCGAGGATTTAAATGGAGAGAAGGAACTAATAGCCCATTTTATTCTTTCTTCCGCTATAATATCCGGTGGTGCTACTCGTTCATGATACTCATTTTCTGGATTGTTACTCTCATCGTAGCTACTTCCAGGGAAATGAGTTTTGACTAGGAGCTCCAGTGTCTCAGTGCAAGACTCTGTTCAGTGTTCATTGGGATCCTTGAGAGATCCTAGAGCAATAGGTTCTTTGGCAAGGATCTTTCTGAGTCTAGCTGATTCAGCGGTATTTTCTACTCCGTTACAGAAAGTTTTCCACGAAGTTCGCTTGGCACGCTGTGCCTCAGCTTTGAATTTTCTTTGACTAGATCTATAGGTTTCCCAATCATTGTCTGTTCCCGTGCGTTTGGCAACGTTGAAAAGTTTTCTTGTTTCTTTTCTGATGTTTCCTAGCTCGGCTGTCCACCATGGTGGTGTCTTTTTTCTCATTTTACCCGTCTTAAGAGGGCATGCTTTCTCAAGTGCTTCCCTGAGAATGCTTGTTAAATCATCTGTGGTCTTTTCATTTCCGCATTTGTTCTGAGTGTCTTAATTCTGGTTCCAACCTCCATATTAAAAATATCCCAGTTGATTTTTCTGCGATTTCTAAATGGTTGTTGGAGTTTTGTAATATGGGGTGTAAGGAATTCAATGATTTTGCGATCAGAGAATGATTCTTCCTTCAATACCCTCCATTGGTCAATCTCAAGGGTATCTGAGTTACTTGTGAGAGTAACGTTCTGTACCTCTTTTCTATTTTTGGTAACAAATGTTGGTTCATTACCCCTATTCCAGATTTCTTGTATAAGGGCTAGGTCCACTTGTCCGGTAGATTAAGTTGGCGCTGGCAGCTTTACTATGATGGAAATTTATTTGTATTAAGTTCAACAGTTTTTTAGTATTAGCTGCCTTTTCCTTACTTGTCTGGCTAAGAAGTCTTAGTTTGCATCGGTTTGTACCGATGTGGACTTTGAAGCCGATCTTTTTCAGAAGTGGTATTGACTTGTGACTGAGCAGCACTACCACTTCTGTACCTTCTGGTTCATGATTTCCCATCTGAACAACTTCCCAGTTTTGACTGAGTTGTTCAGTGTTGAGAGATCTGCGGTATATTTCGATACGATCTTTTGGGGATTGGAGGTCCACGCACAATGAGCCTAGCCTTGGCCTGGTGAGTTGCACGAGCTCTTTTCTGTCAATTAGGCGAAGGTCGGCATTCGGCCAGGGAGCTGAAGTCTTGGCGATAAAATCTTAAGCCATGTGAGAGTGCGTCCATCTTCGCATGTCATCACTTTGAAACCCTGAACAATTTTGAGGGTACCAAAAAGTGGGAGGGGTCCGTTCTTTGAGATAGCCTCATTGGCTGCGTCAAGGATTCGCAGTTCTATTAATTGCCATTGACTTTCTGTGAGTCTCCGTGTAGGATTGCCGTAATCAACCACGGTCCCAATGGTCAACTGTGAGAGTCTGGCTTTTTTATTATTGCAGGGCGAAATTGTCGAGCTAGTGATTTAGCGTCGTCTGATTTCGGCTTTGTCTTTGTTCTTGTCCGTTGTGGTTTTGTAGTTGTTTCTGGTATCGTCAGTAGCGTTTGCTTAGCTTTGTCCATTGCTTGTTTTTCTTTTTCCGTGAGGGAATTCGAGTCGTTAGCACTGAGTCGCCGTACAGTTCTGACTGCGTTTCGTTGTTGTCTCCGCAGGATTTGTTTCTCATTAAGAGGTCTTTTTTTTTTACTTTGTGCGGTTTTTTGTTTTTGGTGCCGCATGTCGTTATGTTGGACCTCCAGTACGGTGTTGTTCCATTCAATTGTCGACAATTCACATTCAATAGGCCTGAGAGAAGTAGATGAATCCAGATTGCATGTGGAGCTGAGGCTCTGGATGTTCTCCGGAGGCATCTCCTTCTCTTCGTCCTCCCCTTGAAGCATCTTCCCTCCTTCCAGACCCGTAGGAGCTAAATGCTTCATGCATTGCTTGGTTGGTGAGTGAGATGGTCCAATGGTTTGTCTGTCTTGTTCATCGCTGTATTCTGTACTAAAGTACCTGATAGAGAAGAGGAGGTGAGGCTCCGGATGTTTTCGGAGTGCGCTCCTCCTTTCCCCATCACCTTGTCGGTCTTCCTCTCCTCCAGGTCCGTTAGAGCAAGAGGCTCGGTGCAACACCTGGAGGTTGATTTAGACTGTTCAAGGATTTTTTCCGTAGAGTCCGTTGTATTTGTGCCTTTTTGAAAAGGTTTTGATGACACCAGCCCTTGCTTTGGATTGTCTTTGCCAATCCGCGGAGCGGGTGGTCCCATCGAACTACGAGCGCACATTCCATCCCCAGAGGCAGCCGCTGCCGGTGTACTAGCAGTAGGCTGGTTCTCTATTAGCTGCTGTTCCTTAAGATATGCATGCGCGCTATGTAGTCTTTTCCGGTCCGTTTCGTTCAGTTCGTCCCACTTTTTTGTGCCAAGTCTTTTCGTCCTGCAGTTCTTAATCCTGCTGCGTCTTGATGAGGTTGACAATCTGGAGAGATTGGAGCTCGCGATGGAGCCGCTGTCGCTGACACTTAGAATACTCTCCATGTCGTCGTCAGCGAGACCAACGCTAACTCCATCATCAACTCCAAGATTGGCGAAGGGATTTAGGAGAAGGTTCTCTTCCTCGTCAGTGAGTGTCCGTATTTTTGCATAGGCAAGAGCAGAGTCTGAGGTGCCCGATTCATGCACCTTAGTCTCTGTGTTTTTGTTGTCACCATTTGTGTTGTTTGTTTTTGGTATTTTTTGGTTTTTGGCAGTTTTCATGTTTGGTCCCACCAGTTATGGGGGAAATAAAGTCCATCTGCAACACCCCCTGTAGCAGATAAGGCTTTTACTCTTTGATTTTGCCTGTTTCAAAGAGGTTCTGTTAAAATACAGCCGGTATACCCCCTGGCTGCACACCGTCCAACAGGCACGGGTCACATGACACCCTGGATTAGGGGGAAGGGGAGTTGGATTGAATTTGGAGAGATTTGTGAATATTGGATACGAAGGGGAAGGAAGGATTTGAGAGGGATTGGGAGAGAACGCCCTCTGGTTTTCGGACTCATCTAGTGACACAGTGTCCCAAGAATTTTTGACCCTAATTAAGCCTCTACAACTCATCAAGTTCGGCGTTCAGGTAGAGGTTGTGTGTGCTTAAAAGGAAATTTATTTTTAAAAAATGAAAAATTGATAACTTCTTAAAATAAAATTAAAAAAAACAGTCATCGACTAGCTCTCGTGCTTAACGCATCGTTTCAACCGGCGGCTTTCTATAGTGTGCATATACAAGGAACTTTGTTCTCCAAACCCCTTTTCCCCATAAATAAAAAAAACTATATCTTATCCACTCACTCCTCCGGAAAGTGTATATCTCCTATCCTCGCGAGTGTTTGTTGCTCCACTAACCATGGCCCCAGGGCCGAATACAATTACGGGTAATAAGTACAGTACGCTTTCCCCTGAAATCGTACTCTCCGAACCCCCCCTAAACGAATCAAACCATCGTACCATACCTTCGACCCCTATCCGGAACTCCCTAAAAACAATAACCATAAAAACCCACGATTTATTGTCATAGCTCCTGAAAAAGAAGAAACCTCTTTCGTCTATAAGCATTTTTGCTCTCAGGAAAGCAATTGACGCAATAAGCACTGATCTAAGAGCTCAGAGATGGAAAAATCCTTGTCCTCACAAAAAATCAAAAGGTAGCAGACAAATTCATTGCCACGAAAAATCCGTCAAACCTATGTCCAGTAAAGATCACTCTGCATAATCAACTTAATTCGACGAAAGGCATTGTTTATGCCCCATGTCTTATTAAAGTCCCTGAAGCGGAAATTGTTTCGGAAATGAAAACGCAAAAAGTAACTGAAGTGTACAAGTTTACAAAACAGACAGAAGGGAAAAAACAACCAACAGGGCTAATGCTTTTCACTTTCGACACTTTCCAACCTCCAAACACTGTCGAAATAGGCTGGTACAATGCCAAAGTTACCGAATACATCCCAAATCCCATGCGGTGCCAGAATTGCCAGTTACTGGGGCATACAAAAAATAAATGCAACAATACCACCATGTGCCATATATGCAATTACCAACCACACAGACTCTGACTGCTCGCGAACCATGTGCGCTAATTGCTCAGATTCACACCCATCGTCATCTAAAGAATGTCCAAAGTACATTCAGATGAAGGAGATTCTGAAAATCAAAACCCAAAAAAAATGCAGCATAACGGAAGCTAAACGCATCTACAAAGAACAATTCCCATCCCAAATCAACACAAATCAAAAATCATACTCTGACGCAATCAAACGAGCTAACCCCAAAGCCTCTTCCCCCTCCCTACCAACCAACCCGGACACCACCGAACACCCTTCAAATAACAAAACAATACAAAAACCTGAAACATCCAATACCAAACTAGCGGAAATCATTACTACCGCTACAAATAAAACACACTCCACTCAAAATGAAACAGTTAAACAAATCGAAACTATCTCCTCCGATAACCTTCCTTTATCTTCATCACCCCTTCAATCTCTTCCCCTCTCAACACAAGCAGCTGCTGCTAAATTAAAAAATATGAAAAAAACTAACACAACCACACTTACTTCAAACGATCAAAACTACAAAAAAATATCATCGCAAAACTCTCCCATCAATACCTCAAACCTGACAGAAACAAATGATTCTGACAAACACAACTCACTATCTCCCTCTAACTCACTTATCTCTGCAAACTTACATCAAACAAACTCACCTTCCCCCCTTTCTAAAACTACTCAATCTCACATTAAGGTTCACAAGGGCTCTTTTCACTGCGTCATTTTTCACATTGTTGAAGGCTCCTTTCTAGGAAAGCAGCAAGGGTATACTCCTTTTATTTCAGTGTGTTTTCTACAGTGCTTACAACGCTGTGAAGTGCTGTTTCCACACTTTTACCTTTGGTATAATCATGCTGAGCTGGAGATATAACTTCCGAACTCATTGTGTTGCGAATATAGATGTCTATTAGTCTTTCAAAAGTGTTTAAATGAATGATGTTAGACTAATTGGTCTGAAGTCTTAAGCGTTATTATGGCTGGGTTTACCAACTTTCGGTATAAAGACCACTTTCACTTCACGCCATGCTTTAGGTACATATCCCCATTTGAGGCTATTTAAGAATATGTTTTTAAGGTGTGGTATTATTGTTTGTTGACTTTTTTGTAACATCATGGGAAAGATGCCATCTTTACCCGAGGATTTAAATGGAGAGAAGGAACTAATAGCCCATTTTATTCTTTCTTCCGCTATAATATCCGGTGGTGCTACTCGTTCATGATACTCATTTTCTGGATTGTTACTCTCATCGTAGCTACTTCCAGGGAAATGAGTTTTGACTAGGAGCTCCAGTGTCTCAGTGCAAGACTCTGTTCAGTGTTCATTGGGATCCTTGAGAGATCCTAGAGCAATAGGTTCTTTGGCAAGGATCTTTCTGAGTCTAGCTGATTCAGCGGTATTTGCTACTCCGTTACAGAAAGTTTTCCACGAAGTTCGCTTGGCACGCTGTGCCTCAGCTTTGAATTTTCTTTGACTAGATCTATAGGTTTCCCAATCATTGTCTGTTCCCGTGCGTTTGGCAACGTTGAAAAGTTTTCTTGTTTCTTTTCTGATGTTTCCTAGCTCGGCTGTCCACCATGGTGGTGTCTTTTTTCTCATTTTACCCGTCTTAAGAGGGCATGCTTTCTCAAGTGCTTCCCTGAGAATGCTTGTTAAATCATCTGTGGTCTTTTCATTTCCGCATTTGTTCTGAGTGTCTTAATTCTGGTTCCAACCTCCATATTAAAAATATCCCAGTTGATTTTTCTGCGATTTCTAAATGGTTGTTGGAGTTTTGTAATATGGGGTGTAAGGAATTCAATGATTTTGCGATCAGAGAATGATTCTTCCTTCAATACCCTCCATTGGTCAATCTCAAGGGTATCTGAGTTACTTGTGAGAGTAACGTTCTGTACCTCTTTTCTATTTTTGGTAACAAATGTTGGTTCATTACCCCTATTCGCTACAATAATGTTATTTTCAATAGTAAATTCAAAAAGTAACTCACCTCTAGTGTTAATGTCCGTGCTTCCCCATTGAATGTGATGTGAGTTATAATCACATCCCATCACTAGGTCCCATTTTTCTAAATGGGCACGTTGGACAATTAGGCTGGTTAGCTCCGCTGGTGGTCCCTCCGTCGCGTCCCAAGGCATGTGGGAGTCCATGCCTTTCTAATTTGACCGTTGTTTGGTTAAGGTCACTGTATTTAGAAAGAAGAAAAAGATTTAACTATTTTCTAGCTATTATACAAGTTTTAAAATTACTGTTTGTACCAACATGTGTGGTCATATACAGCGTAAGTTCCTTTGAATTTAAGCCCTTAATTTTTCCACCTGCTATCCAGATTTCTTGTATAAGGGCTAGGTCCACTTGTCCGGTAGATTAAGTTGGCGCTGGCAGCTTTACTATGATGGAAATTTATTTGTATTAAGTTCAACAGTTTTTTAGTATTAGCTGCCTTTTCCTTACTTGTCTGGCTAAGAAGTCTTAGTTTGCATCGGTTTGTACCGATGTGGACTTTGAAGCCGATCTTTTTCAGAAGTAGTATTGACTTGTGACTGAGCAGCACTACCACTTCTGTACCTTCTGGTTCATGATTTCTCATCTGAACAACTTCCCAGTTTTGACTGAGTTGTTCAGTGTTGAGAGATCTGAGGTATATTTCGATACGATCTTTTGGGGATTGGAGGTCCACGCACAATGAGCCTAGCCTTGGCCTGGTGAGTTGCACGAGCTCTTTTCTGTCAATTAGGCGAAGGTCGGCATTCGGCCAGGGAGCTGAAGTCTTGGCGATAAAATCTTAAGCCATGTGAGAGTGCGTCCATCTTCGCATGTCATCACTTTGAAACCCTGAACAATTTTGAGGGTACCAAAAAGTGGGAGGGGTCCGTTCTTTAAGATAGCCTCATTGGCTGCGTCAAGGATTCGCAGTTCTATTAATTGCCATTGACTTTCTGTGAGTCTCCGTGTAGGATTGCCGTAATCAACCACGGTCCCAATGGTCAACTGTGAGAGTCTGGCTTTTTTATTATTGCA
Organism: Platycheirus rosarum; assembly: GCA_963971375.1. Lineage (NCBI taxonomy): Eukaryota > Metazoa > Arthropoda > Insecta > Diptera > Syrphidae > Platycheirus > Platycheirus rosarum. Next base: position 165,433,675 of record OZ020507.1, on the reverse strand, counting down.
GGGCGAAATTGTCGAGCTAGTGATTTAGCGTCGTCTGATTTCGGCTTTGTCTTTGTTCTTGTCCGTTGTGGTTTTGTAGTTGTTTCTGGTATCGTCAGTAGCGTTTGCTTAGCTTTGTCCATCGCTTGTTTTTCTTTTTCCGTGAGGGAATTCGAGTCGTTAGCACTGAGTCGCCGTACAGTTCTGACTGCGTTTCGTTGTTGTCTCCGCAGGATTTGTTTCTCATTAAGAGGTCTTTTTTTTTTTACTTTGTGCGGTTTTTTGTTTTTGGTGCCGCATGTCGTTATGTTGGACCTCCAGTACGGTGTTGTTCCATTCAATTGTCGACAATTCACATTCAATAGGCCTGAGAGAAGTAGATGAATCCAGATTGCATGTGGAGCTGAGGCTCTGGATGTTCTCCGGAGGCATCTCCTTCTCTTCGTCCTCCCCTTGAAGCATCTTCCCTCCTTCCAGACCCGTAGGAGCTAAATGCTTCATGCATTGCTTGGTTGGTGAGTGAGATGGTCCAATGGTTTGTCTGTCTTGTTCATCGCTGTATTCTGTACTAAAGTACCTGATAGAGAAGAGGAGGTAAGGCTCCGGATGTTTTCGGAGTGCGCTCCTCCTTTCCCCATCACCTTGTCGGTCTTCCTCTCCTCCAGGTCCGTTAGAGCAAGAGGCTCGGTGCAACACCTGGAGGTTGATTTAGACTGTTCAAGGATTTTTTCCGTAGAGTCCGTTGTATTTGTGCCTTTTTGAAAAGGTTTTGATGACACCAGCCCTTGCTTTGGATTGTCTTTGCCAATCCGCGGAGCGGGTGGTCCCATCGAACTACGAGCGCACATTCCATCCCCAGAGGCAGCCGCTGCCGGTGTACTAGCAGTAGGCTGGTTCTCTATTAGCTGCTGTTCCTTAAGATATGCATGCGCGCTATGTAGTCTTTTCCGGTCCGTTTCGTTCAGTTCGTCCCACTTTTTTGTGCCAAGTCTTTTCGTCCTGCAGTTCTTAATCCTGCTGCGTCTTGATGAGGTTGACAATCTGGAGAGATTGGAGCTCGCGATGGAGCCGCTGTCGCTGACACTTAGAATACTCTCCATGTCGTCGTCAGCGAGACCAACGCTAACTCCATCATCAACTCCAAGATTGGCGAAGGGATTTAGGAGAAGGTTCTCTTCCTCGTCAGTGAGTGTCCGTATTTTTGCATAGGCAAGAGCAGAGTCTGAGGTGCCCGATTCATGCACCTTAGTCTCTGTGTTTTTGTTGTCACCATTTGTGTTGTTTGTTTTTGGTATTTTTTGGTTTTTGGCAGTTTTCATGTTTGGTCCCACCAGTTATGGGGGAAATAAAGTCCATCTGCAACACCCCCTGTAGCAGATAAGGCTTTTACTCTTTGATTTTGCCTGTTTCAAAGAGGTTCTGTTAAAATACAGCCGGTATACCCCCTGGCTGCACACCGTCCAACAGGCACGGGTCACATGACACCCTGGATTAGGGGGAAGGGGAGTTGGATTGAATTTGGAGAGATTTGTGAATATTGGATACGAAGGGGAAGGAAGGATTTGAGAGGGATTGGGAGAGAACGCCCTCTGGTTTTCGGACTCATCTAGTGACACAGTGTCCCAAGAATTTTTGACCCTAATTAAGCCTCTACAACTCATCAAGTTCGGCGTTCAGGTAGAGGTTGTGTGTGCTTAAAAGGAAATTTATTTTTAAAAAATGAAAAATTGATAACTTCTTAAAATAAAATTAAAAAAAACAGTCATCGACTAGCTCTCGTGCTTAACGCATCGTTTCAACCGGCGGCTTTCTATAGTGTGCATATACAAGGAACTTTGTTCTCCAAACCCCTTTTCCCCATAAATAAAAAAAACTATATCTTATCCACTCACTCCTCCGGAAAGTGTATATCTCCTATCCTCGCGAGTGTTTGTTGCTCCACTAACCATGGCCCCAGGGCCGAATACAATTACGGGTAATAAGTACAGTACGCTTTCCCCTGAAATCGTACTCTCCGAACCCCCCCTAAACGAATCAAACCATCGTACCATACCTTCGACCCCTATCCGGAACTCCCTAAAAACAATAACCATAAAAACCCACGATTTATTGTCATAGCTCCTGAAAAAGAAGAAACCTCTTTCGTCTATAAGCATTTTTGCTCTCAGGAAAGCAATTGACGCAATAAGCACTGATCTAAGAGCTCAGAGATGGAAAAATCCTTGTCCTCACAAAAAATCAAAAGGTAGCAGACAAATTCATTGCCACGAAAAATCCGTCAAACCTATGTCCAGTAAAGATCACTCTGCATAATCAACTTAATTCGACGAAAGGCATTGTTTATGCCCCATGTCTTATTAAAGTCCCTGAAGCGGAAATTGTTTCGGAAATGAAAACGCAAAAAGTAACTGAAGTGTACAAGTTTACAAAACAGACAGAAGGGAAAAAACAACCAACAGGGCTAATGCTTTTCACTTTCGACACTTTCCAACCTCCAAACACTGTCGAAATAGGCTGGTACAATGCCAAAGTTACCGAATACATCCCAAATCCCATGCGGTGCCAGAATTGCCAGTTACTGGGGCATACAAAAAATAAATGCAACAATACCACCATGTGCCATATATGCAATTACCAACCACACAGACTCTGACTGCTCGCGAACCATGTGCGCTAATTGCTCAGATTCACACCCATCGTCATCTAAAGAATGTCCAAAGTACATTCAGATGAAGGAGATTCTGAAAATCAAAACCCAAAAAAAATGCAGCATAACGGAAGCTAAACGCATCTACAAAGAACAATTCCCATCCCAAATCAACACAAATCAAAAATCATACTCTGACGCAATCAAACGAGCTAACCCCAAAGCCTCTTCCCCCTCCCTACCAACCAACCCGGACACCACCGAACACCCTTCAAATAACAAAACAATACAAAAACCTGAAACATCCAATACCAAACTAGCGGAAATCATTACTACCGCTACAAATAAAACACACTCCACTCAAAATGAAACAGTTAAACAAATCGAAACTATCTCCTCCGATAACCTTCCTTTATCTTCATCACCCCTTCAATCTCTTCCCCTCTCAACACAAGCAGCTGCTGCTAAATTAAAAAATATGAAAAAAACTAACACAACCACACTTACTTCAAACGATCAAAACTACAAAAAAATATCATCGCAAAACTCTCCCATCAATACCTCAAACCTGACAGAAACAAATGATTCTGACAAACACAACTCACTATCTCCCTCTAACTCACTTATCTCTGCAAACTTACATCAAACAAACTCACCTTCCCCCCTTTCTAAAACTACTCAATCTCACATTAAGGTTCACAAGGGCTCTTTTCACTGCGTCATTTTTCACATTGTTGAAGGCTCCTTTCTAGGAAAGCAGCAAGGGTATACTCCTTTTATTTCAGTGTGTTTTCTACAGTGCTTACAACGCTGTGAAGTGCTGTTTCCACACTTTTACCTTTGGTATAATCATGCTGAGCTGGAGATATAACTTCCGAACTCATTGTGTTGCGAATATAGATGTCTATTAGTCTTTCAAAAGTGTTTAAATGAATGATGTTAGACTAATTGGTCTGAAGTCTTAAGCGTTATTATGGCTGGGTTTACCAACTTTCGGTATAAAGACCACTTTCACTTCACGCCATGCTTTAGGTACATATCCCCATTTGAGGCTATTTAAGAATATGTTTTTAAGGTGTGGTATTATTGTTTGTTGACTTTTTTGTAACATCATGGGAAAGATGCCATCTTTACCCGAGGATTTAAATGGAGAGAAGGAACTAATAGCCCATTTTATTCTTTCTTCCGCTATAATATCCGGTGGTGCTACTCGTTCATGATACTCATTTTCTGGATTGTTACTCTCATCGTAGCTACTTCCAGGGAAATGAGTTTTGACTAGGAGCTCCAGTGTCTCAGTGCAAGACTCTGTTCAGTGTTCATTGGGATCCTTGAGAGATCCTAGAGCAATAGGTTCTTTGGCAAGGATCTTTCTGAGTCTAGCTGATTCAGCGGTATTTGCTACTCCGTTACAGAAAGTTTTCCACGAAGTTCGCTTGGCACGCTGTGCCTCAGCTTTGAATTTTCTTTGACTAGATCTATAGGTTTCCCAATCATTGTCTGTTCCCGTGCGTTTGGCAACGTTGAAAAGTTTTCTTGTTTCTTTTCTGATGTTTCCTAGCTCGGCTGTCCACCATGGTGGTGTCTTTTTTCTCATTTTACCCGTCTTAAGAGGGCATGCTTTCTCAAGTGCTTCCCTGAGAATGCTTGTTAAATCATCTGTGGTCTTTTCATTTCCGCATTTGTTCTGAGTGTCTTAATTCTGGTTCCAACCTCCATATTAAAAATATCCCAGTTGATTTTTCTGCGATTTCTAAATGGTTGTTGGAGTTTTGTAATATGGGGTGTAAGGAATTCAATGATTTTGCGATCAGAGAATGATTCTTCCTTCAATACCCTCCATTGGTCAATCTCAAGGGTATCTGAGTTACTTGTGAGAGTAACGTTCTGTACCTCTTTTCTATTTTTGGTAACAAATGTTGGTTCATTACCCCTATTCGCTACAATAATGTTATTTTCAATAGTAAATTCAAAAAGTAACTCACCTCTAGTGTTAATGTCCGTGCTTCCCCATTGAATGTGATGTGAGTTATAATCACATCCCATCACTAGGTCCCATTTTTCTAAATGGGCACGTTGGACAATTAGGCTGGTTAGCTCCGCTGGTGGTCCCTCCGTCGCGTCCCAAGGCATGTGGGAGTCCATGCCTTTCTAATTTGACCGTTGTTTGGTTAAGGTCACTGTATTTAGAAAGAAGAAAAAGATTTAACTATTTTCTAGCTATTATACAAGTTTTAAAATTACTGTTTGTACCAACATGTGTGGTCATATACAGCGTAAGTTCCTTTGAATTTAAGCCCTTAATTTTTCCACCTGCTATCCAGATTTCTTGTATAAGGGCTAGGTCCACTTGTCCGGTAGATTAAGTTGGCGCTGGCAGCTTTACTATGATGGAAATTTATTTGTATTAAGTTCAACAGTTTTTTAGTATTAGCTGCCTTTTCCTTACTTGTCTGGCTAAGAAGTCTTAGTTTGCATCGGTTTGTACCGATGTGGACTTTGAAGCCGATCTTTTTCAGAAGTAGTATTGACTTGTGACTGAGCAGCACTACCACTTCTGTACCTTCTGGTTCATGATTTCTCATCTGAACAACTTCCCAGTTTTGACTGAGTTGTTCAGTGTTGAGAGATCTGAGGTATATTTCGATACGATCTTTTGGGGATTGGAGGTCCACGCACAATGAGCCTAGCCTTGGCCTGGTGAGTTGCACGAGCTCTTTTCTGTCAATTAGGCGAAGGTCGGCATTCGGCCAGGGAGCTGAAGTCTTGGCGATAAAATCTTAAGCCATGTGAGAGTGCGTCCATCTTCGCATGTCATCACTTTGAAACCCTGAACAATTTTGAGGGTACCAAAAAGTGGGAGGGGTCCGTTCTTTAAGATAGCCTCATTGGCTGCGTCAAGGATTCGCAGTTCTATTAATTGCCATTGACTTTCTGTGAGTCTCCGTGTAGGATTGCCGTAATCAACCACGGTCCCAATGGTCAACTGTGAGAGTCTGGCTTTTTTATTATTGCAGGGCGAAATTGTCGAGCTAGTGATTTAGCGTCGTCTGATTTCGGCTTTGTCTTTGTTCTTGTCCGTTGTGGTTTTGTAGTTGTTTCTGGTATCGTCAGTAGCGTTTGCTTAGCTTTGTCCATCGCTTGTTTTTCTTTTTCCGTGAGGGAATTCGAGTCGTTAGCACTGAGTCGCCGTACAGTTCTGACTGCGTTTCGTTGTTGTCTCCGCAGGATTTGTTTCTCATTAAGAGGTCTTTTTTTTTTACTTTGTGCGGTTTTTTGTTTTTGGTGCCGCATGTCGTTATGTTGGACCTCCAGTACGGTGTTGTTCCATTCAATTGTCGACAATTCACATTCAATAGGCCTGAGAGAAGTAGATGAATCCAGATTGCATGTGGAGCTGAGGCTCTGGATGTTCTCCGGAGGCATCTCCTTCTCTTCGTCCTCCCCTTGAAGCATCTTCCCTCCTTCCAGACCCGTAGGAGCTAAATGCTTCATGCATTGCTTGGTTGGTGAGTGAGATGGTCCAATGGTTTGTCTGTCTTGTTCATCGCTGTATTCTGTACTAAAGTACCTGATAGAGAAGAGGAGGTGAGGCTCCGGATGTTTTCGGAGTGTGCTCCTCCTTTCCCCATCACCTTGTCGGTCTTCCTCTCCTCCAGGTCCGTTAGAGCAAGAGGCTCGGTGCAACACCTGGAGGTTGATTTAGACTGTTCAAGGATTTTTTCCGTAGAGTCCGTTGTATTTGTGCCTTTTTGAAAAGGTTTTGATGACACCAGCCCTTGCTTTGGATTGTCTTTGCCAATCCGCGGAGCGGGTGGTCCCATCGAACTACGAGCGCACATTCCATCCCCAGAGGCAGCCGCTGCCGGTGTACTAGCAGTAGGCTGGTTCTCTATTAGCTGCTGTTCCTTAAGATATGCATGCGCGCTATGTAGTCTTTTCCGGTCCGTTTCGTTCAGTTCGTCCCACTTTTTTGTGCCAAGTCTTTTCGTCCTGCAGTTCTTAATCCTGCTGCGTCTTGATGAGGTTGACAATCTGGAGAGATTGGAGCTCGCGATGGAGCCGCTGTCGCTGACACTTAGAATACTCTCCATGTCGTCGTCAGCGAGACCAACGCTAACTCCATCATCAACTCCAAGATTGGCGAAGGGATTTAGGAGAAGGTTCTCTTCCTCGTCAGTGAGTGTCCGTATTTTTGCATAGGCAAGAGCAGAGTCTGAGGTGCCCGATTCACGCACCTTAGTCTCTGTGTTTTTGTTGTCACCATTTGTGTTGTTTGTTTTTGGTATTTTTTGGTTTTTGGCAGTTTTCATGTTTGGTCCCACAAGTTATGGGGGAAATAAAGTCCAGTCTGCAACACCCCCTGTAGCAGATAAGGCTTTTACTCTTTGATTTTGCCTGTTTCAAAGAGGTTCCGTTAAAATACAGCCGGTATACCCCCTGGCTGCACACCGTCCAACAGGCACGGGTCACATGACACCCTGGATTAGGGGGAAGGGGAGTTGGATTGAATTTGGAGAGATTTGTGAATATTGGATACGAAGGGGAAGGAAGGATTTGAGAGGGATTGGGAGAGAACGCCCTCTGGTTTTCGGACTCATCTAGTGACACAGTGTCCCAAGAATTTTTGACCCTAATTAAGCCTTTACAACTCATCAAGTTCGGCGTTCAGGTAGAGGTTGTGTGTGCTTAAAAGGAAATTTATTTTTAAAAAATGAAAAATTGATAACTTCTTAAAATAAAATTAAAAAAAACAGTCATCGACTAGCTCTCGTGCTTAACGCATCGTTTCAACCGGCGGCTTTCTATAGTGTGCATAAACAAGGAACTTTGTTCTCCAAACCCCTTTTCCCCATAAATAAAAAAAACTATATCTTATCCACTCACTCCTCCGGAAAGTGTATATCTCCTATCCTCGCGAGTGTTTGTTGCTCCACTAACCATGGCCCCAGGGCCGAATACAATTACGGGTAATAAGTACAGTACGCTTTCCCCTGAAATCGTACTCTCCGAACCCCACCCTAAACGAATCAAACCATCGTACCATACCTTCGACCCCTATCCGGAACTCCCTAAAAACAATAACCATAAAAACCCACGATTTATTGTCATAGCTCCTGAAAAAGAAGAAACCTCTTTCGTCTATAAGCATTTTTGCTCTCAGGAAAGCAATTGACGCAATAAGCACTGATCTAAGAGCTCAGAGATGGAAAAATCCTTGTCCTCACAAAAAATCAAAAGGTAGCAGACAAATTCATTGCCACGAAAAATCCGTCAAACCTATGTCCAGTAAAGATCACTCTGCATAATCAACTTAATTCGACGAAAGGCATTGTTTATGCCCCATGTCTTATTAAAGTCCCTGAAGCAGAAATTGTTTCGGAAATGAAAACGCAAAAAGTAACTGAAGTGTACAAGTTTACAAAACAGGCAGAAGGGAAAAAACAACCAACAGGACTAATGCTTTTCACTTTCGACACTTTCCAACCTCCAAACACTGTCGAAATAGGCTGGTACAATGCCAAAGTTACCGAATACATCCCAAATCCCATGCGGTGCCAGAATTGCCAGTTACTGGGGCATACAAAAAATAAATGCAACAATACCACCATGTGCCATATATGCAATTACCAACCACACACAGTTTCTGACTGCTCGCGAACCATGTGCGCCAATTGCTCAGATTCACACCCATCGTCATCTAAAGAATGTCCAAAGTACATTCAGATGAAGGAGATTCTGAAAATCAAAACCCAAAAAAAATGCAGTATAACGGAAGCTAAACGCATCTACAAAGAACAATTCCCATCCCAAATCAACACAAATCAAAAATCATACTCTAACGCAATCAAACGAGCTAACCCCAAAGCCTCTTCCCCCTCCCTACCAACCAACCCGGACACCACCGAACACCCTTCAAATAACAAAACAATACAAAAACCTGAAACATCCAATACCAAACTAGCGGAAATCATTACTACCGCTACAAATAAAACACACTCCACTCAAAATGAAACAGTTAAACAAATCGAAACTATCTCCTCCGATAACCTTCCTTTATCTTCATCACCCCTTCAATCTCTTCCCCTCTCAACACAAGCAGCTGCTGCTAAATTAAAAAATATGAAAAAAACTAACACAACCACACTTACTTCAAACGATCAAAACTACAAAAAAAATATCATCGCAAAACTCTCCCATCAATACCTCAAACCTGACAGAAACAAATGATTCTGACAAACACAACTCACTATCTCCCTCTAACTCACTTATCTCTGCAAACTTACATCAAACAAACTCACCTTCCCCCCTTTCTAAAACTACTCAATCTCACATTAAGGTTCACAAGGGCTCTTTTCACTGCGTCATTTTTCACATTGTTGAAGGCTCCTTTCTAGGAAAGCAGCAAGGGTATACTCCTTTTATTTCAGTGTGTTTTCCACAGTGCTTACAACGCTGTGAAGTGCTGTTTCCACACTTTTACCTTTGGTATAATCATGCTGAGCTGGAGATATAACTTCCGAACTCATTGTGTTGCGAATATAGATGTCTATTAGTCTTTCAAAAGTGTTTAAGATGAATGATGTTAGACTAATTGGTCTGAAGTCTTAAGCGTTATTATGGCTGGGTTTACCAACTTTCGGTATAAAGACCACTTTCACTTCACGCCATGCTTTAGGTACATATCCCCATTTGAGGCTATTTAAGAATATGTTTTTAAGGTGTGGTATTATTGTTTGTTGACTTTTTTGTAACATCATGGGAAAGATGCCATCTTTACCCGAGGATTTAAATGGAGAGAAGGAACTAATAGCCCATTTTATTCTTTCTTCCGCTATAATATCCGGTGGTGCTACTCGTTCATGATACTCATTTTCTGGATTGTTACTCTCATCGTAGCTACTTCCAGGGAAATGAGTTTTGACTAGGAGCTCCAGTGTCTCAGTGCAAGACTCTGTTCAGTGTTCATTGGGATCCTTGAGAGATCCTAGAGCAATAGGTTCTTTGGCAAGGATCTTTCTGAGTCTAGCTGATTCAGCGGTATTTGCTACTCCGTTACAGAAAGTTTTCCACGAAGTTCGCTTGGCACGCTGTGCCTCAGCTTTGAATTTTCTTTGACTAGATCTATAGGTTTCCCAATCATTGTCTGTTCCCGTGCGTTTGGCAACGTTGAAAAGTTTTCTTGTTTCTTTTCTGATGTTTCCTAGCTCGGCTGTCCACCATGGTGGTGTCTTTTTTCTCATTTTACCCGTCTTAAGAGGGCATGCTTTCTCAAGTGCTTCCCTGAGAATGCTTGTTAAATCATCTGTGGTCTTTTCATTTCCGCATTTGTTCTGAGTGTCTTAATTCTGGTTCCAACCTCCATATTAAAAATATCCCAGTTGATTTTTCTGCGATTTCTAAATGGTTGTTGGAGTTTTGTAATATGGGGTGTAAGGAATTCAATGATTTTGCGATCAGAGAATGATTCTTCCTTCAATACCCTCCATTGGTCAATCTCAAGGGTATCTGAGTTACTTGTGAGAGTAACGTTCTGTACCTCTTTTCTATTTTTGGTAACAAATGTTGGTTCATTACCCCTATTCCAGATTTCTTGTATAAGGGCTAGGTCCACTTGTCCGGTAGATTAAGTTGGCGCTGGCAGCTTTACTATGATGGAAATTTATTTGTATTAAGTTGAACAGTTTTTTAGTATTAGCTGCCTTTTCCTTACTTGTCTGGCTAAGAAGTCTTAGTTTGCATCGGTTTGTACCGATGTGGACTTTGAAGCCGATCTTTTTCAGAAGTGGTATTGACTTGTGACTGAGCAGCACTACCACTTCTGTACCTTCTGGTTCATGATTTCCCATCTGAACAACTTCCCAGTTTTGACTGAGTTGTTCAGTGTTGAGAGATCTGAGGTATATTTCGATACGATCTTTTGGGGATTGGAGGTCCACGCACAATGAGCCTAGCCTTGGCCTGGTGAGTTGCACGAGCTCTTTTCTGTCAATTAGGCGAAGGTCGGCATTCGGCCAGGGAGCTGAAGTCTTGGCGATAAAATCTTAAGCCATGTGAGAGTGCGTCCATCTTCGCATGTCATCACTTTGAAACCCTGAACAATTTTGAGGGTACCAAAAAGTGGGAGGGGTCCGTTCTTTGAGATAGCCTCATTGGCTGCGTCAAGGATTCGCAGTTCTATTAATTGCCATTGACTTTCTGTGAGTCTCCGTGTAGGATTGCCGTAATCAACCACGGTCCCAATGGTCAACTGTGAGAGTCTGGCTTTTTTATTATTGCAGGGCGAAATTGTCGAGCTAGTGATTTAGCGTCGTCTGATTTCGGCTTTGTCTTTGTTCTTGTCCGTTGTGGTTTTGTAGTTGTTTCTGGTATCGTCAGTAGCGTTTGCTTAGCTTTGTCCATTGCTTGTTTTTCTTTTTCCGTGAGGGAATTCGAGTCGTTAGCACTGAGTCGCCGTACAGTTCTGACTGCGTTTCGTTGTTGTCTCCGCAGGATTTGTTTCTCATTAAGAGGTCTTTTTTTTTTACTTTGTGCGGTTTTTTGTTTTTGGTGCCGCATGTCGTTATGTTGGACCTCCAGTACGGTGTTGTTCCATTCAATTGTCGACAATTCACATTCAATAGGCCTGAGAGAAGTAGATGAATCCAGATTGCATGTGGAGCTGAGGCTCTGGATGTTCTCCGGAGGCATCTCCTTCTCTTCGTCCTCCCCTTGAAGCATCTTCCCTCCTTCCAGACCCGTAGGAGCTAAATGCTTCATGCATTGCTTGGTTGGTGAGTGAGATGGTCCAATGGTTTGTCTGTCTTGTTCATCGCTGTATTCTGTACTAAAGTACCTGATAGAGAAGAGGAGGTAAGGCTCCGGATGTTTTCGGAGTGCGCTCCTCCTTTCCCCATCACCTTGTCGGTCTTCCTCTCCTCCAGGTCCGTTAGAGCAAGAGGCTCGGTGCAACACCTGGAGGTTGATTTAGACTGTTCAAGGATTTTTTCCGTAGAGTCCGTTGTATTTGTGCCTTTTTGAAAAGGTTTTGATGACACCAGCCCTTGCTTTGGATTGTCTTTGCCAATCCGCGGAGCGGGTGGTCCCATCGAACTACGAGCGCACATTCCATCCCCAGAGGCAGCCGCTGCCGGTGTACTAGCAGTAGGCTGGTTCTCTATTAGCTGCTGTTCCTTAAGATATGCATGCGCGCTATGTAGTCTTTTCCGGTCCGTTTCGTTCAGTTCGTCCCACTTTTTTGTGCCAAGTCTTTTCGTCCTGCAGTTCTTAATCCTGCTGCGTCTTGATGAGGTTGACAATCTGGAGAGATTGGAGCTCGCGATGGAGCCGCTGTCGCTGACACTTAGAATACTCTCCATGTCGTCGTCAGCGAGACCAACGCTAACTCCATCATCAACTCCAAGATTGGCGAAGGGATTTAGGAGAAGGTTCTCTTCCTCGTCAGTGAGTGTCCGTATTTTTGCATAGGCAAGAGCAGAGTCTGAGGTGCCCGATTCATGCACCTTAGTCTCTGTGTTTTTGTTGTCACCATTTGTGTTGTTTGTTTTTGGTATTTTTTGGTTTTTGGCAGTTTTCATGTTTGGTCCCACCAGTTATGGGGGAAATAAAGTCCATCTGCAACACCCCCTGTAGCAGATAAGGCTTTTACTCTTTGATTTTGCCTGTTTCAAAGAGGTTCTGTTAAAATACAGCCGGTATACCCCCTGGCTGCACACCGTCCAACAGGCACGGGTCACATGACACCCTGGATTAGGGGGAAGGGGAGTTGGATTGAATTTGGAGAGATTTGTGAATATTGGATACGAAGGGGAAGGAAGGATTTGAGAGGGATTGGGAGAGAACGCCCTCTGGTTTTCGGACTCATCTAGTGACACAGTGTCCCAAGAATTTTTGACCCTAATTAAGCCTCTACAACTCATCAAGTTCGGCGTTCAGGTAGAGGTTGTGTGTGCTTAAAAGGAAATTTATTTTTAAAAAATGAAAAATTGATAACTTCTTAAAATAAAATTAAAAAAAACAGTCATCGACTAGCTCTCGTGCTTAACGCATCGTTTCAACCGGCGGCTTTCTATAGTGTGCATATACAAGGAACTTTGTTCTCCAAACCCCTTTTCCCCATAAATAAAAAAAACTATATCTTATCCACTCACTCCTCCGGAAAGTGTATATCTCCTATCCTCGCGAGTGTTTGTTGCTCCACTAACCATGGCCCCAGGGCCGAATACAATTACGGGTAATAAGTACAGTACGCTTTCCCCTGAAATCGTACTCTCCGAACCCCCCCTAAACGAATCAAACCATCGTACCATACCTTCGACCCCTATCCGGAACTCCCTAAAAACAATAACCATAAAAACCCACGATTTATTGTCATAGCTCCTGAAAAAGAAGAAACCTCTTTCGTCTATAAGCATTTTTGCTCTCAGGAAAGCAATTGACGCAATAAGCACTGATCTAAGAGCTCAGAGATGGAAAAATCCTTGTCCTCACAAAAAATCAAAAGGTAGCAGACAAATTCATTGCCACGAAAAATCCGTCAAACCTATGTCCAGTAAAGATCACTCTGCATAATCAACTTAATTCGACGAAAGGCATTGTTTATGCCCCATGTCTTATTAAAGTCCCTGAAGCGGAAATTGTTTCGGAAATGAAAACGCAAAAAGTAACTGAAGTGTACAAGTTTACAAAACAGACAGAAGGGAAAAAACAACCAACAGGGCTAATGCTTTTCACTTTCGACACTTTCCAACCTCCAAACACTGTCGAAATAGGCTGGTACAATGCCAAAGTTACCGAATACATCCCAAATCCCATGCGGTGCCAGAATTGCCAGTTACTGGGGCATACAAAAAATAAATGCAACAATACCACCATGTGCCATATATGCAATTACCAACCACACAGACTCTGACTGCTCGCGAACCATGTGCGCTAATTGCTCAGATTCACACCCATCGTCATCTAAAGAATGTCCAAAGTACATTCAGATGAAGGAGATTCTGAAAATCAAAACCCAAAAAAAATGCAGCATAACGGAAGCTAAACGCATCTACAAAGAACAATTCCCATCCCAAATCAACACAAATCAAAAATCATACTCTGACGCAATCAAACGAGCTAACCCCAAAGCCTCTTCCCCCTCCCTACCAACCAACCCGGACACCACCGAACACCCTTCAAATAACAAAACAATACAAAAACCTGAAACATCCAATACCAAACTAGCGGAAATCATTACTACCGCTACAAATAAAACACACTCCACTCAAAATGAAACAGTTAAACAAATCGAAACTATCTCCTCCGATAACCTTCCTTTATCTTCATCACCCCTTCAATCTCTTCCCCTCTCAACACAAGCAGCTGCTGCTAAATTAAAAAATATGAAAAAAACTAACACAACCACACTTACTTCAAACGATCAAAACTACAAAAAAATATCATCGCAAAACTCTCCCATCAATACCTCAAACCTGACAGAAACAAATGATTCTGACAAACACAACTCACTATCTCCCTCTAACTCACTTATCTCTGCAAACTTACATCAAACAAACTCACCTTCCCCCCTTTCTAAAACTACTCAATCTCACATTAAGGTTCACAAGGGCTCTTTTCACTGCGTCATTTTTCACATTGTTGAAGGCTCCTTTCTAGGAAAGCAGCAAGGGTATACTCCTTTTATTTCAGTGTGTTTTCTACAGTGCTTACAACGCTGTGAAGTGCTGTTTCCACACTTTTACCTTTGGTATAATCATGCTGAGCTGGAGATATAACTTCCGAACTCATTGTGTTGCGAATATAGATGTCTATTAGTCTTTCAAAAGTGTTTAAATGAATGATGTTAGACTAATTGGTCTGAAGTCTTAAGCGTTATTATGGCTGGGTTTACCAACTTTCGGTATAAAGACCACTTTCACTTCACGCCATGCTTTAGGTACATATCCCCATTTGAGGCTATTTAAGAATATGTTTTTAAGGTGTGGTATTATTGTTTGTTGACTTTTTTGTAACATCATGGGAAAGATGCCATCTTTACCCGAGGATTTAAATGGAGAGAAGGAACTAATAGCCCATTTTATTCTTTCTTCCGCTATAATATCCGGTGGTGCTACTCGTTCATGATACTCATTTTCTGGATTGTTACTCTCATCGTAGCTACTTCCAGGGAAATGAGTTTTGACTAGGAGCTCCAGTGTCTCAGTGCAAGACTCTGTTCAGTGTTCATTGGGATCCTTGAGAGATCCTAGAGCAATAGGTTCTTTGGCAAGGATCTTTCTGAGTCTAGCTGATTCAGCGGTATTTGCTACTCCGTTACAGAAAGTTTTCCACGAAGTTCGCTTGGCACGCTGTGCCTCAGCTTTGAATTTTCTTTGACTAGATCTATAGGTTTCCCAATCATTGTCTGTTCCCGTGCGTTTGGCAACGTTGAAAAGTTTTCTTGTTTCTTTTCTGATGTTTCCTAGCTCGGCTGTCCACCATGGTGGTGTCTTTTTTCTCATTTTACCCGTCTTAAGAGGGCATGCTTTCTCAAGTGCTTCCCTGAGAATGCTTGTTAAATCATCTGTGGTCTTTTCATTTCCGCATTTGTTCTGAGTGTCTTAATTCTGGTTCCAACCTCCATATTAAAAATATCCCAGTTGTTTTTTCTGCGATTTCTAAATGGTTGTTGGAGTTTTGTAATATGGGGTGTAAGGAATTCAATGATTTTGCGATCAGAGAATGATTCTTCCTTCAATACCCTCCATTGGTCAATCTCAAGGGTATCTGAGTTACTTGTGAGAGTAACGTTCTGTACCTCTTTTCTATTTTTGGTAACAAAGGTTGGTTCATTACCCCTATTCCAGATTTCTTGTATAAGGGCTAGGTCCACTTGTCCGGTAGATTAAGTTGGCGCTGGCAGCTTTACTATGATGGAAATTTATTTGTATTAAGTTCAACAGTTTTTTAGTATTAGCTGCCTTTTCCTTACTTGTCTGGCTAAGAAGTCTTAGTTTGCATCGGTTTGTACCGATGTGGACTTTGAAGCCGATCTTTTTCAGAAGTGGTATTGACTTGTGACTGAGCAGCACTACCACTTCTGTACCTTCTGGTTCATGATTTCCCATCTGAACAACTTCCCAGTTTTGACTGAGTTGTTCAGTGTTGAGAGATCTGAGGTATCTTTCGATACGATCTTTTAGGGATTGGAGGTCCACGCACAATGAGCCTAGCCTTGGCCTGGTGAGTTGCACGAGCTCTTTTCTGTCAATTAGGCGAAGGTCGGCATTCGGCCAGGGAGCTGAGGTCTTGGCGATAAAATCTTGAAGCCATGTGAGAGTGCGTCCATCTTCGCATGTCATCACTTTGAAACCCTGAACAGTTTTGAGGGTACCAAAAAGTGGGAGGGTCCGTTCTTTAAGATAGCCTCATTGGCTGCGTCAAGGATTCGCAGTTCTATTAATTGCCATTGACTTTCTGTGAGTCTCCGTGTAGGATTGCCGTAATCAACCACGGTCCCAATGGTCAACTGTGAGAGTCTGGCTTTTTTATTATTGCAGGGCGAAATTGTCGAGCTAGTGATTTAGCGTCGTCTGATTTCGGCTTTGTCTTTGTTCTTGTCCGTTGTGGTTTTGTAGTTGTTTCTGGTATCGTCAGTAGCGTTTGCTTAGCTTTGTCCATCGCTTGTTTTTCTTTTTCCGTGAGGGAATTCGAGTCGTTAGCACTGAGTCGCCGTACAGTTCTGACTGCGTTTCGTTGTTGTCTCCGCAGGATTTGTTTCTCATTAAGAGGTCTTTTTTTTTTTACTTTGTGCGGTTTTTTGTTTTTGGTGCCGCATGTCGTTATGTTGGACCTCCAGTACGGTGTTGTTCCATTCAATTGTCGACAATTCACATTCAATAGGCCTGAGAGAAGTAGATGAATCCAGATTGCATGTGGAGCTGAGGCTCTGGATGTTCTCCGGAGGCATCTCCTTCTCTTCGTCCTCCCCTTGAAGCATATTCCCTCCTTCCAGACCCGTAGGAGCTAAATGCTTCATGCATTGCTTGGTTGGTGAGTGAGATGGTCCAATGGTTTGTCTGTCTTGTTCATCGCTGTATTCTGTACTAAAGTACCTGATATAGAAGAGGAGGTGAGGCTCCGGATGTTTTCGGAGTGCGCTCCTCCTTTCCCCATCACCTTGTCGGTCTTCCTCTCCTCCAGGTCCGTTAGAGCAAGAGGCTCGGTGCAACACCTGGAGGTTGATTTAGACTGTTCAAGGATTTTTTCCGTAGAGTCCGTTGTATTTGTGCCTTTTTGAAAAGGTTTTGATGACACCAGCCCTTGCTTTGGATTGTCTTTGCCAATCCGCGGAGCGGGTGGTCCCATCGAACTACGAGCGCACATTCCATCCCCAGAGGCAGCCGCTGCCGGTGTACTAGCAGTAGGCTGGTTCTCTATTAGCTGCTGTTCCTTAAGATATGCATGCGCGCTATGTAGTCTTTTCCGGTCCGTTTCGTTCAGTTCGTCCCACTTTTTTGTGCCAAGTCTTTTCGTCCTGCAGTTCTTAATCCTGCTGCGTCTTGATGAGGTTGACAATCTGGAGAGATTGGAGCTCGCGATGGAGCCGCTGTCGCTGACACTTAGAATACTCTCCATGTCGTCGTCAGCGAGACCAACGCTAACTCCATCATCAACTCCAAGTTTGGCGAAGGGATTTAGGAGAAGGTTCTCTTCCTCGTCAGTGAGTGTCCGTATTTTTGCATAGGCAAGAGCAGAGTCTGAGGTGCCCGATTCATGCACCTTAGTCTCTGTGTTTTTGTTGTCACCATTTGTGTTGTTTGTTTTTGGTATTTTTTGGTTTTTGGCAGTTTTCATGTTTGGTCCCACCAGTTATGGGGGAAATAAAGTCCATCTGCAACACCCCCTGTAGCAGATAAGGCTTTTACTCTTTGATTTTGCCTGTTTCAAAGAGGTTCCGTTAAAATACAGCCGGTATACCCCCTGGCTGCACACCGTCCAACAGGCACGGGTCACATGACACCCTGGATTAGGGGGAAGGGGAGTTGGATTGAATTTGGAGAGATTTGTGAATATTGGATACGAAGGGGAAGGAAGGATTTGAGAGGGATTGGGAGAGAACGCCCTCTGGTTTTCGGACTCATCTAGTGACACAGTGTCCCAAGAATTTTTGACCCTAATTAAGCCTCTACAACTCATCAAGTTCGGCGTTCAGGTAGAGGTTGTGTGTGCTTAAAAGGAAATTTATTTTTAAAAAATGAAAAATTGATAACTTCTTAAAATAAAATTAAAAAAAACAGTCATCGACTAGCTCTCGTGCTTAACGCATCGTTTCAACCGGCGGCTTTCTATAGTGTGCATATACAAGGAACTTTGTTCTCCAAACCCCTTTTCCCCATAAATAAAAAAAACTATATCTTATCCACTCACTCCTCCGGAAAGTGTATATCTCCTATCCTCGCGAGTGTTTGTTGCTCCACTAACCATGGCCCCAGGGCCGAATACAATTACGGGTAATAAGTACAGTACGCTTTCCCCTGAAATCGTACTCTCCGAACCCCCCCTAAACGAATCAAACCATCGTACCATACCTTCGACCCCTATCCGGAACTCCCTAAAAACAATAACCATAAAAACCCACGATTTATTGTCATAGCTCCTGAAAAAGAAGAAACCTCTTTCGTCTATAAGCATTTTTGCTCTCAGGAAAGCAATTGACGCAATAAGCACTGATCTAAGAGCTCAGAGATGGAAAAATCCTTGTCCTCACAAAAAATCAAAAGGTAGCAGACAAATTCATTGCCACGAAAAATCCGTCAAACCTATGTCCAGTAAAGATCACTCTGCATAATCAACTTAATTCGACGAAAGGCATTGTTTATGCCCCATGTCTTATTAAAGTCCCTGAAGCGGAAATTGTTTCGGAAATGAAAACGCAAAAAGTAACTGAAGTGTACAAGTTTACAAAACAGACAGAAGGGAAAAAACAACCAACAGGGCTAATGCTTTTCACTTTCGACACTTTCCAACCTCCAAACACTGTCGAAATAGGCTGGTACAATGCCAAAGTTACCGAATACATCCCAAATCCCATGCGGTGCCAGAATTGCCAGTTACTGGGGCATACAAAAAATAAATGCAACAATACCACCATGTGCCATATATGCAATTACCAACCACACAGACTCTGACTGCTCGCGAACCATGTGCGCTAATTGCTCAGATTCACACCCATCGTCATCTAAAGAATGTCCAAAGTACATTCAGATGAAGGAGATTCTGAAAATCAAAACCCAAAAAAAATGCAGCATAACGGAAGCTAAACGCATCTACAAAGAACAATTCCCATCCCAAATCAACACAAATCAAAAATCATACTCTGACGCAATCAAACGAGCTAACCCCAAAGCCTCTTCCCCCTCCCTACCAACCAACCCGGACACCACCGAACACCCTTCAAATAACAAAACAATACAAAAACCTGAAACATCCAATACCAAACTAGCGGAAATCATTACTACCGCTACAAATAAAACACACTCCACTCAAAATGAAACAGTTAAACAAATCGAAACTATCTCCTCCGATAACCTTCCTTTATCTTCATCACCCCTTCAATCTCTTCCCCTCTCAACACAAGCAGCTGCTGCTAAATTAAAAAATATGAAAAAAACTAACACAACCACACTTACTTCAAACGATCAAAACTACAAAAAAATATCATCGCAAAACTCTCCCATCAATACCTCAAACCTGACAGAAACAAATGATTCTGACAAACACAACTCACTATCTCCCTCTAACTCACTTATCTCTGCAAACTTACATCAAACAAACTCACCTTCCCCCCTTTCTAAAACTACTCAATCTCACATTAAGGTTCACAAGGGCTCTTTTCACTGCGTCATTTTTCACATTGTTGAAGGCTCCTTTCTAGGAAAGCAGCAAGGGTATACTCCTTTTATTTCAGTGTGTTTTCTACAGTGCTTACAACGCTGTGAAGTGCTGTTTCCACACTTTTACCTTTGGTATAATCATGCTGAGCTGGAGATATAACTTCCGAACTCATTGTGTTGCGAATATAGATGTCTATTAGTCTTTCAAAAGTGTTTAAATGAATGATGTTAGACTAATTGGTCTGAAGTCTTAAGCGTTATTATGGCTGGGCTTACCAACTTTCGGTATAAAGACCACTTTCACTTCACGCCATGCTTTAGGTACATATCCCCATTTGAGGCTATTTAAGAATATGTTTTTAAGGTGTGGTATTATTGTTTGTTGACTTTTTTGTAACATCATGGGAAAGATGCCATCTTTACCCGAGGATTTAAATGGAGAGAAGGAACTAATAGCCCATTTTATTCTTTCTTCCGCTATAATATCCGGTGGTGCTACTCGTTCATGATACTCATTTTCTGGATTGTTACTCTCATCGTAGCTACTTCCAGGGAAATGAGTTTTGACTAGGAGCTCCAGTGTCTCAGTGCAAGACTCTGTTCAGTGTTCATTGGGATCCTTGAGAGATCCTAGAGCAATAGGTTCTTTGGCAAGGATCTTTCTGAGTCTAGCTGATTCAGCGGTATTTGCTACTCCGTTACAGAAAGTTTTCCACGAAGTTCGCTTGGCACGCTGTGCCTCAGCTTTGAATTTTCTTTGACTAGATCTATAGGTTTCCCAATCATTGTCTGTTCCCGTGCGTTTGGCAACGTTGAAAAGTTTTCTTGTTTCTTTTCTGATGTTTCCTAGCTCGGCTGTCCACCATGGTGGTGTCTTTTTTCTCATTTTACCCGTCTTAAGAGGGCATGCTTTCTCAAGTGCTTCCCTGAGAATGCTTGTTAAATCATCTGTGGTCTTTTCATTTCCGCATTTGTTCTGAGTGTCTTAATTCTGGTTCCAACCTCCATATTAAAAATATCCCAGTTGATTTTTCTGCGATTTCTAAATGGTTGTTGGAGTTTTGTAATATGGGGTGTAAGGAATTCAATGATTTTGCGATCAGAGAATGATTCTTCCTTCAATACCCTCCATTGGTCAATCTCAAGGGTATCTGAGTTACTTGTGAGAGTAACGTTCTGTACCTCTTTTCTATTTTTGGTAACAAATGTTGGTTCATTACCCCTATTCCAGATTTCTTGTATAAGGGCTAGGTCCACTTGTCCGGTAGATTAAGTTGGCGCTGGCAGCTTTACTATGATGGAAATTTATTTGTATTAAGTTCAACAGTTTTTTAGTATTAGCTGCCTTTTCCTTACTTGTCTGGCTAAGAAGTCTTAGTTTGCATCGGTTTGTACCGATGTGGACTTTGAAGCCGATCTTTTTCAGAAGTGGTATTGACTTGTGACTGAGCAGCACTACCACTTCTGTACCTTCTGGTTCATGATTTCCCATCTGAACAACTTCCCAGTTTTGACTGAGTTGTTCAGTGTTGAGAGATCTGAGGTATATTTCGATACGATCTTTTGGGGATTGGAGGTCCACGCACAATGAGCCTAGCCTTGGCCTGGTGAGTTGCACGAGCTCTTTTCTGTCAATTAGGTGAAGGTCGGCATTCGGCCAGGGAGCTGAAGTCTTGGCGATAAAATCTTAAGCCATGTGAGAGTGCGTCCATCTTCGCATGTCATCACTTTGAAACCCTGAACAATTTTGAGGGTACCAAAAAGTGGGAGGGGTCCGTTCTTTAAGATAGCCTCATTGGCTGCGTCAAGGATTCGCAGTTCTATTAATTGCCATTGACTTTCTGTGAGTCTCCGTGTAGGATTGCCGTAATCAACCACGGTCCCAATGGTCAACTGTGAGAGTCTGGCTTTTTTATTATTGCAGGGCGAAATTGTCGAGCTAGTGATTTAGCGTCGTCTGATTTCGGCTTTGTCTTTGTTCTTGTCCGTTGTGGTTTTGTAGTTGTTTCTGGTATCGTCAGTAGCGTTTGCTTAGCTTTGTCCATCGCTTGTTTTTCTTTTTCCGTGAGGGAATTCGAGTCGTTAGCACTGAGTCGCCGTACAGTTCTGACTGCGTTTCGTTGTTGTCTCCGCAGGATTTGTTTCTCATTAAGAGGTCTTTTTTTTTTTACTTTGTGCGGTTTTTTGTTTTTGGTGCCGCATGTCGTTATGTTGGACCTCCAGTACGGTGTTGTTCCATTCAATTGTCGACAATTCACATTCAATAGGCCTGAGAGAAGTAGATGAATCCAGATTGCATGTGGAGCTGAGGCTCTGGATGTTCTCCGGAGGCATCTCCTTCTCTTCGTCCTCCCCTTGAAGCATATTCCCTCCTTCCAGACCCGTAGGAGCTAAATGCTTCATGCATTGCTTGGTTGGTGAGTGAGATGGTCCAATGGTTTGTCTGTCTTGTTCATCGCTGTATTCTGTACTAAAGTACCTGATATAGAAGAGGAGGTGAGGCTCCGGATGTTTTCGGAGTGCGCTCCTCCTTTCCCCATCACCTTGTCGGTCTTCCTCTCCTCCAGGTCCGTTAGAGCAAGAGGCTCGGTGCAACACCTGGAGGTTGATTTAGACTGTTCAAGGATTTTTCCCGTAGAGTCCGTTGTATTTGTGCCTTTTTGAAAAGGTTTTGATGACACCAGCCCTTGCTTTGGATTGTCTTTGCCAATCCGCGGAGCGGGTGGTCCCATCGAACTACGAGCGCACATTCCATCCCCAGAGGCAGCCGCTGCCGGTGTACTAGCAGTAGGCTGGTTCTCTATTAGCTGCTGTTCCTTAAGATATGCATGCGCGCTATGTAGTCTTTTCCGGTCCGTTTCGTTCAGTTCGTCCCACTTTTTTGTGCCAAGTCTTTTCGTCCTGCAGTTCTTAATCCTGCTGCGTCTTGATGAGGTTGACAATCTGGAGAGATTGGAGCTCGCGATGGAGCCGCTGTCGCTGACACTTAGAATACTCTCCATGTCGTCGTCAGCGAGACCAACGCTAACTCCATCATCAACTCCAAGTTTGGCGAAGGGATTTAGGAGAAGGTTCTCTTCCTCGTCAGTGAGTGTCCGTATTTTTGCATAGGCAAGAGCAGAGTCTGAGGTGCCCGATTCATGCACCTTAGTCTCTGTGTTTTTGTTGTCACCATTTGTGTTGTTTGTTTTTGGTATTTTTTGGTTTTTGGCAGTTTTCATGTTTGGTCCCACCAGTTATGGGGGAAATAAAGTCCATCTGCAACACCCCCTGTAGCAGATAAGGCTTTTACTCTTTGATTTTGCCTGTTTCAAAGAGGTTCCGTTAAAATACAGCCGGTATACCCCCTGGCTGCACACCGTCCAACAGGCACGGGTCACATGACACCCTGGATTAGGGGGAAGGGGAGTTGGATTGAATTTGGAGAGATTTGTGAATATTGGATACGAAGGGGAAGGAAGGATTTGAGAGGGATTGGGAGAGAACGCCCTCTGGTTTTCGGACTCATCTAGTGACACAGTGTCCCAAGAATTTTTGACCCTAATTAAGCCTCTACAACTCATCAAGTTCGGCGTTCAGGTAGAGGTTGTGTGTGCTTAAAAGGAAATTTATTTTTAAAAAATGAAAAATTGATAACTTCTTAAAATAAAATTAAAAAAAACAGTCATCGACTAGCTCTCGTGCTTAACGCATCGTTTCAACCGGCGGCTTTCTATAGTGTGCATATACAAGGAACTTTGTTCTCCAAACCCCTTTTCCCCATAAATAAAAAAAACTATATCTTATCCACTCACTCCTCCGGAAAGTGTATATCTCCTATCCTCGCGAGTGTTTGTTGCTCCACTAACCATGGCCCCAGGGCCGAATACAATTACGGGTAATAAGTACAGTACGCTTTCCCCTGAAATCGTACTCTCCGAACCCCCCTAAACGAATCAAACCATCGTACCATACCTTCGACCCCTATCCGGAACTCCCTAAAAACAATAACCATAAAAACCCACGATTTATTGTCATAGCTCCTGAAAAAGAAGAAACCTCTTTCGTCTATAAGCATTTTTGCTCTCAGGAAAGCAAATGACGTAATAAGCACTGAATACGAGCAGATCTAAGAGCTCAGAGATGGAAAAATCCTTGTCCTCACAAAAAATCAAATGGTAGCAGACAAATTCATTGCCACGAAAAATCTGTCAAACCTATGTCCAGTAAAGATCACTCTGCATAATCAACTTAATTCGACGAAAGGCATTGTTTATGCCCCATGTCTTATTAAAGTCCCTGAAGCAGAAATTGTTTCGGAAATGAAAACGCAAAAAGTAACTGAAGTGTACAAGTTTACAAAACAGGCAGAAGGGAAAAAACAACCAACAGGACTAATGCTTTTCACTTTCGACACTTTCCAACCTCCAAACACTGTCGAAATAGGCTGGTACAATGCCAAAGTTACCGAATACATCCCAAATCCCATGCGGTGCCAGAATTGCCAGTTACTGGGGCATACAAAAAATAAATGCAACAATACCACCATGTGCCATATATGCAATTACCAACCACACACAGTTTCTGACTGCTCGCGAACCATGTGCGCTAATTGCTCAGATTCACATCCATCGTCATCTAAAGAATGTCCAAAGTACATTCAGATGAAGGAGATTCTGAAAATCAAAACCCAAAAAAAATGCAGCATAACGGAAGCTAAACGCATCTACAAAGAACAATTCCCATCCCAAATCAACACAAATCAAAAATCATACTCTAACGCAATCAAACGAGCTAACCCCAAAGCCTCTTCCCCCTCCCTACCAACCAACCCGGACACCACCGAACACCCTTCAAATAACAAAACAATACAAAAACCTGAAACATCCAATACCAAACTAGCGGAAATCATTACTACCGCTACAAATAAAACACACTCCACTCAAAATGAAACAGTTAAACAAATCGAAACTATCTCCTCCGATAACCTTCCTTTATCTTCATCACCCCTTCAATCTCTTCCCCTCTCAACACAAGCAGCTGCTGCTAAATTAAAAAATATGAAAAAAACTAACACAACCACACTTACTTCAAACGATCAAAACTACAAAAAAAATATCATCGCAAAACTCTCCCATCAATACCTCAAACCTGACAGAAACAAATGATTCTGACAAACACAACTCACTATCTCCCTCTAACTCACTTATCTCTGCAAACTTACATCAAACAAACTCACCTTCCCCCCTTTCTAAAACTACTCAATCTCACATTAAGGTTCACAAGGGCTCTTTTCACTGCGTCATTTTTCACATTGTTGAAGGCTCCTTTCTAGGAAAGCAGCAAGGGTATACTCCTTTTATTTCAGTGTGTTTTCTACAGTGCTTACAACGCTGTGAAGTGCTGTTTCCACACTTTTACCTTTGGTATAATCATGCTGAGCTGGAGATATAACTTCCGAACTCATTGTGTTGCGAATATAGATGTCTATTAGTCTTTCAAAAGTGTTTAAGATGAATGATGTTAGACTAATTGGTCTGAAGTCTTAAGCGTTATTATGGCTGGGTTTACCAACTTTCGGTATAAAGACCACTTTCACTTCACGCCATGCTTTAGGTACATATCCCCATTTGAGGCTATTTAAGAATATGTTTTTAAGGTGTGGTATTATTGTTTGTTGACTTTTTTGTAACATCATGGGAAAGATGCCATCTTTACCCGAGGATTTAAATGGAGAGAAGGAACTAATAGCCCATTTTATTCTTTCTTCCGCTATAATATCCGGTGGTGCTACTCGTTCATGATACTCATTTTCTGGATTGTTACTCTCATCGTAGCTACTTCCAGGGAAATGAGTTTTGACTAGGAGCTCCAGTGTCTCAGTGCAAGACTCTGTTCAGTGTTCATTGGGATCCTTGAGAGATCCTAGAGCAATAGGTTCTTTGGCAAGGATCTTTCTGAGTCTAGCTGATTCAGCGGTATTTGCTACTCCGTTACAGAAAGTTTTCCACGAAGTTCGCTTGGCACGCTGTGCCTCAGCTTTGAATTTTCTTTGACTAGATCTATAGGTTTCCCAATCATTGTCTGTTCCCGTGCGTTTGGCAACGTTGAAAAGTTTTCTTGTTTCTTTTCTGATGTTTCCTAGCTCGGCTGTCCACCATGGTGGTGTCTTTTTTCTCATTTTACCCGTCTTAAGAGGGCATGCTTTCTCAAGTGCTTCCCTGAGAATGCTTGTTAAATCATCTGTGGTCTTTTCATTTCCGCATTTGTTCTGAGTGTCTTAATTCTGGTTCCAACCTCCATATTAAAAATATCCCAGTTGATTTTTCTGCGATTTCTAAATGGTTGTTGGAGTTTTGTAATATGGGGTGTAAGGAATTCAATGATTTTGCGATCAGAGAATGATTCTTCCTTCAATACCCTCCATTGGTCAATCTCAAGGGTATCTGAGTTACTTGTGAGAGTAACGTTCTGTACCTCTTTTCTATTTTTGGTAACAAATGTTGGTTCATTACCCCTATTCCAGATTTCTTGTATAAGGGCTAGGTCCACTTGTCCGGTAGATTAAGTTGGCGCTGGCAGCTTTACTATGATGGAAATTTATTTGTATTAAGTTCAACAGTTTTTTAGTATTAGCTGCCTTTTCCTTACTTGTCTGGCTAAGAAGTCTTAGTTTGCATCGGTTTGTACCGATGTGGACTTTGAAGCCGATCTTTTTCAGAAGTGCTATTGACTTGTGACTGAGCAGCACTACCACTTCTGTACCTTCTGGTTCATGATTTCCCATCTGAACAACTTCCCAGTTTTGACTGAGTTGTTCAGTGTTGAGAGATCTGAGGTATATTTCGATACGATCTTTTGGGGATTGGAGGTCCACGCACAATGAGCCTAGCCTTGGCCTGGTGAGTTGCACGAGCTCTTTTCTGTCAATTAGGCGAAGGTCGGCATTCGGCCAGGGAGCTGAAGTCTTGGCGATAAAATCTTAAGCCATGTGAGAGTGCGTCCATCTTCGCATGTCATCACTTTGAAACCCTGAACAATTTTGAGGGTACCAAAAAGTGGGAGGGGTCCGTTCTTTAAGATAGCCTCATTGGCTGCGTCAAGGATTCGCAGTTCTATTAATTGCCATTGACTTTCTGTGAGTCTCCGTGTAGGATTGCCGTAATCAACCACGGTCCCAATGGTCAACTGTGAGAGTCTGGCTTTTTTATTATTGCAGGGCGAAATTGTCGAGCTAGTGATTTAGCGTCGTCTGATTTCGGCTTTGTCTTTGTTCTTGTCCGTTGTGGTTTTGTAGTTGTTTCTGGTATCGTCAGTAGCGTTTGCTTAGCTTTGTCCATCGCTTGTTTTTCTTTTTCCGTGAGGGAATTCGAGTCGTTAGTACTGAGTCGCCGTACAGTTCTGACTGCGTTTCGTTGTTGTCTCCGCAGGATTTGTTTCTCATTAAGAGGTCTTTTTTTTTTTACTTTGTGCGGTTTTTTGTTTTTGGTGCCGCATGTCGTTATGTTGGACCTCCAGTACGGTGTTGTTCCATTCAATTGTCGACAATTCACATTCAATAGGCCTGAGAGAAGTAGATGAATCCAGATTGCATGTGGAGCTGAGGCTCTGGATGTTCTCCGGAGGCATCTCCTTCTCTTCGTCCTCCCCTTGAAGCATCTCCCTCCTTCCAGACCCGTAGGAGCTAAATGCTTCATGCATTGCTTGGTTGGTGAGTGAGATGGTCCAATGGTTTGTCTGTCTTGTTCATCGCTGTATTCTGTACTAAAGTACCTGATAGAGAAGAGGAGGTGAGGCTCCGGATGTTTTCGGAGTGCGCTCCTCCTTTCCCCATCACCTTGTCGGTCTTCCTCTCCTCCAGGTCCGTTAGAGCAAGAGGCTCGGTGCAACACCTGGAGGTTGATTTAGACTGTTCAAGGATTTTTTCCGTAGAGTCCGTTGTATTTGTGCCTTTTTGAAAAGGTTTTGATGACACCAGCCCTTGCTTTGGATTGTCTTTGTCAATCCGCGGAGCGGGTGGTCCCATCGAACTACGAGCGCACATTCCATCCCCAGAGGCAGCCGCTGCCGGTGTACTAGCAGTAGGCTGGTTCTCTATTAGCTGCTGTTCCTTAAGATATGCATGCGCGCTATGTAGTCTTTTCCGGTCCGTTTCGTTCAGTTCGTCCCACTTTTTTGTGCCAAGTCTTTTCGTCCTGCAGTTCTTAATCCTGCTGCGTCTTGATGAGGTTGACAATCTGGAGAGATTGGAGCTCGCGATGGAGCCGCTGTCGCTGACACTTAGAATACTCTCCATGTCGTCGTCAGCGAGACCAACGCTAACTCCATCATCAACTCCAAGTTTGGCGAAGGGATTTAGGAGAAGGTTCTCTTCCTCGTCAGTGAGTGTCCGTATTTTTGCATAGGCAAGAGCAGAGTCTGAGGTGCCCGATTCATGCACCTTAGTCTCTGTGTTTTTGTTGTCACCATTTGTGTTGTTTGTTTTTGGTATTTTTTGGTTTTTGGCAGTTTTCATGTTTGGTCCCACCAGTTATGGGGGAAATAAAGTCCATCTGCAACACCCCCTGTAGCAGATAAGGCTTTTACTCTTTGATTTTGCCTGTTTCAAAGAGGTTCCGTTAAAATACAGCCGGTATACCCCCTGGCTGCACACCGTCCAACAGGCACGGGTCACATGACACCCTGGATTAGGGGGAAGGGGAGTTGGATTGAATTTGGAGAGATTTGTGAATATTGGATACGAAGGGGAAGGAAGGATTTGAGAGGGATTGGGAGAGAACGCCGTCTGGTTTTCGGACTCATCTAGTGACACAGTGTCCCAAGAATTTTTGACCCTAATTAAGCCTCTACAACTCATCAAGTTCGGCGTTCAGGTAGAGGTTGTGTGTGCTTAAAAGGAAATTTATTTTTAAAAAATGAAAAATTGATAACTTCTTAAAATAAAATTAAAAAAAACAGTCATCGACTAGCTCTCGTGCTTAACGCATCCTTTCAACCGGCGGCTTTCTATAGTGTGCATATACAAGGAACTTTGTTCTCCAAACCCCTTTTCCCCATAAATAAAAAAAACTATATCTTATCCACTCACTCCTCCGGAAAGTGTATATCTCCTATCCTCGCGAGTGTTTGTTGCTCCACTAACCATGGCCCCAGGGCCGAATACAATTACGGGTAATAAGTACAGTACGCTTTCCCCTGAAATCGTACTCTCCGAACCCCCCCTAAACGAATCAAACCATCGTACCATACCTTCGACCCCTATCCGGAACTCCCTAAAAACAATAACCATAAAAACCCACGATTTATTGTCATAGCTCCTGAAAAAGAAGAAACCTCTTTCGTCTATAAGCATTTTTGCTCTCAGGAAAGCAAATGACGTAATAAGCACTGAATACGAGCAGATCTAAGAGCTCAGAGATGGAAAAATCCTTGTCCTCACAAAAAATCAAATGGTAGCAGACAAATTCATTGCCACGAAAAATCTGTCAAACCTATGTCCAGTAAAGATCACTCTGCATAATCAACTTAATTCGACGAAAGGCATTGTTTATGCCCCATGTCTTATTAAAGTCCCTGAAGCAGAAATTGTTTCGGAAATGAAAACGCAAAAAGTAACTGAAGTGTACAAGTTTACAAAACAGGCAGAAGGGAAAAAACAACCAACAGGACTAATGCTTTTCACTTTCGACACTTTCCAACCTCCAAACACTGTCGAAATAGGCTGGTACAATGCCAAAGTTACCGAATACATCCCAAATCCCATGCGGTGCCAGAATTGCCAGTTACTGGGGCATACAAAAAATAAATGCAACAATACCACCATGTGCCATATATGCAATTACCAACCACACAGACTCTGACTGCTCGCGAACCATGTGCGCTAATTGCTCAGATTCACACCCATCGTCATCTAAAGAATGTCCAAAGTACATTCAGATGAAGGAGATTCTGAAAATCAAAACCCAAAAAAAATGCAGCATAACGGAAGCTAAACGCATCTACAAAGAACAATTCCCATCCCAAATCAACACAAATCAAAAATCATACTCTAACGCAATCAAACGAGCTAACCCCAAAGCCTCTTCCCCCTCCCTACCAACCAACCCGGACACCACCGAACACCCTTCAAATAACAAAACAATACAAAAACCTGAAACATCCAATACCAAACTAGCGGAAATCATTACTACCGCTACAAATAAAACACACTCCACTCAAAATGAAACAGTTAAACAAATCGAAACTATCTCCTCCGATAACCTTCCTTTATCTTCATCACCCCTTCAATCTCTTCCCCTCTCAACACAAGCAGTTGCTGCTAAATTAAAAAATATGAAAAAAACTAACACAACCACACTTACTTCAAACGATTAAAACTACAAAAAAATATCATCGCAAAACTCTCCCATCAATACCTCAAACCTGACAGAAACAAATGATTCTGACAAACACAACTCACTATCTCCCTCTAACTCACTTATCTCTGCAAACTTACATCAAACAAACTCACCTTCCCCCCTTTCTAAAACTACTCAATCTCACATTAAGGTTCACAAGGGCTCTTTTCACTGCGTCATTTTTCACATTGTTGAAGGCTCCTTTCTAGGAAAGCAGCAAGGGTATACTCCTTTTATTTCAGTGTGTTTTCCACAGTGCTTACAACGCTGTGAAGTGCTGTTTCACACTTTTACCTTTGGTATAATCATGCTGAGCTGGAGATATAACTTCCGAACTCATTGTGTTGCGAATATAGATGTCTATTAGTCTTTCAAAAGTGTTTAAGATGAATGATGTTAGACTAATTGGTCTGAAGTCTTAAGCGTTATTATGGCTGGGTTTACCAACTTTCGGTATAAAGACCACTTTCACTTCACGCCATGCTTTAGGTACATATCCCCATTTGAGGCTATTTAAGAATATGTTTTTAAGGTGTGGTATTATTGTTTGTTGACTTTTTTGTAACATCATGGGAAAGATGCCATCTTTACCCGAGGATTTAAATGGAGAGAAGGAACTAATAGCCCATTTTATTCTTTCTTCCGCTATAATATCCGGTGGTGCTACTCGTTCATGATACTCATTTTCTGGATTGTTACTCTCATCGTAGCTACTTCCAGGGAAATGAGTTTTGACTAGGAGCTCCAGTGTCTCAGTGCAAGACTCTGTTCAGTGTTCATTGGGATCCTTGAGAGATCCTAGAGCAATAGGTTCTTTGGCAAGGATCTTTCTGAGTCTAGCTGATTCAGCGGTATTTGCTACTCCGTTACAGAAAGTTTTCCACGAAGTTCGCTTGGCACGCTGTGCCTCAGCTTTGAATTTTCTTTGACTAGATCTATAGGTTTCCCAATCATTGTCTGTTCCCGTGCGTTTGGCAACGTTGAAAAGTTTTCTTGTTTCTTTTCTGATGTTTCCTAGCTCGGCTGTCCACCATGGTGGTGTCTTTTTTCTCATTTTACCCGTCTTAAGAGGGCATGCTTTCTCAAGTGCTTCCCTGAGAATGCTTGTTAAATCATTTGTGGTCTTTTCATTTCCGCATTTGTTCTGAGTGTCTTAATTCTGGTTCCAACCTCCATATTAAAAATATCCCAGTTGATTTTTCTGCGATTTCTAAATGGTTGTTGGAGTTTTGAAATATGGGGTGTAAGGAATTCAATGATTTTGCGATCAGAGAATGATTCTTCCTTCAATACCCTCCATTGGTCAATCTCAAGGGTATCTGAGTTACTTGTGAGAGTAACGTTCTGTACCTCTTTTCTATTTTTGGTAACAAATGTTGGTTCATTACCCCTATTCGCTACAATAATGTTATTTTCAATAGTAAATTCAAAAAGTAACTCACCTCTAGTGTTAATGTCCGTGCTTCCCCATTGAATGTGATGTGAGTTATAATCACATCCCATCACTAGGTCCCATTTTTCTAAATGGGCACGTTGGACAATTAGGCTGGTTAGCTCCGCTGGTGGTCCCTCCGTCGCGTCCCAAGGCATGTGGGAGTCCATGCCTTTCTAATTTGACCGTTGTTTGGTTAAGGTCACTGTATTTAGAAAGAAGAAAAAGATTTAACTATTTTCTAGCTATTATACAAGTTTTAAAATTACTGTTTGTACCAACATGTGTGGTCATATACAGCGTAAGTTCCTTTGAATTTAAGCCCTTAATTTTTCCACCTGCTATCCAGATTTCTTGTATAAGGGCTAGGTCCACTTGTCCGGTAGATTAAGTTGGCGCTGGCAGCTTTACTATGATGGAAATTTATTTGTATTAAGTTCAACAGTTTTTTAGTATTAGCTGCCTTTTCCTTACTTGTCTGGCTAAGAAGTCTTAGTTTGCATCGGTTTGTACCGATGTGGAATTGACTTGTGACTGAGCAGCACTACCACTTCTGTACCTTCTGGTTCATGATTTCCCATCTGAACAACTTCCCAGTTTTGACTGAGTTGTTCAGTGTTGAGAGATCTGAGGTATCTTTCGATACGATCTTTTAGGGATTGGAGGTCCACGCACAATGAGCCTAGCCTTGGCCTGGTGAGTTGCACGAGCTCTTTTCTGTCAATTAGGCGAAGGTCGGCATTCGGCCAGGGAGCTGAGGTCTTGGCGATAAAATCTTGAAGCCATGTGAGAGTGCGTCCATCTTCGCATGTCATCACTTTGAAACCCTGAACAGTTTTGAGGGTACCAAAAAGTGGGAGGGTCCGTTCTTTAAGATAGCCTCATTGGCTGCGTCAAGGATTCGCAGTTCTATTAATTGCCATTGACTTTCTGTGAGTCTCCGTGTAGGATTGCCGTAATCAACCACGGTCCCAATGGTCAACTGTGAGAGTCTGGCTTTTTTATTATTGCGGGGCGAAATTGTCGAGCTAGTGATCTAGCGTCGTCTGATTTCGGCTTTGTCTTTGTTCTTGTCTGTTGTGGTTTTGTAGTTGTTTCTGGTATCGTCAGTAGCGTTTGCTTAGCTTTGTCCATCGCTTGTTTTTCTTTTTCCGTGAGGGAATTCGAGTCGTTAGCACTGAGTCGCCGTACAGTTCTGACTGCGTTTCGTTGTTGTCTCCGCAGGATTTGTTTCTCATTAAGAGGTCTTTTTTTTTTACTTTGTGCGGTTTTTTGTTTTTGGTGCCGCATGTCGTTATGTTGGACCTCCAGTACGGTGTTGTTCCATTCAATTGTCGACAATTCACATTCAATAGGCCTGAGAGAAGTAGATGAATCCAGATTGCATGTGGAGCTGAGGCTCTGGATGTTCTCCGGAGGCATCTCCTTCTCTTCGTCCTCCCCTTGAAGCATCTTCCCTCCTTCCAGACCCGTAGGAGCTAAATGCTTCATGCATTGCTTGGTTGGTGAGTGAGATGGTCCAATGGTTTGTCTGTCTTGTTCATCGCTGTATTCTGTACTAAAGTACCTGATAGAGAAGAGGAGGTAAGGCTCCGGATGTTTTCGGAGTGCGCTCCTCCTTTCCCCATCACCTTGTCGGTCTTCCTCTCCAGGTCCGTTAGAGCAAGAGGCTCGGTGCAACACGTGGAGGTTGATTTAGACTGTTCAAGGATTTTTTCCGTAGAGTCCGTTGTATTTGTGCCTTTTTGAAAAGGTTTTGATGACACCAGCCCTTGCTTTGGATGGTTTTCGCCAATCCGCGGAGCGGGTGGTCCCATCAAACTACGAGCGCACATTCCATCCCCAGAGGCAGCCGCTACCGGTGTACTAGCAGTAGGCTGGTTCTCCATTAGCTGCTGTTCCTTAAGATATGCATGCGCGCTATGTAGTCTTTTCCGGTCCGTTTCGTTCAGTTCGTCCCACTTTTTTGTGCCAAGTCGTTTGATTTTCGTCCTGCAGTTCTTAATCCTGCTGCGTCTGGATGAGGTTGACAATCTGGAGAGATTGGAGCTCGGGATGGAGCCGCTGTCGCTGACACTTAGAATACTCTGAATTAATTAAGCCTCTACAACTCATCAAGTTCGGCGTTCAGGTAGAGGTTGTGTGTGCTTAAAAGGAAATTTATTTTTAAAAAATGAAAAATTGATAACTTCTTAAAATAAAATTTAAAAAAACAGTCATCGACTAGCTCTCGTGCTTAACGCATTGTTTCAACCGGCGGCTTTCTATAGTGTGCATATACAAGGAACTTTGTTCTCCAAACCCCTTTTCCCCATAAATAAAAAAAACTATATCTTATCCACTCACTCCTCCGGAAAGTATATATCTCCTATCCTCGCGAGTGTTTGTTGCTCCACTAACCATGGCCCCAGGGCCGAATACAATTACGGGTAATAAGTACAGTACGCTTTCCCCTGAAATCGTACTCTCCGAACCCCCCCTAAACGAATCAAACCATCGTACCATACCTTCGACCCCTATCCGGAACTCCCTAAAAACAATAACCATAAAAACCCACGATTTATTGTCATAGCTCCTGAAAAAGAAGAAACCTCTTTCGTCTATAAGCATTTTTGCTCTCAGGAAAGCAAATGACGTAATAAGCACTGAATACGAGCAGATCTAAGAGCTCAGAGATGGAAAAATCCTTGTCCTCACAAAAAATCAAATGGTAGCAGACAAATTCATTGCCACGAAAAATCTGTCAAACCTATGTCCAGTAAAGATCACTCTGCATAATCAACTTAATTCGACGAAAGGCATTGTTTATGCCCCATGTCTTATTAAAGTCCCTGAAGCAGAAATTGTTTCGGAAATGAAAACGCAAAAAGTAACTGAAGTGTACAAGTTTACAAAACAGGCAGAAGGGAAAAAACAACCAACAGGACTAATGCTTTTCACTTTCGACACTTTCCAACCTCCAAACACTGTCGAAATAGGCTGGTACAATGCCAAAGTTACCGAATACATCCCAAATCCCATGCGGTGCCAGAATTGCCAGTTACTGGGGCATACAAAAAATAAATGCAACAATACCACCATGTGCCATATATGCAATTACCAACCACACAGACTCTGACTGCTCGCGAACCATGTGCGCTAATTGCTCAGATTCACACCCATCGTCATCTAAAGAATGTCCAAAGTACATTCAGATGAAGGAGATTCTGAAAATCAAAACCCAAAAAAAATGCAGCATAACGGAAGCTAAACGCATCTACAAAGAACAATTCCCATCCCAAATCAACACAAATCAAAAATCATACTCTGACGCAATCAAACGAGCTAACCCCAAAGCCTCTTCCCCCTCCCTACCAACCAACCCGGATACCACCGAACACCCTTCAAATAACAAAACAATACAAAAACCTGAAACATCCAATACCAAACTAGCGGAAATCATTACTACCGCTACAAATAAAACACACTCCACTCAAAATGAAACAGTTAAACAAATCGAAACTATCTCCTCCGATAACCTTCCTTTATCTTCATCACCCCTTCAATCTCTTCCCCTCTCAACACAAGCAGCTGCTGCTAAATTAAAAAATATGAAAAAAACTAACACAACCACACTTACTTCAAACGATCAAAACTACAAAAAAATATCATCGCAAAACTCTCCCATCAATACCTCAAACCTGACAGAAACAAATGATTCTGACAAACACAACTCACTATCTCCCTCTAACTCACTTATCTCTGCAAACTTACATCAAACAAACTCACCTTCCCCCCTTTCTAAAACTACTCAATCTCACATTAAGGTTCACAAGGGCTCTTTTCACTGCGTCATTTTTCACATTGTTGAAGGCTCCTTTCTAGGAAAGCAGCAAGGGTATACTCCTTTTATTTCAGTGTGTTTTCCACAGTGCTTACAACGCTGTGAAGTGCTGTTTCCACACTTTTACCTTTGGTATAATCATGCTGAGCTGGAGATATAACTTCCGAACTCATTGTGTTGCGAATATAGATGTCTATTAGTCTTTCAAAAGTGTTTAAGATGAATGATGTTAGACTAATTGGTCTGAAGTCTTAAGCGTTATTATAGCTGGGTTTACCAACTTTCGGTATAAAGACCACTTTCACTTCACGCCATGCTTTAGGTACATATCCCCATTTGAGGCTATTTAAGAATATGTCTTTAAGGTGTGGTATTATTGTTTGTTGACTTTTTTGTAACATCATGGGAAAGATGCCATCTTTACCCGAGGATTTAAATGGAGAGAAGGAACTAATAGCCCA
This sequence comes from Platycheirus rosarum, assembly GCA_963971375.1. Taxonomy (NCBI): domain Eukaryota; kingdom Metazoa; phylum Arthropoda; class Insecta; order Diptera; family Syrphidae; genus Platycheirus; species Platycheirus rosarum. The sequence goes on along the minus strand of OZ020507.1, from coordinate 165,398,080 downwards.
TTTTATTCTTTCTTCCGCTATAATATCCGGTGGTGCTACTCGTTCATGATACTCATTTTCTGGATTGTTACTCTTATCGTAGCTACTTCCAGGGAAATGAGTTTTGACTAGGAGCTCCAGTGTCTCAGTGCAAGACTCTGTTCAGTGTTCATTGGGATCCTTGAGAGATCCTAGAGCAATAGGTTCTTTGGCAAGGATCTTTCTGAGTCTAGCTGATTCAGCGGTATTTTCTACTCCGTTACAGAAAGTTTTCCACGAAGTTCGCTTGGCACGCTGTGCCTCAGCTTTGAATTTTCTTTGACTAGATCTATAGGTTTCCCAATCATTGTCTGTTCCCGTGCGTTTGGCAACGTTGAAAAGTTTTCTTGTTTCTTTTCTGATGTTTCCTAGCTCGGCTGTCCACCATGGTGGTGTCTTTTTTCTCATTTTACCCGTCTTAAGAGGGCATGCTTTCTCAAGTGCTTCCCTGAGAATGCTTGTTAAATCATTTGTGGTCTTTTCATTTCCGCATTTGTTCTGAGTGTCTTAATTCTGGTTCCAACCTCCATATTAAAAATATCCCAGTTGATTTTTCTGCGATTTCTAAATGGTTGTTGGAGTTTTGTAATATGGGGTGTAAGGAATTCAATGATTTTGCGATCAGAGAATGATTCTTCCTTCAATACCCTCCATTGGTCAATCTCAAGGGTATCTGAGTTACTTGTGAGAGTAACGTTCTGTACCTCTTTTCTATTTTTGGTAACAAATGTTGGTTCATTACCCCTATTCGCTACAAAAATGTTATTTTCAATAGTAAATTCAAAAAGTAACTCACCTCTAGTGTTAATGTCCGTGCTTCCCCATTGAATGTGATGTGAGTTATAATCACATCCCATCACTAGGTCCCATTTTTCTAAATGGGCACGTTGGACAATTAGGCTGGTTAGCTCCGCTGGTGGTCCCTCCGTCGCGTCCCAAGGCATGTGGGAGTCCATGCCTTTCTAATTTGACCGTTGTTTGGTTAAGGTCACTGTATTTAGAAAGAAGAAAAAGATTTAACTATTTTCTAGCTATTATACAAGTTTTAAAATTACTGTCTGTACCAACATGTGTGGTCATATACAGCGTAAGTTCCTTTGAATTTAAGCCCTTAATTTTTCCACCTGCTATCCAGATTTCTTGTATAAGGGCTAGGTCCACTTGTCCGGTAGATTAAGTTGGCGCTGGCAGCTTTACTATGATGGAAATTTATTTGTATTAAGTTCAACAGTTTTTTAGTATTAGCTGCCTTTTCCTTACTTGTCTGGCTAAGAAGTCTTAGTTTGCATCGGTTTGTACCGATGTGGAATTGACTTGTGACTGAGCAGCACTACCACTTCTGTACCTTCTGGTTCATGATTTCCCATCTGAACAACTTCCCAGTTTTGACTGAGTTGTTCAGTGTTGAGAGATTTGAGGTATCTTTCGATACGATCTTTTAGGGATTGGAGGTCCACGCACAATGAGCCTAGCCTTGGCCTGGTGAGTTGCACGAGCTCTTTTCTGTCAATTAGGCGAAGGTCGGCATTCGGCCAGGGAGCTGAGGTCTTGGTGATAAAATCTTGAAGCCATGTGAGAGTGCGTCCATCTTCGCATGTCATCACTTTGAAACCCTGAACAGTTTTGAGGGTACCAAAAAGTGGGAGGGTCCGTTCTTTAAGATAGCCTCATTGGCTGCGTCAAGGATTCGCAGTTCTATTAATTGCCATTGACTTTCTGTGAGTCTCCGTGTAGGATTGCCGTAATCAACCACGGTCCCAATGGTCAACTGTGAGAGTCTGGCTTTTTTATTATTGCGGGGCGAAATTGTCGAGCTAGTGATTTAGCGTCGTCTGATTTCGGCTTTGTCTTTGTTCTTGTCTGTTGTGGTTTTGTAGTTGTTTCTGGTATCGTCAGTAGCGTTTGCTTAGCTTTGTCCATCGCTTGTTTTTCTTTTTCCGTGAGGGAATTCGAGTCGTTAGCACTGAGTCGCCGTACAGTTCTGACTGCGTTTCGTTGTTGTCTCCGCAGGATTTGTTTCTCATTAAGAGGTCTTTTTTTTTTACTTTGTGCGGTTTTTTGTTTTTGGTGCCGCATGTCGTTATGTTGGACCTCCAGTACGGTGTTGTTCCATTCAATTGTCGACAATTCACATTCAATAGGCCTGAGAGAAGTAGATGAATCCAGATTGCATGTGGAGCTGAGGCTCTGGATGTTCTCCGGAGGCATCTCCTTCTCTTCGTCCTCCCCTTGAAGCATCTTCCCTCCTTCCAGACCCGTAGGAGCTAAATGCTTCATGCATTGCTTGGTTGGTGAGTGAGATGGTCCAATGGTTTGTCTGTCTTGTTCATCGCTGTATTCTGTACTAAAGTACCTGATAGAGAAGAGGAGGTGAGGCTCCGGATGTTTTCGGAGTGCGCTCCTCCTTTCCCCATCACCTTGTCGGTCTTCCTCTCCAGGTCCGTTAGAGCAAGAGGCTCGGTGCAACACGTGGAGGTTGATTTAGACTGTTCAAGGATTTTTTCCGTAGAGTCCGTTGTATTTGTGCCTTTTTGAAAAGGTTTTGATGACACCAGCCCTTGCTTTGGATGGTTTTCGCCAATCCGCGGAGCGGGTGGTCCCATCAAACTACGAGCGCACATTCCATCCCCAGAGGCAGCCGCTACCGGTGTACTAGCAGTAGGCTGGTTCTCCATTAGCTGCTGTTCCTTAAGATATGCATGCGCGCTATGTAGTCTTTTCCGGTCCGTTTCGTTCAGTTCGTCCCACTTTTTTGTGCCAAGTCGTTTGATTTTCGTCCTGCAGTTCTTAATCCTGCTGCGTCTGGATGAGGTTGACAATCTGGAGAGATTGGAGCTCGGGATGGAGCCACTGTCGCTGACACTTAGAATACTCTGAATGTCATCGTCAGCGAGACGAACGCTAACTCCATCATCAACTCCAAGATTGGCGAAGGGATTTAGGAGAAGGTTCTCTTCCTCGTCAGTGACTGTCCGTATTTTTGCATAGGCAATAGCAGAGTCTGAGGTGCCCGATTCATACACCTTAGTCTCTGTGTTTTTGTTGTCACCATTTGTGTTGTTTGTTTTTGGTATTTTTTGGTTTTTGGCAGTTTTCATGTTTGGTCCCACGAGTTATGGGGGAAATAAAATCCATCTGCAACACCCCTGTAACAGATAAGGCTTTTACTCTTTGATTTTGCCTGTTTCAAAGAGGTTCCGTTAAAATACAGCCGGTATACCCCCTGGCTGCACACCGTCCAACAGGCACGGGTCACATGACACCCTGGATTAGGGGGAAGGGGAGTTGGATTGAATTAGGAGAGATTTGTGGATATTGGATACGAAGGGGAAGGAAGGATTTGAGAGGGATTGGGAGAGAACGCCCTCTGGTTTTCGGACTCATCTAGTGATACAGCGTCCCAAAAATTTTTGGACCTAATTAAGCCTCTACAACTCATCAAGTTCGGCGTTCAGGTAGAGGTTGTGTGTGCTTAAAAGGAAATTTATTTTTAAAAAATGAAAAATTGATAACTTCTTAAAATAAAATAAAAAAAAACAGTCATCGACTAGCTCTCGTGCTTAACGCATCGTTTCAACCGGCGGCTTTCTATAGTGTGCATATACAAGGAACTTTGTTCTCCAAACCCCTTTCCCTATAAATAAAAAAAACTATATCTTATCCACTCACTCCTTCGGAAAGTGTATATTTCCTATCCTCGCGAGTGTTTGTTGCTCCACTAACCATGGCCCCAGGGCCGAATACAAGTACGGGTAATAAGTACAGTACGCTTTCCCCTGAAATCGTACTCTCCGAACCCCACCCTAAACGAATCAAACCATCATACCATACCTTCGACCCCTATCCGGAACTCCCTAAAAACAATAACCATAAAAACCCACGATTTATTGTCATAGCTCCTGAAAAAGAAGAAACCTCTTTCGTCTATAAGCATTTTTGCTCTCAGGAAAGCAATTGACGCAATAAGCACTGATCTAAGAGCTCAGAGATGGAAAAATCCTTGTCCTCACAAAAAATCAAAAGGTAGCAGACAAATTCATTGCCACGAAAAATCCGTCAAACCTATGTCCAGTAAAGATCACTCTGCATAATCAACTTAATTCGACGAAAGGCATTGTTTATGCCCCATGTCTTATTAAAGTCCCTGAAGCGGAAATTGTTTCGGAAATGAAAACGCAAAAAGTAACTGAAGTGTACAAGTTTACAAAACAGACAGAAGGGAAAAAACAACCAACAGGGCTAATGCTTTTCACTTTCGACACTTTCCAACCTCCAAACACTGTCGAAATAGGCTGGTACAATGCCAAAGTTACCGAATACATCCCAAATCCCATGCGGTGCCAGAATTGCTAGTTACTGGGGCATACAAAAAATAAATGCAACAATACCACCATGTGCCATATATGCAATTACCAACCACACACAGACTCTGACTGCTCGCGAACCATTTGCGCTAATTGCTCAGATTCACACCCATCGTCATCTAAAGAATGTCCAAAGTATATTCAGATGAAGGAGATTCTGAAAATCAAAACCCAAAAAAAATGCAGCATAACGGAAGCTAAACGCATCTACAAGGAACAATTCCCATCCCAAATCAACACAAATCAAAAATCATACTCTAACGCAATCAAACGAGCTAACCCCAAAGCCTCTTCCCCCTCCCTACCAACCAACCCGGACACCACCGAACACCCTTCAAATAACAAAACAATACAAAAACCTGAAACATCCAATACCAAACTAGAAGAAATCATTACTACCGCTACAAATAAAACACACTCCACTCAAAATGAAACAGTTAAACAAATCGAAACTATCTCCTCCGATAACCTTCCTTTATCTTCATCACCCCTTCAATCTCTTCCCCTCTCAACACAAGCAGCTGCTGCTAAATTAAAAAATATGAAAAAAACTAACACAACCACACTTACTTCAAACGATCAAAACTACACATAAATATCATCGCAAAACTCTCCCATCAATACCTCAAACCTGACAGAAACAAATGATTCTGACAAACACAACTCACTATCTCCCTCTAACTCACTTATCTCTGCAAACTTACATCAAACAAACTCACCTTCCCCCTTTCTAAAACTACTCAATCTCACATTAAGGTTCACAAGGGCTCTTTTCACTGCGTCATTTTTCACATTGTTGAAGGCTGCTTTCTAGGAAAGCGCAAGAGTATACTCTTGTATTTCAGTGTGTTTTCCACAGTGCTTACAACGCTGTGAAGTGCTGTTTCCACACTTTTACCTTTGGTATAATCATGCTGAGCTGGAGATATAACTTCCGAACTCATTGTGTTGCGAATATAGATGTCTATTAGTCTTTCAAAAGTGTTTAAGATGATAATTGGTCTGAAGTCTTAAGCGTTATTATGGCTGGGTTTACCAACTTTCGGTATAAAGACCACTTTCACTTCACGCCATGTATTAGGTACATATCCCCATTTGAGGCTATTTAAGAATATGTTTTTAAGGTGTGGTATTATAGTTTGTTGACTTTTTTGTAACATCATGGGAAAGATGCCATTTTTACCCGGGGATTAAAATGGAGAGAAGGAACTAATAGCCCATTTTATTCTTTCTTCCGCTATAATATCCGGTGGTGCTACTCGTTCATGATACTCATTTTCTGGATTGTTACTCTCATCGTAGCTACATCCAGGGAAATGAGTTTTGACTAGGGGCTCCAGTGTCTCAGTGCAAGACTCTGTTCAGTGTTCATTGGGATCCTTGAGAGATCCTAGAGCAATAGGTTCTTTGGCAAGGATCTTTCTGAGTCTAGCTGGTTCAGTGGTATTTTCTACTCCGTTGCAGAAAGTTTTCCACGAAGTTCGCTTGGCACGCTGTGCCTCAGCTTTGAATTTTCTTTGACTAGATCTATAGGTTTCCCAATCATTGTCTGTTCCCGTGCGTTTGGCAACGTTGAAAAGTTTTCTTGTTTCTTTTCTGATGTTTCCTAGCTCGGCTGTCCACCATGGTGGTGTCTTTTTTCTCATTTTACCCGTCTTAAGAGGGCATGCTTTCTCAAGTGCTTCCCTGAGAATGCTTGTTAAATCATTTGTGGTCTTTTCATTTCCGCATTTGTTCTGGTTCCAACCTCCATATTAAAAATATCCCAGTTGATTTTTCTGCGATTTCTAAATGGTTGTTGGAGTTTTGTAATATGGGGTGTAAGGAATTCAATGATTTTGCGACCAGAGAATGATTCTTCCTTCAATACCCTCCATTGGTCAATCTCAAGGGTATCTGAGTTACTTGTGAGAGTAACTTTCTGTACCTCTTTTCTATTTTTGGTAACAAATGTTGGTTCATTACCCCTATTCGCTACAATAATGTTATTTTCAATAGTAAATTCAAAAAGTAACTCGCCTCTAGTGTTAATGTCCGTGCTTCCCCATTGAATGTGATGTGAGTTATAATCACATCCCATCACTAGGTCCCATTTTTCTAAATGGACACGTTGGACATATAGGCTGGTTAGCTCCGCTGGTGGTTCCTCCGTCGCGTCCCAAGGCATGTGGGAGTCCATGCCTTTCGAATTTGACCGTTGTTTGGTTAAGGTCACTGTATTTAGAAAGAAGAAAAAGATTTAACTATTTTCTAGCTATTATACAAGTTTTAAAATTACTGTTTGTACCAACATGTGTGGTCATATACAGCGTAAGTTCTTTTGAATTTAAGACCTTAATTTTGCCACCTGCTATCCAGAGTTCTTGTATAAGGGCTAGGTCCACTTGTCCTGTAGATTAAGTTGGCGCTGGCAGCTTTACTATGATGGAGATTAATTTGTATTAAGTTCAACAGTTTTTTAGTATTAGCTGCCTTTTCCTTACTTGTCTGGCTAAGAAGTCTTAGTTTGCATCGGTTTGTACCGATGTGGACTTTGAAGCCGATCTTTTTCAGAAGTGGTATTGACTTTTTTACTGAGCAGCACTACCACTTCTGTACCTTCTGGTTCATGATTTCCCATCTGAACAACTTCCCAGTTTTGACTGAGTTGTTCAGTGTTGAGAGATCTGAGGTATCTTTCGATACGATCTTTTGGGGATTGGAGGTCCACGCACAATGAGCCTAGCCTTGGCCTGGTGAGTTGCACGAGCTCTTTTCTGTCAATTAGGCGAAGGTTGGCATTCGGCCAGGGAGCTGAGGTCTTGGCGATAAAATCTTGAAGCCATGTGAGAGTGCGTCCATCTTCGCACGTCATCACTTTGAAACCCTGAACAGTTTTAAGGGTACCAAAAAAAAATGGGAGGGGTCCGTTCTTTAAGATAGCCTCATTGACTGCGTCAAGGATTCGCAGTTCTATTATATTGACTTTCTGTGAATCTCCGTGTAGGATTGCCGGCTACTTGTTGTCCTATAATGGTCAACTGTGAGAGTCTGGCTTTTTTATTATTGCGGGGCGAAATTGTCGAGCTAGTGATGTTGTGCTTTGCTCTTTTGGACGTGCTCGCAATAGGTCCGATGTCAGTCAAGTCGGTTCTTCTCAGTCTAGCCGATATTGGGATCGAGAGCGGTCGGCTTTCCTTTCCCATCTCAGGCAATTTAGCGTCGTCTGATTTCGGCTTTGTCTTTGTTCTTGTCCGTTGTGGTTTTGTAGTTGTTTCTGGTATCGTCAGTAGCGTTTGCTTAGCTTTGTCATCGCTTGTTTTTCGATGGAATTCGAGTCTTTAGCACTGAGTCGCCGTACAGTTCTGACTGCGTTTCGTTGTTGTCTCCGCAGGATTTGTTTCTCATTAAGAGGTCTTTTTTCTTTACTTTGTGCGGTTTTTTTGTTTTTGGTGCCGCATGTCGTTATGTTGGACCTCCAGTACGGTGTTGTTCCATTCAATTGTCGACAATTCACATTCAATAGGCCTGAGAGAAGTAGATGAATCCAGATTGCATGTGGAGCTGAGGCTCTGGATGTTCTCCGGAGGCATCTCCTCCTCTTCGTCCTCCCCTTGAAGAATCTTCCCTCCTTCCAGACCCGTAGGAGCTAAATGCTTCATGCATTGCTTGGTTGGTGAGTGAGATGGTCCAATGGTTTGTCTGTCTTGTTCATCGCTGTATTCTGTACTAAAGTACCTGATAGAGAAGAGGAGGTGAGGCTCCGGATGTTTTCGGAGTGCGCTCCTCCTTTCCCCATCACCTTGTCGGTCTTCCTCTCCAGGTCCGTTAGAGCAAGAGGCTCGGTGCAACACGTGGAGGTTGATTTAGACTGTTCAAGGATTTTTTCCGTAGAGTCCGTTGTATTTGTGCCTTTTTGAAAAGGTTTTGATGACACCAGCCCTTGCTTTGGATGGTTTTCGCCAATCCGCGGAGCGGGTGGTCCCATCAAACTACGAGCGCACATTCCATCCCCAGAGGCAGCCGCTACCGGTGTACTAGCAGTAGGCTGGTTCTCCATTAGCTGCTGTTCCTTAAGATATGCATGCGCGCTATGTAGTCTTTTCCGGTCCGTTTCGTTCAGTTCGTCCCACTTTTTTGTGCCAAGTCGTTTGATTTTCGTCCTGCAGTTCTTAATCCTGCTGCGTCTGGATGAGGTTGACAATCTGGAGAGATTGGAGCTCGGGATGGAGCCGCTGTCGCTGACACTTAGAATACTCTGAATTAATTAAGCCTCTACAACTCATCAAGTTCGGCGTTCAGGTAGAGGTTGTGTGTGCTTAAAAGGAAATTTATTTTTAAAAAATGAAAAATTGATAACTTCTTAAAATAAAATTAAAAAAAACAGTCATCGACTAGCTCTCGTGCTTAACGCATCGTTTCAACCGGCGGCTTTCTATAGTGTGCATATACAAGGAACTTTGTTCTCCAAACCCCTTTCCCCATAAATAAAAAAAACTATCTTATCCACTCACTCCTTCGGAAAGTGTATATCTCCTATCCTCGCGAGTGTTTGTTGCTCCACTAACCATGGCCCCAGGGCCGAATACAAGTACGGGTAATAAGTACAGTACGCTTTCCCCTGAAATCGTACTCTCCGAACCCCACCCTAAACGAATCAAACCATCATACCATACTTTCGACCCCTATCCGGAACTCCCTAAAAACAATAACCATAAAAACCCACGATTTATTGTCATAGCTCCTGAAAAAGAAGAAACCTCTTTCGTCTATAAGCATTTTTGCTCTCAGGAAAGTAATTGACGCAATAAGCACTGATCTAAGAGCTCAGAGATGGAAAAATCCTTGTCCTCACAAAAAATCAAAAGGTAGCAGACAAATTCATTGCCACGAAAAATCCGTCAAACCTATGTCCAGTAAAGATCACTCTGCATAATCAACTTAATTCGACGAAAGGCATTGTTTATGCCCCATGTCTTATTAAAGTCCCTGAAGCGGAAATTGTTTCGGAAATGAAAACGCAAAAAGTAACTGAAGTGTACAAGTTTACAAAACAGGCAGAAGGGAAAAAACAACCAACAGGGCTAATGCTTTTCACTTTCGACACTTTCCAACCTCCAAACACTGTCGAAATAGGCTGGTACAATGCCAAAGTTACCGAATACATCCCAAATCCCATGCGATGCCAGAATTGCCAGTTACCGGGGCATACAAAAAATAAATGCAACAATACCACTATGTGCCATATATGCAATTACCAACCACACACAGACTCTGACTGCTCGCGAACCATGTGCGCTAATTGCTCAGATTCACACCCATCGTCATCTTAAGAATGTCCAAAGTACATTCAGATGAAGGAGATTCTGAAAATCAAAACCCAAAAAAATGCAGCATAACGGAAGCTAAACGCATCTACAAAGAACAATTCCCTTCCCAAATCAACACAAATCAAAAATCATACTCTAACGCAATCAAACGAGCTAACCCCAAAGCCTCTTCCCCCTCCCTACCAACCAACCCGGACACCACCGAACACCCTTCAAATAACAAAACAATACAAAGACCTGAAACATCCAATACCAAACTAGCGGAAATCATTACTACCGCTACAAATACAACACACTCCACTCAAAATGAAACAGTTAAACAAATCGAAACTATCTCCTCCGATAATCTTACTTTATCTTCATCACCCCTTCAATCTCTTCCCCTCTCAACACAAGCAGCTGCTGCTAAATTAAAAAATATGAAAAAAACTAACACAACCACACTTACTTCAAACGATCAAAACTACACAAAAATATCATCGCAAAACTCTCCCATCAATACCTCAAACCTGACAGAAACAAATGATTCTGACAAACACAACTCACTATCTCCCTCTAACTCACTTATCTCTGCAAACTTACATCAAACAAACTCACCTTCCCCCTTTCTAAAACTACTCAATCTCACATTAAGGTTCACAAGGGCTCTTTTCACTGCGTCATTTTTCACATTGTTGAAAGCTCCTTTCTAGGAAAGCAGCAAGAGTATACTCCTTGTATTTCAGTGTGTTTTCCACAGTGCTTACAACGCTGTGAAGTGCTGTTTCCACACTTTTACCTTTGGTATATTCATGCTGAGCTGGAGATATAACTTCCGAACTCATTGTGTTGCGAATATAGATGTCTATTAGTCTTTCAAAAGTGTTTAAGATGAATGATATTAGACTAATTGGTCTGAAGTCTTAAGCGTTATTATGGCTGGGTTTACCAACTTTCGGTATAAAGACCACTTTCACTTCACGCCATGTATTAGGTACATATCCCCATTTGAGGCTATTTAAGAATATGTTTTTAAGGTGTGGTATTATAGTTTGTTGACTTTTTTGTAACATCATGGGAAAGATGCCATTTTTACCCGGGGATTAAAATGGAGAGAAGGAACTAATAGCCCATTTTATTCTTTCTTCCGCTATAATATCCGGTGGTGCTACTCGTTCATGATACTCATTTTCTGGATTGTTACTCTCATCGTAGCTACATCCAGGGAAATGAGTTTTGACTAGGAGCTCCAGTGTCTCAGTGCAAGACTCTGTTCAGTGTTCATTGGGATCCTTGAGAGATCCTAGAGCAATAGGTTCTTTGGCAAGGATCTTTCTGAGTCTAGCTGGTTCAGTGGTATTTTCTACTCCGTTGCAGAAAGTTTTCCACGAAGTTCGCTTGGCACGCTGTGCCTCAGCTTTGAATTTTCTTTGACTAGATCTATAGGTTTCCCAATCATTGTCTGTTCCCGTGCGTTTGGCAACGTTGAAAAGTTTTCTTGTTTCTTTTCTGATGTTTCCTAGCTCGGCTGTCCACCATGGTGGTGTCTTTTTTCTCATTTTACCCGTCTTAAGAGGGCATGCTTTCTCAAGTGCTTCCCTGAGAATGCTTGTTAAATCATTTGTGGTCTTTTCATTTCCGCATTTGTTCTGAGTGTCTTAATTCTGGTTCCAACCTCCATATTAAAAATATCCCAGTTGATTTTTCTGCGATTTCTAAATGGTTGTTGGAGTTTTGTAATATGGGGTGTAAGGAATTCAATGATTTTGCGACCAGAGAATGATTCTTCCTTCAATACCCTCCATTGGTCAATCTCAAGGGTATCTGAGTTACTTGTGAGAGTAACTTTCTGTACCTCTTTTCTATTTTTGGTAACAAATGTTGGTTCATTACCCCTATTCGCTACAATAATGTTATTTTCAATAGTAAATTCAAAAAGTAACTCGCCTCTAGTGTTAATGTCCGTGCTTCCCCATTGAATGTGATGTGAGTTATAATCACATCCCATCACTAGGTCCCATTTTTCTAAATGGACACGTTGGACATATAGGCTGGTTAGCTCCGCTGGTGGTTCCTCCGTCGCGTCCCAAGGCATGTGGGAGTCCATGCCTTTCGAATTTGACCGTTGTTTGGTTAAGGTCACTGTATTTAGAAAGAAGAAAAAGATTTAACTATTTTCTAGCTATTATACAAGTTTTAAAATTACTGTTTGTACCAACATGTGTGGTCATATACAGCGTAAGTTCTTTTGAATTTAAGACCTTAATTTTGCCACCTGCTATCCAGAGTTCTTGTATAAGGGCTAGGTCCACTTGTCCTGTAGATTAAGTTGGCGCTGGCAGCTTTACTATGATGGAGATTAATTTGTATTAAGTTCAACAGTTTTTTAGTATTAGCTGCCTTTTCCTTACTTGTCTGGCTAAGAAGTCTTAGTTTGCATCGGTTTGTACCGATGTGGACTTTGAAGCCGATCTTTTTCAGAAGTGGTATTGACTTTTTTACTGAGCAGCACTACCACTTCTGTACCTTCTGGTTCATGATTTCCCATCTGAACAACTTCCCAGTTTTGACTGAGTTGTTCAGTGTTGAGAGATCTGAGGTATCTTTCGATACGATCTTTTGGGGATTGGAGGTCCACGCACAATGAGCCTAGCCTTGGCCTGGTGAGTTGCACGAGCTCTTTTCTGTCAATTAGGCGAAGGTTGGCATTCGGCCAGGGAGCTGAGGTCTTGGCGATAAAATCTTGAAGCCATGTGAGAGTGCGTCCATCTTCGCACGTCATCACTTTGAAACCCTGAACAGTTTTAAGGGTACCAAAAAAAAATGGGAGGGGTCCGTTCTTTAAGATAGCCTCATTGACTGCGTCAAGGATTCGCAGTTCTATTATATTGACTTTCTGTGAATCTCCGTGTAGGATTGCCGGCTACTTGTTGTCCTATAATGGTCAACTGTGAGAGTCTGGCTTTTTTATTATTGCGGGGCGAAATTGTCGAGCTAGTGATGTTGTGCTTTGCTCTTTTGGACGTGCTCGCAATAGGTCCGATGTCAGTCAAGTCGGTTCTTCTCAGTCTAGCCGATATTGGGATCGAGAGCGGTCGGCTTTCCTTTCCCATCTCAGGCAATTTAGCGTCGTCTGATTTCGGCTTTGTCTTTGTTCTTGTCCGTTGTGGTTTTGTAGTTGTTTCTGGTATCGTCAGTAGCGTTTGCTTAGCTTTGTCATCGCTTGTTTTTCGATGGAATTCGAGTCTTTAGCACTGAGTCGCCGTACAGTTCTGACTGCGTTTCGTTGTTGTCTCCGCAGGATTTGTTTCTCATTAAGAGGTCTTTTTTCTTTACTTTGTGCGGTTTTTTTGTTTTTGGTGCCGCATGTCGTTATGTTGGACCTCCAGTACGGTGTTGTTCCATTCAATTGTCGACAATTCACATTCAATAGGCCTGAGAGAAGTAGATGAATCCAGATTGCATGTGGAGCTGAGGCTCTGGATGTTCTCCGGAGGCATCTCCTCCTCTTCGTCCTCCCCTTGAAGAATCTTCCCTCCTTCCAGACCCGTAGGAGCTAAATGCTTCATGCATTGCTTGGTTGGTGAGTGAGATGGTCCAATGGTTTGTCTGTCTTGTTCATCGCTGTATTCTGTACTAAAGTACCTGATAGAGAAGAGGAGGTGAGGCTCCGGATGTTTTCGGAGTGCGCTCCTCCTTTCCCCATCACCTTGTCGGTCTTCCTCTCCAGGTCCGTTAGAGCAAGAGGCTCGGTGCAACACGTGGAGGTTGATTTAGACTGTTCAAGGATTTTTTCCGTAGAGTCCGTTGTATTTGTGCCTTTTTGAAAAGGTTTTGATGACACCAGCCCTTGCTTTGGATGGTTTTCGCCAATCCGCGGAGCGGGTGGTCCCATCAAACTACGAGCGCACATTCCATCCCCAGAGGCAGCCGCTACCGGTGTACTAGCAGTAGGCTGGTTCTCCATTAGCTGCTGTTCCTTAAGATATGCATGCGCGCTATGTAGTCTTTTCCGGTCCGTTTCGTTCAGTTCGTCCCACTTTTTTGTGCCAAGTCGTTTGATTTTCGTCCTGCAGTTCTTAATCCTGCTGCGTCTGGATGAGGTTGACAATCTGGAGAGATTGGAGCTCGGGATGGAGCCGCTGTCGCTGACACTTAGAATACTCTGAATTAATTAAGCCTCTACAACTCATCAAGTTCGGCGTTCAGGTAGAGGTTGTGTGTGCTTAAAAGGAAATTTATTTTTAAAAAATGAAAAATTGATAACTTCTTAAAATAAAATTAAAAAAAACAGTCATCGACTAGCTCTCGTGCTTAACGCATCGTTTCAACCGGCGGCTTTCTATAGTGTGCATATACAAGGAACTTTGTTCTCCAAACCCCTTTCCCCATAAATAAAAAAAACTATCTTATCCACTCACTCCTTCGGAAAGTGTATATCTCCTATCCTCGCGAGTGTTTGTTGCTCCACTAACCATGGCCCCAGGGCCGAATACAAGTACGGGTAATAAGTACAGTACGCTTTCCCCTGAAATCGTACTCTCCGAACCCCACCCTAAACGAATCAAACCATCATACCATACTTTCGACCCCTATCCGGAACTCCCTAAAAACAATAACCATAAAAACCCACGATTTATTGTCATAGCTCCTGAAAAAGAAGAAACCTCTTTCGTCTATAAGCATTTTTGCTCTCAGGAAAGTAATTGACGCAATAAGCACTGATCTAAGAGCTCAGAGATGGAAAAATCCTTGTCCTCACAAAAAATCAAAAGGTAGCAGACAAATTCATTGCCACGAAAAATCCGTCAAACCTATGTCCAGTAAAGATCACTCTGCATAATCAACTTAATTCGACGAAAGGCATTGTTTATGCCCCATGTCTTATTAAAGTCCCTGAAGCGGAAATTGTTTCGGAAATGAAAACGCAAAAAGTAACTGAAGTGTACAAGTTTACAAAACAGGCAGAAGGGAAAAAACAACCAACAGGGCTAATGCTTTTCACTTTCGACACTTTCCAACCTCCAAACACTGTCGAAATAGGCTGGTACAATGCCAAAGTTACCGAATACATCCCAAATCCCATGCGATGCCAGAATTGCCAGTTACCGGGGCATACAAAAAATAAATGCAACAATACCACTATGTGCCATATATGCAATTACCAACCACACACAGACTCTGACTGCTCGCGAACCATGTGCGCTAATTGCTCAGATTCACACCCATCGTCATCTTAAGAATGTCCAAAGTACATTCAGATGAAGGAGATTCTGAAAATCAAAACCCAAAAAAATGCAGCATAACGGAAGCTAAACGCATCTACAAAGAACAATTCCCTTCCCAAATCAACACAAATCAAAAATCATACTCTAACGCAATCAAACGAGCTAACCCCAAAGCCTCTTCCCCCTCCCTACCAACCAACCCGGACACCACCGAACACCCTTCAAATAACAAAACAATACAAAGACCTGAAACATCCAATACCAAACTAGCGGAAATCATTACTACCGCTACAAATACAACACACTCCACTCAAAATGAAACAGTTAAACAAATCGAAACTATCTCCTCCGATAATCTTACTTTATCTTCATCACCCCTTCAATCTCTTCCCCTCTCAACACAAGCAGCTGCTGCTAAATTAAAAAATATGAAAAAAACTAACACAACCACACTTACTTCAAACGATCAAAACTACACAAAAATATCATCGCAAAACTCTCCCATCAATACCTCAAACCTGACAGAAACAAATGATTCTGACAAACACAACTCACTATCTCCCTCTAACTCACTTATCTCTGCAAACTTACATCAAACAAACTCACCTTCCCCCTTTCTAAAACTACTCAATCTCACATTAAGGTTCACAAGGGCTCTTTTCACTGCGTCATTTTTCACATTGTTGAAAGCTCCTTTCTAGGAAAGCAGCAAGAGTATACTCCTTGTATTTCAGTGTGTTTTCCACAGTGCTTACAACGCTGTGAAGTGCTGTTTCCACACTTTTACCTTTGGTATATTCATGCTGAGCTGGAGATATAACTTCCGAACTCATTGTGTTGCGAATATAGATGTCTATTAGTCTTTCAAAAGTGTTTAAGATGAATGATATTAGACTAATTGGTCTGAAGTCTTAAGCGTTATTATGGCTGGGTTTACCAACTTTCGGTATAAAGACCACTTTCACTTCACGCCATGTATTAGGTACATATCCCCATTTGAGGCTATTTAAGAATATGTTTTTAAGGTGTGGTATTATAGTTTGTTGACTTTTTTGTAACATCATGGGAAAGATGCCATTTTTACCCGGGGATTAAAATGGAGAGAAGGAACTAATAGCCCATTTTATTCTTTCTTCCGCTATAATATCCGGTGGTGCTACTCGTTCATGATACTCATTTTCTGGATTGTTACTCTCATCGTAGCTACATCCAGGGAAATGAGTTTTGACTAGGAGCTCCAGTGTCTCAGTGCAAGACTCTGTTCAGTGTTCATTGGGATCCTTGAGAGATCCTAGAGCAATAGGTTCTTTGGCAAGGATCTTTCTGAGTCTAGCTGGTTCAGTGGTATTTTCTACTCCGTTGCAGAAAGTTTTCCACGAAGTTCGCTTGGCACGCTGTGCCTCAGCTTTGAATTTTCTTTGACTAGATCTATAGGTTTCCCAATCATTGTCTGTTCCCGTGCGTTTGGCAACGTTGAAAAGTTTTCTTGTTTCTTTTCTGATGTTTCCTAGCTCGGCTGTCCACCATGGTGGTGTCTTTTTTCTCATTTTACCCGTCTTAAGAGGGCATGCTTTCTCAAGTGCTTCCCTGAGAATGCTTGTTAAATCATTTGTGGTCTTTTCATTTCCGCATTTGTTCTGAGTGTCTTAATTCTGGTTCCAACCTCCATATTAAAAATATCCCAGTTGATTTTTCTGCGATTTCTAAATGGTTGTTGGAGTTTTGTAATATGGGGTGTAAGGAATTCAATGATTTTGCGACCAGAGAATGATTCTTCCTTCAATACCCTCCATTGGTCAATCTCAAGGGTATCTGAGTTACTTGTGAGAGTAACGTTCTGTACCTCTTTTCTATTGTTGGTAACAAATGTTGGTTCATTACCCCTATTCGCTACAATAATGTTATTTTCAATAGTAAATTCTAAAAGTAACTCGCGTCTAGTGTTAATGTCCGTGCTTCCCCATTGAATGTGATGTGAGTTATAATCACATCCCATCACTAGGTCCCATTTTTCTAAATGGGCACGTTGGACAATTAGGCTGGTTAGCTCCGCTGGTGGTTCCTCCGTCGCGTCCCAATGCATGTGGGAGTCCATGCCTTTCTAATTTGACCGTTGTTTGGTTAAGGTCACTGTATTTAGAAAGAAGAAAAAGATTTAACTATTTTCTAGCTATTATACAAGTTTTAAAATTACTGTTTGTACCAACATGTGTGGTCATATACAGCGTAAGTTCTTTTGAATTTAAGCCCTTAATTTTGCCACCTGCTATCCAGAGTTCTTGTATAAGGGCTAGGTCCACTTGTCCGGTAGATTAAGTTGGCGCTGGCAGCTTTACAATGATGGAGATTTATTTGTATTAAGTTCAACAGTTTTTTAGTATTAGCTGCCTTTTCCTTACTTGTCTGGCTAAGAAGTCTTAGTTTGCATCAGTTTGTACCGATGCGGACTTTAAAGCCGATCTTTTTGAGAAGTGGTATTGACTTGTGACTGAGCAACACTACCACTTCTGTACCTTCTGGTTCATGATTTCCCATCTGAACAACTTCCCAGTTTTGACTGAGTTGTTCAGTGTTGAGAGATCTGAGGTATCTTTCGATACGATCTTTTGGGGATTGGAGGTCCACGCACAATGAGCCTAGCCTTGGCCTGGTGAGTTGCACGAGCTCTTTTCTGTCAATTAGGCGAAGGTCGGCCTTCGGCCAGGGAGCTGAGGTCTTGGCGATAAAATCTTGAAGCCATGTGAGAGTGCGTCTATCTTCGCATGTCATCACTTTGAAACCCTGAACAGTTTTGAGGGTACCAAAAAAATGGGAGGGGTCCGTTCTTTAAGATAGCCTCATTGACTGCGTCAAGGATTCGCAGTTCTATTATATTGACTTTTTGTGAGTCTCCGTGTAGGATTGCCGTAATCAACCACGGCTACTTGTTGTCCTACAATGGTCAACTGTGAGAGTCTGGCTTTTTTATTATTGCGGGGCGAAATTGTCGAGCTAGTGATGTTGTGCTTTGCTCTTTTGGACGTGCTCGCAATAGCTCCGATGTCAGTCAAGTCGGGTCTTCTCAGTCTAGCCGATATTGGGATCGAGAGCGGTCGGCTTTCCTTTCCCATCTCAGGCAATTTAGCGTCGTCTGATTTCGGCTTTGTCTTTGTTCCTGTCCGTTGTGGTTTTGTAGTTGTTGGAGTTTTGTAATGTGGTAAAATGTGTAAAAAATTATCTGAGAATTTTATTGGGTGAATTTGCCTCACAAAAATTCTACCTATAACTTCATATTAAATTACATTTTTAGATAATGCTTTCAACAAAAAAAAAAAACAAAATTATCGGACTACAATTCCTTAACATATTTTCTTTAATATATAATTAATTAAAACAAAATAACAAAGCATTGCCTCATGATCAGGATTAATACCACCCAAAAAACACGTAATTTTTTTTTTGCTTTAAGAAGTGATTACAATTTTTTTATCTAGGCTTTTTTAAAGACTGAAATAAACCTAATTTTAAATCGTTACTATTCAAAGTTTAGAAGTTTTCTCAAATGCCGCAATAATATCATCAAGTAAATTAGCCTTATATTATGTAATATAGTTTGATTTTTTTGTAGACTACTTTACAGATTTTTTTTTTTTTTTTTTTTTTTTTTTTTTTTTTTTTTTTTTTTTTTTTTTTTTTTTTATAACTAACGCGCGCACAAGGGAGTATGTGTTTCCCTTTTAATGTAGAACACACTGCGCGGGCATTACGAAGATAGGGAGGGGAGAGATAGGAGGTGCCGATTAACATTGGTTTTGAATGTTTGTAGATCAAAATGGTAAGGGAAAATCTCGCCGGGTAAGCTATTCCAAATTCGTGTCGTTCGGCTAAAAAAATAATCCCTATATTTCACGGTACGTCCGAAATTAGGCTCAAGGGTGAACTGATGAGCATTCCTTGCGAGACGAGTATTACGGGAGGAACTTTTAAGGGGAGGAATGCAACTGGATACTTCGAGTGAACATTTTTTGTAAAAGAAACGATAAAATAAGGAAAGACATGAAACATTGCGTCGGTGTTCGAGTGGGGCAATTGTTTCAGCGGCAGTTCTATTTCCTATCAATCTTAACGCTCGATTTTGTATTCTATCAAGCAGGTGAAGCGATGTTTGCGAAGCACCTGCCCAGAGGTGGGAGTTATACTCGAGTTTAGGGCGTATAAACGCTTTATAAATTGTAGCCAGATCAGATGGGGAAAAATACTTCTTACACCGATACAGAAAACCTAAGCACTTTGCAGCATTCTTAGCGATCTCAAATATATGGTCGTTCCAACGGAGGTCGTCGTTGACACACATACCGAGTACTGAGAGCTTTTCGTTTTCTTTGATGTAAGTGCCATTCATGGACAATGGCATTGGGGGAATGTTTAGCTTTAACGACAGAAGACAGCATTGAGTTTCGAAGCTGCGAATTAAACTCCACACGATTTCTATTACCCCATTTGACAATGCTGTATAAATCGGAGTTTAATGAGCTTGACATATGGTACCGTTGCAATCGTACGTCCGAAGGCGAAGGACGTGAATTATCGAACGAATATGAAAAGCTGTGGGTAGAGTCGTCAGCAAAACAGTTAAGTGGATTAGAAGTAACAGAAAGAAGATTATTTATAAAAATGAGGAAAAGAGTCGGAGACAGAACACAGCCCTGGGGCACACCAGCATTTATTTTATGGGAATCAGACTTGAATCCGTCCAATACAACTTGTATTGAACGGTCCAGAAGATAGCTTCTAATCCAACGAACAAGAGTATCATCGATCCCAAAAGCACGCATTTTCTATAAGAGAGCTTCATGCCAAACTATCAAATGCCTTGGAGATATCAAGAGCAATAATCTTACTTTCACCAAAGCGATGTAAAGATTTGTTCCACTGTTCGGTGAGATATGCCATCAGATCACCAGTGGAACGGTTGCTGCGGAAGCCGTACTGACGGTCATGGAGAAGCTTTCGATCTTCGAGATATTCCTTAAGCTGACGGTTAATCAGTGTTTCCATGACCTTAGAAAGAAGGGATGTCAGTGCTATGGGTCGGGAGGAGGAGTGGGAGGATGGGTCACCTTTCTTAGGGACAGGCTGGACAAATGCTGTTTTCCATCTTCTAGGAAAGATTCCGGAAGAGTAGGAGCGATGGAAAAGCTTACGCAGTGGCTTTGCCAGTGTGGAAGAACACCTCTTCAGAAGAATCGGGGGTATACCATGCGGGCCAGCGGATTTGTGTATATCGAGATCTTTGAGAACTCTTGCTACTGTACGAGTGCGGAAAAAAATCTGTCCCATGGAAAAATTTACATTCTCAAGTACAGGAGGGGCAACGTTGCTTTGAGGCAGCGTGGAGCTAGCAGCGAAATGGGCGGCGAGCAAGTTTGCCTTCTCTGAAGAGTAAACAATTGGTTTGTTATTGTCGATGACCGTTGGAACCGAAGATGTCGAGGAGTTTTTTATATTTTTTACAAATGACCAAAAATTTTTACTGCCTTTGGGACACTGCAGAATTTTTTGCCGTAATTTTTGGTCATGCGAAAATTTGGTTCTTTCAATAACGGAGTTGCATGAGTTCCTTGCTTGTTTGTGCTTTTTCCGATTTTCCTCTGTAGGGTTGGCTTTGTAAGATCGGAAACTTACTTCTTTGAGCCTGATAGCTTCTTTACACTCAGAATTAAACCAAGACTTTTCTTTAGGTTTGATGCTTTTTACTCTGTTAGGAATAAAAGCGCGCATCCCTAGAAGAATCACATTCGTGATCATTTCAGCACTGGCATCAATGTCACTATCGAGGAAGCATAGTGACCAGTTAAAGTTACGGAAAAATATATTCAGGCCGTCCCAATTGGCTTTCTCGTATTGCCAAACGGTCCTGGTGGGAAGTTTTTCTTTAACTGGATGGGTGGGGGATGAGAAATTAGCTGAAATGATACAATGGTCTGAAGTGCCAAATGGAGAAGTTACACTAATGGTATATTTATCAGGGTGAGAAGTAAGAAACAAGTCAAGAGTATGGGCGGCTTGCCCAGCAACATCCGGTATACGCGTTGGCACATCGATCAGTTGGGTAAGGTGATGTAACCCGGCAAAGAGCTCGACATACCTTCCTTCGGGTGTTGTCTGACCAGAATAGCGGAGCCAGTTGGAATTGTGTACATTGAAATCGCCCGCAATAACGATTTCAGTGCGAGGACAAAGGGAAACAATTTTCGAGATGGAATCAGACAGTGCATCAAACTCGTTACAAGTCGAATTACTGTCAAGATTTGGACTCCTGTAAATAAAACAATAATGAATGACATGCTTGCGGACAATGAATTTGAGCCATAAGAAGTTAAAGTCCGTGTTGGAACATTTCCCATATTGAGGAAGGCTCTGGCAAGCAATATCATTCCTAACATAGACCACGAGACCATGATGGTAAAAGAGTAATTTCATCAAGCTATACCCATGTAGAGCAAATTCTGATAAATCAGTATTTACTCCAACCTGAGTTTCACTTAATGCCAAAACAGCTGGCCTGTGTTGAACAGTGTAGACGTACACGTGAAAGAAATTCTTTCTTAAACCACGAACAATTGAATACATGACACAAAAATCACTCACCATTTAAAAATACTTACATATAAAAACACAACTCTGATTAAGTCGAACTGCGCAGTGAAATGTGCCAACGCGTATACCGGATCTTGCTGGAGAAGCCGCCTATACTCTTCACTTGTTTCTTACTTCTCACCCTGATAAATATACCATTAGTGTAACTTCTCCATTTGGCACTTCAGACCATTGTGTCATTTCAGCTAATTTCTCATCCTCCACCCATTCAGTTAAAGAAAAACTTCCCACCAGGACCGTTTGGGAATACGAGAAAGCCAACTGGGAATATCGGAATGAATATCGGAAAAAGCACACACAAGCAAGGAATTCATGCAACTCCGTTATTGAAAGAACCAAATTTTTGCATGTCCAAAAATTACGGCAAACAATTCTGCAGTGTCCCAAAGGCAGTAAATTTTGTTGGTCATTTGTAAAAAATATTAAAAACTCCTCAACATCTTCGGTTCCAACGCTCATCGACAATAACAAACCAATTGTTTACTCTTTAGAGAAGGCAAACTTGCTCGCCGCCCACGCTGCCGAACAGCAACGACGCCCCTCCTGTAATTGAGAATGTAAATTTTTCGATGGGACCGATTTTTGTCCGCACTCGTACAGTAGCAAGAGTTCTCAAAGATCTCGATATACACAAATCCGCTGGCCCGGATGTTATACCTCTGATTCTTCTGAAGAGGTGTTCTTCCACACTTACAAAGCCACTGCGTAAGCTTTTCCATCCCTCCTACTCTTCTGGAATCTTTCCTAGAAGATGGAAAACAGCATTTGTCCAGCCTATCCCTAAGAAAGGTAACCCATGATCCCCCTCCTCCTACCGACCCATAGCACTAACATCCCTTCTTTCTAAGGTCACGGAAACGCTGATTAACCGTCAGCTTAAGGAATATCGCGAAGATCGAAAGCTTCTCCATGGCCGTCAGTATGGCTTCCGCAGCAACCATTCTACTGGTGATCTGATGGTTTATCTCACCGAACAGTGGAACAAATCTTTACATCGCTTTGGTGAAATTAAGATTATTGCTCTTGATATCTCCAAGCATTTGATAGCTTGGCATGAAGCTCTCTTATCGAAAATGCGTGCTTTTGGGATCGATGATACTCTTTTTCGTTGGATTAGAAGCTATCTTCTGGACCGTTCAATACAAGTTGTATTGGACAGATTCAAGTCTGATTCGCACAAAATAAATGCTGGTGTGCCCCAGGGCTCTGTTCTGTCTCCGACTCTTTTCCTCATTTTTATAAATAATCTTCTTTCTGTTACTTCTAATCCACTTAACTGTTTTGCTGACGACTCTACCCACAACTTTTCATATTCGTTCGATAATTCACGCCCTTCGCCTTCGGACGTACAATTGCAACGGTACCGTATGTCAAGCTCATTAAACTCCGATTTATACAGCATTTTATAAATCGTGTGGAGTTAAATGCTTCGAAAACTCAATGCTGTCTTCTGTCGTAAAAGCTAAACCTACCCCCAATGCCATTGTCCATGAATGGCACTTACATAGAAGGAACCGAAAAGCTCTCAGTACTCGGTATGTGTGTCAACGACGACCTCCGTTGGAACGACCATATATTTGAGATCGATACAAAAAAGTTAAGTGCTTAGGTTTTCTGTATCGTTGTAAGAAGTATTTTTCCCTATATGATCTGGCTACAATTTATTAAGCGTTTATACGCCCTAAACTCGAGTATAACTCCCACTTCTGGGCAGGTGCTTCACAAACATCGCTGAAACAATTGCCCCTCTCGAACAACGACGCAATGTTTCATGGCTTTCCTTATTTTATCGTTTGTTTTATAAAAAATGTTCACTCGAGGTAGCAAGCTGCATTCTTCCCCTTAAAAACTTTCTCCCGTAACACTCGTCTCGCATGGAATGCCCATCAGTTCACCCTTGAGCCCAATTTCGAACTTACCGTGAAATATAGGGATTCTTTTTTTACCCTAACAACACGAATTTGGAATAGTTTACCCGGCGAGATTTTCCCTTGCCATTTTGATCTGCAAACATTCAAAACCAATGTAAATCGACACCTCCTATCTCTCCCCTCTCTATCTGCCTAATGCCCGCGCAGTGTGTTCTACATTAAAAGGGAAACAAATAGTCCCTTGTGTGCGCGTTAATTATAAAAACAAAAAAAAAACATATTTCCAAAAACTCTGGATTGTTCCATATGTCAGACTTGATTATAAAAATATAAGCCTTGCAAGTTGTCCTTAATTTAGACTTTCTATAGTAAGAATACATGTTAGGAGTTC
The DNA here is from genome assembly GCA_963971375.1 of Platycheirus rosarum. Taxonomy (NCBI): domain Eukaryota; kingdom Metazoa; phylum Arthropoda; class Insecta; order Diptera; family Syrphidae; genus Platycheirus; species Platycheirus rosarum. The sequence goes on along the minus strand of OZ020507.1, from coordinate 165,374,281 downwards.
TGCATAGTTTTCTGCTATTTTAAAGTCTTTTTTATACCAATACTAATTGTTGTTACTTGCATGTTTTCATTAGTAAACTTAGGTTCTTCATAGTGTTTCACGCACTATTTTATAAGTATTGCTTATCATCCTCTAGCTTTGTCAGCTGGGTGCGGAGCGTGATTACATGTATCGTTTGATAATTTACTATCAAGACTTTGTTCTATAGCGAGGTGAGTTTTGGACACCAAACAAGTGTCTATATGCTCTATATCTAAAAAGGTGTTTAGTTCTGATTAATGTTGTAAAAGACCGTTTGCATTCCCTGTTGCGATTTTAAATGTTCTGTCCATCATTGTTTATTGAAAGCTTCTTCGCTTAGCTGTTTTATGTTTAAATCTTGTTTGTCAATCATCTTTAGGATAAGTTACAGCATTTCTTTTATAGATGTTTCTTCGTTTCCGCCATTTTTCACAATTTGAAAATATGATTTATTTTCATTACTTATTTATGTAAGTAGTTCGTGAAATTTCCTTCATTTTGACTCTTCTTTCATGTTTGTATGCTAATTCGTTATTCACGAAGAAAAAAACGGAAAAAAAGCCAAACAAAAATCAGAATTTAGCTATTTCTTCTGTTATTCCCGAAATATGGTAAAATATTGTTGCAATTAAGAATTTTGGTTAAAATCACCTTCCTTCCTTCCTCATCTTTGATGGTACATGCAGACAAATTGACATATTAAAAAAATATATTAACAACTTAAACAATAATACAAATATATATTTATAATAATAATTTAAACTTCTTAGACTTAAATATAAGCAAAGACAAAAACCAAAAACTAAAATATAAAATGTATAGAAAACCTACTACTACTGACGTTGTTATACACAAAAACTCCCACCACCCACATTCACAAAAAATGTCATCATTTAATGCATTCATAAATAGATTACTAAACGTACCTATGGATGAAGAAGATTATAAACACGAAATTGACATAATAAAAAAAATAGCATTTGCAAATGGTTACAATGCAAAAACAGTAGATAAATTAATTTACAAAAAGAAAAAGAAAAAACTTCAAAACGTAAACAACGACATAATGCATGATACAAAAAAGGACAACAAATATATCTCAATAGAATATAGGAATATAATACTACAGACAATAAAAAATGAATTCAAAAAACTTAACATAAATATTTCATATAAAACAAAAAATAACATTCAACAAATATTACGACCAAAACATAACAAAAATATTGAATCATGCTCTGGAGTATATAAAATAATCTGCAATGATTGGGACAAATACTACATAGGACAAACAGGCAGAACTTTTCACGAAAGATTCAAAGAACATAAACCTAAAATAAACACAAAATCAAATTTCGCTTTACATTTAATTAATGAAAACCACAACTATAGCAACTTTAAAAATAACCTAATACCTTTACACATATGCAAAAAAGGGAAGACTATGGACACAATAGAAGAATTTTGCATTTACAAGGCATATAAGATGGAACAAGACAGAGTGCTTAACGACAAACTAACAATTAAAAGTAATGCATTATACGACACTGCAATTACATACCAATTAAAACACAAGATAAAAGAAGACAACACTATATAACATTAAAATAAATTATACCAGATCATAGCGAACAACAACAAATAAGTAAACAAAGAAAATTAAAACAATGGCAAAAAAGTATTTATTAGACCGATGATGGACGCAACTCCGAAACACGTGTCGCGATTTTAATTTTAATAATTAATACATAAATGTTGTAATTAAATGTTTAAATAAATACCTTAACATAAAATCTTATTAAAAAGTAAACATTTGTTTTATTTAATAGAATTTTTGTTATTATTTTCATAAAATCACCAACTTTTGACACCTTCAAAATCGACCCCTACCCCAACCTTCCTAGAGCCAACAATCTGGCGGATGTCAGCCGGCGCAGCATTTCTCGTAAGGGGCACCAACCACAAACTGATAGGAGAAGTTCATTCCCTAAGTTGCCTATAAAATGTCCGGTTGATTGAGCGGGTAGGCAAGAACCACTCAGCTAGGACTTCTAAATAACGAGATAAGGGCGTGTGAAGGCGTGAGTGAGGAGCGAAATTCTTCGGGAACTGCAAGCTTCTTTGTGTGCGCTTACAAGGAAATTTATTTTTAAAAAAATGCAAAATTGATAACTTTTATAAAGTTAAAATTAAAAAACCCTAAGTGAAAAAACTACTTTGGATAAACAAAATACAAAAAAAAAAATTTATGTAAGAATTTTATTGGGTGAATTTGCCTCACAAAAGTTCTACCTATAACTTCATATTAAATTACATTTTTAGATAATGCTTTCAACAAAGAAAAACTAAATTATCGGACTACAATTCCTTAACATATTTTCTTTAATATATAATTAATTAAAACAAAACAACAAAGCATTGCCTCATGATCAGGATTAATACCACCCAAAAAACACGTAATTTTTTTTTTGCTTTAAGAAGTGATTACAATTTTTTTTATCTAGGTTTTTTTGAAGACTGAAATAAACCTAATTTTAAATCGTTACTATTCAAAGTTTAGAAGTTTTCTCAAATGCCGCAATAATATCATCAAGTAAATTAGCCTTATATTATGTAATATAGTTTGATTTTTTTGTAGACTACTTTACAGAATTAAACAAAAAAAAGATTGTAAAGCATTTTTAAGACTTGTCTTGTAATGTTATGTTATGTTATTTGATTAACGTGGATTTTTTATTTTATCTTGAGAATATCAGGTCCATTTTTTTAGTTCTTTGAAGTTAAAAAATGAAAACTTTTTATTTCATTGAAATATTCCAAAAATTGTAGAAGCTACTTAACTCAACGCGAAGCTCTAAACTATTTTTATATTGAAACCTCGACTTAAGTATCTCAATTTCATGTGATTTATTTAAGGCATACAAACATTAAATACAATAACCAAATGCTTTTTCATTTGGTAAGGGAAAATTCGAAAATTTTTTAGGGAAAATCAGGGAAAAGTCAATGAATTTTATTTTGAAAAATAGTGGCAACTCTGAATTAGCAATGTCAAGCAAAAACCTCGCCGAGTAAACTATTCCAAATTCGTGTTGTTGGGCTAAAAATAGAATCTATATTTCACGGTACGTCCGAAATTGAGTTCAAGGCTGAACTGATGAGCATTCATTGCGAGACGGGAATTACGGGAGAATCTTTTAAAGGGAGGAATGCAACTGGCTGCTTCGATGCTTCAGAAGCACCTGCTCAGAGATGGCAATTATACTCAAGTCTTGGCCGTATAAACGCTTTATAAATTGTAGCCAGATCAGTAGGGAAAAAATATAACATCAATATAAGAAACCTAAGCACTTGGCAGCATTTTTGGCGATCTCAAATAATTGGTCGTTCCAGCGCAGATCGTCGTTGACACACATACCGAGTACTGTGGCTTTTCGGTTTCTTCGATGCAAGTGCCATTCATAGACAATGGCATGGGTGTATGTTTAGCTTTAACGACATATACTTAGCTTATCATACGGTACCGTTGAGATTGTACGTTTAAAGGCAAAGGGCGTGAATTATCGAACGAATATGAAAAGCTGAGGGTAGAGTCGTCAGCAAGACAGTTAAAAGGATGAGAAATAACAGCCAGAAGATCATTTAAAAAAATGCTGTTTTCCAACTTCTAGGAAAGATTCCAAAAGAGTAGGAGCGATGGAAAAGCTTACGCAGTGCCCTTGCCACTGTGAAAGAACACCTCTTCAGAAGAATCAGAGGTATACCATCCGGGCCAGCGGATTTGTGTATATCGAGATCTTTGAGAACTCTTGCTACTGTACGAGTGCGGACAAAAATCGGTCCCATGGAAAAATTTACATTCTCAAGTACAGGAGGGGCAAAGTTGCTGTGAGGGAGCGTGGAGCTGGCAGCGAAATAAGCGGCGAGCAAGTTTGCCTTCTCTGAAGAGTAAACAATTGGTTTGTTATTGTCGATGACCGTTGGAACCGAAGATGTCGAGGAGTTTTTTATATTTTTTACAAATGACCAAAAATGTTTACTGCCTTTGGGACACTGCAGAATTTTGTGCCGTAATTTTTGGTCATGCGAAAATTTGGTTCTTTCAATAACGGAGTTGCATGAGTTCCTTGCTTGTTTGTACTTTTTCCGATTTTCCTCTGTAGGGTTGGCTTTGTAAGATCGGAAACTTACTTCTTTGAGCCTGATAGCTTCTTTACACTCAGAATTAAACCAAGACTTTTCTTTAGGTTTGATGCTTTTTACTCTGTTAGGAATAAAAGCACGCATCCCTAGAAGAATCACATTCGTGATCATTTCAGCACTGGCATCAATGTCACTATCGAGGAAGCATAGTGACCAGTTAAAGTTTCGGAAAAATATATTCAGGCCGTCCCAATTGGCTTTCTCGTATTGCCAAACGGTCCTGGTGGGAAGTTTTTCTTTAACTGGATGGGTGGGGGATGAGAAATTAGCTGAAATGATACAATGGTCTGAAGTGCCAAATGGAGAAGTTACACTAATGGTATATTTATCAGGGTGAGAAGTAAGAAACAAGTCAAGAGTATGGGCGGCTTGCCCAGCAACATCCGGTATACGCGTTGGCACATCGATCAGTTGGGTAAGGTGATGTAACCCAGCAAAGAGCTGGACATACCTTCCTTCGGGTGTTGTCTGACCAGAATAGCGGAGCCAGTTGGAATTGTGTACATTGAAATCGCCCGCAATAACGATTTCAGTGCGAGGACAAAGGGAAACAATTTTCGAGATGGAATCAGACAGTGCATCAAACTCGTTACAAGTCGAATTACTGTCAAGATTTGGACTCCTGTAAATAAAACAATAATGAATGACATGCTTGCGGACAATGAATTTGAGCCATAAGAAGTTAAAGTCCGTGTTGGAACATTTCCCATATTGAGGAAGGCTCTGGCAAGCAATATCATTCCTAACATAGACCACGAGACTATGATGGGAAAAGAGTAATGGCACCAAGCTATACCCATGTAGAGCAAATTCTGATAAATCAGTATTTACTCCAACCTGAGTTTCACTTAATGCCAAAACAGCTGGCCTGTGTTGAACAGTGTAGACGTACACGTGAAAGAAATTCTTTCTTAAACCACGAACATTTGAATACATGACACAAAAATCACTCACCATTTAAAAATACATACATATAAAAACACAACTGTGATTAAGTCGAACTGCGCAGTGAAATGTGCCAACGCGTATACCGGATCTTGCTGGACAAGCCGCCTATAGTCTTGACTTGTTTCTTACTTCTCACCCTGATAAATATACCATCAGTGTAACTTCTCCATTTGGCATTTCAGACCATTGTGTCATTTCAGCTAATTTCTCATCCTCCACCCATTCAGTTAAAGAAAAACTTCCCACCAGGACCGTTTGGCAATATGAGAAAGCCAACTGGGAATATCGGAATGAATATCGGAAAAAGCACACACAAGCAAGGAACTCATGCAACTCCGTTATTGAAAGAACCAAATTTTTGCATGTCCAAAAATTACGGCAAACAATTCTGCAGTGTCCCAAGGGCAGTAAATTTTGTTGGTCATTTGTAAAAAATATTAAAAACTCCTCAACATCTTCGGTTCCAACGCTCATCGACAATAACAAACCAATTGTTTACTCTTTAGAGAAGGCAAACTTGCTCGCCGCCCATTTCGCTGCCAGCTCCACGCAGCCTAACAGCAACGACGCCCCTCCTGTAATTGAGAATGTAAATTTTTCGATGGGACCGATTTTTGTCCGCACTCGTACAGTAGCAAGAGTTCTCAAAGATCTCGATATACACAAATCCGCTGGCCCGGATGGTATACCTCTGATTCTTCTGAAGAGGTGTTCTTCCACACTGACAAAGCCACTGCGTAAGCTTTTCCATCCCTCCTACTCTTCTGGAATCTTTCCTAGAAGATGGAAAACAGCATTTGTCCAGCCTATCCCTAAGAAAGGTAACCCATGATCCCCCTCCTCCTACCGACCCATAGCGCTAACATCCCTTCTTTCTAAGGTCACGGAAACGCTGATTAACCGTCAGCTTAAGGAATATCGCGAAGATCGAAAGCTTCTCCATGGCCGTCAGTATGGCTTCCGCAGCAACCATTCTACTGGTGATCTGATGGCATATCTCACCGAACAGTGGAACAAATCTTTACATCGCTTTGGTGAAATTAAGATTATTGCTCTTGATATCTCCAAGCATTTGATAGCTTGGCATAAAGCTCTCTTATCGAAAATGCGTGCTTTTGGGATCGATGATACTCTTGTTCGTTGGATTAGAAGCTATCTTCTGGACCGTTCAATACAAGTTGTATTGGACAGATTCAAGTCTGATTCGCACAAAATAAATGCTGGTGTGCCCCAGGCTCTGTTCTGTCTCCGACTCTTTTCCTCATTTTTATAAATGATCTTCTGTCTGTTACTTCTAATCCACTTAACTGTTTTGCTGACGACTCTACCCTCAGCTTTTCATATTCGTTCGATAATTCACGCCCTTCGCCTTCGGACGTACAATTGCAACGGTACCGTATGTCAAGCTCATTAAACTCCGATTTATACAGCATTGTATAAATCGTGTGGAGTTAAATGCTTCGAAAACTCAATGCTGTCTTCTGTCGTAAAAGCTAAACATACCCCCAATGCCATTGTCCATGAATGGCACTTACATAGAAGAAACCGAAAAGCTCTCAGTACTCGGTATGTGTGTCAACGACGACCTCCGTTGGAACGACCATATATTTGAGATCGATACAAAAAAGTTAAGTGCTTAGGTTTTCTGTATCGTTGTAAGAAGTATTTTTCCCTATATGATCTGGCTACAATTTATAAATCGTTTATACGCCCTAAACTCGAGTATAACTCCCACTTCTGGGCAGGTTCTTCACAAACATCGCTTCACCTGCTTGATCGCTGAAACAATTGCCCCTCTCGAACAACGACGCAATGTTTCATGGCTTTCCTTATTTTATCGTTTGTTTTATAAAAAATGTTCACTCGAGGTAGCAAGCTGCATTCTTCCCCTTAAAAACTTTCTCCCGTAACACTCGTCTCGCATGGAATGCCCATCAGTTCACCCTTGAGCCCAATTTCGAACTTACCGTGAAATATAGGGATTCTTTTTTTAGCCTAACAACACGAATTTGGAATAGTTTACCCGGCGAGATTTTCCCTTGCCATTTTGATCTGCAAACATTCAAAACCAATGTAAATCGACACCTCCTATCTCTCCCCTCTCTATCTGCCTAATGCCCGCGCAGTGTGTTCTACATTAAAAGGGAAACAAATAGTCCCTTGTGTGCGCGTTAATTATAAAAACAAAAAAAAAAACATATTTCCAAAAACTGGATTGTTCCATATGTCAGACTTGATTATAAAAATATAAGCCTTGCAAGTTGTCCTTAATTTAGACTTTCTATAGTAAGAATACATGTTAGGAGTTCTGCATAGTTTTCTGCTATTTTAAAGTCTTTTTTATACCAATACTAATTGTTGTTACTTGCATGTTTTCATTAGTAAACTTAGGTTCTTCATAGTGTTTCACGCACTATTTTATAAGTATTGCTTATCATCCTCTAGCTTTGTCAGCTGGGTGCGGAGCGTGATTACATGTATCGTTTGATAATTTACCATCAAGACTTTGTTCTATAGCGAGGTGAGTTTCGGACACCAAACAAATGTCTATATGCTCTATATCTAAAAAGGTGTTTAGTTCTGATTAATGTTGTAAAAGACCGTTTGCATTCCCTGTTGCGATTTTAAAATGTTCTGTCCATCATTGTTTATTGAAAGCGACTTCTTCGCTTAGCTGTTTTATGTTTAAATCTTGTTTGTCAATCATCTTTAGGATAAATTACAGCATTTCTTTTATAGATGTTTCTTCGTTCTTCCGCCATTTTTCACAATTTGAAAATATGATTTATTTTCATTACTTATTTATGTAAGTAGTTCGTGAAATTTCCTTCATTTTGACTCTTCTTTCATGTTTGTATGCTAATTCGTTATTCACGAAGAAAAAAACGAAAAAAAAGCCAAACAAAAATCAGAATTTAGCTATTTCTTCTGTTATTCCCGAAATATGGTAAAATATTGTTGCAATTAAGAATTTTGGTTAAAATCACCTTCCTTCCTTCCTCATCTTTGATGGTACATGCAGACAAATTGACATATTAAAAAAATATATTAACAACTTAAACAATAATACAAATATATATTTATAATAATAATTTAAACTTCTTAGACTTAAATATAAGCAAAGACAAAAACCAAAAACTAAAATATAAAATGTATAGAAAACCTACTACTACTGACGTTGTTATACACAAAAACTCCCACCACCCACATTCACAAAAAATGTCATCATTTAATGCATTCATAAATAGATTACTAAACGTACCTATGGATGAAGAAGATTATAAACACGAAATTGACATAATAAAAAAAATAGCATTTGCAAATGGTTACAATGCAAAAACAGTAGATAAATTAATTTACAAAAAGAAAAAGAAAAAACTTCAAAACGTAAACAACGACATAATGCATGATACAAAAAAGGACAACAAATATATCTCAATAGAATATACGAATATAATACTACAGACAATAAAAAATGAATTCAAAAAACTTAACATAAATATTTCATATAAAACAAAAAATAACATTCAACAAATATTACGACCAAAACAACAAAAAATATTGAATCATGCTCTGGAGTATATAAAATAATCTGCAATGATTGCGACAAATACTACATAGGACAAACAGGCAGAACTTTTCACGAAAGATTCAAAGAACATAAACCTAAAATAAACACAAAATCAAATTTCGCTTTACATTTAATTAATGAAAACCACAACTATAGCAACTTTAAAAATAACCTAATACCTTTACACATATGCAAAAAAGGGAAGACTATGGACACAATAGAAGAATTTTGCATTTACAAGGCATATAAGATGGAACAAGACAAAGTGCTTAACGACAAACTAACAATTAAAAGTAACGCATTATACGACACTGCAATTACATACCAATTAAAACACAAGATAAAAGAAGACACCACTATATAACATTAAAATAAATTATACCAGATCATAGCGAACAACAACAAATAAGTAAACAAAGAAAATTAAAACAATGGCAAAAAAGTATTTATTAGCCCGATGATGGACGCAACTCCGAAACACGTGTCGCGATTTTAATTTTAATAATTAATAAATAAATGTAATTAAATGTTTAAATAAATACTTTAACTTAAAATCGTATTAAAAAGTAAACATTTGTTTTATTTAATAGATTTTTTGTTATTATTTTCATAAAATCACCAACTTTTGACACCTTAAAAATCGACCCCTACCCCAACCTTCCTAGAGCCAACAATCTGGCGGATGTCAGCCGGCGCAGCATTTCTCGTAAGGCACCAACCACAAACTGATAGGAGAAGTTCATTCCCTAAGTTGCCTATAAAATGTCCGGTTGATTGAGCGGGTAGGCAAGAACCACTCAGCTAGGACTTCTAAATAACGAGATAAAGGCGTGTGAAGGCGTGAGTGAGGAGCAAAATTCTTCGGGAACTGCAAGCTTCTTTGTGTGCGCTTACAAGGAAATTTATTTTTAAAAAAAATGCAAAATTGATAACTTTTATAAAGTTAAAATTAAAAAACCCTAAGTGAAAAAACTACTTTGGATAAACAAAATACAAAAAAAAAATTTATGTAAGAATTTTATTGGGTGAATTTGCCTCACAAAAATTCTACCTATAACTTCATATTAAATTACATTTTTAGATAATGCTTTCAACAAAGAAAAACAAAATTATCGGACTACAATTCCTTAACATATTTTCTTTAATATATAATTAATTAAAACAAAATAACAAAGCATTGCCTCATGATCAGGATTAATACCACCCAAAAAACACGTAATTTTTTTTTGCTTTAAGAAGTGATTACAATTTTTTTTATCTAGGCTTTTTTAAAGACTGAAATAAACCTAATTTTAAATCGTTACTATTCAAAGTTTAGAAGTTTTCTCAAATGCCGCAATAATATCATCAAGTAAATTAGCCTTATATTATGTAATATAGTTTGATTTTTTTGTAGACTACTTTACAGAATTAAACAAAAAAAAAGATTGTAAAGCATTTTTAAGACTTGTCTTGTAATGTTATGTTATGTTATTTGATTAACGTGGATTTTTTATTTTATCTTGAGAATATCAGGTCCATTTTTTTAATTCTTTGAAGTTAAAAAATGAAAACTTTTTATTTCATTGAAATATTCCAAAAATTGTAGAAGCTACTTAACTCAATGCGAAGCTCTAAACTATTTTTTATATTGAAACCTCGACTTAAGTATCTCAATTTCATGTGATTTATTTAAGGCATACAAACATTAAATACAAAAACCAAATGCTTTTTCATTTGGTAAGGGAAAATTCGAAAATTGTTTAGGGAAAATCAGGGAAAAGTCAATGAAAAGAGTAATGGCACCAAGCTATACCCATGTAGAGCAAATTCTGATAAATCAGTATTTACTCCAACCTGAGTTTCACTTAATGCCAAAACAGCTGGCCTGTGTTGAACAGTGTAGACGTACACGTGAAAGAAATTCTTTCTTAAACCACGAACATTTGAATACATGACACAAAAATCACTCACCATTTAAAAATACTTACATATAAAAACACAACTCTGATTAAGTCGAACTGCGCAGTGAAATGTGCCAACGCGTATACCGGATCTTGCTGGACAAGCCGCCTATACTCTTGACTTGTTTCTTACTTCTCACCCTGATAAATATACCATCAGTGTAACTTCTCCATTTGGCACTTCAGACCATTGTGTCATTTCAGCTAATTTCTCATCCTCCACCCATTCAGTTAAAGAAAAACTTCCCACCAGGACCGTTTGGCAATATGAGAAAGCCAACTGGGAATATCGGAATGAATATCGGAAAAAGCACACACAAGCAAGGAACTCATGCAACTCCGTTATTGAAAGAACCAAATTTTTGCATGTCCAAAAATTACGGCAAACAATTCTGCAGTGTCCCAAAGGCAGTAAATTTTGTTGGTCATTTGTAAAAAATATTAAAAACTCCTCAACATCTTCGGTTCCAACGCTCATCGACAATAACAAACCAATTGTTTACTCTTTAGAGAAGGCAAACTTGCTCGCCGCCCATTTCGCTGCCAGCTCCACGCTGCCTAACAGCAACGACGCCCCTCCTGTAATTGAGAATGTAAATTTTTCGATGGGACCGATTTTTGTCCGCACTCGTACAGTAGCAAGAGTTCTCAAAGATCTCGATATACACAAATCCGCTGGCCCGGATGGTATACCTCTGATTCTTCTGAAGAGGTGTTCTTCCACACTGACAAAGCCACTGCGTAAGCTTTTCCATCCCTCCTACTCTTCTTGAATCTTTCCTAGAAGATGGAAAACAGCATTTGTCCAGCCTATCCCTAAGAAAGGTAACCCATGATCCCCCTCCTCCTACCGACCCATAGCACTAACATCCCTTCTTTCTAAGGTCACGGAAACGCTGATTAACCGTCAGCTTAAGGAATATCGCGAAGATCGAAAGCTTCTCCATGGCCGTCAGTATGGCTTCCGCAGCAACCATTCTACTGGTGATCTGATGGCTTATCTCACCGAACAGTGGAACAAATCTTTACATCGCTTTGGTGAAATTAAGATTATTGCTCTTGATATCTCCAAGCATTTGATAGCTTGGCATGAAGCTCTCTTATCGAAAATGCGTGCTTTTGGGATCGATGATACTCTTGTTCGTTGGATTAGAAGCTATCTTCTGGACCGTTCAATACAAGTTGTATTGGACAGATTCAAGTCTGATTCGCACAAAATAAATGCTGGTGTGCCCCAGGCTCTGTTCTGTCTCCGACTCTTTTCCTCATTTTTATAAATGATCTTCTGTCTGTTACTTCTAATCCACTTAACTGTTTTGCTGACGACTCTACCCTCAGCTTTTCATATTCGTTCGATAATTCACGCCCTTCGCCTTCGGACGTACAATTGCAACGGTACCGTATGTCAAGCTCATTAAACTCCGATTTATACAGCATTGTATAAATCGTGTGGAGTTAAATGCTTCGAAAACTCAATGCTGTCTTCTGTCGTAAAAGCTAAACATACCCCCAATGCCATTGTCCATGAATGGCACTTACATAGAAGAAACCGAAAAGCTCTCAGTACTCGGTATGTGTGTCAACGACGACCTCCGTTGGAACGACCATATATTTGAGATCGATACAAAAAAGTTAAGTGCTTAGGTTTTCTGTATCGTTGTAAGAAGTATTTTTCCCTATATGATCTGGCTACAATTTATAAAGCGTTTATACGCCCTAAACTCGAGTATAACTCCCACTTCTGGGCAGGTGCTTCACAAACATCGCTTCACCTGCTTGATCGCTTAAACAATTGCCCCTCTCGAACAACGACGCAATGTTTCATGGCTTTCCTTATTTTATCGTTTGTTTTATAAAAAATGTTCACTCGAGGTAGCAAGCTGCATTCTTCCCCTTAAAAACTTTATCCCGTAACACTCGTCTCGCATGGAATGCCCATCAGTTCACCCTTGAGCCCAATTTCGAACTTACCGTGAAATATAGGGATTCTTTTTTTAGCCTAACAACACGAATTTGGAATAGTTTACCCGGCGAGATTTTCCCTTGCCATTTTGATCTGCAAACATTCAAAACCAATGTTAATCGACACCTCCTATCTCTCCCCTCTCTATCTGCCTAATGCCCGCGCAGTGTGTTCTACATTAAAAGGGAAACAAATAGTCCCTTGTGTGCGCGTTAATTATAAAAACAAAAAAAAAACATATTTCCAAAAACTCTGGATTGTTCCATATGTCAGACTTGATTATAAAAATATAAGCCTTGGAAGTTGTCCTTAATTTAGACTTTCTATAGTAAGAATACATGTTAGGAGTTCTGCATAGTTTTCTGCTATTTTAAAGTCTTTTTTATACCAATACTAATTGTTGTTACTTGCATGTTTTCATTAGTAAACTTAGGTTCTTCATAGTGTTTCACGCACTATTTTATAAGTATTGCTTATCATCCTCTAGCTTTGTCAGCTGGGTGCGGAGCGTGATTACATGTATCGTTTGATAATTTACTATCAAGACTTTGTTCTATAGCGAGGTGAGTTTCGGACACCAAACAAGTGTCTATATGCTCTATATCTAAAAAGGTGTTTAGTTCTGATTAATGTTGTAAAAGACCGTTTGCATTCCCTGTTGTGATTTTAAATGTTCTGTCCATCATTGTTTATTGAAAGCTTCTTCGCTTAGCTGTTTTATGTTTAAATCTTGTTTGTCAATCATCTTTAGGATAAGTTACAGCATTTCTTTTATAGATGTTTCTTCGTTCTTCCGCCATTTTTCACAATTTGAAAATATGATTTATTTTCATTACTTATTTATGTAAGTAGTTCGTGAAATTTCCTTCATTTTGACTCTTCTTTCATGTTTGTATGCTAATTCGTTATTCACGAAGAAAAAAACGGAAAAAAAGCCAAACAAAAATCAGAATTTAGCTATTTCTTCTGTTATTCCCGAAATATGGTAAAATATTGTTGCAATTAAGAATTTTGGTTAAAATCACCTTCCTTCCTTCCTCATCTTTGATGGTACATGCAGACAAATTGACATATTAAAAAAATATATTAACAACTTAAACAATAATACAAATATATATTTATAATAATAATTTAAACTTCTTAGACTTAAATATAAGCAAAGACAAAAACCAAAAACTAAAATATAAAATGTATAGAAAACCTACTACTACTGACGTTGTTATACACAAAAACTCCCACCACCCACATTCACAAAAAATGTCATCATTTAATGCATTCATAAATAGATTACTAAACGTACCTATGGATGAAGAAGATTATAAACACGAAATTGACATAATAAAAAAAATAGCATTTGCAAATGGTTACAATGCAAAAACAGTAGATAAATTTATTTACAAAAAGAAAAAGAAAAAACTTCAAAACGTAAACAACGACATAATGCATGATACAAAAAAGGACAACAAATATATCTCAATAGAATATACGAATATAATACTACAGACAATAAAAAATGAATTCAAAAAACTTAACATAAATATTTCATATAAAACAAAAAATAACATTCAACAAATATTACGACCAAAACATAACAAAAATATTGAATCATGCTCTGGAATATATATTATAATATGCAATGATTGCGACAAATACTACATAGAACAAACAGGCAGAACTTTTCACGAAAGATTCAAAGAACATAAACCTAAAATAAACACAAAATCAAATTTCGCTTTACATTTAATTAATGAAAACCACAACTATAACAACTTTAAAAATAACCTAATACCTTTACACATATGCAAAAAAGGGAAGACTATGGACACAATAGAAGAATTTTGCATTTACAAGGCATATAAGATGGAACAAGACAAAGTGCTTAACGACAAACTAACAATTAAAAGTAATGCATTATACGACACTGCAATTACATACCAATTAAAACACAAGATAAAAGAAGACAACACTATATAACATTAAAATAAATTATAGGCCAGCGGATTTGTGTATATCGAGATCTTTGAGAACTCTTGCTACTGTACGAGTGCGGACAAAAATCGGTCCCATGGAAAAATTTACATTCTCAAGTACAGGAGGGGCAAAGTTGCTGTGAGGGAGCGTGGAGCTGGCAGCGAAATAAGCGGCGAGCAAGTTTGCCTTCTCTGAAGAGTAAACAATTGGTTTGTTATTGTCGATGACCGTTGGAACCGAAGATGTCGAGGAGTTTTTTATATTTTTTACAAATGACCAAAAATTTGTACTGCCTTTGGGACACTGCAGAATTTTGTGCCGTTATTTTTGGTCATGCGAAAATTTGGTTCTTTCAATAACGGAGTTGCATGAGTTCCTTGCTTGTTTGTACTTTTTCCGATAAGAAACAAGTCAAGAGTATGGGCGGCTTGCCCAGCAACATCCGGTATACGCGTTGGCACATCGATCAGTTGGGTAAGGTGATGTAACCCGGCAAAGAGCTTGACATACCTTCCTTCGGGTGTTGTCTGACCAGAATAGCGGAGCCAGTTGGAATTGTGTACATTGAAATCGCCCGCAATAACGATTTCAGTGCGAGGACAAAGGGAAACAATTTTCGAGATGGAATCAGACAGTGCATCAAACTCGTTACAAGTCGAATTACTGTCAAGATTTGGACTCCTGTAAATAAAACAATAATGAATGACATGCTTGCGGACAATGAATTTGAGCCATAAGAAGTTAAAGTCCGTGTTGGAACATTTCCCATATTGAGGAAGGCTCTGGCAAGCAATATCATTCCTAACATAGACCACGAGACCATGATGGGAAAAGAGTAATGGCACCAAGCTATACCCATGTAGAGCAAATTCTGATAAATCAGTATTTACTCCAACCTGAGTTTCACTTAATGCCAAAACAGCTGGCCTGTGTTGAAAGAAATTCTTTCTTAAACCACGAACATTTGAATACATGACACAAAAATCACTCACCATTTAAAAATACTTACATATAAAAACACAACTCTGATTAAGTCGAACTGCGCAGTGAAATGTGCCAACGCGTATACCGGATCTTGCTGGACAAGCCGCCTATACTCTTGACTTGTTTCTTACTTCTCACCCTGATAAATATACCATCAGTGTAACTTCTCCTTTTGGCATTTCAGACCATTGTGTCATTTCAGCTAATTTCTCATCCTCCACCCATTCAGTTAAAGAAAAACTTCCCACCAGGACCGTTTGGCAATATGAGAAAGCCAACTGGGAATATCGGAATGAATATCGGAAAAAGCACACACAAGCAAGGAACTCATGCAACTCCGTTATTGAAAGAACCAAATTTTTGCATGTCCAAAAATTACGGCAAACAATTCTGCAGTGTCCCAAGGGCAGTAAATTTTGTTGGTCATTTGTAAAAAATATTAAAAACTCCTCAACATCTTCGGTTCCAACGCTCATCGACAATAACAAACCAATTGTTTACTCTTTAGAGAAGGCAAACTTGCTCGCCGCCCATTTCGCTGCCAGCTCCACGCTGCCTAACAGCAACGACGCCCCTCCTGTAATTGAGAATGTAAATTTTTCGATGGGACCGATTTTTGTCCGCACTCGTACAGTAGCAAGAGTTCTCAAAGATCTCGATATACACAAATCCGCTGGCCCGGATGGTATACCTCTGATTCTTCTGAAGAGGTGTTCTTCCACACTGACAAAGCCACTGCGTAAGCTTTTCCATCCCTCCTACTCTTCTGGAATCTTTCCTAGAAGATGGAAAACAGCATTTGTCCAGCCTATCCCTAAGGAAGGTAACCCATGATCCCCCTCCTCCTACCGACCCATAGCACTAACATCCCTTCTTTCTAAGGTCACGGAAACGCTGATTAACCGTCAGCTTAAGGAATATCGCGAAGATCGAAAGCTTCTCCATGGCCGTCAGTATGGCTTCCGCAGCAACCATTCTACTGGTGATCTGATGGCATATCTCACCGAACAGTAGAACAAATCTTTACATCGCTTTGGTGAAATTAAGATTATTGCTCTTGATATCTCCAAGCATTTGATAGCTTGGCATGAAGCTCTCTTATCGAAAATGCGTGCTTTTGGGATCGATGATACTCTTGTTCGTTGGATTAGAAGCTATCTTCTGGACCGTTCAATACAAGTTGTATTGGACAGATTCAAGTCTGATTCGCACAAAATAAATGCTGGTGTGCCCCAGGCTCTGTTCTGTCTCCGACTCTTTTCCTCATTTTTATAAATGATCTTCTGTCTGTTACTTCTAATCCACTTAACTGTTTTGCTGACGACTCTACCCTCAGCTTTTCATATTCGTTCGATAATTCACGCCCTTCGCCTTCGGACGTACAATTGCAACGGTACCGTATGTCAAGCTCATTAAACTCCGATTTATACAGCATTGTATAAATCGTGTGGAGTTAAATGCTTCGAAAACTCAATGCTGTCTTCTGTCGTAAAAGCTAAACATACCCCCAATGCCATTGTCCATGAATGGCACTTACATAGAAGAAACCGAAAAGCTCTCAGTACTCGGTATGTGTGTCAACGACGACCTCCGTTGGAACGACCATATATTTGAGATCGATACAAAAAAGTTAAGTGCTTAGGTTTTCTGTATCGTTGTAAGAAGTATTTTTCCCTATATGATCTGGCTACAATTTATAAAGCGTTTATACGCCCTAAACTCGAGTATAACTCCCACTTCTGGGCAGGTGCTTCACAAACATCGCTTCACCTGCTTGATCGCTGAAACAATTGCCCCTCTCGAACAACGACGCAATGTTTCATGGCTTTCCTTATTTTATCGTTTGTTTAATAAAAAATGTTCACTCGAGGTAGCAAGCTGCATTCTTCCCCTTAAAAACTTTCTCCCGTAACACTCGTCTCGCATGGAATGCCCATCAGTTCACCCTTGAGCCCAATTTCGAACTTACCGTGAAATATAGGGATTCTTTTTTTAGCCTAACAACACGAATTTAAAATAGTTTACCCAGCGAGATTTTCCCTTGCCATTTTGATCTGCAAACATTCAAAACCAATGTAAATCGACACCTCCTATCTCTCCCCTCTCTATCTGCCTAATGCCCGCGCAGTGTGTTCTACATTAAAAGGGAAACAAATAGTCCCTTGTGTGCGCGTTAATTATAAAAACAAAAAAAAAACATATTTCCAAAAACTCTGGATTGTTCCATATGTCAGACTTGATTATAAAAATATAAGCCTTGGAAGTTGTCCTTAATTTAGACTTTCTATAGTAAGAATACATGTTAGGAGTTCTGCATAGTTTTCTGCTATTTTAAAGACTTTTTTATACCAATACTAATTGTTGTTACTTGCATGTTTTCATTAGTAAACTTAGGTTCTTCATAGTGTTTCACGCACTATTTTATAAGTATTGCTTATCATCCTCTAGCTTTGTCAGCTGGGTGCGGAGCGTGATTACATGTATCGTTTGATAATTTACTATCAAGACTTTGTTCTATAGCGAGGTGAGTTTCGGACACCAAACAAGTGTCTATATGCTCTATATCTAAAAAGGTGTTTAGTTCTGATTAATGTTGTAAAAGACCGTTTGCATTCCCTGTTGTGATTTTAAATGTTCTGTCCATCATTGTTTATTGAAAGCTTCTTCGCTTAGCTGTTTTATGTTTAAATCTTGTTTGTCAATCATCTTTAGGATAAGTTACAGCATTTCTTTTATAGATGTTTCTTCGTTCTTCCGCCATTTTTCACAATTTGAAAATATGATTTATTTTCATTACTTATTTATGTAAGTAGTTCGTGAAATTTCCTTCATTTTGACTCTTCTTTCATGTTTGTATGCTAATTCGTTATTCACGAAGAAAAAAACGGAAAAAAAGCCAAACAAAAATCAGAATTTAGCTATTTCTTCTGTTATTCCCGAAATATGGTAAAATATTGTTGCAATTAAGAATTTTGGTTAAAATCACCTTCCTTCCTTCCTCATCTTTGATGGTACATGCAGACAAATTGACATATTAAAAAAATATATTAACAACTTAAACAATAATACAAATATATATTTATAATAATAATTTAAACTTCTTAGACTTAAATATAAGCAAAGACAAAAACCAAAAACTAAAATATAAAATGTATAGAAAACCTACTACTACTGACGTTGTTATACACAAAAACTCCCACCACCCACATTCACAAAAAATGTCATCATTTAATGCATTCATAAATAGATTACTAAACGTACCTATGGATGAAGAAGATTATAAACACGAAATTGACATAATAAAAAAAATAGCATTTGCAAATGGTTACAATGCAAAAACAGTAGATAAATTAATTTACAAAAAGAAAAAGAAAAAACTTCAAAACGTAAACAACGACATAATGCATGATACAAAAAAGGACAACAAATATATCTCAATAGAATATACGAATATAATACTACAGACAATAAAAAATGAATTCAAAAAACTTAACATAAATATTTCATATAAAACAAAAAATAACATTCAACAAATATTACGACCAAAACATAACAAAAATATTGAATCATGCTCTGGAATATATATTATAATATGCAATGATTGCGACAAATACTACATAGAACAAACAGGCAGAACTTTTCACGAAAGATTCAAAGAACATAAACCTAAAATAAACACAAAATCAAATTTCGCTTTACATTTAATTAATGAAAACCACAACTATAACAACTTTAAAAATAACCTAATACCTTTACACATATGCAAAAAAGGGAAGACTATGGACACAATAGAAGAATTTTGCATTTACAAGGCATATAAGATGGAACAAGACAAAGTGCTTAACGACAAACTAACAATTAAAAGTAATGCATTATACGACACTGCAATTACATACCAATTAAAACACAAGATAAAAGAAGACAACACTATATAACATTAAAATAAATTATAGGCCAGCGGATTTGTGTATATCGAGATCTTTGAGAACTCTTGCTACTGTACGAGTGCGGACAAAAATCGGTCCCATGGAAAAATTTACATTCTCAAGTACAGGAGGGGCAAAGTTGCTGTGAGGGAGCGTGGAGCTGGCAGCGAAATAAGCGGCGAGCAAGTTTGCCTTCTCTGAAGAGTAAACAATTGGTTTGTTATTGTCGATGACCGTTGGAACCGAAGATGTCGAGGAGTTTTTTATATTTTTTACAAATGACCAAAAATTTGTACTGCCTTTGGGACACTGCAGAATTTTGTGCCGTTATTTTTGGTCATGCGAAAATTTGGTTCTTTCAATAACGGAGTTGCATGAGTTCCTTGCTTGTTTGTACTTTTTCCGATAAGAAACAAGTCAAGAGTATGGGCGGCTTGCCCAGCAACATCCGGTATACGCGTTGGCACATCGATCAGTTGGGTAAGGTGATGTAACCCGGCAAAGAGCTTGACATACCTTCCTTCGGGTGTTGTCTGACCAGAATAGCGGAGCCAGTTGGAATTGTGTACATTGAAATCGCCCGCAATAACGATTTCAGTGCGAGGACAAAGGGAAACAATTTTCGAGATGGAATCAGACAGTGCATCAAACTCGTTACAAGTCGAATTACTGTCAAGATTTGGACTCCTGTAAATAAAACAATAATGAATGACATGCTTGCGGACAATGAATTTGAGCCATAAGAAGTTAAAGTCCGTGTTGGAACATTTCCCATATTGAGGAAGGCTCTGGCAAGCAATATCATTCCTAACATAGACCACGAGACCATGATGGGAAAAGAGTAATGGCACCAAGCTATACCCATGTAGAGCAAATTCTGATAAATCAGTATTTACTCCAACCTGAGTTTCACTTAATGCCAAAACAGCTGGCCTGTGTTGAACAGTGTAGACGTACACGTGAAAGAAATTCTTTCTTAAACCACGAACATTTGAATACATGACACAAAAATCACTCACCATTTAAAAATACTTACATATAAAAACACAACTCTGATTAAGTCGAACTGCGCAGTGAAATGTGCCAACGCGTATACCGGATCTTGCTGGACAAGCCGCCTATACTCTTGACTTGTTTCTTACTTCTCACCCTGATAAATATACCATCAGTGTAACTTCTCCATTTGGCATTTCAGACCATTGTGTCATTTCAGCTAATTTCTCATCCTCCACCCATTCAGTTAAAGAAAAACTTCCCACCAGGACCGTTTGGCAATATGAGAAAGCCAACTGGGAATATCGGAATGAATATCGGAAAAAGCACACACAAGCAAGGAACTCATGCAACTCCGTTATTGAAAGAACCAAATTTTTGCATGTCCAAAAATTACGGCAAACAATTCTGCAGTGTCCCAAGGGCAGTAAATTTTGTTGGTCATTTGTAAAAAATATTAAAAACTCCTCAACATCTTCGGTTCCAACGCTCATCGACAATAACAAACCAATTGTTTACTCTTTAGAGAAGGCAAACTTGCTCGCCGCCCATTTCGCTGCCAGCTCCACGCTGCCTAACAGCAACGACGCCCCTCCTGTAATTGAGAATGTAAATTTTTCGATGGGACCGATTTTTGTCCGCACTCGTACAGTAGCAAGAGTTCTCAAAGATCTCGATATACACAAATCCGCTGGCCCGGATGGTATACCTCGATTCTTCTGAAGAGGTGTTCTTCCACACTGACAAAGCCACTGCGTAAGCTTTTCCATCCCTCCTACTCTTCTGGAATCTTTCCTAGAAGATGGAAAACAGCATTTGTCCAGCCTATCCCTAAGGAAGGTAACCCATGATCCCCCTCCTCCTACCGACCCATAGCACTAACATCCCTTCTTTCTAAGGTCACGGAAACGCTGATTAACCGTCAGCTTAAGGAATATCGCGAAGATCGAAAGCTTCTCCATGGCCGTCAGTATGGCTTCCGCAGCAACCATTCTACTGGTGATCTGATGGCATATCTCACCGAACAGTAGAACAAATCTTTACATCGCTTTGGTGAAATTAAGATTATTGCTCTTGATATCTCCAAGCATTTGATAGCTTGGCATGAAGCTCTCTTATCGAAAATGCGTGCTTTTGGGATCGATGATACTCTTGTTCGTTGGATTAGAAGCTATCTTCTGGACCGTTCAATACAAGTTGTATTGGACAGATTCAAGTCTGATTCGCACAAAATAAATGCTGGTGTGCCCCAGGCTCTGTTCTGTCTCCGACTCTTTTCCTCATTTTTATAAATGATCTTCTGTCTGTTACTTCTAATCCACTTAACTGTTTTGCTGACGACTCTACCCTCAGCTTTTCATATTCGTTCGATAATTCACGCCCTTCGCCTTCGGACGTACAATTGCAACGGTACCGTATGTCAAGCTCATTAAACTCCGATTTATACAGCATTGTATAAATCGTGTGGAGTTAAATGCTTCGAAAACTCAATGCTGTCTTCTGTCGTAAAAGCTAAACATACCCCCAATGCCATTGTCCATGAATGGCACTTACATAGAAGAAACCGAAAAGCTCTCAGTACTCGGTATGTGTGTCAACGACGACCTCCGTTGGAACGACCATATATTTGAGATCGATACAAAAAAGTTAAGTGCTTAGGTTTTCTGTATCGTTGTAAGAAGTATTTTTCCCTATATGATCTGGCTACAATTTATAAAGCGTTTATACGCCCTAAACTCGAGTATAACTCCCACTTCTGGGCAGGTGCTTCACAAACATCGCTTCACCTGCTTGATCGCTGAAACAATTGCCCCTCTCGAACAACGACGCAATGTTTCATGGCTTTCCTTATTTTATCGTTTGTTTTATAAAAAATGTTCACTCGAGGTAGCAAGCTGCATTCTTCCCCTTAAAAACTTTCTCCCGTAACACTCGTCTCGCATGGAATGCCCATCAGTTCACCCTTGAGCCCAATTTCGAACTTACCGTGAAATATAGGGATTCTTTTTTTAGCCTAACAACACGAATTTAAAATAGTTTACCCAGCGAGATTTTCCCTTGCCATTTTGATCTGCAAACATTCAAAACCAATGTAAATCGACACCTCCTATCTCTCCCCTCTCTATCTGCCTAATGCCCGCGCAGTGTGTTCTACATTAAAAGGGAAACAAATAGTCCCTTGTGTGCGCGTTAATTATAAAAACAAAAAAAAAACATATTTCCAAAAACTCTGGATTGTTCCATATGTCAGACTTGATTTTAAAAATATAAGCCTTGGAAGTTGTCCTTAATTTAGACTTTCTATAGTAAGAATACATGTTAGGAGTTCTGCATAGTTTTCTGCTATTTTAAAGACTTTTTTATACCAATACTAATTGTTGTTACTTGCATGTTTTCATTAGTAAACTTAGGTTCTTCATAGTGTTTCACGCACTATTTTATAAGTATTGCTTATCATCCTCTAGCTTTGTCAGCTGGGTGCGGAGCGTGATTACATGTATCGTTTGATAATTTACTATCAAGACTTTGTTCTATAGCGAGGTGAGTTTCGGACACCAAACAAGTGTCTATATGCTCTATATCTAAAAAGGTGTTTAGTTCTGATTAATGTTGTAAAAGACCGTTTGCATTCCCTGTTGTGATTTTAAATGTTCTGTCCATCATTGTTTATTGAAAGCTTCTTCGCTTAGCTGTTTTATGTTTAAATCTTGTTTGTCAATCATCTTTAGGATAAGTTACAGCATTTCTTTTATAGATGTTTCTTCGTTCTTCCGCCATTTTTCACAATTTGAAAATATGATTTATTTTCATTACTTATTTATGTAAGTAGTTCGTGAAATTTCCTTCATTTTGACTCTTCTTTCATGTTTGTATGCTAATTCGTTATTCACGAAGAAAAAAACGGAAAAAAAGCCAAACAAAAATCAGAATTTAGCTATTTCTTCTGTTATTCCCGAAATATGGTAAAATATTGTTGCAATTAAGAATTTTGGTTAAAATCACCTTCCTTCCTTCCTCATCTTTGATGGTACATGCAGACAAATTGACATATTAAAAAAATATATTAACAACTTAAACAATAATACAAATATATATTTATAATAATAATTTAAACTTCTTAGACTTAAATATAAGCAAAGACAAAAACCAAAAACTAAAATATAAAATGTATAGAAAACCTACTACTACTGACGTTGTTATACACAAAAACTCCCACCACCCACATTCACAAAAAATGTCATCATTTAATGCATTCATAAATAGATTACTAAACGTACCTATGGATGAAGAAGATTATAAACACGAAATTGACATAATAAAAAAAATAGCATTTGCAAATGGTTACAATGCAAAAACAGTAGATAAATTAATTTACAAAAAGAAAAAGAAAAAACTTCAAAACGTAAACAACGACATAATGCATGATACAAAAAAGGACAACAAATATATCTCAATAGAATATACGAATATAATACTACAGACAATAAAAAATGAATTCAAAAAACTTAACATAAATATTTCATATAAAACAAAAAATAACATTCAACAAATATTACGACCAAAACATAACAAAAATATTGAATCATGCTCTGGAGTATATAAAATAATCTGCAATGATTGCGACCAATACTACATAGAACAAACAGGCAGAACTTTTCACGAAAGATTCAAAGAACATAAACCTAAAATAAACACAAAATCAAATTTCGCTTTACATTTAATTAATGAAAACCACAACTATAACAACTTTAAAAATAACCTAATACCTTTACACATATGCAAAAAAGGGAAGACTATGGACACAATAGAAGAATTTTGCATTTACAAGGCATATAAGATGGAACAAGACAAAGTGCTTAACGACAAACTAACAATTAAAAGTAATGCATTATACGACACTGCAATTACATACCAATTAAAACACAAGATAAAAGAAGACAACACTATATAACATTAAAATAAATTATAGGCCAGCGGATTTGTGTATATCGAGATCTTTGAGAACTCTTGCTACTGTACGAGTGCGGACAAAAATCGGTCCCATGGAAAAATTTACATTCTCAAGTACAGGAGGGGCAAAGTTGCTGTGAGGGAGCGTGGAGCTGGCAGCGAAATAAGCGGCGAGCAAGTTTGCCTTCTCTGAAGAGTAAACAATTGGTTTGTTATTGTCGATGACCGTTGGAACCGAAGATGTCGAGGAGTTTTTTATATTTTTTACAAATGACCAAAAATTTGTACTGCCTTTGGGACACTGCAGAATTTTGTGCCGTTATTTTTGGTCATGCGAAAATTTGGTTCTTTCAATAACGGAGTTGCATGAGTTCCTTGCTTGTTTGTACTTTTTCCGATAAGAAACAAGTCAAGAGTATGGGCGGCTTGCCCAGCAACATCCGGTATACGCGTTGGCACATCGATCAGTTGGGTAAGGTGATGTAACCCGGCAAAGAGCTCGACATACCTTCCTTCGGGTGTTGTCTGACCAGAATAGCGGAGAAAGTTGGAATTGTGTACATTGAAATCGCCCGCAATAACGATTTCAGTGCGAGGACAAAGGGAAACAATTTTCGAGATGGAATCAGACAGTGCATCAAACTCGTTACAAGTCGAATTACTGTCAAGATTTGGACTCCTGTAAATAAAACAATAATGAATGACATGCTTGCGGACAATGAATTTGAGCCATAAGAAGTTAAAGTCCGTGTTGGAACATTTCCCATATTGAGGAAGGCTCTGGCAAGCAATATCATTCCTAACATAGACCACGAGACCATGATGGGAAAAGAGTAATGGCACCAAGCTATACCCATGTAGAGCAAATTCTGATAAATCAGTATTTACTCCAACCTGAGTTTCACTTAATGCCAAAACAGCTGGCCTGTGTTGAACAGTGTAGACGTACACGTGAAAGAAATTCTTTCTTAAACCACGAACATTTGAATACATGACACAAAAATCACTCACCATTTAAAAATACTTACATATAAAAACACAACTCTGATTAAATCGAACTGCGCAGTGAAATGTGCCAACGCGTATATCGGATCTTGCTGGACAAGCCGCCTATACTCTTGACTTGTTTCTTACTTCTCACCCTGATAAATATACCATCAGTGTAACTTCTCCATTTGGCATTTCAGACCATTGTGTCATTTCAGCTAATTTCTCATCCTCCACCCATTCAGTTAAAGAAAAACTTCCCACCAGGACCGTTTGGCAATACGAGAAAGCCAACTGGGAATATCGGAATGAATATCGGAAAAAGCACACACAAGCAAGGAACTCATGCAACTCCGTTATTGAAAGAACCAAATTTTTGCATGTCCAAAAATTACGGCAAACAATTCTGCAGTGTCCCAAGGGCAGTAAATTTTGTTGGTCATTTGTAAAAAATATTAAAAACTCCTCAACATCTTCGGTTCCAACGCTCATCGACAATAACAAACCAATTGTTTACTCTTTAGAGAAGGCAAACTTGCTCGCCGCCCATTTCGCTGCCAGCTCCACGCTGCCTAACAGCAACGACGCCCCTCCTGTAATTGAGAATGTAAATTTTTCGATGGGACCGATTTTTGTCCGCACTCGTACAGTAGCAAGAGTTCTCAAAGATCTCGATATACACAAATCCGCTGGCCCGGATGGTATACCTCTGATTCTTCTGAAGAGGTGTTCTTACACACTGACAAAGCCACTGCGTAAGCTTTTCCATCCCTCCTACTCTTCTGGAATCTTTCCTAGAAGATGGAAAACAGCATTTGTCCAGCCTATCCCTAAGAAAGGTAACCCATGATCCCCCTCCTCCTACCGCCCCATAGCACTAACATCCCTTCTTTCTAAGGTCACGGAAACGCTGATTAACCGTCAGCTTAAGGAATATCGCGAAGATCGAAAGCTTCTCCATGGCCGTCAGTATGGCTTCCGCAGCAACCATTCTACTGGTGATCTGATGGCATATCTCACCGAACAGTGGAACAAATCTTTACATCGCTTTGGTGAAATTAAGATTATTGCTCTTGATATCTCCAAGCATTTGATAGCTTGGCATGAAGCTCTCTTATCGAAAATGCGTGCTTTTGGGATCGATGATACTCTTGTTCGTTGGATTAGAAGCTATCTTCTGGACCGTTAAATACAAGTTGTATTGGACAGATTCAAGTCTGATTCGCACAAAATAAATGCTGGTGTGCCCCAGGCTCTGTTCTGTCTCCGACTCTTTTCCTCATTTTTATAAATGATCTTCTGTCTGTTACTTCTAATCCACTTAACTGTTTTGCTGACGACTCTACCCTCAGCTTTTCATATTCGTTCGATAATTCACGCCCTTCGCCTTCGGACGTACAATTGCAACGGTACCGTATGTCAAGCTCATTAAACTCCGATTTATACAGCATTGTATAAATCGTGTGGAGTTAAATGCTTCGAAAACTCAATGCTGTCTTCTTCGTAAAAGCTAAACATACCCCCAATGCCATTGTCCATGAATGGCACTTACATAGAAGAAACCGAAAAGCTCTCAGTACTCGGTATGTGTGTCAACGACGACCTCCGTTGGAACGACCATATATTTGAGATCGATACAAAAAAGTTAAGTGCTTAGGTTTTCTGTATCGTTGTAAGAAGTATTTTTCCCTATATGATCTGGCTACAATTTATTAAGCGTTTATACGCCCTAAACTCGAGTATAACTCCCACTTCTGGGCAGGTGCTTCACAAACATCGCTTCACCTGCTTGATCGCTGAAACAATTGCCCCTCTCGAACAACGACGCAATGTTTCATGGCTTTCCTTATTTTATCGTTTGTTTTATAAAAAATGTTCACTCGAGGTAGCAAGCTGCATTCTTCCCCTTAAAAACTTTATCCCGTAACACTCGTCTCGCATGGAATGCCCATCAGTTCACCCTTGAGCCCAATTTCGAACTTACCGTGAAATATAGGGATTCTTTTTTTAGCCTAACAACACGAATTTGGAATAGTTTACCCGGCGAGATTTTCCCTTGCCATTTTGATCTGCAAACATTCAAAACCAATGTAAATCGACACCTCCTATCTCTCCCCTCTCTATCTGCCTAATGCCCGCGCAGTGTGTTCTACATTAAAAGGGAAACAAATAGTCCCTTGTGTGCGCGTTAATTATAAAAACAAAAAAAAACATATTTCCAAAAACTCTGGATTGTTCCATATGTCAGACTTGATTATAAAAATATAAGCCTTGGAAGTTGTCCTTAATTTAGACTTTCTATAGTAAGAATACATGTTAGGAGTTCTGCATAGTTTTCTGCTATTTTAAAGTCTTTTTTATACCAATACTAATTGTTGTTACTTACATGTTTTCATTAGTAAACTTAGGTTCTTCATAGTGTTTCACGCACTATTTTATAAGTATTGCTTATCATCCTCTAGCTTTGTCAGCTGGGTGCGGAGCGTGATTACATGTATCGTTTGATAATTTACTATCAAGACTTTGTTCTATAGCGAGGTGAGTTTCGGACACCAAACAAGTGTCTATATGCTCTATATCTAAAAAGGTGTTTAGTTCTGATTAATGTTGTAAAAGACCGTTTGCATTCCCTGTTGTGATTTTAAATGTTCTGTCCATCATTGTTTATTGAAAGCGACTTCTTCGCTTAGCTGTTTTATGTTTAAATCTTGTTTGTCAATCATCTTTAGGATAAGTTACAGCATTTCTTTTATAGATGTTTCTTCGTTCTTCCGCCATTTTTCACAATTTGAAAATATGATTTATTTTCATTACTTATTTATGTAAGTAGTTCGTGAAATTTCCTTCATTTTGACTCTTCTTTCATGTTTGTATGCTAATTCGTTATTCACGAAGAAAAAAACGGAAAAAAAGCCAAACAAAAATCAGAATTTAGCTATTTCTTCTGTTATTCCCGAAATATGGTAAAATATTGTTGCAATTAAGAATTTTGGTTAAAATCACCTTCCTTCCTTCCTCATCTTTGATGGTACATGCAGACAAATTGACATATTAAAAAAATATATTAACAACTTAAACAATAATACAAATATATATTTATAATAATAATTTAAACTTCTTAGACTTAAATATAAGCAAAGACAAAAACCAAAAACTAAAATATAAAATGTATAGAAAACCTACTACTACTGACGTTGTTATACACAAAAACTCCCACCACCCACATTCACAAAAAATGTCATCATTTAATGCATTCATAAATAGATTACTAAACGTACCTATGGATGAAGAAGATTATAAACACGAAATTGACATAATAAAAAAATAGCATTTGCAAATGGTTATAATGCAAAAACAGTAGATAAATTAATTTACAAAAAGAAAAAGAAAAAACTTCAAAACGTAAACAACGACATAATGCATGATACAAAAAAGGACAACAAATATATCTCAATAGAATATACGAATATAATACTACAGACAATAAAAAATTAATTCAAAAAACTTAACATAAATATTTCATATAAAACAAAAAATAACATTCAACAAATATTACGACCAAAACATAACAAAAATATTGAATCATGCTCTGGAGTATATAAAATAATCTGCAATGATTGCGACAAATACTACATAGGACAAACAGGCAGAACTTTTCACGAAAGATTCAAAGAACATAAACCTAAAATAAACACAAAATCAAATTTCGCTTTACATTTAATTAATGAAAACCACAACTATAACAACTTTAAAAATAACCTAATACCTTTACACATATGCAAAAAAGGGAAGACTATGGACACAATAGAAGAATTTTGCATTTACAAGGCATATAAGATGGAACAAGACAAAGTGCTTAACGACAAACTAACAATTAAAAGTAATGCATTATACGACACTGCAATTACATACCAATTAAAACACAAGATAAAAGAAGACAACACTATATAACATTAAAATAAATTATACCAGATCATAGCGAACAACAACAAATAAGTAAACAAAGAAAATTAAAACAATGGCAAAAAAGTATTTATTAGCCCGATGATGGACGCAACTCCGAAACACGTGTCGCGATTTTAATTTTAATAATTAATAAATAAATGTAATTAAATGTTTAAATAAATACTTTAACTTAAAATCGTATTAAAAAGTAAACATTTGTTTTATTTAATAGATTTTTTGTTATTATTTTCATAAAATCACCAACTTTTGACACCTTAAAAATCGACCCCTACCCCAACCTTCCTAGAGCCAACAATCTGGCGGATGTCAGCCGGCGCAGCATTTCTCGTAAGGCACCAATCACAAACTGATAGGAGAAGTTCATTCCCTAAGTTGCCTATAAAATGTCCGGTTGATTGAGCGGGTAGGCAAGAACCACTCAGCTAGGACTTCTAAATAACGAGATAAAGGCAGAAGAATCAGAGGTATACCATCCGGGCCAGCGGATTTGTGTATATCGAGATCTTTGAGAACTCTTGCTACTGTACGAGTGCGGACAAAAATCGGTCCCATGGAAAAATTTACATTCTCAAGTACAGGAGGGGCAAAGTTGCTGTGAGGGAGCGTGGAGCTGGCAGCGAAATAAGCGGCGAGCAAGTTTGCCTTCTCTGAAGAGTAAACAATTGGTTTGTTATTGTCGATGACCGTTGGAACCGAAGATGTCGAGGAGTTTTTTATATTTTTTACAAATGACCAAAAATTTGTACTGCCTTTGGGACACTGCAGAATTTTGTGCCGTTATTTTTGGTCATGCGAAAATTTGGTTCTTTCAATAACGGAGTTGCATGAGTTCCTTGCTTGTTTGTACTTTTTCCGATAAGAAACAAGTCAAGAGTATGGGCGGCTTGCCCAGCAACATCCGGTATACGCGTTGGCACATCGATCAGTTGGGTAAGGTGATGTAACCCGGCAAAGAGCTTGACATACCTTCCTTCGGGTGTTGTCTGACCAGAATAGCGGAGCCAGTTGGAATTGTGTACATTGAAATCGCCCGCAATAACGATTTCAGTGCGAGGACAAAGGGAAACAATTTTCGAGATGGAATCAGACAGTGCATCAAACTCGTTACAAGTCGAATTACTGTCAAGATTTGGACTCCTGTAAATAAAACAATAATGAATGACATGCTTGCGGACAATGAATTTGAGCCATAAGAAGTTAAAGTCCGTGTTGGAACATTTCCCATATTGAGGAAGGCTCTGGCAAGCAATATCATTCCTAACATAGACCACGAGACCATGATGGGAAAAGAGTAATGGCACCAAGCTATACCCATGTAGAGCAAATTCTGATAAATCAGTATTTACTCCAACCTGAGTTTCACTTAATCCCAAAACAGCTGGCCTGTGTTGAACAGTGTAGACGTACACGTGAAAGAAATTCTTTCTTAAACTACGAACATTTGAATACATGACACAAAAATCACTTACCATTTAAAAATACTTACATATAAAAACACAACTCTGATTAAGTCGAACTGCGCAGTGAAATGTGCCAACGCGTATACCGGATCTTGCTGGAGAAGCCGCCTATACTCTTGACTTGTTTCTTACTTCTCACCCTGATAAATATACCATCAGTGTAACTTCTCCATTTGGCATTTCAGACCATTGTGTCATTTCAGCTAATTTCTCATCCTCCACCCATTCAGTTAAAGAAAAACTTCCCACCAGGACCGTTTGGCAATATGAGAAAGCCAACTGGGAATATCGGAATGAATATCGGAAAAAGCACACACAAGCAAGGAACTCATGCAACTCCGTTATTGAAAGAACCAAATTTTTGCATGTCCAACAATTACGGCAAACAATTCTGCAGTGTCCCAAGGGCAGTAAATTTTGTTGGTCATTTGTAAAACATATTAAAAACTCCTCAACATCTTCGGTTCCAACGCTCATCGACAATAACAAACCAATTGTTTACTCTTTAGAGAAGGCAAACTTGCTCGCCGCCCATTTCGCTGCCAGCTCCACGCTGCCTAACAGCAACGACGCCCCTCCTGTAATTGAGAATGTAAATTTTTCGATGGGACCGATTTTTGTCCGCACTCGTACAGTAGCAAGAGTTCTCAAAGATATCGATATACACAAATCCGCTGGCCCGGATGGTATACCTCTGATTCTTCTGAAGAGGTGTTCTTCCACACTGACAAAGCCACTGCGTAAGCTTTTCCATCCCTCCTACTCTTCTGGAATCTTTCCTAGAAGATGGAAAACAGCATTTGTCCAGCCTATCCCTAAGGAAGGTAACCCATGATCCCCCTCCTCCTACCGACCCATAGCACTAACATCCCTTCTTTCTAAGGTCACGGAAACGCTGATTAACCGTCAGCTTAAGGAATATCGCGAAGATCGAAAGCTTCTCCATGGCCGTCAGTATGGCTTCCGCAGCAACCATTCTACTGGTGATCTGATGGCATATCTCACCGAACAGTGGAACAAATCTTTACATCGCTTTGGTGAAATTAAGATTATTGCTCTTGATATCTCCAAGCATTTGATAGCTTGGCATGAAGCTCTCTTATCGAAAATGCGTGCTTTTGGGATCGATGATACTCTTGTTCGTTGGATTAGAAGCTATCTTCTGGACCGTTCAATACAAGTTGTATTGGACAGATTCAAGTCTGATTCGCACAAAATAAATGCTGGTGTGCCCCAGGCTCTGTTCTGTCTCCGACTCTTTTCCTCATTTTTATAAATGATCTTCTGTCTGTTACTTCTAATCCACTTAACTGTTTTGCTGACGACTCTACCCTCAGCTTTTCATATTCGTTCGATAATTCACGCCCTTCGCCTTCGGACGTACAATTGCAACGGTACCGTATGTCAAGCTCATTAAACTCCGATTTATACAGCATTGTATAAATCGTGTGGAGTTAAATGCTTCGAAAACTCAATGCTGTCTTCTGTCGTAAAAGCTAAACATACCCCCAATGCCATTGTCCATGAATGGCACTTACATAGAAGAAACCGAAAAGCTCTCAGTACTCGGTATGTGTGTCAACGACGACCTCCGTTGGAACGACCATATATTTGAGATCGATACAAAAAAGTTAAGTGCTTAGGTTTTCTGTATCGTTGTAAGAAGTATTTTTCCCTATATGATCTGGCTACAATTTATTAAGCGTTTATACGCCCTAAACTCGAGTATAACTCCCACTTCTGGGCAGGTGCTTCACAAACATCGCTTCACCTGCTTGATCGCTGAAACAATTGCCCCAACGACGCAATGTTTCATGGCTTTCCTTATTTTATCGTTTGTTTTATAAAAAATTTTCACTCGAGGTAGCAGGCTGCATTCTTCCCCTTAAAAACTTTCTCCCGTAACACTCGTCTCGCATGGAATGCCCATCAGTTCACCCTTGAGCCCAATTTCGAACTTACCGTGAAATATAGGGATTCTTTTTTTAGCCTAACAACACGAATTTAAAATAGTTTACCCAGCGAGATTTTCCCTTGCCATTTTGATCTGCAAACATTCAAAACCAATGTAAATCGACACCTCCTATCTCTCCCCTCTCTATCTGCCTAATGCCCGCGCAGTGTGTTCTACATTAAAAGGGAAACAAATAGTCCCTTGTGTGCGCGTTAATTATAAAAACAAAAAAAAAACATATTTCCAAAAACTCTGGATTGTTCCATATGTCAGACTTGATTATAAAAATATAAGCCTTGGAAGTTGTCCTTAATTTAGACTTTCTATAGTAAGAATACATGTTAGGAGTTCTGCATAGTTTTCTGCTATTTTAAAGTCTTTTTTATACCAATACTAATTGTTGTTACTTACATGTTTTCATTAGTAAACTTAGGTTCTTCATAGTGTTTCACGCACTATTTTATAAGTATTGCTTATCATCCTCTAGCTTTGTCAGCTGGGTGCGGAGCGTGATTACATGTATCGTTTGATAATTTACTATCAAGACTTTGTTCTATAGCGAGGTGAGTTTCGGACACCAAACAAGTGTCTATATGCTCTATATCTAAAAAGGTGTTTAGTTCTGATTAATGTTGTAAAAGACCGTTTGCATTCCCTGTTGTGATTTTAAATGTTCTGTCCATCATTGTTTATTGAAAGCGACTTCTTCGCTTAGCTGTTTTATGTTTAAATCTTGTTTGTCAATCATCTTTAGGATAAGTTACAGCATTTCTTTTATAGATGTTTCTTCGTTCTTCCGCCATTTTTCACAATTTGAAAATATGATTTATTTTCATTACTTATTTATGTAAGTAGTTCGTGAAATTTCCTTCATTTTGACTCTTCTTTCATGTTTGTATGCTAATTCGTTATTCACGAAGAAAAAAACGGAAAAAAAGCCAAACAAAAATCAGAATTTAGCTATTTCTTCTGTTATTCCCGAAATATGGTAAAATATTGTTGCAATTAAGAATTTTGGTTAAAATCACCTTCCTTCCTTCCTCATCTTTGATGGTACATGCAGACAAATTGACATATTAAAAAAATATATTAACAACTTAAACAATAATACAAATATATATTTATAATAATAATTTAAACTTCTTAGACTTAAATATAAGCAAAGACAAAAACCAAAAACTAAAATATAAAATGTATAGAAAACCTACTACTACTGACGTTGTTATACACAAAAACTCCCACCACCCACATTCACAAAAAATGTCATCATTTAATGCATTCATAAATAGATTACTAAACGTACCTATGGATGAAGAAGATTATAAACACGAAATTGACATAATAAAAAAATAGCATTTGCAAATGGTTATAATGCAAAAACAGTAGATAAATTAATTTACAAAAAGAAAAAGAAAAAACTTCAAAACGTAAACAACGACATAATGCATGATACAAAAAAGGACAACAAATATATCTCAATAGAATATACGAATATAATACTACAGACAATAAAAAATTAATTCAAAAAACTTAACATAAATATTTCATATAAAACAAAAAATAACATTCAACAAATATTACGACCAAAACATAACAAAAATATTGAATCATGCTCTGGAGTATATAAAATAATCTGCAATGATTGCGACAAATACTACATAGGACAAACAGGCAGAACTTTTCACGAAAGATTCAAAGAACATAAACCTAAAATAAACACAAAATCAAATTTCGCTTTACATTTAATTAATGAAAACCACAACTATAACAACTTTAAAAATAACCTAATACCTTTACACATATGCAAAAAAGGGAAGACTATGGACACAATAGAAGAATTTTGCATTTACAAGGCATATAAGATGGAACAAGACAAAGTGCTTAACGACAAACTAACAATTAAAAGTAACGCATTATACGACACTGCAATTACATACCAATTAAAACACAAGATAAAAGAAGACAACACTATATAACATTAAAATAAATTATACCAGATCATAGCGAACAACAACAAATAAGTAAACAAAGAAAATTAAAACAATGGCAAAAAAGTATTTATTAGCCCGATGATGGACGCAACTCCGAAACACGTGTCGCGATTTTAATTTTAATAATTAATAAATAAATGTAATTAAATGTTTAAATAAATACTTTAACTTAAAATCGTATTAAAAAGTAAACATTTGTTTTATTTAATAGATTTTTTGTTATTATTTTCATAAAATCACCAACTTTTGACACCTTAAAAATCGACCCCTACCCCAACCTTCCTAGAGCCAACAATCTGGCGGATGTCAGCCGGCGCAGCATTTCTCGTAAGGCACCAATCACAAACTGATAGGAGAAGTTCATTCCCTAAGTTGCCTATAAAATGTCCGGTTGATTGAGCGGGTAGGCAAGAACCACTCAGCTAGGACTTCTAAATAACGAGATAAAGGCAGAAGAATCAGAGGTATACCATCCGGGCCAGCGGATTTGTGTATATCGAGATCTTTGAGAACTCTTGCTACTGTACGAGTGCGGACAAAAATCGGTCCCATGGAAAAATTTACATTCTCAAGTACAGGAGGGGCAAAGTTGCTGTGAGGGAGCGTGGAGCTGGCAGCGAAATAAGCGGCGAGCAAGTTTGCCTTCTCTGAAGAGTAAACAATTGGTTTGTTATTGTCGATGACCGTTGGAACCGAAGATGTCGAGGAGTTTTTTATATTTTTTACAAATGACCAAAAATTTGTACTGCCTTTGGGACACTGCAGAATTTTGTGCCGTTATTTTTGGTCATGCGAAAATTTGGTTCTTTCAATAACGGAGTTGCATGAGTTCCTTGCTTGTTTGTACTTTTTCCGATAAGAAACAAGTCAAGAGTATGGGCGGCTTGCCCAGCAACATCCGGTATACGCGTTGGCACATCGATCAGTTGGGTAAGGTGATGTAACCCGGCAAAGAGCTTGACATACCTTCCTTCGGGTGTTGTCTGACCAGAATAGCGGAGCCAGTTGGAATTGTGTACATTGAAATCGCCCGCAATAACGATTTCAGTGCGAGGACAAAGGGAAACAATTTTCGAGATGGAATCAGACAGTGCATCAAACTCGTTACAAGTCGAATTACTGTCAAGATTTGGACTCCTGTAAATAAAACAATAATGAATGACATGCTTGCGGACAATGAATTTGAGCCATAAGAAGTTAAAGTCCGTGTTGGAACATTTCCCATATTGAGGAAGGCTCTGGCAAGCAATATCATTCCTAACATAGACCACGAGACCATGATGGGAAAAGAGTAATGGCACCAAGCTATACCCATGTAGAGCAAATTCTGATAAATCAGTATTTACTCCAACCTGAGTTTCACTTAATCCCAAAACAGCTGGCCTGTGTTGAACAGTGTAGACGTACACGTGAAAGAAATTCTTTCTTAAACTACGAACATTTGAATACATGACACAAAAATCACTTACCATTTAAAAATACTTACATATAAAAACACAACTCTGATTAAGTCGAACTGCGCAGTGAAATGTGCCAACGCGTATACCGGATCTTGCTATACTCTTGACTTGTTTCTTACTTCTCACCCTGATAAATATACCATCAGTGTAACTTCTCCATTTGGCATTTCAGACCATTGTGTCATTTCAGCTAATTTCTCATCCTCCACCCATTCAGTTAAAGAAAAACTTCCCACCAGGACCGTTTGGCAATATGAGAAAGCCAACTGGGAATATCGGAAAAAGCACACACAAGCAAGGAACTCATGCAACTCCGTTATTGAAAGAACCAAATTTTTGCATGTCCAACAATTACGGCAAACAATTCTGCAGTGTCCCAAGGGCAGTAAATTTTGTTGGTCATTTGTAAAACATATTAAAAACTCCTCAACATCTTCGGTTCCAACGCTCATCGACAATAACAAACCAATTGTTTACTCTTTAGAGAAGGCAAACTTGCTCGCCGCCCATTTCGCTGCCAGCTCCACGCTGCCTAACAGCAACGACGCCCCTCCTGTAATTGAGAATGTAAATTTTTCGATGGGACCGATTTTTGTCCGCACTCGTACAGTAGCAAGAGTTCTCAAAGATATCGATATACACAAATCCGCTGGCCCGGATGGTATACCTCTGATTCTTCTGAAGAGGTGTTCTTCCACACTGACAAAGCCACTGCGTAAGCTTTTCCATCCCTCCTACTCTTCTGGAATCTTTCCTAGAAGATGGAAAACAGCATTTGTCCAGCCTATCCCTAAGGAAGGTAACCCATGATCCCCCTCCTCCTACCGACCCATAGCACTAACATCCCTTCTTTCTAAGGTCACGGAAACGCTGATTAACCGTCAGCTTAAGGAATATCGCGAAGATCGAAAGCTTCTCCATGGCCGTCAGTATGGCTTCCGCAGCAACCATTCTACTGGTGATCTGATGGCATATCTCACCGAACAGTGGAACAAATCTTTACATCGCTTTGGTGAAATTAAGATTATTGCTCTTGATATCTCCAAGCATTTGATAGCTTGGCATGAAGCTCTCTTATCGAAAATGCGTGCTTTTGGGATCGATGATACTCTTGTTCGTTGGATTAGAAGCTATCTTCTGGACCGTTCAATACAAGTTGTATTGGACAGATTCAAGTCTGATTCGCACAAAATAAATGCTGGTGTGCCCCAGGCTCTGTTCTGTCTCCGACTCTTTTCCTCATTTTTATAAATGATCTTCTGTCTGTTACTTCTAATCCACTTAACTGTTTTGCTGACGACTCTACCCTCAGCTTTTCATATTCGTTCGATAATTCACGCCCTTCGCCTTCGGACGTACAATTGCAACGGTACCGTATGTCAAGCTCATTAAACTCCGATTTATACAGCATTGTATAAATCGTGTGGAGTTAAATGCTTCGAAAACTCAATGCTGTCTTCTGTCGTAAAAGCTAAACATACCCCCAATGCCATTGTCCATGAATGGCACTTACATAGAAGAAACCGAAAAGCTCTCAGTACTCGGTATGTGTGTCAACGACGACCTCCGTTGGAACGACCATATATTTGAGATCGATACAAAAAAGTTAAGTGCTTAGGTTTTCTGTATCGTTGTAAGAAGTATTTTTCCCTATATGATCTGGCTACAATTTATTAAGCGTTTATACGCCCTAAACTCGAGTATAACTCCCACTTCTGGGCAGGTGCTTCACAAACATCGCTTCACCTGCTTGATCGCTGAAACAATTGCCCCAACGACGCAATGTTTCATGGCTTTCCTTATTTTATCGTTTGTTTTATAAAAAATTTTCACTCGAGGTAGCAGGCTGCATTCTTCCCCTTAAAAACTTTCTCCCGTAACACTCGTCTCGCATGGAATGCCCATCAGTTCACCCTTGAGCCCAATTTCGAACTTACCGTGAAATATAGGGATTCTTTTTTTAGCCTAACAACACGAATTTAAAATAGTTTACCCAGCGAGATTTTCCCTTGCCATTTTGATCTGCAAACATTCAAAACCAATGTAAATCGACACCTCCTATCTCTCCCCTCTCTATCTGCCTAATGCCCGCGCAGTGTGTTCTACATTAAAAGGGAAACAAATAGTCCCTTGTGTGCGCGTTAATTATAAAAACAAACAAAAAACATATTTCCAAAAACTGGATTGTTCCATATGTCAGACTTGATTATAAAAATATAAGCCTTGCAAGTTGTCCTTAATTTAGACTTTCTATAGTAAGAATACATGTTAGGAGTTCTGCATAGTTTTCTGCTATTTTAAAGTCTTTTTTATACCAATACTAATTGTTGTTACTTGCATGTTTTCATTAGTAAACTTAGGTTCTTCATAGTGTTTCACGCACTATTTTATAAGTATTGCTTATCATCCTCTAGCTTTGTCAGCTGGGTGCGGAGCGTAATTACATGTATCGTTTGATAATTTACTATCAAGACTTTGTTCTATAGCGAGGTGAGTTTCGGACACCAAACAAATGTCTATATGTTCTATATCTAAAAAGGTGTTTAGTTCTGATTAATGTTGTAAAAGACCGTTTGCATTCCCTGTTGCGATTTTAAATGTTCTGTCCATCATTGTTTATTGAAAGCGACTTCTTCGCTTAGCTGTTTTATGTTTAAATCTTGTTTGTCAATCATCTTTAGAATAAGTTACAGCATTTCTTTTATAGATGTTTCTTCGTTCTTCCGCCATTTTTCACAATTTGAAAATATGATTTATTTTCATTACTTATTTATGTAAGTAGTTCGTGAAATTTCCTTCATTTTGACTCTTCTTTCATGTTTGTATGCTAATTCGTTATTCACGAAGAAAAAAATGGTACATGCAGACAAATTGACATATTAAAAAAATATATTAACAACTTAAACAATAAAATTAAATTATCAACAGAAATTGAACAAAATAATAATTTAAACTTCTTAGACTTAAATATAAGCAAAAACAAAAACCAAAAACTAAAATATAAAATTTATAGAAAACCTACTACTACTGACGTTGTTATACACAAAAACTCCCACCACCCACATTCACAAAAAATGTCATCATTTAATGCATTCATAAATAGATTACTAAACGTACCTATGGATGAAGAAGATTATAAACACGAAATTGACATAATAAAAAAAATAGCACTTGCAAATGGTTACAATGCAAAAACAGTAGATAAATTAATTTACAAAAAGAAAAAGAAAAAACTTCAAAACGTAAACAACGACATAATGCATGATACAAAAAAGGACAACAAATATATCTCAACACAATATACGAATATAATACCACAGACAATAAAAAATGAATTCAAAAAACTTAACATAAATATTTCATATAAAACAAAAAATAACATTCAACAAATATTAAGACCAAAACATAACAAAAATATTGAATCATGCTCTGGAGTATATAAAATAATCTGCAATGATTGCGACAAATACT
Organism: Platycheirus rosarum; assembly: GCA_963971375.1. Classification (NCBI taxonomy): domain Eukaryota; kingdom Metazoa; phylum Arthropoda; class Insecta; order Diptera; family Syrphidae; genus Platycheirus; species Platycheirus rosarum. The sequence continues at coordinate 165,334,518 of OZ020507.1, read as the reverse complement.
ACATAGGACAAACAGGCAAAACTTTTCACGAAAGATTCAAAGAACATAAACCTAAAATAAACACAAAATCAAATTTCGCTTAACATTTAATTAATGAAAACCACAACTATAGCAACTTTAAAAATAACCTAATACCTTTACACATATGCAAAAAAGGGAAGACTATGGACACAATAGAAGAATTTTGCATTTACAAGGCATATAAGATGGAACAAGACAAAGTGCTTAACGACAAACTAACAATTAAAAGTAACGCATTATACGACACTGCAATTACATACCAATTAAAACACAAGATAAAAGAAGACAACACTATATAACATTAAAATAAATTATACCAGATCATAGCGAACAACAACAAATAAGTAAACAAAGAAAATTAAAACAATGGCAAAAAAGTATTTATTAGACCGATGATGGACGCAACTCCGAAACACGTGTCGCGATTTTAATTTTAATAATTAATACATAAATGTTGTAATTAAATGTTTAAATAAATACTTTAACTTAAAATCGTATTAAAAAGTAAACATTTGTTTTATTTAATAGAATTTTTGTTATTATTTTCATAAAATCACCAACTTTTGACACCTTCAAAATCGACCCCTACCCCAACCTTCCTAGAGCCAACAAGCTGGCGGATGTCAGCCGGCGCAGCATTTCTCGTAAGGGGCACCAACCACAAACTGATAGGAGAAGTTCATTCCCTAAGTTGCCTATAAAATGTCCGGTTGATTGAGCGGGTAGGCAAGAACCACTCAGCTAGGACTTCTAAATAACGAGATAAGGGCGTGTGAAGGCGTGAGTGAGGAGCGAAATTCTTCGGGAACTGCAAGCTTCTTTGTGTGCGCTTACAAGGAAATTTATTTTTAAAAAAATGCAAAATTGATAACTTTTATAAAGTTAAAATTAAAAAACCCTGAGTCAAAAAAACTACTTTGGATAAACAAAATACAAAAAAAAAAATTTATGTAAGAATTTTATTGGGTGAATTTGCCTCACAAAAATTCTACCTATAACTTCATATTAAATTACATTTTTAGATAATGCTTTCAACAAAGAAAAACTAAATTATCGGACTACAATTCCTTAACATATTTTCTTTAATATATAATTAATTAAAACAAAACAACAAAGCATTGCCTCATGATCAGGATTAATACCACCCAAAAAACACGTAATTTTTTTTTTGCTTTAAGAAATGATTACAATTTTTTTTATCTAGGTTTTTTTAAAGACTGAAATAAACCTAATTTAAAATCGTTACTATTCAAAGTTTAGAAGTTTTCTCAAATGCCGCAATAAGAAATGCAACTGGCTGCTTCGATGCTTCAGAAGCACCTGCTCAGAGATGGCAATTATACTCAAGTCTTGGCCGTATAAGCGCTTTATAAATTGTAGCCAGATCAGTAGGGGAAAAATATAACATCAATATAAGAAACCTAAGCACTTGGCAGCATTTTTGGCGATCTCAAATATATGGTCGTTCCAGCGCAGATCGTGGTTGACACACATACGGTTTCTTCGAAGCAAGTGCCATTCATAGACAATGGCATGGGTGTATGTTTTTCTTTAGGTTTAATGCTTTTTACTCTGTTAGGAATAAAAGCACGCATCCCTAGAAGAATCACATTCGTGATCATTTCAGCACTGGCATCAATGTCACTATCGAGGAAGCATAGTGACCAGTTAAAGTTTCGGAAAAATATATTCAGGCCGTCCCAGTTGGCTTTCTCGTATTGCCAAACGGTCCTGGTGGGAAGTTTTTCTTTAACTGGATGGGTGGGGGATGAGAAATTAGCTGAAATGATACAATGGTCTGAAGTGCCAAATGGAGAAGTTACACTAATGGTATATTTATCAGGGTGAGAAGTAAGAAACAAGTCAAGAGTATGGGCGGCTTGCCCAGCAACATCCGGTATACGCGTTGGCACATCGATCAGTTGGGTAAGGTGATGTAACGAGGCAAAGAGCTCGACATACCTTCCTTCGGGTGTTGTCTGACCAGAATAGCGGAGCCAGTTGGAATTGTGTACATTGAAATCGCCCGCAATAACGATTTCAGTGCGAGGACAAAAGGAAACAATTTTCGAGATGGAATCAGACAGTGCATCAAACTCGTTACAAGTCGAATTACTGTCAAGATTTGGACTCCTGTAAATAAAACAATAATGAATGACATGCTTGCGGACAATGAATTTGAGCCATAAGAAGTTAAAGTCCGTGTTGGAACATTTCCCATATTGGGGAAGGCTCTGGCAAGCAATATCATTCCTAACATAGACCACGAGACCATGATGGGAAAAGAGTAATGGCACCAAGCTATACCCATGTAGAGCAAATTCTGATAAATCAGTATTTACTCCAACCTGAGTTTCACTTAATGCCAAAACAGCTGGCCTGTGTTGAACAGTGTAGACGTACACGTGAAAGAAATTTTTTCTTAAACTACGAACATTTGAATACATGACACAAAAATCACTTACCATTTAAAAATACTTACATATAAAAACACAACTCTGATTAAGTCGAACTGCGCAGTGAAATGTGCCAACGCGTATACCGGATCTTGCTGGAGAAGCCGCCTATACTCTTGACTTGTTTCTTACTTCTCACCCTGATAAATATACCATCAGTGAAACTTCTCCATTTGGCACTTCAGACCATTGTGTCATTTCAGCTAATTTCTCATCCTCCACCCATTCAGTTAAAGGAAAACTTCCCACCAGGACCGTTTGGCAATACGGGAAAGCCAACTGGGAATATCGGAAAAAGCACACACAAGCAAGGAACTCATGCAACTCCGTTATTGAAAGAACCAAATTTTTGCATGTCCAAAAATTACGGCAAACAATTCTGCAGTGTCCCAAGGGCAGTAAATTTTGTTGGTCATTTGTAAAAAATATTAAAAACTCCTCAACATCTTCGGTTCCAACGCTCATCGACAATAACAAACCAATTGTTTACTCTTTAGAGAAGACAAACTTGCTCGCCGCCCATTTCGCTGCCAGCTCCACGCTGCCTAACGCCCCTCCTGTAATTGAGAATGTAAATTTTTCGATGGGACCGATTTTTGTCCGCACTCGTACAGTAGCAAGAGTTCTCAAAGATATCGATATACACAAATCCGCTGGCCCGGATGGTATACCTCTGATTCTTCTGAAGAGGTGTTCTTCCACACTGACAAAGCCACTGCGTAAGCTTTTCCATCCCTCCTACTCTTCTGGAATCTTTCCTAGAAGATGGAAAACAGCATTTGTCCAGCCTATCCCTAAGAAAGGTAACCCATGATCCCCCTCCTCCTACCGACCCATAGCACTAACATCCCTTCTTTCTAAGGTCACGGAAACGCTGATTAACCGTCAGCTTAAGGAATATCGCGAAGATCGAAAGCTTCTCCATGGCCGTCAGTATGGCTTCCGCAGCAACCATTCTACTGGTGATCTGATGGCATATCTCACCGAACAGTGGAACAAATCTTTACATCGCTTTGGTGAAATTAAGATTATTGCTCTTGATATCTCCAAGCATTTGATAGCTTGGCATGAAGCTCTCTTATCGAAAATGCGTGCTTTTGGGATCGATGATACTCTTGTTCGTTGGATTAGAAGCTATCTTCTGGACCGTTAAATACAAGTTGTATTGGACAGATTCAAGTCTGATTCGCACAAAATAAATGCTGGTGTGCCCCAGGCTCTGTTCTGTCTCCGACTCTTTTCCTCATTTTTATAAATGATCTGTCTGTTACTTCTAATCCACTTAACTGTTTTGCTGACGACTCTACCCTCAGCTTTTCATATTCGTTCGATAATTCACGCCCTTCGCCTTCGGACGTACAATTGCAACGGTACCGTATGTCAAGCTCATTAAACTCCGATTTATACAGCATTGTATAAATCGTGTGGAGTTAAATGCTTCGAAAACTCAATGCTGTCTTCTTCGTAAAAGCTAAACATACCCCCAATGCCATTGTCCATGAATGGCACTTACATAGAAGAAACCGAAAAGCTCTCAGTACTCGGTATGTGTGTCAACGACGACCTCCGTTGGAACGACCATATATTTGAGATCGATACAAAAAAGTTAAGTGCTTAGGTTTTCTGTATCGTTGTAAGAAGTATTTTTCCCTATATGATCTGGCTACAATTTATTAAGCGTTTATACGCCCTAAACTCGAGTATAACTCCCACCTCTGGGCAGGTGCTTCACAAACATCGCTTCACCTGCTTGATCGCTGAAACAATTGCCCCTCTCGAACAACGACGCAATGTTTCATGGCTTTCCTTATTTTATCGTTTGTTTTATAAAAAATTTTCACTCGAGGTAGCAGGCTGCATTCTTCCCCTTAAAAACTTTCTCCCGTAACACTCGTCTCGCATGGAATGCCCATCAGTTCACCCTTGAGCCCAATTTCGAACTTACCGTGAAATATAGGGATTCTTTTTTTAGCCTAACAACACGAATTTAAAATAGTTTACCCAGCGAGATTTTCCCTTGCCATTTTGATCTGCAAACATTCAAAACCAATGTAAATCGACACCTCCTATCTCTCCCCTCTCTATCTGTCTAATGCCCGCGCAGTGTGTTCTACATTAAAAGGGAAACAAATAGTCCCTTGTGTGCGCGTTAATTATAAAAACAAACAAAAAACATATTTCCAAAAACTGGATTGTTCCATATGTCAGACTTGATTATAAAAATATAAGCCTTGCAAGTTGTCCTTAATTTAGACTTTCTATAGTAAGAATACATGTTAGGAGTTCTGCATAGTTTTCTGCTATTTTAAAGTCTTTTTTATACCAATACTAATTGTTGTTACTTGCATGTTTTCATTAGTAAACTTAGGTTCTTCATAGTGTTTCACGCACTATTTTATAAGTATTGCTTATCATCCTCTAGCTTTGTCAGCTGGGTGCGGAGCGTAATTACATGTATCGTTTGATAATTTACTATCAAGACTTTGTTCTATAGCGAGGTGAGTTTCGGAAACCAAACAAATGTCTATATGCTCTATATCTAAAAAGGTGTTTAGTTCTGATTAATGTTGTAAAAGACCGTTTGCATTCCCTGTTGCGATTTTAAATGTTCTGTCCATCATTGTTTATTGAAAGCGACTTCTTCGCTTAGCTGTTTTATGTTTAAATCTTGTTTGTCAATCATCTTTAGGATAAGTTACAGCATTTCTTTTATAGATGTTTCTTCGTTCTTCCGCCATTTTTCACAATTTGAAAATATGATTTATTTTCATTACTTATTTATGTAAGTAGTTCGTGAAATTTCCTTCATTTTGACTCTTCTTTCATGTTTGTATGCTAATTCGTTATTCACGAAGAAAAAAACGGAAAAAAAGCCAAACAAAAATCAGAATTTAGCTATTTCTTCTGTTATTCCCGAAATATGGTAAAATATTGTTGCAATTAAGAATTTTGGTTAAAGTCACCTTCCTTCCTTCCTCATCTTTGACGGTACATGCAGACAAATTGACATATTAAAAAAATATATTAACAACTTAAACAATAAAATTAAATTCCCAACAGAAATTGAACAAAATAATAATTTAAACTTCTTAGACTTAAATATAAGCAAAAACAAAAACCAAAAACTAAAATATAAAATTTATAGAAAACCTACTACTACTGACGTTGTTATACACAAAAACTCCCACCACCCACATTCACAAAAAATGTCATCATTTAATGCATTCATAAATAGATTACTAAACGTACCTATGGATGAAGAAGATTATAAACACGAAATTGACATAATAAAAAAAATAGCACTTGCAAATGGTTACAATGCAAAAACAGTAGATAAATTAATTTACAAAAAGAAAAAGAAAAAACTTCAAAACGTAAACAACGACATAATGCATGATACAAAAAAGGACAACAAATATATCTCAATACAATATACGAATATAATACCACAGACAATAAAAAATGAATTCAAAAAACTTAACATAAATATTTCATATAAAACAAAAAATAACATTCAACAAATATTAAGACCAAAACATAACAAAAATATTGAATCATGCTCTGGAGTATATAAAATAATCTGCAATGATTGCGACAAATACTACATAGGACAAACAGGCAGAACTTTTCACGAAAGATTCAAAGAACATAAACCTAAAATAAACACAAAATCAAATTTCGCTTTACATTTAATTAATGAAAACCACAACTATAGCAACTTTAAAAATAACCTAATACCTTTACACATATGCAAAAAAGGGAAGACTATGGACACAATAGAAGAATTTTGCATTTACAAGGCATATAAGATGGAACAAGACAAAGTGCTTAACGACAAACTAACAATTAAAAGTAACGCATTATACGACACTGCAATTACATACCAATTAAAACACAAGATAAAAGAAGACAACACTATATAACATTAAAATAAATTATACCAGATCATAGCGAACAACAACAAATAAGTAAACAAAAAAAATTAAAACAATGGCAAAAAAGTATTTATTAGACCGATGATGGACGCAACTCCGAAACACGTGTCGCGATTTTAATTTTAATAATTAATACATAAATGTTGTAATTAAATGTTTAAATAAATACTTTAACTTAAAATCGTATTAAAAAGTAAACATTTGTTTTATTTAATAGAATTTTTGTTATTATTTTCATAAAATCACCAACTTTTGACACCTTCAAAATCGACCCCTACCCCAACCTTCCTAGAGCCAACAATCTGGCGGATGTCAGCCGGCGCAGCATTTCTCGTAAGGGGCACCAACCACAAACTGATAGGAGAAGTTCATTCCCTAAGTTGCCTATAAAATGTCCGGTTGATTGAGCGGGTAGGCAAGAACCACTCAGCTAGGACTTCTAAATAACGAGATAAGGGCGTGTGAAGGCGTGAGTGAGGAGCGAAATTCTTCGGGAACTGCAAGCTTCTTTGTGTGCGCTTACAAGGAAATTTATTTTTAAAAAAATGCAAAATTGATAACTTTTATAAAGTTAAAATTAAAAAACCCTGAGTCAAAAAAACTACTTTGGATAAACAAAATACAAAAAAAAAAATTTATGTAAGAATTTTATTGGGTGAATTTGCCTCACAAAAATTCTACCTATAACTTCATATTAAATTACATTTTTAGATAATGCTTTCAACAAAGAAAAACTAAATTATCGGACTAAAATTCCTTAACATATTTTCTTTAATATATAATTAATTAAAACAAAACAACAAAGCATTGCCTCATGATCAGGATTAATACCACCCAAAAAACACGTAATTTTTTTTTTTGCTTTAAGAAGTGATTACAATTTTTTTTATCTAGGTTTTTTTAAAGACTGAAATAAACCTAATTCAAAATCGTTACTATTCAAAGTTTAGAAGTTTTCTCAAATGCCGCAATAAGGAATGCAACTGGCTGCTTCGATGCTTCAGAAGCACCTGCTCAGAGATGGCAATTATACTCAAGTCTTGGCCGTATAAACGCTTTATAAATTGTAGCCAGATCAGTAGGGGAAAAATATAACATCAATATAAGAAACCTAAGCACTTGGCAGCATTTTTGGCGATCTCAAATATATGGTCGTTCCAGCGCAGATCGTGGTTGACACACATACGGTTTCTTCGAAGCAAGTGCCATTCATAGACAATGGCATGGGTGTATGTTTAGCTTTAACGACATATACTTAGCTTATCATACGGTACCGTTGAGATTGTACGTTTAAAGGCAAACGAATATGAAAAGCTGAGGGTAGAGTCGTCAGCAAGACAGTTAAAAGGATGAGAAGTAACAGCCAGAAGATCATTTAAAAAAATGCTGTTTTCCAACTTCCAGGATAGATTCCAGAAGAGTAGGAGCGATGGAAAAGCTTACGCAGTGCCCTTGCCACTGTGAAAGAACACCTCTTCAGAAGAATCAGAGGTATACCATCCGGGCCAGCGGATTTGTGTATATCGAGATCTTTGAGAACTCTTGCTACTGTACGAGTGCGGACAAAAATCGGTCCCATGGAAAAATTTACATTCTCAAGTACAGGAGGGGCAAAGTTGCTGTGAGGGAGCGTGGAGCTGGCAGCGAAATAAGCGGCGAGCAAGTTTGCCTTCTCTGAAGAGTAAACAATTGGTTTGTTATTGTCGATGACCGTTGGAACCGAAGATGTCGAGGAGTTTTTTATATTTTTTACAAATGACCAAAAATTTGTACTGCCTTTGGGACACTGCAGAATTTTTTGCCGTAATTTTTGGTCATGCGAAAATTTGGTTCTTTCAATAACGGAGTTGCACGAGTTCCTTGCTTGTTTGTACTTTTTCCGATTTTCCTCTGTAGGGTTGGCTTTGTAAGATCGGAAACTTACTTCTTTGAGCCTGATAGCTTCTTTACACTCAGAATTAAACCAAGACTTTTCTTTAAATTTAATGCTTTTTACTCTGTTAGGAATAAAAGCACGCATCCCTAGAAGAATAACATTCGTGATCATTTCAGCACTGGCATCAATGTCACTATCGAGGAAGCATAGTGACCAGTTAAAGTTTCGGAAAAATATATTCAGGCCGTCCCAGTTGGCTTTCTCGTATTGCCAAACGGTCCTGGTGGGAAGTTTTTCTTTAACTGGATGGGTGGGGGATGAGAAATTAGCTGAAATGATACAATGGTCTGAAGTGCCAAATGGAGAAGTTACACTAATGGTATATTTATCAGGGTGAGAAGTAAGAAACAAGTCAAGAGTATGGGCGGCTTGCCCAGCAACATCCGGTATACGCGTTGGCACATCGATCAGTTCGGTAAGGTGATGTAACGAGGCAAAGAGCTCGACATACCTTCCTTCGGGTGTTGTCTGACCAGAATAGCGGAGCCAGTTGGAATTGTGTACATTGAAATCGCCCGCAATAACGATTTCAGTGCGAGGACAAAAGGAAACAATTTTCGAGATGGAATCAGACAGTGCATCAAACTCGTTACAAGTCGAATTACTGTCAAGATTTGGACTCCTGTAAATAAAACAATAATGAATGACATGCTTGCGGACAATGAATTTGAGCCATAAGAAGTTAAAGTCCGTGTTGGAACATTTCCCATATTGGGGAAGGCTCTGGCAAGCAATATCATTCCTAACATAGACCACGAGACCATGATGGGAAAAGAGTAATGGCACCAAGCTATACCCATGTAGAGCAAATTCTGATAAATCAGTATTTACTCCAACCTGAGTTTCACTTAATGCCAAAACAGCTGGCCTGTGTTGAACAGTGTAGACGTACACGTGAAAGAAATTTTTTCTTAAACTACGAACATTTGAATACATGACACAAAAATCACTTACCATTTAAAAATACTTACATATAAAAACACAACTCTGATTAAGTCGAACTGCGCAGTGAAATGTGCCAACGCGTATACCGGATCTTGCTGGAGAAGCCGCCTATACTCTTGACTTGTTTCTTACTTCTCACCCTGATAAATATACCATCAGTGTAACTTCTCCATTTGGCACTTCAGACCATTGTGTCATTTCAGCTAATTTCTCATCCTCCACCCATTCAGTTAAAGGAAAACTTCCCACCAGGACCGTTTGGCAATACGAGAAAGCCAACTGGGAATATCGGAAAAAGCACACACAAGCAAGGAACTCATGCAACTCCGTTATTGAAAGAACCAAATTTTTGCATGTCCAAAAATTACGGCAAACAATTCTGCAGTGTCCCAAAGGCAGTAAATTTTGTTGGTCATTTGTAAAAAATATTAAAAACTCCTCAACATCTTCGGTTCCAACGCTCATCGACAATAACAAACCAATTGTTTACTCTTTAGAGAAGGCAAACTTGCTCGCCGCCCATTTCGCTGCCAGCTCCACGCTGCCGAACAGCAACGACGCCCCTCCTGTAATTGAGAATGTAAATTTTTCGATGGGACCGATTTTTGTCCGCACTCGTACAGTAGCAAGAGTTCTCAAAGATCTCGATATACACAAATCCGCTGGCCCGGATGGTATACCTCTGATTCTTCTGAAGAGGTGTTCTTCCACACTGACAAAGCCACTGCGTAAGCTTTTCCATCCCTCCTACTCTTCTGGAATCTTTCCTAGAAGATGGAAAACAGCATTTGTCCAGCCTATCCCTAAGAAAGGTAACCCATGATCCCCCTTCTCCTACCGACCCATAGCACTAACATCCCTTCTTTCTAAGGTCACGGAAACGCTGATTAACCGTCAGCTTAAGGAATATCGCGAAGATCGAAAGCTTCTCCATGGCCGTCAGTATGGCTTCCGCAGCAACCATTCTACTGGTGATCTGATGGCATATCTCACCGAACAGAGGAACAAATCTTTACATCGCTTTGGTGAAATTAAGATTATTGCTCTTGATATCTCCAAGCATTTGATAGCTTGGCATGAAGCTCTCTTATCGAAAATGCGTGCTTTTGGGATCGATGATACTCTTGTTCGTTGGATTAGAAGCTATCTTCTGGACCGTTCAATACAAGTTGTATTGGACAGATTCAAGTCTGATTCGCACAAAATAAATGCTGGTGTGCCCCAGGCTCTGTTCTGTCTCCGACTCTTTTCCTCATTTTTATAAATGATCTGTCTGTTACTTCTAATCCACTTAACTGTTTTGCTGACGACTCTACCCTCAGCTTTTCATATTCGTTCGATAATTCACGCCCTTCGCCTTCGGACGTACAATTGCAACGGTACCGTATGTCAAGCTCATTAAACTCCGATTTATACAGCATTGTATAAATCGTGTGGAGTTAAATGCTTCGAAAACTCAATGCTGTCTTCTTCGTAAAAGCTAAACATACCCCCAATGCCATTGTCCATGAATGGCACTTACATAGAAGAAACCGAAAAGCTCTCAGTACTCGGTATGTGTGTCAACGACGACCTCCGTTGGAACGACCATATATTTGAGATCGATACAAAAAAGTTAAGTGCTTAGGTTTTCTGTATCGTTGTAAGAAGTATTTTTCCCTATATGATCTGGCTACAATTTATTAAGCGTTTATACGCCCTAAACTCGAGTATAACTCCCACCTCTGGGCAGGTGCTTCACAAACATCGCTTCACCTGCTTGATCGCTGAAACAATTGCCCCTCTCGAACAACGACGCAATGTTTCATGGCTTTCCTTATTTTATCGTTTGTTTTATAAAAAATTTTCACTCGAGGTAGCAGGCTGCATTCTTCCCCTTAAAAACTTTCTCCCGTAACACTCGTCTCGCATGGAATGCCCATCAGTTCACCCTTGAGCCCAATTTCGAACTTACCGTGAAATATAGGGATTCTTTTTTTAGCCTAACAACACGAATTTAAAATAGTTTACCCAGCGAGATTTTCCCTTGCCATTTTGATCTGCAAACATTCAAAACCAATGTAAATCGACACCTCCTATCTCTCCCCTCTCTATCTGTCTAATGCCCGCGCAGTGTGTTCTACATTAAAAGGGAAACAAATAGTCCCTTGTGTGCGCGTTAATTATAAAAACAAACAAAAAACATATTTCCAAAAACTGGATTGTTCCATATGTCAGACTTGATTATAAAAATATAAGCCTTGCAAGTTGTCCTTAATTTAGACTTTCTATAGTAAGAATACATGTTAGGAGTTCTGCATAGTTTTCTGCTATTTTAAAGTCTTTTTTATACCAATACTAATTGTTGTTACTTGCATGTTTTCATTAGTAAACTTAGGTTCTTCATAGTGTTTCACGCACTATTTTATAAGTATTGCTTATCATCCTCTAGCTTTGTCAGCTGGGTGCGGAGCGTAATTACATGTATCGTTTGATAATTTACTATCAAGACTTTGTTCTATAGCGAGGTGAGTTTCGGAAACCAAACAAATGTCTATATGCTCTATATCTAAAAAGGTGTTTAGTTCTGATTAATGTTGTAAAAGACCGTTTGCATTCCCTGTTGCGATTTTAAATGTTCTGTCCATCATTGTTTATTGAAAGCGACTTCTTCGCTTAGCTGTTTTATGTTTAAATCTTGTTTGTCAATCATCTTTAGGATAAGTTACAGCATTTCTTTTATAGATGTTTCTTCGTTCTTCCGCCATTTTTCACAATTTGAAAATATGATTTATTTTCATTACTTATTTATGTAAGTAGTTCGTGAAATTTCCTTCATTTTGACTCTTCTTTCATGTTTGTATGCTAATTCGTTATTCACGAAGAAAAAAACGGAAAAAAAGCCAAACAAAAATCAGAATTTAGCTATTTCTTCTGTTATTCCCGAAATATGGTAAAATATTGTTGCAATTAAGAATTTTGGTTAAAGTCACCTTCCTTCCTTCCTCATCTTTGACGGTACATGCAGACAAATTGACATATTAAAAAAATATATTAACAACTTAAACAATAAAATTAAATTCCCAACAGAAATTGAACAAAATAATAATTTAAACTTCTTAGACTTAAATATAAGCAAAAACAAAAACCAAAAACTAAAATATAAAATTTATAGAAAACCTACTACTACTGACGTTGTTATACACAAAAACTCCCACCACCCACATTCACAAAAAATGTCATCATTTAATGCATTCATAAATAGATTACTAAACGTACCTATGGATGAAGAAGATTATAAACACGAAATTGACATAATAAAAAAAATAGCACTTGCAAATGGTTACAATGCAAAAACAGTAGATAAATTAATTTACAAAAAGAAAAAGAAAAAACTTCAAAACGTAAACAACGACATAATGCATGATACAAAAAAGGACAACAAATATATCTCAATACAATATACGAATATAATACCACAGACAATAAAAAATGAATTCAAAAAACTTAACATAAATATTTCATATAAAACAAAAAATAACATTCAACAAATATTAAGACCAAAACATAACAAAAATATTGAATCATGCTCTGGAGTATATAAAATAATCTGCAATGATTGCGACAAATACTACATAGGACAAACAGGCAGAACTTTTCACGAAAGATTCAAAGAACATAAACCTAAAATAAACACAAAATCAAATTTCGCTTTACATTTAATTAATGAAAACCACAACTATAGCAACTTTAAAAATAACCTAATACCTTTACACATATGCAAAAAAGGGAAGACTATGGACACAATAGAAGAATTTTGCATTTACAAGGCATATAAGATGGAACAAGACAAAGTGCTTAACGACAAACTAACAATTAAAAGTAACGCATTATACGACACTGCAATTACATACCAATTAAAACACAAGATAAAAGAAGACAACACTATATAACATTAAAATAAATTATACCAGATCATAGCGAACAACAACAAATAAGTAAACAAAAAAAATTAAAACAATGGCAAAAAAGTATTTATTAGACCGATGATGGACGCAACTCCGAAACACGTGTCGCGATTTTAATTTTAATAATTAATACATAAATGTTGTAATTAAATGTTTAAATAAATACTTTAACTTAAAATCGTATTAAAAAGTAAACATTTGTTTTATTTAATAGAATTTTTGTTATTATTTTCATAAAATCACCAACTTTTGACACCTTCAAAATCGACCCCTACCCCAACCTTCCTAGAGCCAACAATCTGGCGGATGTCAGCCGGCGCAGCATTTCTCGTAAGGGGCACCAACCACAAACTGATAGGAGAAGTTCATTCCCTAAGTTGCCTATAAAATGTCCGGTTGATTGAGCGGGTAGGCAAGAACCACTCAGCTAGGACTTCTAAATAACGAGATAAGGGCGTGTGAAGGCGTGAGTGAGGAGCGAAATTCTTCGGGAACTGCAAGCTTCTTTGTGTGCGCTTACAAGGAAATTTATTTTTAAAAAAATGCAAAATTGATAACTTTTATAAAGTTAAAATTAAAAAACCCTGAGTCAAAAAAACTACTTTGGATAAACAAAATACAAAAAAAAAATTTATGTAAGAATTTTATTGGGTGAATTTGCCTCACAAAAATTCTACCTATAACTTCATATTAAATTACATTTTTAGATAATGCTTTCAACAAAGAAAAACTAAATTATCGGACTAAAATTCCTTAACATATTTTCTTTAATATATAATTAATTAAAACAAAACAACAAAGCATTGCCTCATGATCAGGATTAATACCACCCAAAAAACACGTAATTTTTTTTTTGCTTTAAGAAGTGATTACAATTTTTTTTATCTAGGTTTTTTTAAAGACTGAAATAAACCTAATTTTAAATCGTTACTATTCAAAGTTTAGAAGTTTTCTCAAATGCCGCAATAAGGAATGCAACTGGCTGCTTCGATGCTTCAGAAGCACCTGCTCAGAGATGGCAATTATACTCAAGTCTTGGCCGTATAAACGCTTTATAAATTGTAGCCAGATCAGTAGGGGAAAAATATAACATCAATATAAGAAACCTAAGCACTTGGCAGCATTTTTGGCGATCTCAAATATATGGTCGTTCCAGCGCAGATCGTGGTTGACACACATACGGTTTCTTCGAAGCAAGTGCCATTCATAGACAATGGCATGGGTGTATGTTTAGCTTTAACGACATATACTTAGCTTATCATACGGTACCGTTGAGATTGTACGTTTAAAGGCAAACGAATATGAAAAGCTGAGGGTAGAGTCGTCAGCAAGACAGTTAAAAGGATGAGAAGTAACAGCCAGAAGATCATTTAAAAAAATGCTGTTTTCCAACTTCCAGGATAGATTCCAGAAGAGTAGGAGCGATGGAAAAGCTTACGCAGTGCCCTTGCCACTGTGAAAGAACACCTCTTCAGAAGAATCAGAGGTATACCATCCGGGCCAGCGGATTTGTGTATATCGAGATCTTTGAGAACTCTTGCTACTGTACGAGTGCGGACAAAAATCGGTCCCATGGAAAAATTTACATTCTCAAGTACAGGAGGGGCAAAGTTGCTGTGAGGGAGCGTGGAGCTGGCAGCGAAATAAGCGGCGAGCAAGTTTGCCTTCTCTGAAGAGTAAACAATTGGTTTGTTATTGTCGATGACCGTTGGAACCGAAGATGTCGAGGAGTTTTTTATATTTTTTACAAATGACCAAAAATTTGTACTGCCTTTGGGACACTGCAGAATTTTTTGCCGTAATTTTTGGTCATGCGAAAATTTGGTTCTTTCAATAACGGAGTTGCACGAGTTCCTTGCTTGTTTGTACTTTTTCCGATTTTCCTCTGTAGGGTTGGCTTTGTAAGATCGGAAACTTACTTCTTTGAGCCTGATAGCTTCTTTACACTCAGAATTAAACCAAGACTTTTCTTTAAATTTAATGCTTTTTACTCTGTTAGGAATAAAAGCACGCATCCCTAGAAGAATAACATTCGTGATCATTTCAGCACTGGCATCAATGTCACTATCGAGGAAGCATAGTGACCAGTTAAAGTTTCGGAAAAATATATTCAGGCCGTCCCAGTTGGCTTTCTCGTATTGCCAAACGGTCCTGGTGGGAAGTTTTTCTTTAACTGGATGGGTGGGGGATGAGAAATTAGCTGAAATGATACAATGGTCTGAAGTGCCAAATGGAGAAGTTACACTAATGGTATATTTATCAGGGTGAGAAGTAAGAAACAAGTCAAGAGTATGGGCGGCTTGCCCAGCAACATCCGGTATACGCGTTGGCACATCGATCAGTTCGGTAAGGTGATGTAACGAGGCAAAGAGCTCGACATACCTTCCTTCGGGTGTTGTCTGACCAGAATAGCGGAGCCAGTTGGAATTGTGTACATTGAAATCGCCCGCAATAACGATTTCAGTGCGAGGACAAAAGGAAACAATTTTCGAGATGGAATCAGACAGTGCATCAAACTCGTTACAAGTCGAATTACTGTCAAGATTTGGACTCCTGTAAATAAAACAATAATGAATGACATGCTTGCGGACAATGAATTTGAGCCATAAGAAGTTAAAGTCCGTGTTGGAACATTTCCCATATTGGGGAAGGCTCTGGCAAGCAATATCATTCCTAACATAGACCACGAGACCATGATGGGAAAAGAGTAATGGCACCAAGCTATACCCATGTAGAGCAAATTCTGATAAATCAGTATTTACTCCAACCTGAGTTTCACTTAATGCCAAAACAGCTGGCCTGTGTTGAACAGTGTAGACGTACACGTGAAAGAAATTTTTTCTTAAACTACGAACATTTGATTACATGACACAAAAATCACTTACCATTTAAAAATACTTACATATAAAAACACAACTCTGATTAAGTCGAACTGCGCAGTGAAATGTGCCAACGCGTATACCGGATCTTGCTGGAGAAGCCGCCTATACTCTTGACTTGTTTCTTACTTCTCACCCTGATAAATATACCATCAGTGTAACTTCTCCATTTGGCACTTCAGACCATTGTGTCATTTCAGCTAATTTCTCATCCTCCACCCATTCAGTTAAAGGAAAACTTCCCACCAGGACCGTTTGGCAATACGAGAAAGCCAACTGGGAATATCGGAAAAAGCACACACAAGCAAGGAACTCATGCAACTCCGTTATTGAAAGAACCAAATTTTTGCATGTCCAAAAATTACGGCAAACAATTCTGCAGTGTCCCAAAGGCAGTAAATTTTGTTGGTCATTTGTAAAAAATATTAAAAACTCCTCAACATCTTCGGTTCCAACGCTCATCGACAATAACAAACCAATTGTTTACTCTTTAGAGAAGGCAAACTTGCTCGCCGCCCATTTCGCTGCCAGCTCCACGCTGCCGAACAGCAACGACGCCCCTCCTGTAATTGAGAATGTAAATTTTTCGATGGGACCGATTTTTGTCCGCACTCGTACAGTAGCAAGAGTTCTCAAAGATCTCGATATACACAAATCCGCTGGCCCGGATGGTATACCTCTGATTCTTCTGAAGAGGTGTTCTTCCACACTGACAAAGCCACTGCGTAAGCTTTTCCATCCCTCCTACTCTTCTGGAATCTTTCCTAGAAGATGGAAAACAGCATTTGTCCAGCCTATCCCTAAGAAAGGTAACCCATGATCCCCCTCCTCCTACCGACCCATAGCACTAACATCCCTTCTTTCTAAGGTCACGGAAACGCTGATTAACCGTCAGCTTAAGGAATATCGCGAAGATCGAAAGCTTCTCCATGGCCGTCAGTATGGCTTCCGCAGCAACCATTCTACTGGTGATCTGATGGCATATCTCACCGAACAGAGGAACAAATCTTTACATCGCTTTGGTGAAATTAAGATTATTGCTCTTGATATCTCCAAGCATTTGATAGCTTGGCATGAAGCTCTCTTATCGAAAATGCGTGCTTTTGGGATCGATGATACTCTTGTTCGTTGGATTAGAAGCTATCTTCTGGACCGTTCAATACAAGTTGTATTGGACAGATTCAAGTCTGATTCGCACAAAATAAATGCTGGTGTGCCCCAGGCTCTGTTCTGTCTCCGACTCTTTTCCTCATTTTTATAAATGATCTTCTGTCTGTTACTTCTAATCCACTTAACTGTTTTGCTTTCGACTCTACCCTTAGCTTTTCATATTCGTTCGATAATTCACGCCCTTCGCCTTCGGACGTACAATTGCAACGGTACCGTATGTCAAGCTCATTAAACTCCGATTTATACAGCATTGTATAAATCGTGTGGAGTTAAATGCTTCGAAAACTCAATGCTGTCTTCTGTCGTAAAAGCTAAACATACCCCCAATGCCATTGTCCATGAATGGCACTTACATAGAAGAAACCGAAAAGCTCTCAGTACTCGGTATGTGTGTCAACGACGACCTCCGTTGGAACGACCATATATTTGAGATCGATACAAAAAAGTTAAGTGCTTAGGTTTTCTGTATCGTTGTAAGAAGTATTTTTCCCTATATGATCTGGCTACAATTTATTAAGCGTTTATACGCCCTAAACTCGAGTATAACTCCCACTTCTGGGCAGGTGCTTCACAAACATCGCTTCACCTGCTTGATCGCTGAAACAATTGCCCCTCTCGAACAATGACGCAATGTTTCATGGCTTTCCTTATTTTATCGTTTGTTTTATAAAAAATGTTCACTTGAGGTAGCAGGCTGCATTCTTCCCCTTAAAAACTTTCTCCCGTAACACTCGTCTCGCATGGAATGCCCATCAGTTCACCCTTGAGCCCAATTTCGAACTTACCGTGAAATATAGGGATTCTTTTTTTAGCCTAACATCACGAATTTGGAATAGTTTACCCAGCGAGATTTTCCCTTGCCATTTTGATCTGCAAACATTCAAAACCAATGTAAATCGACACCTCCTATCTCTCCCCTCTCTATCTGCCTAATGCCCGCGCAGTGTGTTCTACATTAAAAGGGAAACAAATAGTCCCTTGTTTGCGCGTTAATTATAAAAACAAACAGAAAACATATTTCCAAAAACTGGATTGTTCCATATGTCAGACTTGATTTTAAAAATATAAGCCTTGCAAGTTGTCCTTAATTTAGACTTTCTATAGTAAGAATACATGTTAGGAGTTCTGCATAGTTTTCTGCTATTTTAAAGTCTTTTTTATACCAATACTAATTGTTGTTACTTGCATGTTTTCATTAGTAAACTTAGGTTCTTCATAGTGTTTCACGCACTATTTTATAAGTATTGCTTATCATCCTCTAGCTTTGTCAGCTGGGTGCGGAGCGTAATTACATGTATCGTTTGATAATTTACTATCAAGACTTTGTTCTATAGCGAGGTGAGTTTCGGACACCAAACAAATGTCTATATGCTCTATATCTAAAAAGGTGTTTAGTTCTGATTAATGTTGTAAAAGACCGTTTGCATTCCCTGTTGCGATTTTAAATGTTCTGTCCATCATTGTTTATTGAAAGCGACTTCTTCGCTTAGCTGTTTTATGTTTAAATCTTGTTTGTCAATCATCTTTAGGATAAGTTACAGCATTTCTTTTATAGATGTTTCTTCGTTCTTCCGCCATTTTTCACAATTTGAAAATATGATTTATTTTCATTACTTATTTATGTAAGTAGTTCGTGAAATTTCCTTCATTTTGACTCTTCTTTCATGTTTGTATGCTAATTCGTTATTCACGAAGAAAAAAACGGAAAAAAAGCCAAAAAAAAATCAGAATTTAGCTATTTCTTCTGTTATTCCCGAAATATGGTAAAATATTGTTGCAATTAAGAATTTTGGTTAAAATCACCTTCCTTCCTTCCTCATCTTTGATGGTACATGCAGACAAATTGACATATTAAAAAAATATATTAACAACTTAAACAATAATACAAATATATATTTATAATAATAATTTAAACTTCTTAGACTTAAATATAAGCAAAGACAAAAACCAAAAACTAAAATATAAAATGTATAGAAAACCTACTACTACTGACGTTGTTATACACAAAAACTCCCACCACCCACATTCACAAAAAATGTCATCATTTAATGCATTCATAAATAGATTACTAAACGTACCTATGGATGAAGAAGATTATAAACACGAAATTGACATAATAAAAAAAATAGCATTTGCAAATGGTTACAATGCAAAAACAGTAGATAAATTAATTTACAAAAAGAAAAAGAAAAAACTTCAAAACGTAAACAACGACATAATGCATGATACAAAAAAGGACAACAAATATATCTCAATAGAATATACGAATATAATACTACAGACAATAAAAAATGAATTCAAAAAACTTAACATAAATATTTCATATAAAACAAAAAATAACATTCAACAAATATTACGACCAAAACATAACAAAAATATTGAATCATGCTCTGGAGTATATAAAATAATCTGCAATGATTGCGACAAATACTATATAGGACAAACAGGCAGAACTTTTCACGAAAGATTCAAAGAACATAAACCTAAAATAAACACAAAATCAAATTTCGCTTTACATTTAATTAATGAAAACCACAACTATAGCAACTTTAAAAATAACCTAATACCTTTACACATATGCAAAAAAGGGAAGACTATGGACACAATAGAAGAATTTTGCATTTACAAGGCATATAAGATGGAACAAGACAAAGTGCTTAACGACAAACTAACAATTAAAAGTAACGCATTATACGACACTGCAATTACATACCAATTAAAACACAAGATAAAAGAAGACAACACTATATAACATTAAAATAAATTATACCAGATCATAGCGAACAACAACAAATAAGTAAACAAAGAAAATTAAAACAATGGCAAAAAAGTATTTATTAGCCCGATGATGGACGCAACTCCGAAACACGTGTCGCGATTTTAATTTTAATAATTAATACATAAATGTTGTAATTAAATGTTTAAATAAATACTTTAACTTAAAATCGTATTAAAAAGTAAACATTTGTTTTATTTAATAGAATTTTTGTTATTATTTTCATAAAATCACCAACTTTTGACACCTTCAAAATCGACCCCTACCCCAACCTTCCTAGAGCCAACAATCTGGCGGATGTCAGCCGGCGCAGCATTTCTCGTAAGGGGCACCAACCACAAACTGATAGGAGAAGTTCATTCCCTAAGTTGCCTATAAAATGTCCGGTTGATTGAGCGGGTAGGCAAGAACCACTCAGCTAGGACTTCTAAATAACGAGATAAGGGCGTGTGAAGACGTGAGTGAGGAGCGAAATTCTTCGGGAACTGCAAGCTTCTTTGTGTGCGCTTACAAGGAAATTTATTTTTAAAAAAATGCAAAATTGATAACTTTTATAAAGTTAAAATTAAAAAACCCTGAGTCAAAAAAACTACTTTGGATAAACAAAATACAAAAAAAAAAATTTATGTAAGAATTTTATTGGGTGAATTTGCCTCACAAAAATTCTACCTATAACTTCATATTAAATTACATTTTTAGATAATGCTTTCAACAAAGAAAAACTAAATTATCGGACTAAAATTCCTTAACATATTTTCTTTAATATATAATTAATTAAAACAAAACAACAAAGCATTGCCTCATGATCAGGATTAATACCACCCAAAAAACACGTAATTTTTTTTTTTGCTTTAAGAAGTGATTACAATTTTTTTTATCTAGGTTTTTTTAAAGACTGAAATAAACCTAATTCAAAATCGTTACTATTCAAAGTTTAGAAGTTTTCTCAAATGCCGCAATAAGGAATGCAACTGGCTGCTTCGATGCTTCAGAAGCACCTGCTCAGAGATGGCAATTATACTCAAGTCTTGGCCGTATAAACGCTTTATAAATTGTAGCCAGATCAGTAGGGGAAAAATATAACATCAATATAAGAAACCTAAGCACTTGGCAGCATTTTTGGCGATCTCAAATATATGGTCGTTCCAGCGCAGATCGTGGTTGACACACATACGGTTTCTTCGAAGCAAGTGCCATTCATAGACAATGGCATGGGTGTATGTTTAGCTTTAACGACATATACTTAGCTTATCATACGGTACCGTTGAGATTGTACGTTTAAAGGCAAACGAATATGAAAAGCTGAGGGTAGAGTCGTCAGCAAGACAGTTAAAAGGATGAGAAGTAACAGCCAGAAGATCATTTAAAAAAATGCTGTTTTCCAACTTCCAGGATAGATTCCAGAAGAGTAGGAGCGATGGAAAAGCTTACGCAGTGCCCTTGCCACTGTGAAAGAACACCTCTTCAGAAGAATCAGAGGTATACCATCCGGGCCAGCGGATTTGTGTATATCGAGATCTTTGAGAACTCTTGCTACTGTACGAGTGCGGACAAAAATCGGTCCCATGGAAAAATTTACATTCTCAAGTACAGGAGGGGCAAAGTTGCTGTGAGGGAGCGTGGAGCTGGCAGCGAAATAAGCGGCGAGCAAGTTTGCCTTCTCTGAAGAGTAAACAATTGGTTTGTTATTGTCGATGACCGTTGGAACCGAAGATGTCGAGGAGTTTTTTATATTTTTTACAAATGACCAAAAATTTGTACTGCCTTTGGGACACTGCAGAATTTTTTGCCGTAATTTTTGGTCATGCGAAAATTTGGTTCTTTCAATAACGGAGTTGCACGAGTTCCTTGCTTGTTTGTACTTTTTCCGATTTTCCTCTGTAGGGTTGGCTTTGTAAGATCGGAAACTTACTTCTTTGAGCCTGATAGCTTCTTTACACTCAGAATTAAACCAAGACTTTTCTTTAAATTTAATGCTTTTTACTCTGTTAGGAATAAAAGCACGCATCCCTAGAAGAATAACATTCGTGATCATTTCAGCACTGGCATCAATGTCACTATCGAGGAAGCATAGTGACCAGTTAAAGTTTCGGAAAAATATATTCAGGCCGTCCCAGTTGGCTTTCTCGTATTGCCAAACGGTCCTGGTGGGAAGTTTTTCTTTAACTGGATGGGTGGGGGATGAGAAATTAGCTGAAATGATACAATGGTCTGAAGTGCCAAATGGAGAAGTTACACTAATGGTATATTTATCAGGGTGAGAAGTAAGAAACAAGTCAAGAGTATGGGCGGCTTGCCCAGCAACATCCGGTATACGCGTTGGCACATCGATCAGTTCGGTAAGGTGATGTAACGAGGCAAAGAGCTCGACATACCTTCCTTCGGGTGTTGTCTGACCAGAATAGCGGAGCCAGTTGGAATTGTGTACATTGAAATCGCCCGCAATAACGATTTCAGTGCGAGGACAAAAGGAAACAATTTTCGAGATGGAATCAGACAGTGCATCAAACTCGTTACAAGTCGAATTACTGTCAAGATTTGGACTCCTGTAAATAAAACAATAATGAATGACATGCTTGCGGACAATGAATTTGAGCCATAAGAAGTTAAAGTCCGTGTTGGAACATTTCCCATATTGGGGAAGGCTCTGGCAAGCAATATCATTCCTAACATAGACCACGAGACCATGATGGGAAAAGAGTAATGGCACCAAGCTATACCCATGTAGAGCAAATTCTGATAAATCAGTATTTACTCCAACCTGAGTTTCACTTAATGCCAAAACAGCTGGCCTGTGTTGAACAGTGTAGACGTACACGTGAAAGAAATTTTTTCTTAAACTACGAACATTTGATTACATGACACAAAAATCACTTACCATTTAAAAATACTTACATATAAAAACACAACTCTGATTAAGTCGAACTGCGCAGTGAAATGTGCCAACGCGTATACCGGATCTTGCTGGAGAAGCCGCCTATACTCTTGACTTGTTTCTTACTTCTCACCCTGATAAATATACCATCAGTGTAACTTCTCCATTTGGCACTTCAGACCATTGTGTCATTTCAGCTAATTTCTCATCCTCCACCCATTCAGTTAAAGGAAAACTTCCCACCAGGACCGTTTGGCAATACGAGAAAGCCAACTGGGAATATCGGAAAAAGCACACACAAGCAAGGAACTCATGCAACTCCGTTATTGAAAGAACCAAATTTTTGCATGTCCAAAAATTACGGCAAACAATTCTGCAGTGTCCCAAAGGCAGTAAATTTTGTTGGTCATTTGTAAAAAATATTAAAAACTCCTCAACATCTTCGGTTCCAACGCTCATCGACAATAACAAACCAATTGTTTACTCTTTAGAGAAGGCAAACTTGCTCGCCGCCCATTTCGCTGCCAGCTCCACGCTGCCGAACAGCAACGACGCCCCTCCTGTAATTGAGAATGTAAATTTTTCGATGGGACCGATTTTTGTCCGCACTCGTACAGTAGCAAGAGTTCTCAAAGATCTCGATATACACAAATCCGCTGGCCCGGATGGTATACCTCTGATTCTTCTGAAGAGGTGTTCTTCCACACTGACAAAGCCACTGCGTAAGCTTTTCCATCCCTCCTACTCTTCTGGAATCTTTCCTAGAAGATGGAAAACAGCATTTGTCCAGCCTATCCCTAAGAAAGGTAACCCATGATCCCCCTCCTCCTACCGACCCATAGCACTAACATCCCTTCTTTCTAAGGTCACGGAAACGCTGATTAACCGTCAGCTTAAGGAATATCGCGAAGATCGAAAGCTTCTCCATGGCCGTCAGTATGGCTTCCGCAGCAACCATTCTACTGGTGATCTGATGGCATATCTCACCGAACAGAGGAACAAATCTTTACATCGCTTTGGTGAAATTAAGATTATTGCTCTTGATATCTCCAAGCATTTGATAGCTTGGCATGAAGCTCTCTTATCGAAAATGCGTGCTTTTGGGATCGATGATACTCTTGTTCGTTGGATTAGAAGCTATCTTCTGGACCGTTCAATACAAGTTGTATTGGACAGATTCAAGTCTGATTCGCACAAAATAAATGCTGGTGTGCCCCAGGCTCTGTTCTGTCTCCGACTCTTTTCCTCATTTTTATAAATGATCTTCTGTCTGTTACTTCTAATCCACTTAACTGTTTTGCTTTCGACTCTACCCTTAGCTTTTCATATTCGTTCGATAATTCACGCCCTTCGCCTTCGGACGTACAATTGCAACGGTACCGTATGTCAAGCTCATTAAACTCCGATTTATACAGCATTGTATAAATCGTGTGGAGTTAAATGCTTCGAAAACTCAATGCTGTCTTCTGTCGTAAAAGCTAAACATACCCCCAATGCCATTGTCCATGAATGGCACTTACATAGAAGAAACCGAAAAGCTCTCAGTACTCGGTATGTGTGTCAACGACGACCTCCGTTGGAACGACCATATATTTGAGATCGATACAAAAAAGTTAAGTGCTTAGGTTTTCTGTATCGTTGTAAGAAGTATTTTTCCCTATATGATCTGGCTACAATTTATTAAGCGTTTATACGCCCTAAACTCGAGTATAACTCCCACTTCTGGGCAGGTGCTTCACAAACATCGCTTCACCTGCTTGATCGCTGAAACAATTGCCCCTCTCGAACAATGACGCAATGTTTCATGGCTTTCCTTATTTTATCGTTTGTTTTATAAAAAATGTTCACTTGAGGTAGCAGGCTGCATTCTTCCCCTTAAAAACTTTCTCCCGTAACACTCGTCTCGCATGGAATGCCCATCAGTTCACCCTTGAGCCCAATTTCGAACTTACCGTGAAATATAGGGATTCTTTTTTTAGCCTAACATCACGAATTTGGAATAGTTTACCCAGCGAGATTTTCCCTTGCCATTTTGATCTGCAAACATTCAAAACCAATGTAAATCGACACCTCCTATCTCTCCCCTCTCTATCTGCCTAATGCCCGCGCAGTGTGTTCTACATTAAAAGGGAAACAAATAGTCCCTTGTTTGCGCGTTAATTATAAAAACAAACAGAAAACATATTTCCAAAAACTGGATTGTTCCATATGTCAGACTTGATTTTAAAAATATAAGCCTTGCAAGTTGTCCTTAATTTAGACTTTCTATAGTAAGAATACATGTTAGGAGTTCTGCATAGTTTTCTGCTATTTTAAAGTCTTTTTTATACCAATACTAATTGTTGTTACTTGCATGTTTTCATTAGTAAACTTAGGTTCTTCATAGTGTTTCACGCACTATTTTATAAGTATTGCTTATCATCCTCTAGCTTTGTCAGCTGGGTGCGGAGCGTAATTACATGTATCGTTTGATAATTTACTATCAAGACTTTGTTCTATAGCGAGGTGAGTTTCGGAAACCAAACAAATGTCTATATGCTCTATATCTAAAAAGGTGTTTAGTTCTGATTAATGTTGTAAAAGACCGTTTGCATTCCCTGTTGCGATTTTAAATGTTCTGTCCATCATTGTTTATTGAAAGCGACTTCTTCGCTTAGCTGTTTTATGTTTAAATCTTGTTTGTCAATCATCTTTAGGATAAGTTACAGCATTTCTTTTATAGATGTTTCTTCGTTCTTCCGCCATTTTTCACAATTTGAAAATATGATTTATTTTCATTACTTATTTATGTAAGTAGTTCGTGAAATTTCCTTCATTTTGACTCTTCTTTCATGTTTGTATGCTAATTCGTTATTCACGAAGAAAAAAACGGAAAAAAAGCCAAACAAAAATCAGAATTTAGCTATTTCTTCTGTTATTCCCGAAATATGGTAAAATATTGTTGCAATTAAGAATTTTGGTTAAAGTCACCTTCCTTCCTTCCTCATCTTTGACGGTACATGCAGACAAATTGACATATTAAAAAAATATATTAACAACTTAAACAATAAAATTAAATTCCCAACAGAAATTGAACAAAATAATAATTTAAACTTCTTAGACTTAAATATAAGCAAAAACAAAAACCAAAAACTAAAATATAAAATTTATAGAAAACCTACTACTACTGACGTTGTTATACACAAAAACTCCCACCACCCACATTCACAAAAAATGTCATCATTTAATGCATTCATAAATAGATTACTAAACGTACCTATGGATGAAGAAGATTATAAACACGAAATTGACATAATAAAAAAAATAGCACTTGCAAATGGTTACAATGCAAAAACAGTAGATAAATTAATTTACAAAAAGAAAAAGAAAAAACTTCAAAACGTAAACAACGACATAATGCATGATACAAAAAAGGACAACAAATATATCTCAATACAATATACGAATATAATACCACAGACAATAAAAAATGAATTCAAAAAACTTAACATAAATATTTCATATAAAACAAAAAATAACATTCAACAAATATTAAGACCAAAACATAACAAAAATATTGAATCATGCTCTGGAGTATATAAAATAATCTGCAATGATTGCGACAAATACTACATAGGACAAACAGGCAGAACTTTTCACGAAAGATTCAAAGAACATAAACCTAAAATAAACACAAAATCAAATTTCGCTTTACATTTAATTAATGAAAACCACAACTATAGCAACTTTAAAAATAACCTAATACCTTTACACATATGCAAAAAAGGGAAGACTATGGACACAATAGAAGAATTTTGCATTTACAAGGCATATAAGATGGAACAAGACAAAGTGCTTAACGACAAACTAACAATTAAAAGTAACGCATTATACGACACTGCAATTACATACCAATTAAAACACAAGATAAAAGAAGACAACACTATATAACATTAAAATAAATTATACCAGATCATAGCGAACAACAACAAATAAGTAAACAAAAAAAATTAAAACAATGGCAAAAAAGTATTTATTAGACCGATGATGGACGCAACTCCGAAACACGTGTCGCGATTTTAATTTTAATAATTAATACATAAATGTTGTAATTAAATGTTTAAATAAATACTTTAACTTAAAATCGTATTAAAAAGTAAACATTTGTTTTATTTAATAGAATTTTTGTTATTATTTTCATAAAATCACCAACTTTTGACACCTTCAAAATCGACCCCTACCCCAACCTTCCTAGAGCCAACAATCTGGCGGATGTCAGCCGGCGCAGCATTTCTCGTAAGGGGCACCAACCACAAACTGATAGGAGAAGTTCATTCCCTAAGTTGCCTATAAAATGTCCGGTTGATTGAGCGGGTAGGCAAGAACCACTCAGCTAGGACTTCTAAATAACGAGATAAGGGCGTGTGAAGGCGTGAGTGAGGAGCGAAATTCTTCGGGAACTGCAAGCTTCTTTGTGTGCGCTTACAAGGAAATTTATTTTTAAAAAAATGCAAAATTGATAACTTTTATAAAGTTAAAATTAAAAAACCCTGAGTCAAAAAAACTACTTTGGATAAACAAAATACAAAAAAAAAATTTATGTAAGAATTTTATTGGGTGAATTTGCCTCACAAAAATTCTACCTATAACTTCATATTAAATTACATTTTTAGATAATGCTTTCAACAAAGAAAAACTAAATTATCGGACTAAAATTCCTTAACATATTTTCTTTAATATATAATTAATTAAAACAAAACAACAAAGCATTGCCTCATGATCAGGATTAATACCACCCAAAAAACACGTAATTTTTTTTTTGCTTTAAGAAGTGATTACAATTTTTTTTATCTAGGTTTTTTTAAAGACTGAAATAAACCTAATTTTAAATCGTTACTATTCAAAGTTTAGAAGTTTTCTCAAATGCCGCAATAAGGAATGCAACTGGCTGCTTCGATGCTTCAGAAGCACCTGCTCAGAGATGGCAATTATACTCAAGTCTTGGCCGTATAAACGCTTTATAAATTGTAGCCAGATCAGTAGGGGAAAAATATAACATCAATATAAGAAACCTAAGCACTTGGCAGCATTTTTGGCGATCTCAAATATATGGTCGTTCCAGCGCAGATCGTGGTTGACACACATACGGTTTCTTCGAAGCAAGTGCCATTCATAGACAATGGCATGGGTGTATGTTTAGCTTTAACGACATATACTTAGCTTATCATACGGTACCGTTGAGATTGTACGTTTAAAGGCAAACGAATATGAAAAGCTGAGGGTAGAGTCGTCAGCAAGACAGTTAAAAGGATGAGAAGTAACAGCCAGAAGATCATTTAAAAAAATGCTGTTTTCCAACTTCCAGGATAGATTCCAGAAGAGTAGGAGCGATGGAAAAGCTTACGCAGTGCCCTTGCCACTGTGAAAGAACACCTCTTCAGAAGAATCAGAGGTATACCATCCGGGCCAGCGGATTTGTGTATATCGAGATCTTTGAGAACTCTTGCTACTGTACGAGTGCGGACAAAAATCGGTCCCATGGAAAAATTTACATTCTCAAGTACAGGAGGGGCAAAGTTGCTGTGAGGGAGCGTGGAGCTGGCAGCGAAATAAGCGGCGAGCAAGTTTGCCTTCTCTGAAGAGTAAACAATTGGTTTGTTATTGTCGATGACCGTTGGAACCGAAGATGTCGAGGAGTTTTTTATATTTTTTACAAATGACCAAAAATTTGTACTGCCTTTGGGACACTGCAGAATTTTTTGCCGTAATTTTTGGTCATGCGAAAATTTGGTTCTTTCAATAACGGAGTTGCACGAGTTCCTTGCTTGTTTGTACTTTTTCCGATTTTCCTCTGTAGGGTTGGCTTTGTAAGATCGGAAACTTACTTCTTTGAGCCTGATAGCTTCTTTACACTCAGAATTAAACCAAGACTTTTCTTTAAATTTAATGCTTTTTACTCTGTTAGGAATAAAAGCACGCATCCCTAGAAGAATAACATTCGTGATCATTTCAGCACTGGCATCAATGTCACTATCGAGGAAGCATAGTGACCAGTTAAAGTTTCGGAAAAATATATTCAGGCCGTCCCAGTTGGCTTTCTCGTATTGCCAAACGGTCCTGGTGGGAAGTTTTTCTTTAACTGGATGGGTGGGGGATGAGAAATTAGCTGAAATGATACAATGGTCTGAAGTGCCAAATGGAGAAGTTACACTAATGGTATATTTATCAGGGTGAGAAGTAAGAAACAAGTCAAGAGTATGGGCGGCTTGCCCAGCAACATCCGGTATACGCGTTGGCACATCGATCAGTTCGGTAAGGTGATGTAACGAGGCAAAGAGCTCGACATACCTTCCTTCGGGTGTTGTCTGACCAGAATAGCGGAGCCAGTTGGAATTGTGTACATTGAAATCGCCCGCAATAACGATTTCAGTGCGAGGACAAAAGGAAACAATTTTCGAGATGGAATCAGACAGTGCATCAAACTCGTTACAAGTCGAATTACTGTCAAGATTTGGACTCCTGTAAATAAAACAATAATGAATGACATGCTTGCGGACAATGAATTTGAGCCATAAGAAGTTAAAGTCCGTGTTGGAACATTTCCCATATTGGGGAAGGCTCTGGCAAGCAATATCATTCCTAACATAGACCACGAGACCATGATGGGAAAAGAGTAATGGCACCAAGCTATACCCATGTAGAGCAAATTCTGATAAATCAGTATTTACTCCAACCTGAGTTTCACTTAATGCCAAAACAGCTGGCCTGTGTTGAACAGTGTAGACGTACACGTGAAAGAAATTTTTTCTTAAACTACGAACATTTGATTACATGACACAAAAATCACTTACCATTTAAAAATACTTACATATAAAAACACAACTCTGATTAAGTCGAACTGCGCAGTGAAATGTGCCAACGCGTATACCGGATCTTGCTGGAGAAGCCGCCTATACTCTTGACTTGTTTCTTACTTCTCACCCTGATAAATATACCATCAGTGTAACTTCTCCATTTGGCACTTCAGACCATTGTGTCATTTCAGCTAATTTCTCATCCTCCACCCATTCAGTTAAAGGAAAACTTCCCACCAGGACCGTTTGGCAATACGAGAAAGCCAACTGGGAATATCGGAAAAAGCACACACAAGCAAGGAACTCATGCAACTCCGTTATTGAAAGAACCAAATTTTTGCATGTCCAAAAATTACGGCAAACAATTCTGCAGTGTCCCAAAGGCAGTAAATTTTGTTGGTCATTTGTAAAAAATATTAAAAACTCCTCAACATCTTCGGTTCCAACGCTCATCGACAATAACAAACCAATTGTTTACTCTTTAGAGAAGGCAAACTTGCTCGCCGCCCATTTCGCTGCCAGCTCCACGCTGCCGAACAGCAACGACGCCCCTCCTGTAATTGAGAATGTAAATTTTTCGATGGGACCGATTTTTGTCCGCACTCGTACAGTAGCAAGAGTTCTCAAAGATCTCGATATACACAAATCCGCTGGCCCGGATGGTATACCTCTGATTCTTCTGAAGAGGTGTTCTTCCACACTGACAAAGCCACTGCGTAAGCTTTTCCATCCCTCCTACTCTTCTGGAATCTTTCCTAGAAGATGGAAAACAGCATTTGTCCAGCCTATCCCTAAGAAAGGTAACCCATGATCCCCCTCCTCCTACCGACCCATAGCACTAACATCCCTTCTTTCTAAGGTCACGGAAACGCTGATTAACCGTCAGCTTAAGGAATATCGCGAAGATCGAAAGCTTCTCCATGGCCGTCAGTATGGCTTCCGCAGCAACCATTCTACTGGTGATCTGATGGCATATCTCACCGAACAGAGGAACAAATCTTTACATCGCTTTGGTGAAATTAAGATTATTGCTCTTGATATCTCCAAGCATTTGATAGCTTGGCATGAAGCTCTCTTATCGAAAATGCGTGCTTTTGGGATCGATGATACTCTTGTTCGTTGGATTAGAAGCTATCTTCTGGACCGTTCAATACAAGTTGTATTGGACAGATTCAAGTCTGATTCGCACAAAATAAATGCTGGTGTGCCCCAGGCTCTGTTCTGTCTCCGACTCTTTTCCTCATTTTTATAAATGATCTTCTGTCTGTTACTTCTAATCCACTTAACTGTTTTGCTTTCGACTCTACCCTTAGCTTTTCATATTCGTTCGATAATTCACGCCCTTCGCCTTCGGACGTACAATTGCAACGGTACCGTATGTCAAGCTCATTAAACTCCGATTTATACAGCATTGTATAAATCGTGTGGAGTTAAATGCTTCGAAAACTCAATGCTGTCTTCTGTCGTAAAAGCTAAACATACCCCCAATGCCATTGTCCATGAATGGCACTTACATAGAAGAAACCGAAAAGCTCTCAGTACTCGGTATGTGTGTCAACGACGACCTCCGTTGGAACGACCATATATTTGAGATCGATACAAAAAAGTTAAGTGCTTAGGTTTTCTGTATCGTTGTAAGAAGTATTTTTCCCTATATGATCTGGCTACAATTTATTAAGCGTTTATACGCCCTAAACTCGAGTATAACTCCCACTTCTGGGCAGGTGCTTCACAAACATCGCTTCACCTGCTTGATCGCTGAAACAATTGCCCCTCTCGAACAATGACGCAATGTTTCATGGCTTTCCTTATTTTATCGTTTGTTTTATAAAAAATGTTCACTTGAGGTAGCAGGCTGCATTCTTCCCCTTAAAAACTTTCTCCCGTAACACTCGTCTCGCATGGAATGCCCATCAGTTCACCCTTGAGCCCAATTTCGAACTTACCGTGAAATATAGGGATTCTTTTTTTAGCCTAACATCACGAATTTGGAATAGTTTACCCAGCGAGATTTTCCCTTGCCATTTTGATCTGCAAACATTCAAAACCAATGTAAATCGACACCTCCTATCTCTCCCCTCTCTATCTGCCTAATGCCCGCGCAGTGTGTTCTACATTAAAAGGGAAACAAATAGTCCCTTGTTTGCGCGTTAATTATAAAAACAAACAGAAAACATATTTCCAAAAACTGGATTGTTCCATATGTCAGACTTGATTTTAAAAATA
Organism: Platycheirus rosarum; assembly: GCA_963971375.1. Classification (NCBI taxonomy): domain Eukaryota; kingdom Metazoa; phylum Arthropoda; class Insecta; order Diptera; family Syrphidae; genus Platycheirus; species Platycheirus rosarum. The sequence continues at coordinate 165,302,519 of OZ020507.1, read as the reverse complement.
TAAGCCTTGCAAGTTGTCCTTAATTTAGACTTTCTATAGTAAGAATACATGTTAGGAGTTCTGCATAGTTTTCTGCTATTTTAAAGTCTTTTTTATACCAATACTAATTGTTGTTACTTGCATGTTTTCATTAGTAAACTTAGGTTCTTCATAGTGTTTCACGCACTATTTTATAAGTATTGCTTATCATCCTCTAGCTTTGTCAGCTGGGTGCGGAGCGTAATTACATGTATCGTTTGATAATTTACTATCAAGACTTTGTTCTATAGCGAGGTGAGTTTCGGACACCAAACAAATGTCTATATGCTCTATATCTAAAAAGGTGTTTAGTTCTGATTAATGTTGTAAAAGACCGTTTGCATTCCCTGTTGCGATTTTAAATGTTCTGTCCATCATTGTTTATTGAAAGCGACTTCTTCGCTTAGCTGTTTTATGTTTAAATCTTGTTTGTCAATCATCTTTAGGATAAGTTACAGCATTTCTTTTATAGATGTTTCTTCGTTCTTCCGCCATTTTTCACAATTTGAAAATATGATTTATTTTCATTACTTATTTATGTAAGTAGTTCGTGAAATTTCCTTCATTTTGACTCTTCTTTCATGTTTGTATGCTAATTCGTTATTCACGAAGAAAAAAACGGAAAAAAAGCCAAAAAAAAATCAGAATTTAGCTATTTCTTCTGTTATTCCCGAAATATGGTAAAATATTGTTGCAATTAAGAATTTTGGTTAAAATCACCTTCCTTCCTTCCTCATCTTTGATGGTACATGCAGACAAATTGACATATTAAAAAAATATATTAACAACTTAAACAATAATACAAATATATATTTATAATAATAATTTAAACTTCTTAGACTTAAATATAAGCAAAGACAAAAACCAAAAACTAAAATATAAAATGTATAGAAAACCTACTACTACTGACGTTGTTATACACAAAAACTCCCACCACCCACATTCACAAAAAATGTCATCATTTAATGCATTCATAAATAGATTACTAAACGTACCTATGGATGAAGAAGATTATAAACACGAAATTGACATAATAAAAAAAATAGCATTTGCAAATGGTTACAATGCAAAAACAGTAGATAAATTAATTTACAAAAAGAAAAAGAAAAAACTTCAAAACGTAAACAACGACATAATGCATGATACAAAAAAGGACAACAAATATATCTCAATAGAATATACGAATATAATACTACAGACAATAAAAAATGAATTCAAAAAACTTAACATAAATATTTCATATAAAACAAAAAATAACATTCAACAAATATTACGACCAAAACATAACAAAAATATTGAATCATGCTCTGGAGTATATAAAATAATCTGCAATGATTGCGACAAATACTATATAGGACAAACAGGCAGAACTTTTCACGAAAGATTCAAAGAACATAAACCTAAAATAAACACAAAATCAAATTTCGCTTTACATTTAATTAATGAAAACCACAACTATAGCAACTTTAAAAATAACCTAATACCTTTACACATATGCAAAAAAGGGAAGACTATGGACACAATAGAAGAATTTTGCATTTACAAGGCATATAAGATGGAACAAGACAAAGTGCTTAACGACAAACTAACAATTAAAAGTAACGCATTATACGACACTGCAATTACATACCAATTAAAACACAAGATAAAAGAAGACAACACTATATAACATTAAAATAAATTATACCAGATCATAGCGAACAACAACAAATAAGTAAACAAAGAAAATTAAAACAATGGCAAAAAAGTATTTATTAGCCCGATGATGGACGCAACTCCGAAACACGTGTCGCGATTTTAATTTTAATAATTAATACATAAATGTTGTAATTAAATGTTTAAATAAATACTTTAACTTAAAATCGTATTAAAAAGTAAACATTTGTTTTATTTAATAGAATTTTTGTTATTATTTTCATAAAATCACCAACTTTTGACACCTTCAAAATCGACCCCTACCCCAACCTTCCTAGAGCCAACAATCTGGCGGATGTCAGCCGGCGCAGCATTTCTCGTAAGGGGCACCAACCACAAACTGATAGGAGAAGTTCATTCCCTAAGTTGCCTATAAAATGTCCGGTTGATTGAGCGGGTAGGCAAGAACCACTCAGCTAGGACTTCTAAATAACGAGATAAGGGCGTGTGAAGACGTGAGTGAGGAGCGAAATTCTTCGGGAACTGCAAGCTTCTTTGTGTGCGCTTACAAGGAAATTTATTTTTAAAAAAATGCAAAATTGATAACTTTTATAAAGTTAAAATTAAAAAACCCTGAGTCAAAAAAACTACTTTGGATAAACAAAATACAAAAAAAAAAATTTATGTAAGAATTTTATTGGGTGAATTTGCCTCACAAAAATTCTACCTATAACTTCATATTAAATTACATTTTTAGATAATGCTTTCAACAAAGAAAAACTAAATTATCGGACTAAAATTCCTTAACATATTTTCTTTAATATATAATTAATTAAAACAAAACAACAAAGCATTGCCTCATGATCAGGATTAATACCACCCAAAAAACACGTAATTTTTTTTTTTGCTTTAAGAAGTGATTACAATTTTTTTTATCTAGGTTTTTTTAAAGACTGAAATAAACCTAATTCAAAATCGTTACTATTCAAAGTTTAGAAGTTTTCTCAAATGCCGCAATAAGGAATGCAACTGGCTGCTTCGATGCTTCAGAAGCACCTGCTCAGAGATGGCAATTATACTCAAGTCTTGGCCGTATAAACGCTTTATAAATTGTAGCCAGATCAGTAGGGGAAAAATATAACATCAATATAAGAAACCTAAGCACTTGGCAGCATTTTTGGCGATCTCAAATATATGGTCGTTCCAGCGCAGATCGTGGTTGACACACATACGGTTTCTTCGAAGCAAGTGCCATTCATAGACAATGGCATGGGTGTATGTTTAGCTTTAACGACATATACTTAGCTTATCATACGGTACCGTTGAGATTGTACGTTTAAAGGCAAACGAATATGAAAAGCTGAGGGTAGAGTCGTCAGCAAGACAGTTAAAAGGATGAGAAGTAACAGCCAGAAGATCATTTAAAAAAATGCTGTTTTCCAACTTCCAGGATAGATTCCAGAAGAGTAGGAGCGATGGAAAAGCTTACGCAGTGCCCTTGCCACTGTGAAAGAACACCTCTTCAGAAGAATCAGAGGTATACCATCCGGGCCAGCGGATTTGTGTATATCGAGATCTTTGAGAACTCTTGCTACTGTACGAGTGCGGACAAAAATCGGTCCCATGGAAAAATTTACATTCTCAAGTACAGGAGGGGCAAAGTTGCTGTGAGGGAGCGTGGAGCTGGCAGCGAAATAAGCGGCGAGCAAGTTTGCCTTCTCTGAAGAGTAAACAATTGGTTTGTTATTGTCGATGACCGTTGGAACCGAAGATGTCGAGGAGTTTTTTATATTTTTTACAAATGACCAAAAATTTGTACTGCCTTTGGGACACTGCAGAATTTTTTGCCGTAATTTTTGGTCATGCGAAAATTTGGTTCTTTCAATAACGGAGTTGCACGAGTTCCTTGCTTGTTTGTACTTTTTCCGATTTTCCTCTGTAGGGTTGGCTTTGTAAGATCGGAAACTTACTTCTTTGAGCCTGATAGCTTCTTTACACTCAGAATTAAACCAAGACTTTTCTTTAAATTTAATGCTTTTTACTCTGTTAGGAATAAAAGCACGCATCCCTAGAAGAATAACATTCGTGATCATTTCAGCACTGGCATCAATGTCACTATCGAGGAAGCATAGTGACCAGTTAAAGTTTCGGAAAAATATATTCAGGCCGTCCCAGTTGGCTTTCTCGTATTGCCAAACGGTCCTGGTGGGAAGTTTTTCTTTAACTGGATGGGTGGGGGATGAGAAATTAGCTGAAATGATACAATGGTCTGAAGTGCCAAATGGAGAAGTTACACTAATGGTATATTTATCAGGGTGAGAAGTAAGAAACAAGTCAAGAGTATGGGCGGCTTGCCCAGCAACATCCGGTATACGCGTTGGCACATCGATCAGTTCGGTAAGGTGATGTAACGAGGCAAAGAGCTCGACATACCTTCCTTCGGGTGTTGTCTGACCAGAATAGCGGAGCCAGTTGGAATTGTGTACATTGAAATCGCCCGCAATAACGATTTCAGTGCGAGGACAAAAGGAAACAATTTTCGAGATGGAATCAGACAGTGCATCAAACTCGTTACAAGTCGAATTACTGTCAAGATTTGGACTCCTGTAAATAAAACAATAATGAATGACATGCTTGCGGACAATGAATTTGAGCCATAAGAAGTTAAAGTCCGTGTTGGAACATTTCCCATATTGGGGAAGGCTCTGGCAAGCAATATCATTCCTAACATAGACCACGAGACCATGATGGGAAAAGAGTAATGGCACCAAGCTATACCCATGTAGAGCAAATTCTGATAAATCAGTATTTACTCCAACCTGAGTTTCACTTAATGCCAAAACAGCTGGCCTGTGTTGAACAGTGTAGACGTACACGTGAAAGAAATTTTTTCTTAAACTACGAACATTTGAATACATGACACAAAAATCACTTACCATTTAAAAATACTTACATATAAAAACACAACTCTGATTAAGTCGAACTGCGCAGTGAAATGTGCCAACGCGTATACCGGATCTTGCTGGAGAAGCCGCCTATACTCTTGACTTGTTTCTTACTTCTCACCCTGATAAATATACCATCAGTGTAACTTCTCCATTTGGCACTTCAGACCATTGTGTCATTTCAGCTAATTTCTCATCCTCCACCCATTCAGTTAAAGGAAAACTTCCCACCAGGACCGTTTGGCAATACGAGAAAGCCAACTGGGAATATCGGAAAAAGCACACACAAGCAAGGAACTCATGCAACTCCGTTATTGAAAGAACCAAATTTTTGCATGTCCAAAAATTACGGCAAACAATTCTGCAGTGTCCCAAAGGCAGTAAATTTTGTTGGTCATTTGTAAAAAATATTAAAAACTCCTCAACATCTTCGGTTCCAACGCTCATCGACAATAACAAACCAATTGTTTACTCTTTAGAGAAGGCAAACTTGCTCGCCGCCCATTTCGCTGCCAGCTCCACGCTGCCGAACAGCAACGACGCCCCTCCTGTAATTGAGAATGTAAATTTTTCGATGGGACCGATTTTTGTCCGCACTCGTACAGTAGCAAGAGTTCTCAAAGATCTCGATATACACAAATCCGCTGGCCCGGATGGTATACCTCTGATTCTTCTGAAGAGGTGTTCTTCCACACTGACAAAGCCACTGCGTAAGCTTTTCCATCCCTCCTACTCTTCTGGAATCTTTCCTAGAAGATGGAAAACAGCATTTGTCCAGCCTATCCCTAAGAAAGGTAACCCATGATACCCCTCCTCCTACCGACCCATAGCACTAACATCCCTTCTTTCTAAGGTCACGGAAACGCTGATTAACCGTCAGCTTAAGGAATATCGCGAAGATCGAAAGCTTCTCCATGGCCGTCAGTATGGCTTCCGCAGCAACCATTCTACTGGTGATCTGATGGCATATCTCACCGAACAGAGGAACAAATCTTTACATCGCTTTGGTGAAATTAAGATTATTGCTCTTGATATCTCCAAGCATTTGATAGCTTGGCATGAAGCTCTCTTATCGAAAATGCGTGCTTTTGGGATCGATGATACTCTTGTTCGTTGGATTAGAAGCTATCTTCTGGACCGTTCAATACAAGTTGTATTGGACAGATTCAAGTCTGATTCGCACAAAATAAATGCTGGTGTGCCCCAGGCTCTGTTCTGTCTCCGACTCTTTTCCTCATTTTTATAAATGATCTGTCTGTTACTTCTAATCCACTTAACTGTTTTGCTGACGACTCTACCCTCAGCTTTTCATATTCGTTCGATAATTCACGCCCTTCGCCTTCGGACGTACAATTGCAACGGTACCGTATGTCAAGCTCATTAAACTCCGATTTATACAGCATTGTATAAATCGTGTGGAGTTAAATGCTTCGAAAACTCAATGCTGTCTTCTTCGTAAAAGCTAAACATACCCCCAATGCCATTGTCCATGAATGGCACTTACATAGAAGAAACCGAAAAGCTCTCAGTACTCGGTATGTGTGTCAACGACGACCTCCGTTGGAACGACCATATATTTGAGATCGATACAAAAAAGTTAAGTGCTTAGGTTTTCTGTATCGTTGTAAGAAGTATTTTTCCCTATATGATCTGGCTACAATTTATTAAGCGTTTATACGCCCTAAACTCGAGTATAACTCCCACCTCTGGGCAGGTGCTTCACAAACATCGCTTCACCTGCTTGATCGCTGAAACAATTGCCCCTCTCGAACAACGACGCAATGTTTCATGGCTTTCCTTATTTTATCGTTTGTTTTATAAAAAATTTTCACTCGAGGTAGCAGGCTGCATTCTTCCCCTTAAAAACTTTCTCCCGTAACACTCGTCTCGCATGGAATGCCCATCAGTTCACCCTTGAGCCCAATTTCGAACTTACCGTGAAATATAGGGATTCTTTTTTTAGCCTAACAACACGAATTTAAAATAGTTTACCCAGCGAGATTTTCCCTTGCCATTTTGATCTGCAAACATTCAAAACCAATGTAAATCGACACCTCCTATCTCTCCCCTCTCTATCTGTCTAATGCCCGCGCAGTGTGTTCTACATTAAAAGGGAAACAAATAGTCCCTTGTGTGCGCGTTAATTATAAAAACAAACAAAAAACATATTTCCAAAAACTGGATTGTTCCATATGTCAGACTTGATTATAAAAATATAAGCCTTGCAAGTTGTCCTTAATTTAGACTTTCTATAGTAAGAATACATGTTAGGAGTTCTGCATAGTTTTCTGCTATTTTAAAGTCTTTTTTATACCAATACTAATTGTTGTTACTTGCATGTTTTCATTAGTAAACTTAGGTTCTTCATAGTGTTTCACGCACTATTTTATAAGTATTGCTTATCATCCTCTAGCTTTGTCAGCTGGGTGCGGAGCGTAATTACATGTATCGTTTGATAATTTACTATCAAGACTTTGTTCTATAGCGAGGTGAGTTTCGGAAACCAAACAAATGTCTATATGCTCTATATCTAAAAAGGTGTTTAGTTCTGATTAATGTTGTAAAAGACCGTTTGCATTCCCTGTTGCGATTTTAAATGTTCTGTCCATCATTGTTTATTGAAAGCGACTTCTTCGCTTAGCTGTTTTATGTTTAAATCTTGTTTGTCAATCATCTTTAGGATAAGTTACAGCATTTCTTTTATAGATGTTTCTTCGTTCTTCCGCCATTTTTCACAATTTGAAAATATGATTTATTTTCATTACTTATTTATGTAAGTAGTTCGTGAAATTTCCTTCATTTTGACTCTTCTTTCATGTTTGTATGCTAATTCGTTATTCACGAAGAAAAAAACGGAAAAAAAGCCAAACAAAAATCAGAATTTAGCTATTTCTTCTGTTATTCCCGAAATATGGTAAAATATTGTTGCAATTAAGAATTTTGGTTAAAGTCACCTTCCTTCCTTCCTCATCTTTGACGGTACATGCAGACAAATTGACATATTAAAAAAATATATTAACAACTTAAACAATAAAATTAAATTCCCAACAGAAATTGAACAAAATAATAATTTAAACTTCTTAGACTTAAATATAAGCAAAAACAAAAACCAAAAACTAAAATATAAAATTTATAGAAAACCTACTACTACTGACGTTGTTATACACAAAAACTCCCACCACCCACATTCACAAAAAATGTCATCATTTAATGCATTCATAAATAGATTACTAAACGTACCTATGGATGAAGAAGATTATAAACACGAAATTGACATAATAAAAAAAATAGCACTTGCAAATGGTTACAATGCAAAAACAGTAGATAAATTAATTTACAAAAAGAAAAAGAAAAAACTTCAAAACGTAAACAACGACATAATGCATGATACAAAAAAGGACAACAAATATATCTCAATACAATATACGAATATAATACCACAGACAATAAAAAATGAATTCAAAAAACTTAACATAAATATTTCATATAAAACAAAAAATAACATTCAACAAATATTAAGACCAAAACATAACAAAAATATTGAATCATGCTCTGGAGTATATAAAATAATCTGCAATGATTGCGACAAATACTACATAGGACAAACAGGCAGAACTTTTCACGAAAGATTCAAAGAACATAAACCTAAAATAAACACAAAATCAAATTTCGCTTTACATTTAATTAATGAAAACCACAACTATAGCAACTTTAAAAATAACCTAATACCTTTACACATATGCAAAAAAGGGAAGACTATGGACACAATAGAAGAATTTTGCATTTACAAGGCATATAAGATGGAACAAGACAAAGTGCTTAACGACAAACTAACAATTAAAAGTAACGCATTATACGACACTGCAATTACATACCAATTAAAACACAAGATAAAAGAAGACAACACTATATAACATTAAAATAAATTATACCAGATCATAGCGAACAACAACAAATAAGTAAACAAAAAAAATTAAAACAATGGCAAAAAAGTATTTATTAGACCGATGATGGACGCAACTCCGAAACACGTGTCGCGATTTTAATTTTAATAATTAATACATAAATGTTGTAATTAAATGTTTAAATAAATACTTTAACTTAAAATCGTATTAAAAAGTAAACATTTGTTTTATTTAATAGAATTTTTGTTATTATTTTCATAAAATCACCAACTTTTGACACCTTCAAAATCGACCCCTACCCCAACCTTCCTAGAGCCAACAATCTGGCGGATGTCAGCCGGCGCAGCATTTCTCGTAAGGGGCACCAACCACAAACTGATAGGAGAAGTTCATTCCCTAAGTTGCCTATAAAATGTCCGGTTGATTGAGCGGGTAGGCAAGAACCACTCAGCTAGGACTTCTAAATAACGAGATAAGGGCGTGTGAAGGCGTGAGTGAGGAGCGAAATTCTTCGGGAACTGCAAGCTTCTTTGTGTGCGCTTACAAGGAAATTTATTTTTAAAAAAATGCAAAATTGATAACTTTTATAAAGTTAAAATTAAAAAACCCTGAGTCAAAAAAACTACTTTGGATAAACAAAATACAAAAAAAAAAATTTATGTAAGAATTTTATTGGGTGAATTTGCCTCACAAAAATTCTACCTATAACTTCATATTAAATTACATTTTTAGATAATGCTTTCAACAAAGAAAAACTAAATTATCGGACTAAAATTCCTTAACATATTTTCTTTAATATATAATTAATTAAAACAAAACAACAAAGCATTGCCTCATGATCAGGATTAATACCACCCAAAAAACACGTAATTTTTTTTTTGCTTTAAGAAGTGATTACAATTTTTTTTATCTAGGTTTTTTTAAAGACTGAAATAAACCTAATTTTAAATCGTTACTATTCAAAGTTTAGAAGTTTTCTCAAATGCCGCAATAAGGAATGCAACTGGCTGCTTCGATGCTTCAGAAGCACCTGCTCAGAGATGGCAATTATACTCAAGTCTTGGCCGTATAAACGCTTTATAAATTGTAGCCAGATCAGTAGGGGAAAAATATAACATCAATATAAGAAACCTAAGCACTTGGCAGCATTTTTGGCGATCTCAAATATATGGTCGTTCCAGCGCAGATCGTGGTTGACACACATACGGTTTCTTCGAAGCAAGTGCCATTCATAGACAATGGCATGGGTGTATGTTTAGCTTTAACGACATATACTTAGCTTATCATACGGTACCGTTGAGATTGTACGTTTAAAGGCAAACGAATATGAAAAGCTGAGGGTAGAGTCGTCAGCAAGACAGTTAAAAGGATGAGAAGTAACAGCCAGAAGATCATTTAAAAAAATGCTGTTTTCCAACTTCCAGGATAGATTCCAGAAGAGTAGGAGCGATGGAAAAGCTTACGCAGTGCCCTTGCCACTGTGAAAGAACACCTCTTCAGAAGAATCAGAGGTATACCATCCGGGCCAGCGGATTTGTGTATATCGAGATCTTTGAGAACTCTTGCTACTGTACGAGTGCGGACAAAAATCGGTCCCATGGAAAAATTTACATTCTCAAGTACAGGAGGGGCAAAGTTGCTGTGAGGGAGCGTGGAGCTGGCAGCGAAATAAGCGGCGAGCAAGTTTGCCTTCTCTGAAGAGTAAACAATTGGTTTGTTATTGTCGATGACCGTTGGAACCGAAGATGTCGAGGAGTTTTTTATATTTTTTACAAATGACCAAAAATTTGTACTGCCTTTGGGACACTGCAGAATTTTTTGCCGTAATTTTTGGTCATGCGAAAATTTGGTTCTTTCAATAACGGAGTTGCACGAGTTCCTTGCTTGTTTGTACTTTTTCCGATTTTCCTCTGTAGGGTTGGCTTTGTAAGATCGGAAACTTACTTCTTTGAGCCTGATAGCTTCTTTACACTCAGAATTAAACCAAGACTTTTCTTTAAATTTAATGCTTTTTACTCTGTTAGGAATAAAAGCACGCATCCCTAGAAGAATAACATTCGTGATCATTTCAGCACTGGCATCAATGTCACTATCGAGGAAGCATAGTGACCAGTTAAAGTTTCGGAAAAATATATTCAGGCCGTCCCAGTTGGCTTTCTCGTATTGCCAAACGGTCCTGGTGGGAAGTTTTTCTTTAACTGGATGGGTGGGGGATGAGAAATTAGCTGAAATGATACAATGGTCTGAAGTGCCAAATGGAGAAGTTACACTAATGGTATATTTATCAGGGTGAGAAGTAAGAAACAAGTCAAGAGTATGGGCGGCTTGCCCAGCAACATCCGGTATACGCGTTGGCACATCGATCAGTTCGGTAAGGTGATGTAACGAGGCAAAGAGCTCGACATACCTTCCTTCGGGTGTTGTCTGACCAGAATAGCGGAGCCAGTTGGAATTGTGTACATTGAAATCGCCCGCAATAACGATTTCAGTGCGAGGACAAAAGGAAACAATTTTCGAGATGGAATCAGACAGTGCATCAAACTCGTTACAAGTCGAATTACTGTCAAGATTTGGACTCCTGTAAATAAAACAATAATGAATGACATGCTTGCGGACAATGAATTTGAGCCATAAGAAGTTAAAGTCCGTGTTGGAACATTTCCCATATTGGGGAAGGCTCTGGCAAGCAATATCATTCCTAACATAGACCACGAGACCATGATGGGAAAAGAGTAATGGCACCAAGCTATACCCATGTAGAGCAAATTCTGATAAATCAGTATTTACTCCAACCTGAGTTTCACTTAATGCCAAAACAGCTGGCCTGTGTTGAACAGTGTAGACGTACACGTGAAAGAAATTTTTTCTTAAACTACGAACATTTGATTACATGACACAAAAATCACTTACCATTTAAAAATACTTACATATAAAAACACAACTCTGATTAAGTCGAACTGCGCAGTGAAATGTGCCAACGCGTATACCGGATCTTGCAGGAGAAGCCGCCTATACTCTTGACTTGTTTCTTACTTCTCACCCTGATAAATATACCATCAGTGTAACTTCTCCATTTGGCACTTCAGACCATTGTGTCATTTCAGCTAATTTCTCATCCTCCACCCATTCAGTTAAAGGAAAACTTCCCACCAGGACCGTTTGGCAATACGAGAAAGCCAACTGGGAATATCGGAAAAAGCACACACAAGCAAGGAACTCATGCAACTCCGTTATTGAAAGAACCAAATTTTTGCATGTCCAAAAATTACGGCAAACAATTCTGCAGTGTCCCAAAGGCAGTAAATTTTGTTGGTCATTTGTAAAAAATATTAAAAACTCCTCAACATCTTCGGTTCCAACGCTCATCGACAATAACAAACCAATTGTTTACTCTTTAGAGAAGGCAAACTTGCTCGCCGCCCATTTCGCTGCCAGCTCCACGCTGCCGAACAGCAACGACGCCCCTCCTGTAATTGAGAATGTAAATTTTTCGATGGGACCGATTTTTGTCCGCACTCGTACAGTAGCAAGAGTTCTCAAAGATCTCGATATACACAAATCCGCTGGCCCGGATGGTATACCTCTGATTCTTCTGAAGAGGTGTTCTTCCACACTGACAAAGCCACTGCGTAAGCTTTTCCATCCCTCCTACTCTTCTGGAATCTTTCCTAGAAGATGGAAAACAGCATTTGTCCAGCCTATCCCTAAGAAAGGTAACCCATGATCCCCCTCCTCCTACCGACCCATAGCACTAACATCCCTTCTTTCTAAGGTCACGGAAACGCTGATTAACCGTCAGCTTAAGGAATATCGCGAAGATCGAAAGCTTCTCCATGGCCGTCAGTATGGCTTCCGCAGCAACCATTCTACTGGTGATCTGATGGCATATCTCACCGAACAGAGGACCAAATCTTTACATCGCTTTGGTGAAATTAAGATTATTGCTCTTGATATCTCCAAGCATTTGATAGCTTGGCATGAAGCTCTCTTATCGAAAATGCGTGCTTTTGGGATCGATGATACTCTTGTTCGTTGGATTAGAAGCTATCTTCTGGACCGTTCAATACAAGTTGTATTGGACAGATTCAAGTCTGATTCGCACAAAATAAATGCTGGTGTGCCCCAGGCTCTGTTCTGTCTCCGACTCTTTTCCTCATTTTTATAAATGATCTTCTGTCTGTTACTTCTAATCCACTTAACTGTTTTGCTTTCGACTCTACCCTCAGCTTTTCATATTCGTTCGATAATTCACGCCCTTCGCCTTCGGACGTACAATTGCAACGGTACCGTATGTCAAGCTCATTAAACTCCGATTTATACAGCATTGTATAAATCGTGTGGAGTTAAATGCTTCGAAAACTCAATGCTGTCTTCTGTCGTAAAAGCTAAACATACCCCCAATGCCATTGTCCATGAATGGCACTTACATAGAAGAAACCGAAAAGCTCTCAGTACTCGGTATGTGTGTCAACGACGACCTCCGTTGGAACGACCATATATTTGAGATCGATACAAAAAAGTTAAGTGCTTAGGTTTTCTGTATCGTTGTAAGAAGTATTTTTCCCTATATGATCTGGCTACAATTTATTAAGCGTTTATACGCCCTAAACTCGAGTATAACTCCCACTTCTGGGCAGGTGCTTCACAAACATCGCTTCACCTGCTTGATCGCTGAAACAATTGCCCCTCTCGAACAATGACGCAATGTTTCATGGCTTTCCTTATTTTATCGTTTGTTTTATAAAAAATGTTCACTTGAGGTAGCAGGCTGCATTCTTCCCCTTAAAAACTTTCTCCCGTAACACTCGTCTCGCATGGAATGCCCATCAGTTCACCCTTGAGCCCAATTTCGAACTTACCGTGAAATATAGGGATTCTTTTTTTAGCCTAACATCACGAATTTGGAATAGTTTACCCAGCGAGATTTTCCCTTGCCATTTTGATCTGCAAACATTCAAAACCAATGTAAATCGACACCTCCTATCTCTCCCCTCTCTATCTGCCTAATGCCCGCGCAGTGTGTTCTACATTAAAAGGGAAACAAATAGTCCCTTGTTTGCGCGTTAATTATAAAAACAAACAGAAAACATATTTCCAAAAACTGGATTGTTCCATATGTCAGACTTGATTTTAAAAATATAAGCCTTGCAAGTTGTCCTTAATTTAGACTTTCTATAGTAAGAATACATGTTAGGAGTTCTGCATAGTTTTCTGCTATTTTAAAGTCTTTTTTATACCAATACTAATTGTTGTTACTTGCATGTTTTCATTAGTAAACTTAGGTTCTTCATAGTGTTTCACGCACTATTTTATAAGTATTGCTTATCATCCTCTAGCTTTGTCAGCTGGGTGCGGAGCGTAATTACATGTATCGTTTGATAATTTACTATCAAGACTTTGTTCTATAGCGAGGTGAGTTTCGGACACCAAACAAATGTCTATATGCTCTATATCTAAAAAGGTGTTTAGTTCTGATTAATGTTGTAAAAGACCGTTTGCATTCCCTGTTGCGATTTTAAATGTTCTGTCCATCATTGTTTATTGAAAGCGACTTCTTCGCTTAGCTGTTTTATGTTTAAATCTTGTTTGTCAATCATCTTTAGGATAAGTTACAGCATTTCTTTTATAGATGTTTCTTCGTTCTTCCGCCATTTTTCACAATTTGAAAATATGATTTATTTTCATTACTTATTTATGTAAGTAGTTCGTGAAATTTCCTTCATTTTGACTCTTCTTTCATGTTTGTATGCTAATTCGTTATTCACGAAGAAAAAAACGGAAAAAAAGCCAAAAAAAAATCAGAATTTAGCTATTTCTTCTGTTATTCCCGAAATATGGTAAAATATTGTTGCAATTAAGAATTTTGGTTAAAATCACCTTCCTTCCTTCCTCATCTTTGATGGTACATGCAGACAAATTGACATATTAAAAAAATATATTAACAACTTAAACAATAATACAAATATATATTTATAATAATAATTTAAACTTCTTAGACTTAAATATAAGCAAAGACAAAAACCAAAAACTAAAATATAAAATGTATAGAAAACCTACTACTACTGACGTTGTTATACACAAAAACTCCCACCACCCACATTCACAAAAAATGTCATCATTTAATGCATTCATAAATAGATTACTAAACGTACCTATGGATGAAGAAGATTATAAACACGAAATTGACATAATAAAAAAAATAGCATTTGCAAATGGTTACAATGCAAAAACAGTAGATAAATTAATTTACAAAAAGAAAAAGAAAAAACTTCAAAACGTAAACAACGACATAATGCATGATACAAAAAAGGACAACAAATATATCTCAATAGAATATACGAATATAATACTACAGACAATAAAAAATGAATTCAAAAAACTTAACATAAATATTTCATATAAAACAAAAAATAACATTCAACAAATATTACGACCAAAACATAACAAAAATATTGAATCATGCTCTGGAGTATATAAAATAATCTGCAATGATTGCGACAAATACTATATAGGACAAACAGGCAGAACTTTTCACGAAAGATTCAAAGAACATAAACCTAAAATAAACACAAAATCAAATTTCGCTTTACATTTAATTAATGAAAACCACAACTATAGCAACTTTAAAAATAACCTAATACCTTTACACATATGCAAAAAAGGGAAGACTATGGACACAATAGAAGAATTTTGCATTTACAAGGCATATAAGATGGAACAAGACAAAGTGCTTAACGACAAACTAACAATTAAAAGTAACGCATTATACGACACTGCAATTACATACCAATTAAAACACAAGATAAAAGAAGACAACACTATATAACATTAAAATAAATTATACCAGATCATAGCGAACAACAACAAATAAGTAAACAAAGAAAATTAAAACAATGGCAAAAAAGTATTTATTAGCCCGATGATGGACGCAACTCCGAAACACGTGTCGCGATTTTAATTTTAATAATTAATACATAAATGTTGTAATTAAATGTTTAAATAAATACTTTAACTTAAAATCGTATTAAAAAGTAAACATTTGTTTTATTTAATAGAATTTTTGTTATTATTTTCATAAAATCACCAACTTTTGACACCTTCAAAATCGACCCCTACCCCAACCTTCCTAGAGCCAACAATCTGGCGGATGTCAGCCGGCGCAGCATTTCTCGTAAGGGGCACCAACCACAAACTGATAGGAGAAGTTCATTCCCTAAGTTGCCTATAAAATGTCCGGTTGATTGAGCGGGTAGGCAAGAACCACTCAGCTAGGACTTCTAAATAACGAGATAAGGGCGTGTGAAGACGTGAGTGAGGAGCGAAATTCTTCGGGAACTGCAAGCTTCTTTGTGTGCGCTTACAAGGAAATTTATTTTTAAAAAAATGCAAAATTGATAACTTTTATAAAGTTAAAATTAAAAAACCCTGAGTCAAAAAAACTACTTTGGATAAACAAAATACAAAAAAAAAATTTATGTAAGAATTTTATTGGGTGAATTTGCCTCACAAAAATTCTACCTATAACTTCATATTAAATTACATTTTTAGATAATGCTTTCAACAAAGAAAAACTAAATTATCGGACTACAATTCCTTAACATATTTTCTTTAATATATAATTAATTAAAACAAAACAACAAAGCATTGCCTCATGATCAGGATTAATACCACCCAAAAAACACGTAATTTTTTTTTTGCTTTAAGAAGTGATTACAATTTTTTTTATCTAGGTTTTTTTAAAGACTGAAATAAACCTAATTCAAAATCGTTACTATTCAAAGTTTAGAAGTTTTCTCAAATGCCGCAATAAGGAATGCAACTGGCTGCTTCGATGCTTCAGAAGCACCTGCTCAGAGATGGCAATTATACTCAAGTCTTGGCCGTATAAACGCTTTATAAATTGTAGCCAGATCAGTAGGGGAAAAATATAACATCAATATAAGAAACCTAAGCACTTGGCAGCATTTTTGGCGATCTCAAATATATGGTCGTTCCAGCGCAGATCGTGGTTGACACACATACGGTTTCTTCGAAGCAAGTGCCATTCATAGACAATGGCATGGGTGTATGTTTAGCTTTAACGACACATACTTAGCTTATCATACGGTACCGTTGAGATTGTACGTTTAAAGGCAAACGAATATGAAAAGCTGAGGGTAGAGTCGTCAGCAAGACAGTTAAAAGGATGAGAAGTAACAGCCAGAAGATCATTTAAAAAAATGCTGTTTTCCAACTTCTAGGATAGATTCCAGAAGAGTAGGAGCGATGGAAAAGCTTACGCAGTGCCCTTGCCACTGTGAAAGAACACCTCTTCAGAAGAATCAGAGGTATACCATCCGGGCCAGCGGATTTGTGTATATCGAGATCTTTGAGAACTCTTGCTACTGTACGAGTGCGGACAAAAATCGGTCCCATGGAAAAATTTACATTCTCAAGTACAGGAGGGGCAAAGTTGCTGTGAGGGAGCGTGGAGCTGGCAGCGAAATGGGCTGCGAGCAAGTTTGTCTTCTCTGAAGAGTATACAATAGGTATGTTTGTCATTAGCGATGAACGTTGGAACCGAAGATGTTGAGGAGTTTTTAATATTTTTTACAAATGACCAGAAATTTATACTGCCTTTGGGACATTGCAAAAAATTTTGCCGTAATTTTTGGTCATTCAAAAATTTGGTTCTATTGATAACGGAATTCCATGAGTTTCTTACTTGTAAGTGCTTTTTCCGATTTTCCTCTGAAGGGTTGGCTTTGTAAGATCGGAAACTTACTTCTTTGAAAACATGCAAGACACAATTCAGGCAAAGTCAAACCGTGAAAGTAAAGAGCAGTTTAAGCAGTGGGTGAAAGTGGATGGAGGAGACAGGAGAAATTCACGTCGCGAGTGGTCTGGTAGGTGTTTTGCGTGTACCTGTGCATATTTTTTTTGTTGTTTCTATTTTTTTTTATCAGGAATGTTTAGTGTGTGCCAAAAGGTCGGGATGTTGTGAATTTATGATATGATGTTTAGGATGACGGGAAGATTCCAAAATAATATTCCATAACCACCCCCCTCCGCCCCCATACGCCCACTTCACAATCAGGTAAAAATTACTCAAAATTGGCACTTTTTCCCTCTTTAGCCTATAACTAACTCCTTTCTGGTGCATAGTAATGCAAAATGACTCCATATAACAACTTGTAGTAAGTAAGATTTCCTACAAGTTTGGTGTACACAATTTTTTGTGTAACCAATAGCAGCGGAGCTATGAAGCAGCCAAAAATGGCGGATTTCAAGTCTTTTTTACCTGATTGAGATGAATCGCCTGGTCGGAGGGAGGGTGATTATAGAATATTATTTTAGTATCTACTGGACATCCCAAACATCATAACAAAAATTCACAACTTCCTGACCTTTTATAGTTTTAAACCTGTTTATTTACTGGATAAGGTCGTGGAGTAGGCCTACTGCGAAAAACCGCGCCTAGTGCACTATCTTATACTTTAGATAGAGAATTACATGATCTACATTTTTGCTTCAGCTGATTTTATCGTGAAACTAACCATTTTGCTAAAAAACATCAACAAAACTTATTTTTGTGACCATTGACCCCGAATAACTTTTTTAGCACACATCGATGGGGACTTTTGACAACTTTGATCAACCCAAATTTAGCTCTGTTGGAATTATTGTAATTTGAAATGTCTATTTTGACCGGGCTAACATATTTGGGAATTGTTTTAAAATTCCATAAGATTACAAGTTTTTTTTAAAAGAGATAAGGTAATATAAGCGTTATAAATAATTTCTGAGTGCAATTTTACCCCCGAACATTACGTTACAAATAGAATTGTGCGTGGTCACCGGAAATAAAAACAACCGCGAAAGATTAAAGAGTTATGTCGTTATGTCACTGCGGCCAAAAGCTTTTTAAATCAGAACATTAAAAAAACGATTTCTTATAATTTTCAGCGGCTTATCATAAAGAAAGATTTCTTCCACATTTAGTTACTATTTTTGTCTATTTTGGACACGAATTTTTTCAAAAATATTCTCCCACAACTAGCGTTTGCAACGCCGCAATTTGTTAATACATAATTAAAACGCGTTCAGTTTAAGGAGCCAATAATAATGTTTGCAGTGTTTCCTTCACCACCTTTGCTTTTGTATGACATGACAAGACCTCATAAACTTATGCGCACTGAGCTAAATAATAATAAAAAACAATTTTTTGTGAATGGTATCATATCCCACCAACTTGATTGCCCGCAAAAATTGCCGAATAGATTTTTATTTATTTTAATAATGTTGGTAGTCTGTCTGTAATGTATTTAGTCTGTATTAAAATTTTTGCTTGCTGGGACTATAAGGCAAGGATTCGTGAATATAAAAAAATTTAGATAACAATGAAACATGACTGTTTTTAAATCAAAAAAAAAATCCAAGAACCAAACATAGCGAATAATACTCTTTAAATAATCCACATTCATACATACATACATACATACACACAACATCACATTATTTCTTATCAGTTTTTCCTTTAACTCAATACATTTTACAGTTTTTAATTGCTTAAATTACCAGGCACTTGCGCTGTAACTACCGACCAGGAAGGTTCTCTGGTCTCACCCTAAACTTAATTATTAATTTGCATATTTTTTTTTTATTATTATATCTACATTCATATAATACACAGTAATTTATATAGTTATACAAAGTAACACAGAAAGCTATTCAACATTTTACAATTTCACCAATTTCACATAAAAACACACCAAAAAAAACGCATTTCATTTTATTATTTAACATTCGTCACACACCAAACCAAGGGTATGCAACTTTAAGACTCCAACTCCCGAATCTAGTCCTAAACATATTGGTCCTTCGGAAGCCGGATAGATAGGTAAAGTGCATGGATGTGAGGAGTTCTTATCAGGATTACCAAGGAATTGAAATTTAATAAAAGCGTACAAAATCTGTAAGTAGTTATGAATGCAGATTATTAAACATATTCGTGTGCATTATATAAAGCAGCAGTTAGGAATCGTTTTAATAAACAGGGTGTTCTCACGGGATTGACATATTAAAAAAAAAAAAATATTTGTGATATAGCAATAGATTTGTCATGAACCTATAATTAATCTGAATTTGCTAAAAACAGTTACACATTTGATCACGTGTTTGGCTTATGAACAGTTAGCCTTAGCGTACGGTATTACAAACAGTTAAATGGTGTGAGGCAAATGAACAGTTCGCTTTAACATTCGATGTTTTATTTCAACGGTCAAAAGGGAAAATTTTTTTTGTGTGTGCAAACCAATCTATTTTTCGTTTTATTTTCTCAGCGCACTATAAAAAATGAATAAAATTATTTCTTAGCGTGGTCGGGCGAAAGGATGCATTACGCTTGCGACAACATTCGTTGAAAACATCTTTAGCGCAACGACACATCATACGTTGGAATTTCGTCTTCAAAAACTATAAGAATCGTGGCGTAAATTTACAAACCTACAAAATAAGTTATTAGACTACATAGAAGAAGAAGGGTACGTAGATCGAGAACCTGAGTATGTAGAGTATGAGGAAAAATACTTTCGAACTCACGCGGCTCTTACTGATGCCATTTTTAAAATAAAGAACGGGTCGGGTGAAAACAAGCTTACTCCTCCATCGGGACCTAGCGGGTCCTCATTAAACGCGATTTCTCTCCCTATTACTACCACACCACAAGTTATCCCATAATTCAATTCAATTACCGAAAATTACACTCGAACCTTTTTCTGGCAACTATAAGGATTGGCCAACCTTTCGCTATATGTTTTTAGGAACCGTCGATTCTAATAGTTCAATATCGCCTGTTCAAAGCTTCAGTTTCTGAATTCGTTCCTACGTGGAAGCGCCGCTGAGTTGATTAGCCATGTTAAATGCTCGGAAGCGAATTATGTCGAGACCTGGGATAGATTAGAAAGATGATATGACCAAAGGCATTTAATAGTTAAATCATTTATAGATTTATTTCTTTCGCTTCCAAGTTTTTTTTTTTACGGAAACGTTGGTTTCTTGAATAAGATTGCCGACGGTGCAGAAGAAGTTGTTAGAGGACTTAATGCTCTTGACTGCAACAGGTTGATTCACATTTTGTATGAAAAATTGGACTATGAAACAAAAAAGGCATGGGCTGCTGAAATAGGTTCAAGGGATGTTCATACTATTCATGATTTTTTGGACTTTTTACAAATGCGTTGTAAGTGTTTAGAATCTTGCCAACCAATCACTCGAGGTCCCCTAGGGCGGATTGTTAAACCTTCTAAGGCAGTTCATACACATGTAGTTGAAGGTCGTTCAATATGTCCAAAGTGTGAAAAAAATCATTCGCTCTCACAGTGTCCAGAATTTAAGGAACTCCCTGTTGCTGCTCGGCGTCAATTTACCAAAAATTCATTACTTTGTTTTAACTGCCTAAGACAGGGCCATTCATCTCGTAGGTGTCGTACAAATTCCCGTTGCAGTTTGTGCAACTCCAGGCATTATGTATTAGTGCATTCTTCGGAAAATCAAGCTTCGTCATCTTCAGATAAATCGAACAATTCTAAGTCATCAAATTAAACCTCTGAACAACCTGTCATTACTAATCACTCGATTGAGCAGTTCTTACAGCCCAGTTCTATTTTACCTACCGGTGTTGCTAGGATTAAGGATAAATCGGGGAACTACCAGGACGTTCGTGTTCTTCTTGATTCGGAATCCCAAGTATCGTTTATTACTGAGCAGACAGTTCGCCGTTTGGGACTTCTTCGTAAGCGTTCTCGTATTCCAATCATTGGAATAGCTTCTACTTCTGCGGGTGTTACAAATGGATTAGTATCTTTGAATTTACATTGCCAATACCACGCGGAATCTATTAATGTCGACTGTTTTGTGCTTCCAAAATTAACTTCAAGTCTACCTGCCCTTTCTCTGAGTCATGTTCCTCAAAATTATTTTATTATATTTTTTTACTCCTGGTCCTGTTGATGTCTTAATAGGCGCTGACAAATTCTTCAGTGTGATCAAGGGAGCATCAACTCAACTTCCGAATTCAAACTTGGTGTCTGTTCCAACCATATTTGGCTGTGTTATACATACTCCTCTTTTACTAACGAATATCTCACTCTTGGGCATATGGAAGAAGTGCCACAATATGAAATCGCAACAGTAAAGAATGCTTGCTATCTTCCTCATCATGCTATCTTCAAAGGTGAAAGCACAACCACTAAAATAAGAGTAGTCTTCGATGCATCGGCTAGGTCAAATAATTGCATATCCTCAAATGATTCGCTTCTTGTTGGACCCACTATACAGCGCGACATATTTTCGATTTGTCTTCGCTATCGCCGACATTTATATGTCATATCGGGAGACATAGAGAAAATGTACAGGCAAATTTGGATTGCAAAACCCAGACGAACCATTGAGACACTACCGCCTACTCACAGTCACGTACGGAACAGCATCTGCTCCATTTTCAGCCGTTCACGTTTTAAGGCAGCTGTCTATTGATTCCGATTCAACTCATCCTGTCGCTTCAAAATCCCTATTGAATGATTTTTACATTGATGATATTATAACTGGAACTGATAGCATTGACGACCTATTGTCTCTTCAATCAGAATTGGTAGACTTATTACGTTCTGCAGGATTTAACCTTCGAAAATGGACCACCAATTGTCGGTCTCTTCTGATTAACTTACCTGAAGATCAACGTGAACCTTCTCCAGTGGATTTTGAGAATTCTAATTCAGTTAAAATTCTTGGCTTGCCATGGTGCCCATTAAAAGATTGTTTTTCTTATAAGGTGATACTAAGTGTACTGCTAGTAGTACTGCTTGTACAAAACGTCGCATACTTTCGGACGCGTCCCGATTGTTTGATCCCTTAGGCTTTCTGGCGCCGGTTGTCGTTAGTGTCAATATTCTTTTCCAAGAGCTTTGAAGGAGAAAGTTTAAATGGGATGACAATGTACAAGATGACTTGGCTTTTCAATGGACTACAGTAAGAGATGAACTTCTAATTCTGGAATCACTGTCTATCCCAAGGTTGATGATACAATATAAATCAAATTGGTAACTACACGGTTTCTGTGACGCATCATTGGACGCATATGCTGCGGCTGTTTACTATCGAAGTACCTCAACGGATGGCAAGATCTCTGTTGAATTAGTTGCTGCCAAATCAAAGGTTGCTCCAATAAAGGTTTTATCTCTCCCACGACTCGAATTATGCGGAGCGGTATTGCCAACTCGTCTAATAAATAAAATAAAGTTATCTTTGCAGGAACGTGACGTCAAGGCTTACGCCTGGACAGACTCGTCCATTGTGCTGCAGTGGTTGTCAGCCCCTCCCAAGAAATGGTCAGTGTTCATTGCCAATCGAACCTCAGAGATTTTGACCTCTATTCACTTCAAACTATGGAATCATGTTAGAACCGCTGCAAATCCTGCAGACCTAGCAACGAGGAGCTTTTCGCCTTCATCTCTATCATCAGAAAAATTGTTTTGGAAAGGACCGAAAAGAAATTGAACTTTTAAACGCGGGAAAAAATCTTCCATCAAAAAAAAAAACTGCTTTCTTTGAGCCCCTTTATCGATTCGCTTGGTGTACTACGCGTCGGTGGCCGCTTAAAAAATTCAGAACTCTCGTACTCGGAAAAACACCCTATAATATTGTGTAAATCACATTCGATATCAGAACTTTTAGTAAGCTATCTTAATTCAAAACATTTACGTGCCGGTGTATCGCTCTTGTTTGCCTTAACTAAGCAAAATTATTACATACTTGGAGGATGAAATCTCTCGCGTAAAATTGTTCATGACTGTGTAAAATGTTTTCGCGAACGTGTAGCTACAACAAAACAACTTATGGGTGATCTGCCTGTGGAACGTATAACGTATTCGAGACCCTTTAGTAAGGTTGGATGTGACTACGCTGGTCCTATCACCGTACGTTTAAGTCGAGGGAGGAATCCTAAATTCTTCAAAGCATATATAGCGCTTTTCGTGTGTTTTGCAACCAAAGCTATTCACATTGAGCTTGTGGGAGATCTATCGTCCTTGGCGTTTTAACTCGCATTGGATCGTTTCGTCGCGCGTCGTGGTAAGCCTTCTGATATTTGGAGCGATAATGGCACAAATTTTCGTGGTGCTAAACGTCTGCTAGACGAAATGTATAAATTGCTCTGGGACCAACATCACAATAGCATCGTTGCTGATCATCTTGCTAACGACGGTATAAATTGGAGGTTCATACCTCCTTCTTCACCTCATTTTGGGGGTTTATGGGAGGCTGGTGTAAGATCCGTAAAATTACACCTTAAACGCGTCATTGGTGAATCGAAGCTTACCTACGAGGAAATGTATACTCTTTTAGCGAAGATAGAATCCTTACTTAACTCTCGCAATATGTGGACTACCGCTGATTCTGATCCAATAGCACTTAGTCCCGCACATTTCTTGATAGGCGACCGATATACAAGCGTTCCACAACCATCTGTACCTAATTCAATTATTTCTGTAACTTCTAACTGGTCTCTTTTACAGGCAATGTTGCAAGGTTTTTGGAGTCGCTGGCAAGCGAGTATCTTACATCATTGCAGCAGAGACCCAAGTGGCAGACAGAAACAACAAATCTTAAGGTTGATGACATTGTGCTGTTAAAGGAGCCTAATTTACCTCTATCTAAATGGGTCATATGTCGAATAGTAGCTACACATCCTGGAGAAGACGGAAAGGTCAGAGTTATAACCATCAAAACCAGTTTTGGAGAATTCATGCGACCAGTTGTGAAGGTGTCCGTGTTACCATTTTCTGAAAGACCATAATCTCTCAGGGGGGGCTGTATGTTTTGGAATAAAAAAAAAATCCAAGAACCAAACATAGCGAACAATACCCTTTAAATAATCCACATTCATACATACATACATATACACAACTTCACATTATTTCTTATAAGTTTTTAATTTCACTCAATAGATTTTACAGTTTTTAATTGCTTAAATTACCAGGCACTTGCGCTTTATCCACCGACCAGTAAGGTTCTCTGGTCTCACCCTAAACTTAATTATTGTGATTTTTTTGAAATTTTATTTTTAGGCCTACAAATAACGGTACCTGCATCATGACCGTTTAGGAAAAGCTTATTTTTATCGAAAACGGCTGCAAAGATTTTGATGAAATTTTTTTTAGAATTCTTTTGTTGGTATTGGCTATTATTTGATTAGAACCAAATTTACGGGAAATGTCTATTAACGGTACCTTTCATATAACGTTTTTTTAAATTTAGGGCTTCCTCGGTAACGGCTCTTTGGATTTTTGTCAAATTTTATATTTGGAAAGATCTAGGTAACTGCATATCAAAATTTTTAATAACTTTTTTTCTAATTAAAAATAATTTTTGATTTTTTTTAATCAATATTTTTAAAAATAATAAAAAAAATTGTTTTAAATTTTATAATCACGTTTATATTAATAAACTCTTAAAAACTGCATGCCAAAATAAAAAAAAAAAAAAAAAAAAAAAAAAATAAAAAACAGGATTTTATCAAAACTGGTCCTACAATTTTCGATATGCATTTTTCATAAATTCTTTGTTATTTAATACATGTGATGGCGTATTTCATTTGTACTAAAAACCCTTAAGTATTGTGCTTTTGATACTTTTTAGAAGTTCAAACTGTATTATTTTCTGTGAAAGATCTTGCTTTCCAATGTAATCAGGCACATAAGTGCAAGTACGTGCGACACCCATTTTTTTCGATTGTTTAACTTTTCTTCTTCTGGTTATACGTTATCAATTGTGATTTTATAATTTTTTACGTTTAGTAATCTTATATGATATTTTCTATTTCCTTACCTTACCTTAGGTGGCGCTACAGTCCGGGTGGACCTGGGCGTCAACCAACAAGCTTCTCCAGCCAGCTCAGTTCCTAGCTAGCTGCCTCCATTTTCGCACGTGGAGTCGGTTGAAGTCCTCTTCCACTTGTGTGCGCCACCTGAGTCTCGTTCCTCTACTGCGCCGTCCCTCTGGGGTTGATTCGAAGATTTCCCGGGTCGAAGCATTGATGTCCATCCGCTCTATATGACCCAGCCATGTGAGACGTTTAATTTTTACTCTTTGGGCTAGGTCTGTGTCGCTGTTCAGCCGGTACAGTTCTTCATTGTATCTTCTTCTCCACTCTCCGTTAATGCATACGGGACCAAAAATCACCCGGAGAATTTTTCTCGAAGCAACCTAAAGCGTCCTCAACCGCTTTTGACAGCATCCATGCGTCTGGAACATAGAGCAAGACTGGGATGATAAGGGTCTTATAAAGGGGTAATTTATTTGCCCGAAAAAGGGTTTTGCTACTTAATTGCCTTCTAAGCACGAAGAAGCAGCGATTGGCAAGTTATTCTTCGTTTGATTTCAGCGCTGGTGTTGTTGTCTGAGTTAATAGCAGAGCCCAGGTAGACAAAGTCCCTAACTACCTCCAAGTTATAGCTATTGTGATGTTTTGTCCAAGAGTTCGGTGTTGGAAGTCTCTTCTTGATGACGGCATATACTTGGCTTTGCCCTCATTGACTGTTAAACCCATCTTCGGCACTTCCGTCTCAATACTCACAAAAGCGCTACTGACTTCACGTTGTGTTCCTCCGATTATATCAATATCGTCGGCGCATGCTAGTAATTTGATGGACTTTTGAAAGATCGTGCCTCTGGTATTGGCGTGATAGTTGTGCACTATTCTTTCAAGTACGATGTTGAAAAAGTCGCACGACAGCGCATCGCCTTATCTAAATCCCTTTTTGACTTCAAAGGTGTCGGTGAGGTCTTTACCGATCTTGACGGAACAGCGTGTGTTTTCCATCGTCATTTTTCACAGGAGGACGATTCGGTAGGGATGTTTAAACTGCATATTGCTGTATATAACTTGTCTCTATAAATGCTGTCGTACGCGGCTTACAAATCGATGAAAAGGTGGTGGATATCTATTTTAAATTCTTGGATTTTTTCCAAGATCTGCCGTAATGTGAATATTTGATCGATAGTGGACTTTCCTGGCCTAAAACTGCACTAATATGGACCTATCAGGTTGTTGACGAATGGCTTTAGGCGTTCACACAATACAGCAGAAAAGATCTTGTAGGCGATGTTGAGGAGACTGATACCCCTGTGGTTGGTGCAGTTCAAAGGGTCTACTTTTTTAAGGATCGGGCAAATTATGCTGAGATTCCATTCATCGGGCATGCTTTCTTCTCACCGTATCTTGCTAATGAGTTAGTGCATACTTATAGCCAAGTCATCACCTGCATCTAGGCCATCAGCTACGGCGGCTTTGTTGCTCTTTAGCTTAGATATAGCTAGCTTTATATCATCGAGATGTGTGTGGACGGAATTGTTGGTTTACTTCGCCCAGATAAAATGGACCATTCTTCCTGAAAGCGGAACTCGTATCTTCATCGCCGTTATATATTCTGCAGAAAAGTTTTTTTTCCATATTCTCAGCATTGAATGCGATCCCATTACGATGTTCCCTTGATCGTCTTTGCAAGTTTCAGTTCAAGCTCTGTATCTTTGAAAGTTTTTTTTTTCGAACCTCATACCTGCAATAACAGATCTCCTTTTCCTCGATCGCGCGCTTCTCATGATCTCGTTTTTTCTCTCTGAGAAGCCGCTATTCCTCTTTGCTCTTCTGCTCGTGGAGCGCACGGGCATTTCTGGTCCTTCTTTGCAGCGCCGCCTTGTTTGCTTCTTGTTTAGCTACGTTTGCCTGCTGAAACTCACCATCAAACCAGGGTTTTCGTTGTGGTGGCCGTTTAAAACCCAGCACTTCAGTGGCGGCTTCCCTCATGGCATTTTGACAATGTTGGTATTGGTTCTCAATACTTAATGCTGGCTGTAAAGGAGTCCTGTGGAGGTTATTTGAAACTCCATCAAAAAAGAACTTGGAGATTTCTGGCAATTGCAGCCGTCCAACGTTAAACTTCCTCACAGTATTACCTCTTCTTGGCGTTGGTCGGGATATCCTCAGTCGTACCTTGGCAACAACGAGGTAGTGGTCCGAGCCAATGTTTACCCCTCGGAAATTTCGGACATCCATCATACTGGAGTAGTGCCTTGCATCGATCGCATTGTGGTCAATCTGGTTGACAGTGGATTTATCAGGGGATCTCCATGTACTCTTTGTACTAGCTATTACAATATTCGCCCCGCAGCAAAGTCAATTAGCCTGAATCCGTTATCGGGGGTGGTGTCGTGCAAGATGTGTTTTCATATTGTACCACTAAAGTCGCCTAGAACAATTTTAATGTCATAGCTAGGGCACATTTCTTTGATGTCATCATCTTTTTCTTCTGTGGGGGCATGCGCGCATATATATATATTTTATAGGCAACATAGGGAATTAACCAATTTGGGGTTGGTGCCTTACGAGGAGTACTACCTTTTCACACAACAAGAAATGCTGCGGCGGATGACATCTTCCAGATTGTTGGGTCTAGGAAGGTAGGGATAGGGGTCGATTTTGAGGGTGTCAAAAGTTGGTGATTTTAACCAGAATTCTTAATTGCAACAATATTTTATCATATTTCGGGTATAACAGAAGAAATAGCTAAATTCTGATTTTTGTTTGGCTTTTTTCCGATTTTTTCTTCGTGAATAACGAATTGGCATACAAACATGAAAGAAGCTTCAAAATGAAAAAAATTTCACGCTCTACTTACATAAATAAGTGATGAAAATAAATCATATTCCCAAATTGTAAAAAATGGCGGAAGAACGAAGAAACATCTATAAAAGAAATGCTGTAACTTATCCTAAAGATGATTGACAAACAAGATTTAAACATAAAACAGCTAAGCGAAGAAGTCGCTTTCAATAAACAATGATGGACAGAACACTTAAAATCGCAACAGGAAATGCAAACGGTCTTTTACAACATTAATCAGAACTAAACACCTTTTTAGATATAGAGCATATAGACATTTGTTTGGTGTCCGAAACTCACCTCGATACAGAATAAAGTCTTGATAATAAATTATCAAACGATACATGTAATTACGCTCCGCACCCAGCTGACAAAGCTAGAGGAGGATAAGTAATACTTATAAAATAGTGCGTGAAACACTATGAAGAACATAAGTTTACTAATGAAAACATGCAAGTAACAACAATTAGTATTGGTATAAAAGACTTTAAAATAGCAGTTATATACTGCCCTCCGAGGCACTATTTAACTGAAGAAGACTATGCAGAACTCCTAACATGTATTCTTACTATAGAAAGTCTAAATTATGGACAACTTGCAAGGCTTATATTTTTATTATTAAGTCTGACATATGGAAGAATCCAGAGTTTTTGGAAATATGTTTTTTTTTGTTTTTATAATTAACGCGCACACGAGGGACTATTTGTTTCCCTTTTAATGTAGAACACACTGCGCGGGCATTAGGAAGATAGGGAGGGGAGAGATATGAGATGTCGATTTACATTGGTTTTGAATGTTTGCAGATCAAAATTGCAAGGGAAAATCTCGCCGGGTAAACTATTCCAAATTCGGTTTGTTAGGCTAAAAAAAGAATCCCTATATTTCACGGTCCGTCCGAAATTGGGCTCAAGGGTGAACTGATGAGCATTCCTTTCGAGACGGGTATTGCGGGAGAAATTTTTAAGGGGAGGAATGCAACTGGCTACTTCAAGTGAACATTTTTTATAAAAGAAACGATAAAATAAGGAAATACATGAAACATTGCGTCTGTGTGCGAGAGGAGCAATTGTTTTCGAGACAGTTGTTTTTCCTATCAATCTTAACGCTTAGAGATGGAAGTTATACTCAAGTCTTAGCCGTATAAACGCTTTATAAATTGTAGCCATGTTCAAAGGGTAGATATGTGTGTGGTTACAAGCACCCTGTCTATCAACTCCTACTCTCACCTGCACGTGGTGAACATCGGGTGCCTAGTACCTCAAATCGTGATTGGGTTCCAACCCCTTTTAAATGTTGTTGGTGGCAGCAAACGAGAGGGGGAGGGGAGGAGTGTTACCACTAAGGCACTACTCCTTGCATCCAGGTGGCAGCGGAAGAATTCTCTAGATGGAATCAACGGTGGCGTGTACAGTTCCAGTCAGGTTGAACTACTTAGTGAACACCTTATATGGGATACTACTACGTTTTCGGAGTTCAGCCTATAAGGAGCGATTTATCCGGCTCTTCGTCCTTGGAGTCACAATAAGGACCTGGTCCTCCAGGTTGGGGGTTGTGCCGTCGGGGTATCTTCCCGGCCACGCCAAAAATAACTAGTTGCGAAGCAACAACAAGACTCGGATACGGACGGATTCACTGATGACGAACCCTGCAAACGAAATAAGGACAACGAATTTCGGATATGACTGCTGTAAGGCAGACATAACCGCCATCTAAGAAATGCGATGGGACGGGCCGGGCAAAAGAAAGATGAAAAACTGCGATATCTACTATGGCAACTGCTATACACAACAAAAACCGCGCTTATTTGGATGTGGATTCGTCGTTGGAGGCAGGCTCCGGCAAGAGGTTTTGAGTTACAAATGTGTGAAAGACCGCCTCATGACAA
The DNA here is from genome assembly GCA_963971375.1 of Platycheirus rosarum. Taxonomy (NCBI): domain Eukaryota; kingdom Metazoa; phylum Arthropoda; class Insecta; order Diptera; family Syrphidae; genus Platycheirus; species Platycheirus rosarum. The sequence goes on along the minus strand of OZ020507.1, from coordinate 165,272,435 downwards.
TCCGCATCAAGGCTAAATTTGCCAATATTAGCCTTATATGCGCGCTTGCCCCCACAGAGGAAAAAGATGATGACACTAAAGAAATGTTTTTTGAGCTCCTGGACAAAACATATGAGCAGTGCCCTAGCTATGACATTAAAATTGTCCTAGGCGACTTTAATGCCAAGCTAGGGTGAGAAGATGTTTTTGGTGGTACAATTGGAAAACACAGCTTGCACGACCAGTGGTAACATTGCCAAAATGCCATCAGGGACTGAAGTGCTGGGTTTTACACGGCCACCACAACAAAACCCCTGGTTTGATGATGAGTGTCGGCAAGCACATGCAGCTAAACAAGAAGCATACAAGGCGGCATTGCAAAGAAGGACCAGAACTACCCGTGCACTCTACGAGCAGAAGAGGAAAGAGTAATACCGGCTTCTCAGAGAGAAAAAACGAGATCATAAGAATCGCGCGATCGAGGAAATGGAGATCTGTTATTGCAGGAATGAGGTTCGAAAATTTTACCAAAAGGTAAAACGAAACTTTCAAAGCTACAGAGCTTGAACTGAAATTTGCAAAGACGATCGAGGGAACATCGTAATGGAATCGCAGTGGATGCTGAGAATATGGAAAAAACCATTTCTGCAGACTGTATAACGGCGATGACGAAACGAGTTCTGCTTTTAGGCAGAATGGTCCACTTTATCTGGGCGAAGTAGACCAACAATTCTGACCACCACATCTGGATGAAATAAAGCTAGCTATATCTAAACTTAAGAGCAACAAAGCCGCCGGAGCCGATGGCCTAGCTGCCGAGCTCTTCAAAGCTGCAGGCGATGACTTGGCTATAAGTATGCACCAACTCATAAGCAAGATATGGTTACAAGAAAGCATGCCCGATGAATGGAATCTCAGCAGAATTTGCCGGATCCTTATTGTGTGAACGCTGTATTGTGTGAACGCCTACAACCATTCGTCAACAACCTGAGAGGTCCATATCAGTGCGGTTTTAGGCCAGGACCTCACCGACACCTTTGAAGTCAAAAAAGGTTTAAGGACAAATCGATGCGCTGTCATGCGACTTTTTCAACATCATACTTGAAAGAATAGTGCAGAACTCTCACACCAACACCAGAGGCACGATCTTTCAAAAGTCCGTCCAACTGCTCGCATACGCCGACGATATTGATATAATTGGAAGAACGCAGCTTGATGTCAGTAGCGCTTTTGTGAGTATTGAGACGGAAGCGGCGATGATGGGCTTAGCAGTCAATGAGGGCAAATCCAAGTATATGCTGTCATCAAGAAGAGACACCCAACATCGACGTCTTGGACAAAACATCACCATAGTCAGCTATAACTTGGAGGTAGTTAGGGAGTCCGCTATTAACTCAGACAACAACACCAGTGCTGAAATCAAACGAAGAATAACTCTTGCCAATCGCTGCTTCTTCGGGCTTAGAAGGCAATTGAGTAGCAAAGCCCTCTCGCGGGCAACTAAACTGTCCCTTTATAAGACCCTCATCATCCCAGTCCTGCTCTATGGTGCAGACGCATGGATGCTGTCAAAAGCGGTTGAGGACGCTTTAGGTTGCTTCGAGAAAGATTCTCCGGGTGATTTTTGGTCCCGTATGCATTAACGGAGAGTGGACAAGAAGATACAATGAAGAAGTTTACCAGCTGTACAGCGACACAGATCTAACCAAAAGAATAAAAATTCAACGTCTCACATGGCTGGGTCATATAGAGCGGATGGACATCAAACCTCCGGCCCGGAAAATCTTCCAATCCACCCCAGAGCGACGGCGCAGTAGAGGAAGACCGAGACTCAGGTGGCGCACACAAGTGAAAAAGGACCTCAACCGACTCCACGTGCGAAACTGGAGACAGCTAGCTAGGGACCGAGCTGGCTGGAGAAGCTTGTTGGTTGAGGTCCAGGTCCACACAGCGCCCCCTAGGGAAGGAAGGAAGGAAGGAGACTGACCAGTGCTGTAGCCTTTCATAACAGGGCTTTGCGTTTTGTTTACTCTTAAGCGTCAACAAAATTGCAAATGAACCCACGGGACTTATCTTTGTGCAAGGTTAGGTGGAAGAAATAATTGTATAAAACGTGGGAGCAAGCCCACTTAAAGCCGGGCAAAAGAAAGATTTTGGAAATCGTCAGATAAGTAATCTTAAGGCTATTAGTTGTTGAAAGTGATTCTTTATGGAATTATTTTTCTTCTCATTCGAGATAGATGTCCAAATACCCCATTACTGTCGGATATCTTTGGCATGGAAGACTCCGATAGGTTTTCCACCCAAAGTGACTAGCTCGTATAAGGAGTTTCCAACAGTACGAAGGATGCGATCCTTCAGAAACTTTGAAAGCAACTTCGAGTTTATGCCTTTGGCAGTTTCTTTGTCTGAAATTCCTATAGAAAACTTCCTGGCCTACACTAATCGAAACTGGTTTTGAACGCAAATTGTACGGACGTTTTGATTTTTCGTGTGCGTTTTGCAAGTTCGTAAACAACTTTTGACGTGCAATTGCAACTTTTGCTTCGCAAGGTATTACATTTAGTTCGGGATCGTGAAGTGATTTTAAATTTCTAAGCATTTTGTAAGAAGTTCCGTGGTTAATCATATTCTTTCTAAACATTGCAAAATATGGTTGACAACCAGGTGAATCATGAGAATCCGATCTCAAAGCACAAGCTATGTTTGAAATATGGTAATCTCAATGATTTTGCTCGTCTCGTACAAAAACTGTAAGCTTCTTTAAAAAACTTCGATTCAACCTTTCCGACATATTTTCCTGTGGTGAATAAAAAGCTGTTCGGATGTGTTGCACTCCATAATCGTTCAAAAACTTGCCATGCTCAGATGATGTAAATTGTTTACCGTTATCAGAATATCAAGAACTCGGGTGTTCCAAATGAATGGAAAACATCTGATTCTAAAAACGCGATAATTTTCCATGAGGTTGCTTCGGAAGCACCTTCAGGAAAACATACTTCGAAAAATGATCAACAGCGAAATCAACGTTCAAACGCTGCATCGGTCGCTTAGAGATGATCTGCTTAGTAATTGGAGGACGAAGAATCTTATTAGGCGCTTTTATGGTTTTACATACCTCACACTGACTCACATAGGTTTTAATATCTGTAGCCATTTTTGGCCAATAGTACTTCTCACGAATTCAAATATATATGTGTTTTGCTCGAATCAACGAAGATTTGGTAAATATACAAAACTGGTCTAACCTAACGAAAATTCAACTTAATCCGTCAAAAACACTATGTATGGTCTGCTCAAGACATGAAGTTTATAATATGGATCTACCAGCGATTGTTTTAAATACACAGACATTGAATATGTTCGCAAAGTTAAGTAGCTAGGTTTTCAAATTAATCATAAATTGAAATGTTGTGATGCAATATCAGAATCTATTAGACGAATTTACTGTGGTTTACGTTCCCTGAGGTCTTCTTCCCATATATTGGACACTGATTTAAAAAAACATCTCGTTAAAAGACTTATATTACCCTTTTTCACTTTTAACTGCACCGTCTACCCTAATCTAGATTACGAATGTAAACGTAAACTTAATGTAGCGTTTAATGACTGCCTTTGTTTCATCCATAACACCCCTAGATATGATAGTGTTTCAATTTTTTCATGATTCTTTGATGGGATTAAGTTTAGATAAATATATTATGTTTCGTAATATTATTGTTCTTCATAACATTATTCATGAAAGGTGTCCTGGGTACTTAGGAGAAATGCTTCAATTTGCACAGTCTCAAATAAGACTTCGACTGATTTTGCCTCGATTTAGACACACCATTGCTGAAAGATCTTTTTTTGTTACTGTAGTCAAGATATGGAATGGACATCGCCATGGAATGCAGACGCATGGACGCTGTCAAAAACGGATGAGAACGCTTTAAGCTGTTTCGAGAGAAAGATTCTCCGGGTGATTTTTGGTCCCGTATGCATAAATGAAAATACGCGGGCGGCTGCTGAAATCCAACAAAACCTACTATAGTCTGTCAAGGCTATTTAAATCCAGAAACCTTACCATAAAAACCAAACTGCTGTTGTACAAGACTATGGTCTTACCAGTACTCACATACGGATCCGAGTCTTGGGTGCTTACAAAAAGGCACTCTGATCTCTTATCCGCGTTCGAGAGAAAAGTCTTACGGAGAATTGTTGGCCCCGTGTGTGAGGAAGGACGATTCCGGAGAAGATACAATCACGAATTGTATGAAATCTATCTCGAAGCAGATGTTGTTGAAAAAATAAAGCTCGGTAGACTCCGGTGGGCTGGACACCTAGCTCGCATGAGCGAAGAGGAACCAACTTGGAAAGTCTTTTGCGGTACTTTTTATGGTAGAAGACAACGTGGCAGACCTTGTTTACGTTGGAAGGATGGCGTAGACCAGGACGCCCGAAGCCTTGGGGTGCGCAATTAAATGGCGTCGGCCAGAAATCGGGATGTATGGAAGAATTTGTTGAAAGAGGCCTGGAACGGATCCCGGTTGTTGCGCCGATGATGATGATGATGATGCATAAATGGAGAGTGGAGAAGAAGATACAATGAAGAACTGTACCGGCTGTACAGCGACACAGACCTACCCAAAATTCAACGTCTCAGATGGCTGGGTCATATAGAGCGGATGGGCATCAATGTTTCGGCCTGGAAAATCTTCGAATCCACCCCAGAGGGACGGCGCAGTAGAGGAAGACCGAGACTCAGGTGGCGCACACAAATGGAAGAGGACCTCAACCGACCCCACGTGCGAAACTGGAGACAGCTAGCTAGGGACCGAGCTGGCTGGAGAAGCTTGTTGGTTGAGGCCCAGGTCCACCCCAGACTGTAGCGCCACCTAAGTAGCCAGACCAAAAGGGGAAAAAACTTCTTGCATCTATACAAAAAACCTAAGCACTTAGCAACATTTTGGCGATCTCAAATTTATGGTCATTCCAAAGCAGGTCGTCGTTTACACACATACTGAGTACTGAAAGCGTTTCGGTTTCTCCGATGCAAGTGTCATTCATGTACAATGGAATGGGGGATATGTTTGACAATGCTGTGTAAATCGGAGTTTAATGAGCTTATTGATTGACTTTAACGTTAATATTAATTAAGTTAAAATCAATGTTTCGTCTTGTAAAAAAGTGTCATAAGAAAGCCAGTGAAGCAGTTGTTTTATTAAAAGGTTCGCAATATTTTTTTATGTGAGGTGAGTACTAGCAGATTAAAATTTTTGACACATATATGTTACGAAGTAATTACCAACTCTTAGTTGCCATTCCTACTTCCGTACTATAAGTTTTAGAAATTCCTATCAAATTCGCTAATTTGGCCTTGATGAGAATTGTCGTTGACAAATTTGTTACTCAAGACCTCTTGCCGGAGTCTGCCTCAATCCAAATTCAAATAAGCGCTGTTTTGTGTGTAGCGGTTGCCAAGTAAATATCGCGGTTTTTTATTTTATTGACGCCTCAGATTTACTCTCTGACATTGGTCTATTACCGCGATATTTCTCATCACGTGCGCAATTTTTAATATATGCATGCTCAGCACAGAATCAACTTTAGTTCGAACAGAACCCCCTGATACGAATCAGTAAGCTTGCTTATACTAAGGCCAGTAATATTGACTTTTATGCTAGTAAATTAAAATTAAAATTAATGTTTAATTTACGTCTTATAAAAACGTATACTGTTCCTGCAACGGTAATTTTTGTATCTTGAGTTATACTCTTACGTATTTAAATTATGTTTATGTTATTTTATTGCATGTTTTAGTTCTTGGCTGTGATTCATCTTTCTTAAAGCACTATCCTGTTTTTAGCATTTTCAGGTTGAACTCACCAAAAGCCACATCACGTTGATTGACAAAAATGAAACTGTCATATAAACAAACGAAGGATTTCTTCCGCAGCGCACGGCGGCGATTTGAACTTTCAAATGATTTTGTTCGACGTAATAAAACTACCATGTTGAAGTTCATTCAATATGCCATAAGACCACGTGTTGTGTTGAAACGTCAATTAATTCGTAAACGCAATCGTGTTTTTCTATATAACAACTATTTTCGAAAATTAATATTCGCTACTTCAAAACCTAAAAAGAGGAGACATTTACAACATCTTCGTTCGCAGTGGTCTAAACGATTGGTTATGCATTTAAAACGTTATTCAGTTGTTGAGTTTGTCGAAGAAGATAAAACCATTGCCCAAACTTTATTACTTGAAGAAGACGATGGCGAAAAACTAAACGAACCGCTAGGAATACTCAAATGTTGTAAACAAACAATTCCTTTATTGGAAAGTGTTAACACTTTAAAGAAAGGGGAAAATCTTACAAATTCTGTAATGCTTTGTTCGGATGACATGACTTATGAAACAAACAGTTTAAAATCAATAACAAGCTATAGTGAGCATAACTTTGAAGAACTCGTAGTGAATCGTGAAGTAGCTTTATTAACCTCATTCAAAACCTTTCCGGATATAATAGACAGTAAACAAACTGACAAATCTAATAGAAATTTTCTTGATAGGCTTATCTCCAAAGTAAAATGCAAAACTGTCAAAAGTTGTGATAACCAAAGTTCATCGGTTTTAGAAAAATCGGTCAAACTGCCAAATTCATATAGCCCAGATAGCAATGCGCATGAAAAAGGAGACACTGAACATGGGGAAGGTGAACATTCCAACAGTTCTATTGATTTTCTTGGATTTGGAGACAACGAGCTGGTATTAGAAAACTTTTACGGAATGTTGTCAATACCACTTGCCCGCAAGCGTGATTCAAATTTAGCATTCGTGAGTGCGACTGTTAATACCTACTTGCATGATATTTCGCCAAAAAGCGCAGTAGCTACTACCTACCTTCAACAACGTTCTGAAGATGGACAAGTTTTAGTTAAATCAATACCTCCAAAGCTGGATATGCCTGCCCTTCCAGAAGGCCTTCTAGGTCTTCGTACCATTAATGAAAAGCGTTTTTTTTTACAAAGAACTAAAAGCATAAAATATTGCATTATAAATAATATTGGAATGGTGTTTCATGAATTACAAAAAAGAATCAAAGGTCATAACATTTATGGACAAGCAATTAAAACTTTAATGACATCTAGTTCAGTTCCAATGACCCGAGAGTGTTGGAAAGCTGCAGCTTGGCTTCTAACTGAAATGGGGAACTATTATTTTCAAACATTAACCGTTAACGGTGAAAATTTTCGTTTATATGGAGGTCAAGGAAACTATTGCTGCAAATTCAAACAACCACACTTAAACCATTGTAGCAAAGTATCGTCAATATGTTCTGAAATCTGCATAGATCGGATGGCTTTTCGTTGGCTAAAACCAATAAAAAGAATGGAAAAACGAAAAGATATAAACAAACCTTGTCCGTTGTCGAAAAAAGTATTTAAACTTTTATATGATAAAAAATTGGTTTTCAGTAGCGTAGACATTGTTCATATGCCTGAAGTAGAACTTGAGGTTTTTCCAAATTTCCAAAAAACCTTTTCTGAAGTAGAAAAAAATATAACTCTTCCTTTCGATAGGATTTATCGAGAATGTGCCGAATTTTCAGTTATTGCTCTACTTGAACGTCAAAAAATGAAATTTTCAATGAATCGGCTGCAGTCTTTTACATTTAGTATTCCTTATGCAAAAAATCAGAATCAGATAATAATTCATCGAATGCATAAACACTCGAAAGAATTTTCGGCACTTCTTGATAACTCAAATTTGTCATTTCGAAAAGAAATCGAAAATAGGATAAACATAGAGGCATTTGACATTCTGGCTGTTGATTGCACCAACACTTTGATTGATATGCTCAAGTGCGTAGCCATTAGTTGCAGTGAAGATTCATTTATTAAAGACGATCCTGAAGTGATTATGAGGGAGAAAACATTTGGAAAAGCACAAATGGCTGCAGAAATATCAAATAAGAAACCGAGTCGGTTGCTGTAAGTTGAAGATAGATTCTGTGAGAATGTTATCTTTTTAATTTCAATAATTCTTATTTAAGGATGGAACTAAAACGGCTGAATTCAACATACATTGATGCATCCAAATACAAATCAGAAAAAGGTATTTATGTGAATAATATTCTTTTATTTTTTCAGTGTATTGGTCAAATTTTGATTGAAAAGAAGAAAAAAAGCGGGCGGCGGTGGTGCACTAGGTAAAGCGCTTGCTTCCTAACTAAAGTAATTTTTTTTAACTCCAATGCAAGCTAGAGCTGTCCTTGTGTTTTAAAATTCTTTCTTATTCTTCTAACTAGGTTCGTGCAACGTCCTGGTGCATTCTAAAAGGCATTTAAGTAGTTAAAAAAAAACAAAGTTTTCACCAATTTTTTTCCTGTAAAATAAAAAAATACCATTTTAGTATATATTGATATGAATATATATGATTTATGCGTGTTTTGAACAATTAATTAATATTTTTCAGGTGCAATTACTTGTGATAAAGAGTGTTGTAAATTTGGTTGCATTTGTGCTAGTCTAAACGATGGAACTACTTTGAAACAACATTGTGGAAAACAAATATGTGTTCTAGAACGCAAGTGCGAATGTTCTAATGTGTTGCATTTAGACGATGGTGTAATGTCTTATCTTCGTTTTCATTTATTTAGTCCTAATATTATCTCTTTTCTAGAGTCGAAAAATAACTACAGATGATGCATACATGCTTAGACGTCAAACAATCACTAAACTTGGTCGAGTAAAGAACGAATTCACTTCAACAATTGTTTTAACTGGCAGTGAAACTCTTCACCTAAATGAAATTCAATACGACAAAAAGCGCTGTTGTACTAAATTTTCAAAGCTCTACGGTAATTTTGTTGGTCCCGTTAACCCTTATTTAATCGATACTAAACCATTTAAGAAAAAAACAGAACCAAATTGCTCTTTAAATTATCCCCAAGAACCAGTTATGGTAAACGATACTATTTACAAACACCTTAAGCACAGTTTGGTGAAGTTAAAAAAATTACAAGATGTTAAAGACTTGGCCCCTTGGTGCATGATACACATGGTCTATAAATGTTTTTGTAAAGGGCAAGCAACAATGGGAAATCCAATCATAATAGAAAAAAAAGAGGAAATGTTAGAAAAGAACACTATAAAAGTACTTTCACCGGTTATAAAAAAACGCATTCTGTGTTCATTTGACAAAGAAGAATACAGAAAAAAAAGTGGTTGTGACAGCAAGCTCTATGAAACTTCAGAAACAAGTGAAATAAGTGTAAATAGTTATGAGCTAAATTTTGCATTTCCAGTCAAAGAAAAAACTAAAGTTGAAAAACGTGGTCGCATTTCAGATATTGATTGTGTCGAAGCGTACATGAATGCCAAAGCCAACCACTGCCGTCGTGTTGTTCCTATACCTAAAAACATATATCAAAGAAAAAACAAAAAACGAGTAGCCCAAATACAACTTTACATTGCCGAAAATGAAAGCGAAGAGACAAGATTGAACCTTAACGAACATGTTCTAAGGTCTGTTTATTATCACCAAGATACAAACGGAACTAAGCACAGAGGTACTCTAACAATAAGACCAGAGAAAAAAACAAACACAAAGGTCTTGAAGCTACAAAACAAAGACCAAAGTAGAAATTTCAATCATACAAATCAAAGCAAAATATCAAATAGTTCGTTTAGTGAAGATGTTTACGTTAAATCAGGGCCAATTAAAAAGCGTCGAAAGAGCTCGGCGCAGGTTGAAGAAAGGTCATCGCTTTTGCTTCTAAGTCAATATAAACGAAATTGCGGGACAAGTTATGGTACAAAGAGTCTCACTGAAAAGTATATCCCAGCACCAGTCAAAAAATCAAAAATTCCTAAAATAACGAACATTTATTCCCTGAACGCTGAAAAACTCAAAATAGGGCCAGAAATCTCTTCACCGAAAATTCAGGTAATACAACCTGAAATCGATCCCGAGTCTGCTTCTACCATTAAGATTGCTCTACTTACAAAAAATGATTTAAATGCTCATGAAGCTAGTACAGATGCATTTAAAAATGTTTTCAAGCAGGTTATACAAAATATGAATAAATTGGTTAGTAAGAAGATGCATGATATTGATTTGGCATTACGAAGGGAAAGCAAAGCAATACCACTGCCCAATGCTGAAATATTGTGTATTTTAAGATGGAATAATTTTTTTGAGGCATATATGGAAGGTTTAATTTATTTGTGGGAAGTCCAAACTACCTGTTTAACATTTATAGTGGCAACTATAAGACCCATAATGCCTTTGGTGAAAAATGCCTTAAGTGTTGTTAATATTCAAACTATATTAAGTGAAAATATTCCACTGTTGGGAAGAATGCTGATCGACCGAAAGCGCAGTTCAAGCTCAGAATGTCTAGCTGTGGTATGTACAAAATTTGTATATTTTTTGCACTTTTTAAACAATAATTCAAAGTCTTGGTCACCGCATTTGCTGACGACATAACATTAACATTATTATTTTAAAAAAATTTAAATATTAAATTCACTCAATTTGCTATGCTAAAAACCTCTTACCAAATTGTGTGGACGGAGGTAGATTTGTGATCAATTATGCTGTAATATGCTCATATAAAAGGGGCTACTTTTTCCTAAATTTGTTTACGATTGAAACTATCAGAGTCAGCTCGACTTGACAAAATCAATCGAAGAGTCTTTATAGCTTTATAAGGAGTCTTCATTCGAATTCTAACGTTCGAACTGATTTGTATATCATAACATTATGGTCTTTACTTCTGCCAGTTATGTTCGTATACATTTCATATTTTAAGGCAGGGTAATGTACCTTAAAACACATAGTTAAAATATTATTATTTTCGGCTGTTATTATGTATATACTTCAAAATACTCTTCATAAAATCTTGCCAATCGCCGTTTCCATGAGCTAGGGAGGCAATTGAGCAGTAAAACCCTATCTCGAAAAACAAAGGAGACTTTATAAGACCTTGATCATCGCAGTCCTATTCTATGGTTTCGAGGCATGGACTCTATCTAGAGTCTATCTAGCCGTTTCGTTAAGGAGGGAAGGTTTCACGAACCTTACGAGCTGTACAGCGACATTGACCTGGTTAAAAAATAATTATATCACGTTCAAGATAGCTGGGTCATGTAGAACGAATGGACAACAATGCTCCGGCTCGCAGAGGGTAGATGCAGTCAAGAAAAACCTCGCCTTAGGTGGGGTGCTGAAGTAGAAGGTGACCTCAACCAATTTGAAGTACGAAACTGGAGGCAGCTAGCCAAAGATCCAGATAGCTGGAGAGGCGTGTTGGTTGAGGCCTAGGTTCGCCCCGAACTGTAGCGCCACCTTAGGAAGTAAGTAAGTAAGTCATAATACTGCCCTCCTAAGCGAAAAGGTTGTAACCCAATTTTTGTCATTTTTGGATTTTTTTACATTTTGAAAATTTTGCGAGCTACCTGACATTATACTTAAGTAATAAACCGTATCTTGTTCAGAACTAGTAATAACTCGTTAAGTGAATAAAATTCGTATCTCAAAAACTGTTGATATATCTCCTTGAAAATACATTATGCAATGCAACAGGTGCGGGATGTTCTTTTACAAAAAAAGCTTCTACTGAAAATTGTTTTTTTTTTTTTTTTTTTTTTTTTTTTTTTTTTTTGAGATACGACCTTTTTGCTTAGGAGGGCAGAATAGCCATAACTGGACACCGGCCTTTTTTTTTGGAATTGCTTAAATAACGTTATTTTTTTAAGTTTCATGAACGCTTAAGTGACCCAGTCGTCTTTAGTTAACACATCAATACTACCACAATGTTTGCTGTGGTTCAAGGTGATAGGTTTATTTGTTAATCATTGACACGTGAGCCTTCTCTTTCGTTAACACTATCAAAGTAATAATGATGTAAGCGTTCTTGGTTGTATTAGCTATAGAAGAGATATTTACGTGTTATATATAAGTGTCCTTCTTTCAGTCGTATATAGACTGAGTTCTTCTGTACTAGTCTGTATTTTGTGTTAAGGTTTTTGTAAGTATGAATTATATCACACCAAGCTATTTTCCTTTCGTTTTTCCAGTTTCTAAGGTCTGTTTGTTTTTTGTTTTGTTGGAAAAACTTTTTAACGTTTCGGTCATTGTTTAGTTAGCTAATTTATTTATATGCCGCTTAGTTGCCTTTGAATTCATAGAGGTCTAAAATCCATATAATTTTATATGTACTCATGTTGGATTTGAAAAGATACAAGGCTTATTTTTGTGTGTAATTAGAAAGATTAATGTTTATAATTTTTTTTTATATTTTTTACAACAATGCGCAAACATAGGAAGGTTTTGGAAGAAGGGGTAGAAGGTGTCGATTAACATTGGTTGTGAATGCTTTCAAATTGAAATGGCAAGGGAAAACCTCGCCGGGTAAACCATTCCATTCATTTTTTGTTTGGTTCAAAAAAGAAAGAGGGGTTAGGAGGAGGAGTCACACTTTTTAGGTACAGGCTGAACAAATGCTGTTTTACATCTTCTAGGGAAGACTCCAGAAAAGTAGGAGCGATGGGAAAGCTTACGCAATTGCCTTGCTAGTGTGGAAGAAAACCTCTTCAGAAGAATGAGGTATACCATCCGGCCCAGTGCATTTGTTTATATCGAGATCTTTGAGAACTCTTGCTACTGAACGAGTGCGGAAAAAAATCTGTCCCATGGAAAAATTTACATTCTTAGGTACAGAAAGGGCAAGATAAAGCTAGCAGCACAACGGACTGCGAGCAAGTTTGCCTTCTCTGAAAAGTAAGAAAATAGTATGCTTTTTTTACTCTATGTATGAAAAGCCCATGCCCCATGGACACAAAAAAAATAAATTCTCATGTACAGGAGGGACAACGTTGCTGCGAGACAAATTAGCAGCGAAATTGGTTTGTCAATGGCGATGAGCGTTGAAAGCGAAGATGTTGAGGAGTTGAGTTTTTTTTTTTTTTAAATAACCAAATATATGTGTACTACCTTAAGGACATTGCAGAACTTTTTACCGAATTTTTTAGCCATGTGAAAACCTTTCAAAGAATGCTGTGAGGTGTCTAGGTTTCCTTCGGAAATGCAAACAAATTTTCACCCCGCCGAATCTATACATAACGTATATTCAACCAAAGCTTCAGTATAATTCCCATATTTGAGAAGGTGGTCCTCTAACGCACTTGAGTTTTTAAATTGGTGCCCAAAAAAGAACTCTGAAATTATTTGGTGATACAAAAATAACGATTTTAATCACATCTCTCGAGCATGGCCGTAATGTGTTATGTCTTTCACTGTTTTATCGCTTTTTTTTACAAACGGTGCTTAAGTAAAATAGCGAGTTGCATTCATCCCCGAAAATATTCAACTGTAATACTCGCACTGCTAAAAATGCCCATCAGTTTACCACGGAGTCCAACTTCGGACGTATCTTTGAAGTACAGAGTTTCTTTCTTATTGGCACCATACGAATATGGAACGCTTTGCCTGGCTCGGTTTTTCCCTCCCATTTTGATACTAATGTCCATCGATATCGGTTATGGCTTTCTCGAATTGCCAAACTTCCCTTGTGGCAAATTTTCCTTTAATTGGAGAGTGAGGACGAGAAATTTTCTAAAATGACACAATGGTCCAAAGTGCCAAATGGAGAAGTATTACTAGTAGTATACTTATCAGGGTAAGAAAGAATCTGAGGTATCCGAAACGATTGCCTCTTACGAAGACCGACGCAATGTTTAATGTCTTTCCTTACTTTATCGTTTCTTTTATAAAAAAAAGTTCACTCGAGGTAGCCAACTCCCTTAAAAATTTTATACGTAATACTCGTCTCGCAAGTTCACCTTTGCGCCCAATTTCGGACGTACTGTGAAAGATAGGGATTCTTTTTTAGCCGAACAATACGAATTTGGAATAATTTACCCGGCGAGGTTTTTCCTTGCCATTACAATTTGAATGCATTGAACACCAATATTCCTCTTTCCCTAACTTCCAATGGTCGCGCAGTGTGTTAACACTATAAGGGCAACACAAATCCCTTTTGCGTGCGTATTAATAAAAAAGAATATAGTAAGATACAAATCATGAGTATAGTCCGCTTGCCCAGGAACATCCGGTATTAAAATTGGCACATGGATCAGATCTAGAAGGCAAGATTGCGCTAAGTATAGTCATTTTGTAGTACAAAATTCTGTATCTGCGATGGGAGTTTTGAAAAGCCTAGTATTTAAATTGGTGGTTGGGTGCTGTATGAATAGGGTAGGCACTGAAAGGCATCTGGCACTGGTGATGCACAGTCGCTGCAACTATATCGTACACATCAATTGTGCTTATTTTACCTCCCCGCGGTAACCACCGGGTACTGGTCTGTCCATCCGGACATTCCTGCTAAACTTATAAGCGCGAGTGTTGAACACAGAAAAAATAGCAACACTATAATGCTCTGCTTTAATGACTGTTCTGATCGATTCGCAGAAGTCTTGCACGAGCCCCTCAGAAAGAGGACGTACGGCGGATGAGCCCAACCAATTGGACCAACGGTGGCGTCAACAGTCAACGAAGCAGACGCCCTAATGAGCTACTTTGACGTATTTGGAGATAAGGTCATAAGGACAATTCAATGCAAGTCAGGGCATTGAAATAGAGATGGTGGCGGATGAACCCTTAATGGGCCAACGGCAGCGCTCATATCCCCGAAGTGGGTTACTGACTCCGGATTCTCCGGTTCCTTTTGTCCAAGGAATCCAACAAAGGACCTGGCCCTCCAGGTTGGGGGTTGTGCGTGGGGTTAACAACCCTGCCACGGAAAAAAGAAAAAGTTGCGAAACGACCAATAGCCTCGGAAAAGGACGGATTTACTGTTGACGACCCGGAAAAACGAATCAAGGACAACGACCTTTGGATCTGCACGTGAAGTGTTAGAATTCTTAACAGACCACGTGCATCCAAACAACTAGCGGAGGCCCTAGACTGCTACAGAGCAGGAATTACTGCCATCCAGGAAGTGCGATGGAATGGGCCGGGCAAAAGGAGGATGAAAAACTGTGACGTGTACTACGGTGATTGCGCAAGAAGACCACAGCGTTTATTTGGGTGCGGATTCGTCATAAGCGGTAGACTTAGGCAAGAAGTCTTGGGCTTTCGACACGTAAGTGAGCGACTTGTGACAATCCGTATCAAGGCTAAATTCGCCAACATTAGCCTAATATGCGCTCATGCCCCCACAGAGGACAAAGATGACGCCACCAAGGGTGACTTCTATGAGCTCCTCGACAAAACCTATGAGCAATGCCCTAAATACGACGTAAAGATCGTACTAGGCGATTTTAATGCCAAAATAAGTAAGGATGAAATCTTTGATAGGACTGTCGGAAAACATAGCCTACACGACACAACGTCTGAAAACGGACTTAGGCTAATTGACTTCGCAGCGGCACATAACGTCACCATTGCAAGCACACGGTTTCCTCATCTCGATATACACAAAGCGACTTGGCGACACCCAGATTAAAGAACCGTCAATCAGATTTATCACGTTGCGATCGATGCAAGACACGCCTCCAGTATCTTGGATGTTCGCACCTTCCGAGCAGCTAACATCGACTCAGATCACTACCTTGTTGTAGCAAAGGTAAGAATGCGAATAACCCGAACTCCACAACAACGGAGTAATACTGTGAGGAAGTATAAAGTTGGAAAGCTGCAATCGCAAGAAACCGCTTGAACCTATGCCGATCGAATATCCCGTAACCTCTCAAGAAATCCAGTACCGCCAGCATCAAGTGCCGAAGATCAGTGGCAACAGTGCCAACAGGCCATCAGAGATGCCGCAACTGATGTGCTAGGTTTCACTAGACCACCACCACGAAACCTCTGGTTTGATGACGAATACAGGCAGGCCCATGCAGCCAAACAAGAGGCATATAAAGCTACGCTGCAAAGAAAGACGAGAGCTGCTCGCAAGCTTTACGAGCAGAAAAGACGGGAAGAACACCGGCTTCTCCAAAAGAAAAAGAGAGAGCATGAGAAGCGCGTGATCGAAGATATTGAGAGATGCTTCTCCAGGAACAACGGGCGGAAGTTTTACCAACAGGTAAAAAAGAACATGCCAAGGAAAAAAATCCCGCACAGAAGCCTGTAGAGATAGGAATGGAAACCTCGTAATAGAGTCAGAGTCGGTGCTGAGTACATGGAAGGACCATTTCTGCAGACTGTTAAACGGCGATGAAGGCCAAAATCCCGCTGTCAGGCAGAATGAACCATTCAACATGGATGATGACAGACAAAACTTCCGTCCACCTGACCAAAATGAAGTAAGGATAGCAATATCTAAACTAAAAAACAACAAAGCTGCTGGACCCGACGGACTACCCGCCGAACTTTTTAAAGCGGCCGGAGATGACCTGGTGGAGTGCATACACCAACTCATCTCTAAAGTTTGGTCAGAAGAAAGTATGCCTGATGAATAGAACCTCAGCATCGTTTGCCCGATCCACAAGAAAGGAGACCCTCTAAACTGCGCCAACTATAGAGGAATAAGTCTCCTGAATATCGCCTACAAGATCCTCTCTGCCGTACTATGTGAACGCCCCAAACCTTTCGTCAGCAACCTGATTGGCCCCTATCAGTGTGATTTCAGACCAGGAAAGTCCACAATCGATCAAATGTTCACTCTACGGCAAATCCTGAAAAACCACCGAAGAATTCCAAATCGATACCCACCACCTCTTTATCGATTTTAAGGCCGCGTACGATAGCATTTATAGAGACGAGCTATACAGAGCCATGTCAGGTTTTGGCATTCCCACAAAACTCGTCCGACTGTGCAGGATGACGATGGAGAACTCTCGCTGCTCCGTCAAGGTTGGTTCTGACCTCACAGAAGCTTTTGACGTCAAAAAAGGATTCCGACGAGGTGATGCGCTATCGTGCGATTTCTTCAACTTAATACTTAAAAAATTATAAAAAACTCGCAAGTCAATTGTAGTGGGATAATTTTTTTCAAGTCTGTGCAATTGCTAGCATACGCTGACGACATAGACATCATTGGCAGAACTCGGCGAGCTGTCACTGGAACGGCTAAGATGGGACCAACAGTCAATGAGGCCAAAACGAAGTACCTGCTGTCCACAAAAAGGGACACACAACACCGGCGGATTGGACAAAACATCACAATAGACAGGTACAACTTTGAGGTAGTTAGGGACTTTGTGTACCTCGGATCCGCTATAACATCTGACAACAACATCTCGTCAGAAATAAAGCGAAGAATTAATCTTGCCAATCGCTGTATCTATGGGCTAGGAAGGCAATTGAGTAGTAAAGCCCTCTCTCGAAAGACAAAGGAGACTCTGTATAAGACCCTTATCATCCCAGTCCTGCTCTATGGCGCCGAGTCATGGACTCTATCTAAAGCGGATGAAGATATCCTTAGTTGTTTCGAGCGTAAGATTCTTCGGAGGATTTTTGGCCCTATCTGCGTTAACGGGCTTTGGAGGAGAAGGTTCAACCAAGAACTATACGAGCTGTACAGCGGCATTGACCTGGTCAAAAAAATACGCAAATCACGTTTAAGATGGCTAGGTCATGTAGAGCGAATGGACAACAATGCTCCGGCTCGCAGGATCTTCGATTCCACCCCAGAGGGTAGACGCAGTCAAGGAAGACCTCGCCTTAGGTGGCGCGCTCAAGTGGAGGACGACCTGAACCAACTTGGAGTGCAAAACTGTAGGCAGCTAGCCAAAGACCGAGCTGGCTGGAGAGGCATGTTGGTTGAGGCCCAGGTTCGTCCCGAACTGTAGCGCCACCTAAGTAGTAAGTAGTAGTATTTAAATTCTGTGCGTTCGAGAGCAAATGGAAGAAACCCAAAAGAATAAGATACTATGATGTTGTCCTTTAAGCCGTGATCGCCCACACTGTAGTAAATTATCTTCACAACAACATTACAGGCGAGATTCAATTTCCAAAAGTAACACTATTTTAAATCAAGATTCACTCCAAATTACTTTAGAAAATAGTTCAGCAAATATAACCAATAAACCCACATTCATATAAGTAGGATACAAATCTTAATATTCAACAATATTTGGAATTAGAAACAAATTCACTTTGAAAGATAAAAATACCAAAATGCAAAACGAATTACACATACTCAAACAACAAAACAACTCTTATAATTAAACAATAGAAAAACAGAAACAACATTCACTGAATTACAGTTAAGGTTTATCTGACCTTTGCTTAGGTGGCGCTACAGTCCGGGGTGGACCTGGGCCTCAACCAACAAGCTTCTCAAGCCAGCTCAGTCTCTAGCCAGTTTCGCACGTGGAGTCGGTTGAGGTCCTCTTCCTTTTTCTCGAAGCGACGTCCGCAACATAGAGCAGGGTTCGTGGATTTCCGGTCTGTCTTCGACATTATCGTCCGTGACCATCTCTTCTATAAGTTATCTACGATTGGTTTGTCAAGCAAACTGATAAACACCTTAAAAGCACTGTACACAAACAACACAGCTTGTGTTTGGGATGTCTTCTTAAGGTGAAAGAAGCAAAGCGTGCAATTTCAGCAGTGTGGGAACGCTGCTTCAAAAGTATGTGTATTGAACACAGTGCAAAACAAATTTTTTTTCGATCTACAAGGTCATCTTTTCTTCTGTGTGGTTTTGGGATACAATTCTTTTGAACCAGTTGAAACATGCCTCCGATACTTCATCAAAAGAATCTTTTGTCTTCCAAATAATACTCCTAACTACATGCTGTATCTTGAAACAGGCCACCCCCCAATGCTTATGGAAACTCTAAGTTTGCATTACAATTACATCGTTAAAATTTTCGAAATGCTAGATGAAAGTCATTTTGAAGAATACCATTAGAACATCAGGAGATATGCCAACAGAATGGAGAAACCATGCGGCTTTTTGCAATTTAAATCTAACCTTTACTCAAAATGAACAACCTGTGTTGTTGAAGAAAAAGTTTAACGCATTATTAGAACAATAAAAATATATTGCAACAACAACAACTATTGCTAGTTGTTTCTTGTTGTTTTTGTGGAGTTTTTTTTTGTTGCATAAAATTCAATTTAAAGGTTTTAATGTCCTTTACTCCAAAATGTGCGTTTCGCCCAAACATAAACGGTGGGCTTAATGGAGCGACTCTTGTTTTCGCGGTGAGAAGCTGAACTGTGATGTCACCGTTAGGAGAGACAGTGCGAACATATACGGCTGCAGCGTATGCGTTTTGCGAAGCGTCAGCGAAGCCATGTAGGTCTGATACAGCTTGTGGAATTCCGAGCCCAACCCACCGTGGAATTTTCATTGCTGATAGTTGAACGATATGTTTTCGGGAGTGAAGCCATTGTTTTTAATTTCGTCGGTGGGTGGGTCAAACAACTTCGAAGCTTCTGAAAGAAGTAAGCGTTTTGTTATTTTTGATGTTCTTACCTCTGAAATGTTGACAGAGAACGATAAATTGCTCGAGGATGGATCCCACTGAAGTCCTTAAGTTCGAACCCCGTCTGCATCCGAAAAGTGCAACGGCTGCAGGACTTCACGTTGATCTTCGGGCACAGCATTGATGACGAGAGATGAATTCGAAGACCATTTGCGCAGACAAAAACCACCTTTGGATAGAATAGAGGACACCTCGATTCGAATTCGTTGCAGATCCTCTTCATGGTAGCAGCCAGTTAGCAAGTCATCCATGTAAAAATGCGGGGGATTGATTCGTCTTTTCCATATGGCCCAGATCAATAAACTCTTGGATGAAGGCGCTATATTGGTCTCTTAGGGATTCATCCTTCAGAAAAAGAGCTTCCATGCGATGAAGAGCTCGAATTGCAGCATGACGTGAATCACCGAATGGGCAGTCAGGTTTAAATAGAAGGCTGACAACATATCGACCATCTTCTTGGCGGTAGTGAGTGTCTTCAAAGATTTTCTCGCAGGTTTTTTCTTCGATTGAGAGATATTTAACGTCAGGTAATGCCTTGGTTAGCCAGAATCTTGCAATAGCTTTGGTGAGTGCGGTTTCGCAAAAGAAGCCCGAGTTGGACGCTGTTGAAGAATAGTTGGATTCGTTGATTGATGTGATTAATGTGGCTTTGGCGGTAGGAGCGGTAATTGCGGTTGTTGAGGTTGAAGCGGTTGTGGTTGTTGCGGGTGTTGCGAATGATGCGGATACGGTAGAAGCTGGTGCGGGTGTTGCGGTTGTAGCGATTTTTGCGGTGGTTGTAGACTCGATATTCTTTCCAAATAGAATCCATCCGAGTGTGGATTGCTGTGCGATAGGAGTGCCAATAGGACCTTTGATCAAACCAGTGCAGAGAAACTGCCCCAGTTCATCCGCTCCCACCAAGATATCGATGGTAGCTGGTGTATCGTAATGCGGATCAGCAAGTTTTAGCGAGCTGAGATGTGGCCAATTACGTCTACACAGGTGCACCGGAGGAAGCATGTTGGTGAGCTTGGGTAAAACTTGAGCTGTTATAGTGGTGGTATAGCTATGGTCAGGTGATCAAAGCTTTAGTTGAACTTCTCATTTGGAACTTCCAGCGGCTGTGACACCAATGCCTATAATCATTGTCGTCTTTGGTGATCTTTTTAGCTTCAGTCTTTGCATACAATTTCACTTATAAATGATAGATGGGATCTATTATCGAAGAGTACTCGTGCTGGTTGGTATCGTCCTGTATTATCGATGATGTCGACCATTGCAGTTCCCAGTAGTATGTGTTGCTTGGTATGTGTGAAATTAGATTGCATGTAATTGATCGAAGATTTTGCATTTGATGTTGACGGCTGAATTTCATTTAAAAAAATGTGGGGGCTAATGTGGCATGTGCGGCAGGTATTCGAACTATGACATTTCTCATCTCAAATCAGCTGCTGACTTCGCATGAGCGTGTTGGTTTTTTTGTTGGGCGGACGACGATGCGGTAAAAGATGAAAAAAAATGTTTTTGGCTTACCTTTTTGTAGTGTCGGTTTGGATGGTGTGGGTTTCTGGTGGTATTCAATGGCATCTAAACAACGACATCTCTGCTCCAAAAAAGCCACAAGAACCTCAAACTTGGGAACATTGTCCTCAGCAAGAGATAATTCCCACTGTCTATGGGTTTCGGGATCTAGTTTGCTGACTGCCAGATGCACTAACCCATCGTCCCAGTTTGAAACGGGCCTACCTAAAGCCTTGAGACTCTGGTAGTGTTCTTGGGTATATCCACCAAATTCCTCAAAGCCGTCGATGACTCATCGTTAAGTCTTTTTAATGAGAAGATCGCCCGAAAAAGGGAATCGATAATCACACATTTGACATCATACCTTTTTTTAGCAAAATCCAAGCTTTGCATGTCTGTTATGTATATATTTTTTTTTATGTGAAAGCAATACTAAAGGGATTAACAGTTTATATTTTGGAAAAAAAAATCGGAATCCACATTTGAGGAGATAATTTATGTACATCGTTTAGAACTGAGCATGTGCAACTATGCGCGGGGAATAAAACTGTTGTTGCGTTTGCGGGGTTAAATTTTATATAATGCACTTCTTGTGTTGGAGAACATTTTAGTAGATGCGATGCATTTGCGGTTATGTAATTTACTCGTAGGTTTGTACATGTTGGTTGCGTTATAATTTTGCGGGGAATATAGATTGCGGGAAAAGATTATTTTGCGGAACCACATTTATGATTATTATTTTATTTTTTGTTATTGCGAAATATAATTTTGCGTTGAATATTGCACGAGCCATTTATTATAAAACTTATTACTTTTTGACTCGAAGGACCATGAAAACGCTAGAAACTAAATATTTCGTTTCGAAAATAAAGAAAAGACTCCATTCGATTATGACAAAATTAGAGAACTTTATTTCCACAGCACTGGAACAACCGTACCAATACATGGCTCGAACAATACTAAACAATTATTATAAACGTATGTAAAATGTAGGTTGGGCGTGAACAGTCGTATTCACCAAGTTTAAGCAACCACAGAGATAGTCTATGATTAATGTCTTTTCCTTTGTGATTTCTCTGAAGCCATTTCAAAAGTTGGTGATTCGTAAGAAGATCGAAAGTTCTGCCATAAATATATGGACGAAAATAGTTAACAGCAATACCTAAAAGTTCCTTCTCTTTTGTAGAGTATTTCTTTTCGTGATCGTTAAGAGTTCTACTGGCGTAACATAAGGGATGGTCGTCTTGAGTAAAAACTGCACCTAACACCTAAGGCAAAGTCGCTTGCGTCTGTAATTAGTTTAAACCTTTTGTTATAATCTGGATACCTTAAAAGTGGCGTTTCAGTAAGTAACTTTTTAAGCTTTTCAAAGGAGTTTATATACTGTGGATCTTTTTTATTGATCTTAACATATTTCTTTAGATACTTAGTCATTCCGTAAGCTACTTTTGCGTAGTCTTTACGAACTTCCTGTAATAACCCGTCATTCCTAAGAATGATTTAATTTGTTTCTGGGTTTCCGTTAGTTTAAGTTTTAAATATTTTCAATTTTACTAATATTCGGGTTAATACCTTCTGTGGTTAGGATATGAACCAAGTACTTTGTGAATTTACTAAAAAATTTGCATTTGTCCACTTGAATCTTAAGATTGTGTTCTCTGAGTTTGTTAAATATTTTTTTTTATGTTTATAGGTTGTATGTTCTTCTAAGGTGGTACTGAAAATATCGTCCAGATACTATAACACATACTTTATTTATATAATCTCTAAGGACAGAATTAATTAATCTTTGGAACGTCGCCGGGGCGTTTTTTAGCCCAAACGGCATTTTTACAAACTCGTAATGTCCTAACGGTGTTAAGAAGGCAGTTTTTTTCTGTCTTCTTTGTTTAATAACACCTGGTGGAAGCCTTTGGCAAAGTCCAATGTTGTAAAGTATTGAGTTCTTGCTTGCAAAGTTCCTAAGCGGTTAATCCGCGGTTATCAAAAAAAAAAAAAAAAACTAAAAACAAATAATTTCCCTCCGTAGGATAGAGACTCAAAAAGTGGAAGAAAGTGAAAAAAATAAAGATATATATGCCAACTCAGCTGGAATATAATACAAACTTGACCACAAAAAATGTGCCCTTATTAAAAAGTGATAAATCTTTTCAATTGGATTTAACCCACGCAAACATTCCCTCGGGTTCAAATTCCAAAAGTCTAGCTAAAACCAGCTCTGTAAACATTTTTCAAGGCCAAGTTTCAGAGAATGAAATGTTTAAACAACAGTCAAACTCAAACGATTGGACTACTGTTATCAGTAAATTGAATCGATCTGCAAGCCATTTCAACAACAACAACAACAAGAGAAAGAGGAAAAATGAGAAGCCAGTTCATGTCTCTCATGACAATCAACCTTATTTTGACAACAATTCGTTTGGAGCTCTTGTGGATCTAGAGCAAATGGAAACGTGCCATGACACAGATGAAGCTCATGCTAACACTAAGGAAACTCCAAGTATTTCTAGAAAACAGTCAATTAATATTATATATGTATTATATAACCTTCAGATAACAAAATTGTGTACTGTCCCCCGATTTTTATATTTGGTGCAAACTGTACATTAATTGCGGACTTAATTAATCTTGCTGCAGTAGAATTCAAAATAACAGATATTCAATATAAATTCGTAAATATAGGGTACCAAAAACCAAAGTATATATGAATAATTCGAGTGTGCATAGATTAATAATCGACCGACTTCGTGAGTCAGGCTTAGGCGCATATTCTTTCTCTCCAAAGGAGACAAAGAAGGCTTCAATTTGACTTAAAGGCCTTGACGGTGATACACCTATTGAAACAATTTTGAATGCTCTTAAAAAGTCTGTGCCGAACGTTAAAATGTACAAAATATCTCCATTTTCCACTGCGAGAACAAAAGAATTGAATATTAAACTTAATTTTTTTGTTGTTCAACTTGATGTGGGGGAATCTATCAAGGAACTTATCTGTATTCGAAGTTTACTTCATCAAAGGGTTTATTGGGAAAAGAGAAATAGTAGACTTGTGGTCAGGTGCTACCGTTGTCAAAGGTTTGGTCATACAGGTGACTGTTGCGCGTACAGTAATCGATGTGTTGTGTGTGGAGACAATCATGCCTCTGAAACTTGTATTGATTTGTGCAAGTCAAAAAAAAGACACATGAAGAGGTTCCAACTCCAAATTGCATTAACTGCAACGAAATTGGCCACGCCGCCAGTTCTCAAAAATGTCCAGCGTATTTAAAATACAGAGAACGTATGCAAGCCTCATCACGAAAAGAAAGTTATGTAGCTCTTTCTAATAGAGAAATTACACAAGATACTTTTAGCCAACTGGCCAAACCAAGTATTTCTTTTGCTGACATCACTGACTAAAGATACTTCGCAACCAGGGAACCTTAATGACTTCCTTAACGAATCTAAAAACCTTTTTAACATTCCGTTTAAAGACCTTTTAATTAAAAAGTAGCCACTTTAGCCAAAATATCAAAAACTTCAATCTCAAGAAGAAAAAATGTTTACGTACTTAGAGTTCGTAGCCTCTATAGTTGTATAATGGCCTCTACAAACCTTAATATTACATCTATGAATTTTAATTCCATAATTTCGAATGAACGACGACTTGCACTTTTGAATGTTTTAAAAAGTGACAAGCCAGATTTTTGCCTTCTTTCTGAAACTAGACTTTGTAGAAGACATAGACCATCTTTCGAAGGTTATAATATCATAAGAAATGATTCGGGTAGAGGAACCGCTATTCTTCTTAAACAGAATTTTTCATATCAAGCTGTACCCTTTCACAGTGACATTTTTTCAGCATGCTTAGCAACAATTGCTTTTCATAATCCAAGATCCCCTGATCTTTGATTATTGTTGGGAAGTATATACATACCTGGTAATTGTGGACATAGTTTAGTAAGGGAGCTCGATAGGCTCTTTTGCTTAGCAAGTTCTTATGATGCTATAATCATCGGTGGAGTTTTTAATGCACGCCATCCCCACTGGGGGGATAGTGTTCAAAACCAAAATGGGAAATTAGTTTACGACTGGTTTTATAATGGAGCATTCCTAAACCTTGATCTCATTCCATCTGATGGTCCTACCTTTCCACGCTCTTCTTCATTCATTGATTTCTTCTTGATATCTTCAAAACTAAAAAATAATACTACTTTTAATATCTGCACAACATTCGCAACACCATCCGATCATTTTAGTGTTTTCCATTATTGTAAAGCTCGATAATTACTCTCCTCTTATGTTTCTTCACCCGTGGCATATAGAAGCTTCAAACACACTAATTGGGAAGCGTTCAGATTAAGTCTTCAAAACAATGTTTCCCTCTTAAATATACCTTCCGATAGAAATATTTCAAATAACGAAATCGATAATTTTATCAGTGAACTAAACTCCAAAATTACCGCTGTTGTAGAATCCAACTCAGTCATATGCGAACCTTAAAGCCATAAATACAAAGACATTTCAGATATCACAATAAAGATTATGAAGACGAGAAGCTTTTGGCTTAAACAATTAAAAAGAATATTTCACAAGCATTTGAACAAAGTCAATGCTGAGTACCTTGAGCTCTCATCCAGAATTCAATGCCTAAGTAAACTCATTAATCCAAGAGTACATATTGACCTCAACAACGCTTTTAAAAAACGGCTTCAAAAAATTCGTCCCTCTCCTCAAGCATTCAAAGAAATTGACAAAATCACTGGCAGGAAGTTCTTGGGTACTGATATCTCCAAAGACATTCTTACTTATAATGGCCTAGATCTAGTTGACACTCAGTCAAAAATAAATGGCTTCCAAAATTTCTTTTCTGCTTTATACACAGAGAAGACTCCAAATCGTGGTAGTAACTTCACTAACGAGGTCTGTTCCACAGTACAACTTCGTATAATCTATCCTAACACACCTATCATAACGTTTTCGACATCCAACCCTTCTCATAATCCTTCTATTCCTCCTTTTACTAATCCGCTGCAGGTACAGATTTTTAGATCCAACCTCAAAAACAAAAAATCGTCAGGAATAGACGGGATATCAAATTTTATATTGCGAAAATGCTGTCATTCTCTCGATATTCTCCTCTCATCCATATTTAACCATTGTATCAATAATGGCTATTTTCCCTCAGATTGGAAAATAGCAAAATTATTACCAATTGCAAAAAATAGATCGACCAAAGAAATACGAAATTTTAGACCTATTTTGGGCACAATTTTATTCATAATTTACATGCATGACTTTCCATTCCAAGATTTTATAGATGAAGAACCACATGGAATTCTTTTCGCCCATGACACTCTGATAACAGCAAGTGATGTGAGACCACCAACGGCTTTGCTTAAAATAGAACAAAAACTTCCCTTACTAGCTGACTATTTTCAAAGATGGGGCTTAAAAGTCATTGTGAAAAATGTAGCTTTACGTGCTTCCGCAACGCAATTGGGAAAGGCCATCGATTGGCAGTTAAAGAAAGCAAAACACTTGCATTGAAAATTAATGACACCCCCATTCCTCTATGCTCTGAAATGAAATACCTAGGGATTAACATTCATAATAGGTTCCTTCTTAACAAGCAAGCACGAAAAGTGTTGTCGAAAGCAAAAGCTGTAACTGCTACACTAAAACCAGTACTTCACTCTAGGTCAATGTCCAAAAATACTTATCAACAAAATGGTTTACTATTTATCCCACTGTAGCAAAACAGATAGTAAAATTTGAAAGAAAAATCTTGAGATTTTGCTGCGGAAAATTTAGAAGGGCAAACAAAAAATATTTCTCGAACAAAATAATTTACGAATCGTGCAAAGTAACGCCGCTCTTAACATATATAACAAATCTCACAAGACGTAAACTTCATCGTACAGAACATCATCCTAATACATTGGTTAGGTCCTTGTTTGAGTCCAACATCACAGATTGTTTGGAAAACAACTACTACATTTCTCCTTTTAATATTCTTAACGAAGGATCACTAGGACTTATTGGACCTGATGTAAATAGAGGCTCAATTATTGCTCTTTATGAAAGGGCCTCACACCTAAACCTAAGGGGATAGTATAAGTCCTGTAGGATTTTGAATTAAAAAAAAAAAAAACACGCTCGGGTTATGTTATATGTACATACATTATTATTTTTGTTAAAAAAAAAAATTTTGTCTTTAAATTCATAATTACTTACTTTGGTACTCTTGCCAACTTTTTGTGTAAATATCTAGTCATTGTTTTTAGTATTTAAGTATAAGAAAAATACAGACAAAGTATGCCGGGAGCAAGCATACAAATTAACTTTTGCTATACAAAACAAAAGAGTAACCTTTAATTTTTGAGATGTTATATATTTAGAATAAAATAACAACCTTTTTTGAATTGATTTGCCAGGCATAATTTAGAAGTCGGCTACATATTATGTATATTAAACAAATATTGTTAACAAAAATGTGTTTCAAAAGCCTCAATAATAAAATGAAATGAAATGAATGAATGAAATTGTGACCTACCTAATTTCTCTAATATAGTTTCTATATTAGAAATAGGATATTTGTCACTTACAGAAACTTCATTAAGTTTCCTGTAATCAACTACAATTCTCCATTTTTTTGTACCTGAATTATCGATCTTCTTCGAAACGATCCATAACGGCGAGTTATATGGAGAATTGCTTTTTTGATAGTATCTTGTGATAACATTTCCTTCATTTTTTTGTTAATTTCCTCTTCGTGATTTTGAGGATACCTATATATTTTAGAATATAAAGGTCTTTCTGTGGTGGTTATGATTTCGTGTTGAATTTCGTGTGTATGTGTGAGTGTTCAAATCTCTGTTTTTTATTAATCAAATTTCCGAGTTTCCCTTTTTCTTTTAGATTCATGTCTTCCCTTAATAGTTTTTCTAATATGTTTCGATCATTATTGAATTCCTCCAATGAATTTATATCTTCGTATTTAAAAGGACAAGAATCAATGAATTTTGTTTGTAAGTTATTTATTTCTAAATATTCCTCTTCCAAGTTTACGATTGTTCGTAATGGCTTAAGAATGTTCAGGCCTATAAGTCCATTGATTTTTTTATTATAAAAAGGAGTCAGCTTTCAACTCATATAATTTTTTTGGTTGAATTCGGTGGGAAGTGGAGTTATTATTTCTTCATTGATTAGGGTTCGTCCGCTTAGTGCGCTAAATGAAATGTTATCGTTAAGTTTTTGTCTTTAGTATTTTGGTAGTTTATTAAAGTCAAGAAGAGTAGTGGTTGATCCCGTATCCATAAGATATTTAAGTTTCTGGTTATTTATTGTTAATTCGACTATCGGTAGACATAATGTTGGGTTAGTAACTGAAAATTTACTTCATCTGGTTCTGTACTTTCAACATGATCTACATCCATAGGCTTTCATTGTTAAGTCACTTCGTCTGTCTACTGTTTTGGTTATAACTAGTTCCCACATTTTTTCTGTATTGTCTAGAACTATTTGTGTTAAATGGATTTCGTTTGACCAAATTGTTTTGTCCCGAGATATTTTGATTAACTGTATTGTTATTCTGTCCGTATTGCCCTATCTTATTTTGATTTGATGAATCGTCATTTTGTCTATGTTGTCCTGAATGATTTTCCCTATAAGTTGTAAGTAAGGTGAAATACTGTGTGTATTGTTCTGCATATTATTTTTGTAACTGTATGGTTTACTTTTTGTGTATTTTTCTAATATACCTATTTCTTCTAAAGTATAGAATGCTTGCCTAAGATTTTTAATATTTCTACTGTAAATTATGCTTGCTAAATTAGCAACTATTCCATTCAAAAATGTTTTCAGAATTATAGATTCATTCAGTTGTGGGGAAAATTCTACTGGTTTTTTTTACATCAAACTCATATTCAAAGAACCAAATTTTTGCATGACCAACAATTACGGAAAAAAAATTCTGCAATGTCAAAAAGGCAGTAAAAATTGTTAGTCATTTGTTGTAGAAAATCTTAAAAACTCCTTTTTTTAGATAAGATTATTTTTATTATATTCGTTAGAATTTATGTACAATTGGTCTTAAACTAACTTATAACTAAAATAAATCATGTCGGCTCAATAACAGGGGCCCGACTTACTTCAGCTGACTCTATACAATGCTATATAATTACTTATATCATATTGTTGTTTGCTTAATCTTTTAATTGAAATTCTTAATTATAATTTACTGTCTTTGGTTTTTAAAAATTTGGGGTTAGGATGCGGTGTTGCTTATCCTTTGTTGTGTCCGATGTTGGTTCTCTCGTAGAACGGGGCGCCGTCATTGTTCATTATATCCTTGAATCAATCGTCTGTGAAGGTTCGAATGTTGACGTAGCGATGCCTGGGCTCAAGTTGTTGCCGGAGTAGTTGTTGGATTTCCAAGTTGGGGTGGTCCTCCAAGTTCCTCAAAATATTTTTGGAGAGCTGTGTCATGAACTGATTTATTGGGATCACTTTGCTGTCTTCATATAGCTTCTTGTTTGCTTCTTGATTGGAAGCGGTTAGTGATATTCACTCCAAGGTATTTTGCTGTTGTCTTTCTCCTTATCACTGTGTTGTCTGGTAGCTTGATATTGATATTATTACAGCGTGATGCGAAATGTCTTCGACCTCTTGTTGCTGTTGTTGGGGTTCTGAAGCAGATAAGCACGCTCTTGTCGCTATTTATCTTTAGTCGCCATTTAAGGTAGTAGTCCCACAAGTTTCTTATGTGACCTTCAACTCTCCTGGCTGCGATTTCTGGTGAAATGGATGTTGCATATGTTAAGGAGTCATCGGCATATAGCTTCGTTTTCGTCCCTGGGATGTTAGTACGATGGTCAGCTGTATAAAGGTTGAAAAGTATGGGGCACAACTTGGAACCTTGTGGAACTCCAACGCTGATCGTGTTTCTTTGTGAACATTCTCTGTTTACTTGTACATAAAAAGATCTATGGGTTAGAATTTTTTTTAATAATCTTACCAATTGTTCAGGTAGTCCTAGACTTGACAGTTTGAATATTAGTCCTTTTATCCAAACTGTGTCGAAGGCCTTTTCGATGTCCAGTAAACAGGCGACTGTCGTCTCTTTCTTGTTGAGTCCGTTTGTCACGTCGGAGTGCAGTCTAAAAAGTGGATGTATGGTTGAGTGTCGTGCTCGGAAACCATACTGACATTCCGGTATGAATTCCCTTTCCCTGAAGAAATGATGAAACTTTCTCAGTTTTGTTGGTTTTTTTCGGAACGGGAACCACTTTTGCCGTTTTCCATGTTTCGGGGAAGTAGCTGTTATTAAGGCAGTTATTGAAGATGCTCCTCAACAACTTTTTCATCGCTCCTAATCCTCTGGAATCTTTCCTAGAAGATGGAACACAGCATTTGTCCAGCCCGTCCCTAAGAAAGGTGACCCATCCTACCCCTCCTACGTCCCTTTTTTCTAAGGTCATGGAAACGCTGATTAACCGTCAGCTTAAGGAATATCTCGAAGACCGAAAGCTTCTCCATGACTGTCAGTATGGCTTTCGCAGTAATCGTTTCACTGGTGATCTGATGGCATATCTCACCGAATAGTGGAACAAATCCTTAGATCGCTTTGGTGAAATTAAGATTATTGCGCTTAATATTTCCAAGGCATTTGATAGACTTAAGCATGAAGCTCTCTTATCGAAAATGCGTGCTTTTGGGATCAATGATATTCTTGTTCTATGGATTAGAAGCTATCTCTTGGACCTTTTAATACAGGTTGTATTGGACGGTTTCAAGTCTGATTCCCGCATAATTAATGCTGGTGTGCCCCAAGGCTCCGTTCTGTCGTCGACTCTTTTCCTCAGTTTTATAAATGATCTGTCTGTTACTCCTAATGGTGTTTAATGTTTCGAAAACTCAATGCTGTCTTCTGTGGTTAAAGCTAAACATATCCCCAATGCCACTGTCTATGAATGGCACTTGCATCGAAGAAACCGAAAAGCTTTCAGTACTCGGTATGTGTGTCAATGACGACCTCCGTATTTGGTTTTCTGTATCGATGCAAGAAGTTTTTTTCCCTTCTGATATGGCTACAATTTACAAAGCGTTAATACGCCCAAAACTCGAGTTTAACTCAAACCTCTGGCCAGTTGCTTCGCAAACATCGCTACATCTGCTCGATAGAATACAAAAAAAAGCGTTAAGATTAATTGGCCCTCTAGAACACCGACACAAGTAAGTGTAATAAAAAATTCAATTAACAGTAAAAAAAAAAAAATAATAATTTCTTGGGAATCCCATTATGGGTAAATCTGAGAAAAGAAAGAGTGATGTGAAAAAGGCCTATGAAGCCTTGGAGAGCCAAATAAAGGCAGGCATAAAGATTCATGGAAAAGAATTCCTGGTATCTTTGCACGCTAAGCTGAGCGACATCGACCAGTTATACGAAAAAGAAGAGGAGATGGACATCTACGAAATTAATAGTGATGAAGAAGATGAAGCTACTGACAATGAAGAAGAGCCAACTTTACAAGAAGTCAACGAAGAAGAAGATGTCGAAAACATGGTCGACCTTAACTCCGACTATGAAAATTTTGTGTTGGTTGAACGTAACAAGAGGAAACCTTCACCACCAACATCTCCAAAAAAGGAACCTTCATCCAAGAAGATAGCCATGAAGGACGGAAATAATTCAACTAAAGACAAGGACATTGCCACCAATAACAAGGAAGACGATAAAACCCCTCAACCTGCAACTGCGCCTCAACCACTGGTTGACTGGACTTGGACTCAACGTAGCCAAAACTAACAAGATCCTTAAAGAACAAGGAGTTGCTTTTAGGATTCATAACATTAACATGAACAAATCTTTCATTACAACAAAGACGAAGGAACACCATCAAAAATTCGTAAAATCCTGAAAGAGGGAAGCACAGAGTTTAATACCTACACGGACAAAGAAGACAAAAAGAAGCTGCTAGTTTTCTTTAAATTCATAATTACTTACTTTGGTACTCTTGCCAACTTTTTGTGTAAATATCTAGTCATTGTTTTTAGTATTTAAGTATAAGAAAAATACAGACAAAGTATGCCGGGAGCAAGCATACAAATTAACTTTTGCTATACAAAACAAAAGAGTAACCTTTAATTTTTGAGATGTTATATATTTAGAATAAAATAACAACCTTTTTTGAATTGATTTGCCAGGCATAATTTAGAAGTCGGCTACATATTATGTATATTAAACAAATATTGTTAACAAAAATGTGTTTCAAAAGCCTCAATAATAAAATGAAATGAAATGAATGAATGAAATTGTGACCTACCTAATTTCTCTAATATAGTTTCTATATTAGAAATAGGATATTTGTCACTTACAGAAACTTCATTAAGTTTCCTGTAATCAACTACAATTCTCCATTTTTTTGTACCTGAATTATCGATCTTCTTCGAAACGAACCATAACGGCGAGTTATATGGAGAATTGCTTTTTTTGATAGTATCTTGTGATAACATTTCCTTCATTTTTTTGTTAATTTCCTCTTCGTGATTTTGAGGATACCTATATATTTTAGAATATAAAGGTCTTTCTGTGGTGGTTGTGATTTCGTGTTGAATTTCGTGTGTATGTGTGAGTGTTCAAATCTCTGTTTTTTATTAATCAAATTTCCGAGTTTCCCTTTTTCTTTTAGATTCATGTCTTCCCTTAATAGTTTTTCTAATATGTTTCGATCATTATTGAATTCCTCCAATGAATTTATATCTTCGTATTTAAAAGGACAAGAATCAATGAATTTTGTTTGTAAGTTATTATTTCTAAATATTCCTCTTCCAAGTTTACGATTGTTCGTAATGGCTTAAGAATGTTCAGGCCTATAAGTCCATTGATTTTTTTATTATAAAAAGGAGTCAGCTTTCAACTCATATAATTTTTTTGGTTGAATTCGGTGGGAAGTGGAGTTATTATTTCTTCATTGAATAGGGTTCGTCCGCTTTGTGCGCTAAATGAAATGTTATCGTTAAGTTTTTGTCTTTAGTATTTTGGTAGTTTATTAAAGTCAAGAAGAGTAGTGGTTGATCCCGTATCCATAAGATATTTAAGTTTCTGGTTATTTATTGTTAATTCGACTATCGGTAGACATAATGTTGGGTTAGTAACTGAAAATTTACTTCATCTGGTTCTGTACTTTCAACATGATCTACATCCATAGGCTTTCATTGTTAAGTCACCTCGTCTGTCTACTGTTTTCGTTATAACTAGTTCCCACATTTTTTCTGTATTGTCTAGAACTATTTGTGTTAAATGGATTTCGTTTGACCAAATTGTTTTGTCCCGAGATATTTTGATTAACTGTATTGTTATTCTGTCCGTATTGCCCTATCTTATTTTGATTTGATGAATCGTCATTTTGTCTATGTTGTCCTGAATGATTTTCCCTATAAGTTTTCCTAAGGTGAAATACTGTGTGTATTGTTCTGCATATTATTTTTGTAACTGTATGGTTTACTATTTGTGTATTTTTCTAATATACCTATTTCTTCTAAAGTATAGAATGCTTGCCTAAGATTTTTAATATTTCTACTGTAAATTATGCTTGCTAAATTAGCAACTATTCCATTCAAAAATGTTTTCAGAATTATAGATTCATTCAGTTGTGGGGAAAATTCTACTGGTTTTTTTTACATCAAACTCATATTCAAAGAACCAAATTTTTGCATGACCAACAATTACGGAAAAAAAATTCTGCAATGTCAAAAAGGCAGTAAAAATTGTTAGTCATTTGTTGTAGAAAATCTTAAAAACTCCTTTTTTTAGATAAGATTATTTTTATTATATTCGTTAGAATTTATGTACAATTGGTCTTAAACTAACTTATAACTAAAATAAATCATGTCGGCTCAATAACAGGGGCCCGACTTACGTCAGCTGACTCTATACAATGCTATATAATTACTTATATCATATTGTTGTTTGCTTAATCTTTTAATTGAAATTCTTAATTATAATTTACTGTCTTTGGTTTTTAAAAATTTGGGGTTAGGATGCGGTGTTGCTTATCCTTTGTTGTGTCCGATGTTGGTTGTCTCGTAGAACGGGGCTCCGTCATTGTCCATTATATCCTTGAATCAATCGTCTGTGATGGTTCGAATGTTGACGTAGCGATGGCTGGGCTCAAGTTGTTGCTGGAGTAGTTGTTGGATTTCCAAGTTGGGGTGGTCCTCCAAGTTCCTCAAAATATTTTTGGAGAGCTGTGTCATGAACTGATTTATTGGGATCACTTTGCTGTCTTCATATAGCTTCTTGTTTGCTTCTTGATTGGAAGCGGTTAGTGATATTCACTCCAAGGTATTTTGCTGTTGTCTTTCTCCTTATCACTGTGTTGTCTGGTAGCTTGATATTGATATTATTACAGCGTGATGCGAAATGTCTTCGACCTCTTGTTGCTGTTGTTGGGGTTCTGAAGCAGATAAGCACGCTCTTGTCGCTATTTATCTTTAGTCGCCATTTAAGGTAGTAGTCCCACAAGTTTCTTATGTGACCTTCAACTCTCCTGGCTGCGATTTCTGGTGAAATGGATGTTGCATATGTTAAGGAGTCATCGGCATATAGCTTCGTTTTCGTCCCTGGGATGTTAGTACGATGGTCAGCTGTATAAAGGTTGAAAAGTATGGGGCACAAGTTGGAACCTTGTGGAACTCCAACGCTGATCGTGTTTCTTTGTGAATATTCTCTGTTTACCTGTACATAAAAAGATCTATGGGTTAGAATTTTTTTTAATAATCTTACCAATTGTTCAGGTAGTCCTAGACTTGACAGTTTGAATATTAGTCCTTTTATCCAAACTGTGCCGAAGGCCTTTTCGATGTCCAGTAAACAGGCGACTGTCGTCTCTTTCTTGTTGAGTCCGTTTGTCACGTCGGAGTGCAGTCTAAAAAGTGGATGTATGGTTGAGTGTCGTGCTCGGAAACCATACTGACATTCCGGTATGAATTCCCTTTCTCTGAAGAAATGATGAGACTTTCTCAGTTTTGTTGGTTTTTTTCGGAACGGGAACCACTTTTGCCGTTTTCCATGTTTCGGGGAAGTAGCTGTTATTAAGGCAGTTATTGAAGATGCTTCTCAACAACTTTTTCATCGCTCCTAATCCTCTGGAATCTTTCCTAGAAGATGGAAAACAGCATTTGTCCAGCCCGTCCCTAAGAAATGTGACCCATCCTACCCCTCCTACGTCCCTTTTTTCTAAGGTCATGGAAACGCTGATTAACCGTCAGCTTAAGGAATATCTTGAAGACCGAAAGCTTCTCCATGACTGTCAGTATGGCTTTCGCAGTAATCGTTTCACTGGTGATCTGATGGCATATCTCACCGAATAGTGGAACAAATCCTTAGATCGCTTTGGTGAAATTAAGATTATTGCGCTTAATATTTCCAAGGCATTTGATAGACTTAAGCATGAAGCTCTCTTATCGAAAATGCGTGCTTTTGGGATCAATGATATTCTTGTTCTATGGATTAGAAGCTATCTCTTGGACCTTTTAATACAGGTTGTATTGGACGGTTTCAAGTCTGATTCCCGCATAATTAATGCTGGTGTGCCCCAAGGCTCCGTTCTGTCGTCGACTCTTTTCCTCAGTTTTATAAATGATCTGTCTGTTACTCCTAATGGTGTTTAATGTTTCGAAAACTCAATGCTGTCTTCTGTCGTTAAAGCTAAACATATCCCCAATGCCACTGTCTATGAATGGCACTTGCATCGGAGAAACCGAAAAGCTTTCAGTACTCGGTATGTGTGTCAATGACGACCTCCGTATTTGGTTTTCTGTATCGATGCAAGAAGTTTTTTTCCCTTCTGATATGGCTACAATTTACAAAGCGTTAATACGCCCAAAACTCGAGTTTAACTCAAACCTCTGGCCAGTTGCTTCGCAAACATCGCTACATCTGCTCGATAGAATACAAAAAAAAGCGTTAAGATTAATTGGCCCTCTAGAACACCGACACAAGTAAGTGTAATAAAAAATTCAATTAACAGTAAAAAAAAAAAAATTATAATTTCTTGGGAATCCCATTATGGGTAAATCTGAGAAAAGAAAGAGTGATGTGAAAAAGGCCTATGAAGCCTTGGAGAGCCAAATAAAGGCAGGCATAAAGATTCACGGGAAAGAATTCCTGGTATCTTTGCACGCTAAGCTGAGCGACATCGACCAGTTATACGAAAAAGAAGAGGAGATGGACATCTACGAAATTAATAGTGATGAAGAAGATGAAGCTACTGACAATGAAGAAGAGCCAACTTTACAAGAAGTCAACGAAGAAGAAGATGTCGAAAACATGGTCGACCTTAACTCCGACTATGAAAATTTTGTGTTGGTTGAACGTAACAAGAGGAAACCTTCACCACCAACATCTCCAAAAAAGGAACCTTCATCCAAGAAGATAGCCATGAAGGACGGAAATAATTCCCCTAAAGACAAGGACATTGCCACCAATAACAAGGAAGACGATAAAACCCCTCAACCTGCCAGCAACTGCGCCTCAACCACTGTAGAACCACGCCCCACCTTGATGCCGCCAATTGTATGTGTTTGGACTCAACGTAGCCAAAACTAACAAGATCCTTAAAGAACAAGGAGTTGCTTTTAGGATTCATAACATTAAAATGAACAAATCTTTCATTACAACAAAGACGAAGGAACACCATCAAAAAATTCGTAAAATCCTGAAAGAGGGAAGCACAGAGTTTAATACCTACAAAGAAGACAAAAAGAAGCTGCTAGTTCTTAAAGGTATACATTATAGCCATGATGCCAATGAAGTCAAAGAAGAACTATAGAAGGAAGGAATATCTGCTTTGGCAGTAAGCCCCTATAAGTCAGTAAAAAACTGCAACAGCTTCGTGGTTGAAGTAGACAAGACAGCGGATATCCCTTCCATATATGGTAAAACTCTCCTTATGAACCAAAAGGTTTACTGGGAGAAATTCAAAAGTACCAGCATCTCTCAGTGCAAGAATTGCCAAAAATTTGGTCATGTAGCTAGCAACTGTGGAATGAAGTACAGGTGCGTCAAGTGCAAAGATGACCATTTGCCAGGCCAATGCACAAGAACCAGCAACGGCATAACGGACGACAAAGTTTACTGTGTAAACGGCCAGCAGACAGGGCACCCAGCAAGCTACAATAGATGCCAATGAGAAAGAAGAAACTTGCCGAGAAGGTAAAATCTGCAGCCCAAAAACAAGAGAAACACGCTTTTGCAGTCCAATCAGCAACCAGAACTATTGTTAGCAGTCTTTCGTACGCCAACATAGCAGCAGCAGTCGGGCCAGCCCCCAAATCTGTCCGTATTGCCCTATCTTATTTTGATTTGATGAATCGTCATTTTGTCTATGTTGTCCTGAATGATTTTCCCTATAAGTTTTCCTAAGGTGAAATACTGTGTGTATTGTTCTGCATATTATTTTTGTAACTGTATGGTTTACTATTTGTGTATTTTTCTAATATACCTATTTCTTCTAAAGTATAGAATGCTTGCCTAAGATTTTTAATATTTCTACTGTAAATTATGCTTGCTAAATTAGCAACTATTCCATTCAAAAATGTTTTCAGAATTATAGATTCATTCAGTTGTGGGGAAAATTCTACTGGTTTTTTTTACATCAAACTCATATTCAAAGAACCAAATTTTTGCATGACCAACAATTACGGAAAAAAAATTCTGCAATGTCAAAAAGGCAGTAAAAATTGTTAGTCATTTGTTGTAGAAAATCTTAAAAACTCCTTTTTTTAGATTAGATTATTTTTATTATATTCGTTAGAATTTATGTACAATTGGTCTTAAACTAACTTATAACTAAAATAAATCATGTCGGCTCAACAACAGGGGCCCGACTTACTTCAGCTGACTCTATACAATGCTATATAATTACTTATATCATATTGTTGTTTGCTTAATCTTTTAATTGAAATTCTTAATTATAATTTACTGTCTTTGGTTTTTAAAAATTTGGGGTTAGGATGCGGTGTTGCTTATCCTTTGTTGTGTGGGCTCAAGTTGTTGCTGGAGTAGTTGTTGGATTTCCAAGTTGGGGTGGTCCTCCAAGTTCCTCAAAATATTTTTGGAGAGCTGTGTCATGAACTGATTTATTGGGATCACTTTGCTGTCTTCATATAGCTTCTTGTTTGCTTCTTGATTGGAAGCGGTTAGTGATATTCACTCCAAGGTATTTTGCTGTTGTCTTTCTCCTTATCACTGTGTTGTCTGGTAGCTTGATATTGATATTATTACAGCGTGATGCGAAATGTCTTCGACCTCTTGTTGCTGTTGTTGGGGTTCTGAAGCAGATAAGCACGCTCTTGTCGCTATTTATCTTTAGTCGCCATTTAAGGTAGTAGTCCCACAAGTTTCTTATGTGACCTTCAACTCTCCTGGCTGCGATTTCTGGTGAAATGGATGTTGCATATGTTAAGGAGTCATCGGCATATAGCTTCGTTTTCGTCCCTGGGATGTTAGTACGATGGTCAGCTGTATAAAGGTTGAAAAGTATGGGGCACAACTTGGAACCTTGTGGAACTCCAACGCTGATCGTGTTTCTTTGTGAATATTCTCTGTTTACCTGTACATAAAAAGATCTATGGGTTAGAATTTTTTTTAATAATCTTACCAATTGTTCAGGTAGTCCTAGACTTGACAGTTTGAATATTAGTCCTTTTATCCAAACTGTGTCGAAGGCCTTTTCGATGTCCAGTAAACAGGCGACTGTCGTCTCTTTCTTGTTGAGTCCGTTTGTCACGTCGGAGTGCAGTCTAAAAAGTGGATGTATGGTTGAGTGTCGTGCTCGGAAACCATACTGACATTCCGGTATGAATTCCCTTTCCCTGAAGAAATGATGAAAATTTCTCAGTTTTGTTGGTTTTTTTCGGAACGGGAACCACTTTTGCCGTTTTCCATGTTTCGGGGAAGTAGCTGTTATTAAGGCAGTTATTGAAGATGCTCCTCAACAACTTTTTCATCGCTCCTAATCCTCTGGAATCTTTCCTAGAAGATGGAAAACAGCATTTGTCCAGCCCGTCCCTAAGAAAGGTGACCCATCCTACCCCTCCTACGTCCCTTTTTTCTAAGGTCATGGAAACGCTGATTAACCGTCAGCTTAAGGAATATCTCGAAGACCGAAAGCTTCTCCATGACTGTCAGTATGGCTTTCGCAGTAATCGTTTCACTGGTGATCTGATGGCATATCTCACCGAATAGTGGAACAAATCCTTAGATCGCTTTGGTGAAATTAAGATTATTGCGCTTAATATTTCCAAGGCATTTGATAGACTTAAGCATGAAGCTCTCTTATCGAAAATGCGTGCTTTTGGGATCAATGATATTCTTGTTCTATGGATTAGAAGCTATCTCTTGGACCTTTTAATACAGGTTGTATTGGACGGTTTCAAGTCTGATTCCCGCATAATTAATGCTGGTGTGCCCCAAGGCTCCGTTCTGTCGTCGACTCTTTTCCTCAGTTTTATAAATGATCTGTCTGTTACTCCTAATGGTGTTTAATGTTTCGAAAACTCAATGCTGTCTTCTGTCGTTAAAGCTAAACATATCCCCAATGCCACTGTCTATGAATGGCACTTGCATCGAAGAAACCGAAAAGCTTTCAGTACTCGGTATGTGTGTCAATGACGACCTCCGTATTTGGTTTTCTGTATCGATGCAAGAAGTTTTTTTCCCTTCTGATATGGCTACAATTTACAAAGCGTTAATACGCCCAAAACTCGAGTTTAACTCAAACCTCTGGCCAGTTGCTTCGCAAACATCGCTACATCTGCTCGATAGAATACAAAAAAAAGCGTTAAGATTAATTGGCCCTCTAGAACACCGACACAAGTAAGTGTAATAAAAAATTCAATTAACAGTAAAAAAAAAAAATAATAATTTCTTGGGAATCCCATTATGGGTAAATCTGAGAAAAGAAAGTGTGATGTGAAAAAGGCCTATGAAGCCTTGGAGAGCCAAATAAAGGCAGGCATAAAGATTCATGGAAAAGAATTCCTGGTATCTTTGCACGCTAAGCTGAGCGACATCGACCAGTTATACGAAAAAGAAGAGGAGATGGACATCTACGAAATTAATAGTGATGAAGAAGATGAAGCTACTGACAATGAAGAAGAGCCAACTTTACAAGAAGTCAACGAAGAAGAAGATGTCGAAAACATGGTCGACCTTAACTCCGACTATGAAAATTTTGTGTTGGTTGAACGTAACAAGAGGAAACCTTCACCACCAACATCTCCAAAAAAGGAACCTTCATCCAAGAAGATAGCCATGAAGGACGGAAATAATTCCCCTAAAGACAAGGACATTGCCACCAATAACAAGGAAGACGATAAAACCCCTCAACCTGCCAGCAACTGCGCCTCAACCACTGTAGAACCACGCCCCACCTTGATGCCGCCAATTGTATGTTTTGGACTCAACGTAGCCAAAACTAACAAGATCCTTAAAGAACAAGGAGTTGCTTTTAGGATTCATAACATTAACATGAACAAATCTTTCATTACAACAAAGACGAAGGAACACCATCAAACAATTCGTAAAATCCTGAAAGAGGGAAGCACAGAGTTTAATACCTACACGGACAAAGAAGACAAAACGAAGCTGCTAGTTTGCTTAAAATTCATAATTACTTACTTTGGTACTCTTGCCAACTTTTTGTGTAAATATCTAGTCATTGTTTTTAGTATTTAAGTATAAGAAAAATACAGACAAAGTATGCCGGGAGCAAGCATACAAATTAACTTTTGCTATACAAAACAAAAGAGTAACCTTTAATTTTTGAGATGTTATATATTTAGAATAAAATAACAACCTTTTTTGAATTGATTTGCCAGGCATAATTTAGAAGTCGGCTACATATTATGTATATTAAACAAATATTGTTAACAAAAATGTGTTTCAAAAGCCTCAATAATAAAATGAAATGAAATGAATGAATGAAATTGTGACCTACCTAATTTCTCTAATATAGTTTCTATATTAGAAATAGGATATTTGTCACTTACAGAAACTTCATTAAGTTTCCTGTAATCAACTACAATTCTCCATTTTTTTGTACCTGAATTATCGATCTTCTTCGAAACGAACCATAACGGCGAGTTATATGGAGAATTGCTTTTTTTGATAGTATCTTGTGATAACATTTCCTTCGTTTTTTTGTTAATTTCCTCTTCGTGATTTTGAGGATACCTATATATTTTAGAATATAAAGGTCTTTCTGTGGTGGTTGTGATTTCGTGTTGAATTTCGTGTGTA
Organism: Platycheirus rosarum; assembly: GCA_963971375.1. Taxonomy (NCBI): domain Eukaryota; kingdom Metazoa; phylum Arthropoda; class Insecta; order Diptera; family Syrphidae; genus Platycheirus; species Platycheirus rosarum. The sequence continues at coordinate 165,231,228 of OZ020507.1, read as the reverse complement.
TGTGTGAGTGTTCAAATCTCTGTTTTTTATTAATCAAATTTCCGAGTTTCCCTTTTTCTTTTAGATTCATGTCTTCCCTTAATAGTTTTTCTAATATGTTTCGATCATTATTGAATTCCTCCAATGAATTTATATCTTCGTATTTAAAAGGACAAGAATCAATGAATTTTGTTTGTAAGTTATTTATTTCTAAATATTCCTCTTCCAAGTTTACGATTGTTCGTAATGGCTTAAGAATGTTCAGGCCTATAAGTCCATTGATTTTTTTATTATAAAAAGGAGTCAGCTTTCAACTCATATAATTTTTTTTGTTGAATTCGGTGGGAAGTGGAGTTATTATTTCTTCATTGATTAGGGTTCGTCCGCTTAGTGCGCTAAATGAAATGTTATCGTTAAGTTTTTGTCTTTAGTATTTTGGTAGTTTATTAAAGTCAAGAAGAGTAGTGGTTGATCCCGTATCCATAAGATATTTAAGTTTCTGGTTATTTATTGTTAATTCGACTATCGGTAGACATAATGTTGGGTTAGTAACTGAAAATTTACTTCATCTGGTTCTGTACTTTCAACATGATCTACATCCATAGGCTTTCATTGTTAAGTCACCTCGTCTGTCTACTGTTTTGGTTATAACTAGTTCCCACATTTTTTCTGTATTGTCTAGAACTATTTGTGTTAAATGGATTTCGTTTGACCAAATTGTTTTGTCCCGAGATATTTTGATTAACTGTATTGTTATTCTGTCCGTATTGCCCTATCTTATTTTGATTTGATGAATCGTCATTTTGTCTATGTTGTCCTGAATGATTTTCCCTATAAGTTTTCCTAAGGTGAAATACTGTGTGTATTGTTCTGCATATTATTTTTGTAACTGTATGGTTTACTATTTGTGTATTTTTCTAATATACCTATTTCTTCTAAAGTATAGAATGCTTGCCTAAGATTTTTAATATTTCTACTGTAAATTATGCTTGCTAAATTAGCAACTATTCCATTCAAAAATGTTTTCAGAATTATAGATTCATTCAGTTGTGGGGAAAATTCTACTGGTTTTTTTTACATCAAACTCATATTCAAAGAACCAAATTTTTGCATGACCAACAATTACGGAAAAAAAATTCTGCAATGTCAAAAAGGCAGTAAAAATTGTTAGTCATTTGTTGTAGAAAATCTTAAAAACTCCTTTTTTTAGATAAGATTATTTTTATTATATTCGTTAGAATTTATGTACAATTGGTCTTAAACTAACTTATAACTAAAATAAATCATGTCGGCTCAATAACAGGGGCCCGACTTACTTCAGCTGACTCTATACAATGCTATATAATTACTTATATCATATTGTTGTTTGCTTAATCTTTTAATTGAAATTCTTATTTATAATTTACTGTCTTTGGTTTTTAAAAATTTGGGGTTAGGATGCGGTGTTGCTTATCCTTTGTTGTGTCCGATGTTGGTTATCTCGTAGAACGGGGCTCCGTCATTGTCCATTATATCCTTGAATCAATCGTCTGTGAAGGTTCGAATGTTGACGTAGCGATGGCTGGGCTCAAGTTGTTGCTGGAGTAGTTGTTGGATTTCCAAGTTGGGGTGGTCCTCCAAGTTCCTCAAAATATTTTTGGAGAGCTGTGTCATGAACTGATTTATTGGGATCACTTTGCTGTCTTCATATAGCTTCTTGTTTGCTTCTTGATTGGAAGCGGTTAGTGATATTCACTCCAAGGTATTTTGCTGTTGTCTTTCTCCTTATCACTGTGTTGTCTGGTAGCTTGATATTGATATTATTACAGCGTGATGCGAAATGTCTTCGACCTCTTGTTGCTGTTGTTGGGGTTCTGAAGCAGATAAGCACGCTCTTGTCGCTATTTATCTTTAGTCGCCATTTAAGGTAGTAGTCCCACAAGTTTCTTATGTGACCTTCAACTCTCCTGGCTGCGATTTCTGGTGAAATGGATGTTGCATATGTTAAGGAGTCATCGGCATATAGCTTCGTTTTCGTCCCTGGGATGTTAGTACGATGGTCAGCTGTATAAAGGTTGAAAAGTATGGGGCACAAGTTGGAACCTTGTGGAACTCCAACGCTGATCGTGTTTCTTTGTGAATATTCTCTGTTTACCTGTACATAAAAAGATCTATGGGTTAGAATTTTTTTTAATAATCTTACCAATTGTTCAGGTAGTCCTAGACTTGACAGTTTGAATATTAGTCCTTTTATCCAAACTGTGCCGAAGGCCTTTTCGATGTCCAGTAAACAGGCGACTGTCGTCTCTTTCTTGTTGAGTCCGTTTGTCACGTCGGAGTGCAGTCTAAAAAGTGGATGTATGGTTGAGTGTCGTGCTCGGAAACCATACTGACATTCCGGTATGAATTCCCTTTCTCTGAAGAAATGATGAGACTTTCTCAGTTTTGTTGGTTTTTTTCGGAACGGGAACCACTTTTGCCGTTTTCCATGTTTCGGGGAAGTAGCTGTTATTAAGGCAGTTATTGAAGATGCTTCTCAACAACTTTTTCATCGCTCCTAATCCTCTGGAATCTTTCCTAGAAGATGGAAAACAGCATTTGTCCAGCCCGTCCCTAAGAAATGTGACCCATCCTACCCCTCCTACGTCCCTTTTTTCTAAGGTCATGGAAACGCTGATTAACCGTCAGCTTAAGGAATATCTTGAAGACCGAAAGCTTCTCCATGACTGTCAGTATGGCTTTCGCAGTAATCGTTTCACTGGTGATCTGATGGCATATCTCACCGAATAGTGGAACAAATCCTTAGATCGCTTTGGTGAAATTAAGATTATTGCGCTTAATATTTCCAAGGCATTTGATAGACTTAAGCATGAAGCTCTCTTATCGAAAATGTGTGCTTTTGGGATCAATGATATTCTTGTTCTATGGATTAGAAGCTATCTCTTGGACCTTTTAATACAGGTTGTATTGGACGGTTTCAAGTCTGATTCCCGCATAATTAATGCTGGTGTGCCCCAAGGCTCCGTTCTGTCGTCGACTCTTTTCCTCAGTTTTATAAACGATCTGTCTGTTACTCCTAATGGTGTTTAATGTTTCGAAAACTCAATGCTGTCTTCTGTCGTTAAAGCTAAACATATCCCCAATGCCACTGTCTATGAATGGCACTTGCATCGGAGAAACCGAAAAGCTTTCAGTACTCGGTATGTGTGTCAATGACGACCTCCGTATTTGGTTTTCTGTATCGATGCAAGAAGTTTTTTTCCCTTCTGATATGGCTACAATTTACAAAGCGTTAATACGCCCAAAACTCGAGTTTAACTCAAACCTCTGGCCAGTTGCTTCGCAAACATCGCTACATCTGCTCGATAGAATACAAAAAAAAGCGTTAAGATTAATTGGCCCTCTAGAACACCGACACAAGTAAGTGTAATAAAAAATTCAATTAACAGTAAAAAAAAAAATTATAATTTCTTGGGAATCCCATTATGGGTAAATCTGAGAAAAGAAAGAGTGATGTGAAAAAGGCCTATGAAGCCTTGGAGAGCCAAATAAAGGCAGGCATAAAGATTCACGGGAAAGAATTCCTGGTATCTTTGCACGCTAAGCTGAGCGACATCGACCAGTTATACGAAAAAGAAGAGGAGATGGACATCTACGAAATTAATAGTGATGAAGAAGATGAAGCTACTGACAATGAAGAAGAGCCAACTTTACAAGAAGTCAACGAAGAAGAAGATGTCGAAAACATGGTCGACCTTAACTCCGACTATGAAAATTTTGTGTTGGTTGAACGTAACAAGAGGAAACCTTCACCACCAACATCTCCAAAAAAGGAACCTTCATCCCAGAAGATAGCCATGAAGGACGGAAATAATTCCCCTAAAGACAAGGACATTGCCACCAATAACAAGGAAGACGATAAAACCCCTCAACCTGCCAGCAACTGCGCCTCAACCACTGTAGAACCACGCCCCACCTTGATGCCGCCAATTGTATGTTTTGGACTCAACGTAGCCAAAACTAACAAGATCCTTAAAGAACAAGGAGTTGCTTTTAGGATTCATAACATTAAAATGAACAAATCTTTCATTACAACAAAGACGAAGGAACACCATCAAAAAATTCGTAAAATCCTGAAAGAGGGAAGCACAGAGTTTAATACCTACACAGACAAAGAAGACAAAAAGAAGCTGCTAGTTCTTAAAGGTATACATTATAGCCATGATGCCAATGAAGTCAAAGAAGAACTATAGAAGGAAGGAATATCTGCTTTGGCAGTAAGCCCCTATAAGTCAGTAAAAAACTGCAACAGCTTCGTGGTTGAAGTAGACAAGACAGCGGATATCCCTTCCATATATGGTTAAACTCTCCTTATGAACCAAAAGGTTTACTGGGAGAAATTCAAAAGTACCAGCATCTCTCAGTGCAAGAATTGCCAAAAATTTGGTCATGTAGCTAGCAACTGTGGAATGAAGTACAGGTGCGTCAAGTGCAAAGATGACCATTTGCCAGGCCAATGCACAAGAACCAGCAACGGCATAACGGACGACAAAGTTTACTGTGTAAACGGCCAGCAGACAGGGCACCCAGCAAGCTACAATGGATGCCAATGAGAAAGAAGAAACTTGCCGAGAAGGTAAAATCTGCAGCCCAAAAACAAGAGAAACACGCTTTTGCAGTCCAATCAGCAACCAGAACTATTGTTAGCGGTCTTTCGTACGCCAACATAGCAGCAGCAGTCGGGCCAGCCCCCAAATCTGTCCGTATTGCCCTATCTTATTTTGATTTGATGAATCGTCATTTTGTCTATGTTGTCCTGAATGATTTTCCCTATAAGTTTTCCTAAGGTGAAATACTGTGTGTATTGTTCTGCATATTATTTTTGTAACTGTATGGTTTACTATTTGTGTATTTTTCTAATATACCTATTTCTTCTAAAGTATAGAATGCTTGCCTAAGATTTTTAATATTTCTACTGTAAATTATGCTTGCTAAATTAGCAACTATTCCATTCAAAAATGTTTTCAGAATTATAGATTCATTCAGTTGTGGGGAAAATTCTACTGGTTTTTTTTACATCAAACTCATATTCAAAGAACCAAATTTTTGCATGACCAACAATTACGGAAAAAAAATTCTGCAATGTCAAAAAGGCAGTAAAAATTGTTAGTCATTTGTTGTAGAAAATCTCAAAAACTCCTTTTTTTAGATAAGATTATTTTTATTATATTCGTTAGAATTTATGTACAATTGGTCTTAAACTAACTTATAACTAAAATAAATCATGTCGGCTCAATAACAGGGGCCCGACTTACTTCAGCTGACTCTATACAATGCTATATAATTACTTATATCATATTGTTGTTTGCTTAATCTTTTAATTGAAATTCTTAATTATAATTTACTGTCTTTGGTTTTTAAAAATTTGGGGTTAGGATGCGGTGTTGCTTATCCTTTGTTGTGTCCGATGTTGGTTGTCTCGTAGAACGGGGCTCCGTCATTGTCCATTATATCCTTGAATCAATCGTCTGTGAAGGTTCGAATGTTGACGTAGCGATGGCTGGGCTCAAGTTGTTGCTGGAGTAGTTGTTGGATTTCCAAGTTGGGGTGGTCCTCCAAGTTCCTCAAAATATTTTTGGAGAGCTGTGTCATGAACTGATTTATTGGGATCACTTTGCTGTCTTCATATAGCTTCTTGTTTGCTTCTTGATTGGAAGCGGTTAGTGATATTCACTCCAAGGTATTTTGCTGTTGTCTTTCTCCTTATCACTGTGTTGTCTGGTAGCTTGATATTGATATTATTACAGCGTGATGCGAAATGTCTTCGACCTCTTGTTGCTGTTGTTGGGGTTCTGAAGCAGATAAGCACGCTCTTGTCGCTATTTATCTTTAGTCGCCATTTAAGGTAGTAGTCCCACAAGTTTCTTATGTGACCTTCAACTCTCCTGGCTTCGATTTCTGGTGAAATTGATGTTGCATATGTTAAGGAGTCATCGGCATATAGCTTCGTTTTCGTCCCTGGGATGTTAGTACGATGGTCAGCTGTATAAAGGTTGAAAAGTATGGGGCACAACTTGGAACCTTGTGGAACTCCAACGCTGATCGTGTTTCTTTGTGAATATTCTCTGTTTACCTGTACATAAAAAGATCTATGGGTTAGAATTTTTTTTAATAATCTTACCAATTGTTCAGGTAGTCCTAGACTTGACAGTTTGAATATTAGTCCTTTTATCCAAACTGTGTCGAAGGCCTTTTCGATGTCCAGTAAACAGGCGACTGTCGTCTCTTTCTTGTTGAGTCCGTTTGTCACGTCGGAGTGCAGTCTAAAAAGTGGATGTATGGTTGAGTGTCGTGCTCGGAAACCATACTGACATTCCGGTATGAATTCCCTTTCTCTGAAGAAATGATGAGACTTTCTCAGTTTTGTTGGTTTTTTTCGGAACGGGAACCACTTTTGCCGTTTTCCATGTTTCGGTGAAGTAGCTGTTATTAAGGCAGTTATTGAAGATGCTTCTCAACAACTTTGTCATCGCTCCTAATCCTCTGGAATCTTTCCTAGAAGATGGAAAACAGCATTTGTCCAGCCCGTCCCTAAGAAATGTGACCCATCCTACCCCTCCTACGTCCCTTTTTTCTAAGGTCATGGAAACGCTGATTAACCGTCAGCTTAAGGAATATCTCGAAGACCGAAAGCTTCTCCATGACTGTCAGTATGGCTTTCGCAGTAATCGTTTCACTGGTGATCTGATGGCATATCTCACCGAATAGTGGAACAAATCCTTAGATCGCTTTGGTGAAATTAAGATTATTGCGCTTAATATTTCCAAGGCATTTGATAGACTTAAGCATGAAGCTCTCTTATCGAAAATGTGTGCTTTTGGGATCAATGATATTCTTGTTCTATGGATTAGAAGCTATCTCTTGGACCTTTTAATACAGGTTGTATTGGACGGTTTCAAGTCTGATTCCCGCATAATTAATGCTGGTGTGCCCCAAGGCTCCGTTCTGTCGTCGACTCTTTTCCTCAGTTTTATAAACGATCTGTCTGTTACTCCTAATGGTGTTTAATGTTTCGAAAACTCAATGCTGTCTTCTGTCGTTAAAGCTAAACATATCCCCAATGCCACTGTCTATGAATGGCACTTGCATCGGAGAAACCGAAAAGCTTTCAGTACTCGGTATGTGTGTCAATGACGACCTCCGTATTTGGTTTTCTGTATCGATGCAAGAAGTTTTTTCCCTTCTGATATGGCTACAATTTACAAAGCGTTAATACGCCCAAAACTCGAGTTTAACTCAAACCTCTGGCCAGTTGCTTCGCAAACATCGCTACGTCTGCTCGATAGAATACAAAAAAAAGCGTTAAGATTAATTGGCCCTCTAGAACACCGACACAAGTAAGTGTAATAAAAAATTCAATTAACAGTAAAAAAAAAAAATTATAATTTCTTGGGAATCCCATTATGGGTAAATCTGAGAAAAGAAAGAGTGATGTGAAAAAGGCCTATGAAGCCTTGGAGAGCCAAATAAAGGCAGGCATAAAGATTCACGGGAAAGAATTCCTGGTATCTTTGCACGCTAAGCTGAGCGACATCGACCAGTTATACGAAAAAGAAGAGGAGATGGACATCTACGAAATTAATAGTGATGAAGAAGATGAAGCTACTGACAATGAAGAAGAGCCAACTTTACAAGAAGTCAACGAAGAAGAAGATGTCGAAAACATGGTCGACCTTAACTCCGACTATGAAAATTTTGTGTTGGTTGAACGTAACAAGAGGAAACCTTCACCACCAACATCTCCAAAAAAGGAACCTTCATCCAAGAAGATAGCCATGAAGGACGGAAATAATTCCCCTAAAGACAAGGACATTGCCACCAATAACAAGGAAGACGATAAAACCCCTCAACCTGCCAGCAACTGCGCCTCAACCACTGTAGAACCACGCCCCACCTTGATGCCGCCAATTGTATGTTTTGGACTCAACGTAGCCAAAACCAACAAGATCCTTAAAGAACAAGGAGTTGCTTTTAGGATTCATAACATTAACATGAACAAATCTTTCATTACAACAAAGACGAAGGAACACCATCAAAAAATTCGTAAAATCCTGAAAGAGGGAAGCACAGAGTTTAATACCTACACGGACAAAGAAGACAAAAAGAAGCTGCTAGTTCTTAAAGGTATACATTATAGCTATGATGCCAATGAAGTCAAAGAAGAACTATCGAAGGAAGGAATATCTGCTTTGGCAGTAAGCCCCTATAAGTCAGTAAAAAACTGCAACAGCTTCGTGGTTGAAGTAGACAAGACAGCGGATATCCCTTCCATATATGGTAAAACTCTCCTTATGAACCAAAAGGTTTACTGGGAGAAATTCAAAAGTACCAGCATCTCTCAGTGCAAGAATTACCAAAAATTCGGTCATGTAGCTAGCAACTGTGGAATGAAGTACAGGTGCGTCAAGTGCAAAGATGACCATTTGCCAGGCCAATGCACAAGAACCAGCAACGGCATAACGGACGACAAAGTTTACTGTGTAAACTGCCAGCAGACAGGGCACCCAGCAAGCTACAATGGATGCCAATGAGAAAGAAGAAACTTGCCGAGAAGGTAAAATCTGCAGCCCAAAAACAAGAGAAACACGCTTTTGCAGTCCAATCAGCAACCAGAACTATTGTTAGCGGTCTTTCGTACGCCAACATAGCAGCAGCAGTCGGGCCAGCCCCCAAATCTGTCCGTATTGCCCTATCTTATTTTGATTTGATGAATGGTCATTTTGTCTATGTTGTCCTGAATGATTTTCCCTATAAGTTTTCCTAAGGTGAAATACTGTGTGTATTGTTCTGCATATTATTTTTGTAACTGTATGGTTTACTATTTGTGTATTTTTCTAATATACCTATTTCTTCTAAAGTATAGAATGCTTGCCTAAGATTTTTAATATTTCTACTGTAAATTATGCTTGCTAAATTAGCAACTATTCCATTCAAAAATGTTTTCAGAATTATAGATTCATTCAGTTGTGGGGAAAATTCTACTGGTTTTTTTACATCAAACTCATATTCAAAGAACCAAATTTTTGCATGACCAACAATTACGGAAAAAAAATTCTGCAATGTCAAAAAGGCAGTAAAAATTGTTAGTCATTTGTTGTAGAAAATCTTAAAAACTCCTTTTTTTAGATTAGATTATTTTTATTATATTCGTTAGAATTTATGTACAATTGGTCTTAAACTAACTTATAACTAAAATAAATCATGTCGGCTCAACAACAGGGGCCCGACTTACTTCAGCTGACTCTATACAATGCTATATAATTACTTATATCATATTGTTGTTTGCTTAATCTTTTAATTGAAATTCTTAATTATAATTTACTGTCTTTGGTTTTTAAAAATTTGGGGTTAGGATGCGGTGTTGCTTATCCTTTGTTGTGTCCGATGTTGGTTCTCTCGTAGAACGGGGCTCCGTCATTGTTCATTATATCCTTGAATCAATCGTCTGTGATGGTTCGAATGTTGACGTAGCGATGGCTGGGCTCAAGTTGTTGCTGGAGTAGTTGTTGGATTTCCAAGTTGGGGTGGTCCTCCAAGTTCCTCAAAATATTTTTGGAGAGCTGTGTCATGAACTGATTTATTGGGATCACTTTGCTGTCTTCATATAGCTTCTTGTTTGCTTCTTGATTGGAAGCGGTTAGTGATATTCACTCCAAGGTATTTTGCTGTTGTCTTTCTCCTTATCACTGTGTTGTCTGGTAGCTTGATATTGATATTATTACAGCGTGATGCGAAATGTCTTCGACCTCTTGTTGCTGTTGTTGGGGTTCTGAAGCAGATAAGCACGCTCTTGTCGCTATTTATCTTTAGTCGCCATTTAAGGTAGTAGTCACAAGTTTCTTATGTGACCTTCAACTCTCCTGGCTGCGATTTCTGGTGAAATGGATGTTGCATATGTTAAGGAGTCATCGGCATATAGCTTCGTTTTCGTCCCTGGGATGTTAGTACGATGGTCAGCTGTATAAAGGTTGAAAAGTATGGGGCACAACTTGGAACCTTGTGGAACTCCAACGCTGATCGTGTTTCTTTGTGAATATTCTCTGTTTACCTGTACATAAAAAGATCTATGGGTTAGAATTTTTTTTAATAATCTTACCAATTGTTCAGGTAGTCCTAGACTTGACAGTTTGAATATTAGTGTCGAAGGCCTTTTCGATGTCCAGTAAACAGGCGACTGTCGTCTCTTTCTTGTTGAGTCCGTTTGTCACGTCGGAGTGCAGTCTAAAAAGTGGATGTATGGTTGAGTGTCGTGCTCGGAAACCATACTGACATTCCGGTATGAATTCCCTTTCCCTGAAGAAATGATGAAAATTTCTCAGTTTTGTTGGTTTTTTTCGGAACGGGAACCACTTTTGCCGTTTTCCATGTTTCGGGGAAGTAGCTGTTATTAAGGCAGTTATTGAAGATGCTCCTCAACAACTTTTTCATCGCTCCTAATCCTCTGGAATCTTTCCTAGAAGATGGAAAACAGCATTTGTCCAGCCCGTCCCTAAGAAAGGTGACCCATCCTACCCCTCCTACGTCCCTTTTTTCTAAGGTCATGGAAACGCTGATTAACCGTCAGCTTAAGGAATATCTCGAAGACCGAAAGCTTCTCCATGACTGTCAGTATGGCTTTCGCAGTAATCGTTTCACTGGTGATCTGATGGCATATCTCACCGAATAGTGGAACAAATCCTTAGATCGCTTTGGTGAAATTAAGATTATTGCGCTTAATATTTCCAAGGCATTTGATAGACTTAAGCATGAAGCTCTCTTATCGAAAATGCGTGCTTTTGGGATCAATGATATTCTTGTTCTATGGATTAGAAGCTATCTCTTGGACCTTTTAATACAGGTTGTATTGGACGGTTTCAAGTCTGATTCCCGCATAATTAATGCTGGTGTGCCCCAAGGCTCCGTTCTGTCGTCGACTCTTTTCCTCAGTTTTATAAATGATCTGTCTGTTACTCCTAATGGTGTTTAATGCTTCGAAAACTCAATGCTGTCTTCTGTCGTTAAAGCTAAACATATCCCCAATGCCACTGTCTATGAAAGGCACTTGCATCGAAGAAACCGAAAAGCTTTCAGTACTCGGTATGTGTGTCAATGACGACCTCCGTATTTGGTTTTCTGTATCGATGCAAGAAGTTTTTTTCCCTTCTGATATGGCTACAATTTACAAAGCGTTAATACGCCCAAAACTCGAGTTTAACTCAAACCTCTGGACAGTTGCTTCGCAAACATCGCTACATCTGCTCGATAGAATACAAAAAAAGCGTTAAGATTAATTGGCCCTCTAGAACACCGACACAAGTAAGTGTAATAAAAAATTCAATTAACAGTAAAAAAAAAATAATAATTTCTTGGGAATCCCATTATGGGTAAATCTGAGAAAAGAAAGAGTGATGTGAAAAAGGCCTATGAAGCCTTGGAGAGCCAAATAAAGGCAGGCATAAAGATTCACGGGAAAGAATTCCTGGTATCTTTGCACGCTAAGCTGAGCGACATCGACCAGTTATACGAAAAAGAAGAGGAGATGGACATCTACGAAATTAATAGTGATGAAGAAGATGAAGCTACTGACAATGAAGAAGAGCCAACTTTACAAGAAGTCAACGAAGAAGAAGATGTCGAAAACATGGTCGACCTTAACTCCGACTATGAAAATTTTGTGTTGGTTGAACGTAACAAGAGGAAACCTTCACCACCAACATCTCCAAAAAAGGAACCTTCATCCAAGAAGATAGCCATGAAGGACGGAAATAATTCCCCTAAAGACAAGGACATTGCCACCAATAACAAGGAAGACGATAAAACCCCTCAACCTGCCAGCAACTGCGCCTCAACCACTGTAGAACCACGTCCCACCTTGATGCCGCCAATTGTATGTTTTGGACTCAACGTAGCCAAAACCAACAAGATCCTTAAAGAACAAGGAGTTGCTTTTAGGATTCATAACATTAACATGAACAAATCTTTCATTACAACAAAGACGAAGGAACACCATCAAAAAATTCGTAAAATCCTGAAAGAGGGAAGCACAGAGTTTAATACCTACACGGACAAAGAAGACAAAAAGAAGCTGCTAGTTCTTAAAGGTATACATTATAGCTATGATGCCAATGAAGTCAAAGAAGAACTATCGAAGGAAGGAATATCTGCTTTGGCAGTAAGCCCCTATAAGTCAGTAAAAAACTGCAACAGCTTCGTGGTTGAAGTAGACAAGACAGCGGATATCCCTTCCATATATGGTAAAACTCTCCTTATGAACCAAAAGGTTTACTGGGAGAAATTCAAAAGTACCAGCATCTCTCAGTGCAAGAATTACCAAAAATTCGGTCATGTAGCTAGCAACTGTGGAATGAAGTACAGGTGCGTCAAGTGCAAAGATGACCATTTGCCAGGCCAATGCACAAGAACCAGCAACGGCATAACGGACGACAAAGTTTACTGTGTAAACTGCCAGCAGACAGGGCACCCAGCAAGCTACAATGGATGCCAATGAGAAAGAAGAAATTTGCACAGAAGGTAAAATCTGCAGCCCAAAAACAAGAGAAACACGCTTTTGCAGTCCAATCAGCAACCAGAACTATTGTTAGCGGTCTTTCGTACGCCAACATAGCAGCAGCAGTCGGGCCAGCCCCCAAATCTGTCCGTATTGCCCTATCTTATTTTGATTTGATGAATGGTCATTTTGTCTATGTTGTCCTGAATGATTTTCCCTATAAGTTTTCCTAAGGTGAAATACTGTGTGTATTGTTCTGCATATTATTTTTGTAACTGTATGGTTTACTATTTGTGTATTTTTCTAATATACCTATTTCTTCTAAAGTATAGAATGCTTGCCTAAGATTTTTAATATTTCTACTGTAAATTATGCTTGCTAAATTAGCAACTATTCCATTCAAAAATGTTTTCAGAATTATAGATTCATTCAGTTGTGGGGAAAATTCTACTGGTTTTTTTACATCAAACTCATATTCAAAGAACCAAATTTTTGCATGACCAACAATTACGGAAAAAAAATTCTGCAATGTCAAAAAGGCAGTAAAAATTGTTAGTCATTTGTTGTAGAAAATCTTAAAAACTCCTTTTTTTAGATTAGATTATTTTTATTATATTCGTTAGAATTTATGTACAATTGGTCTTAAACTAACTTATAACTAAAATAAATCATGTCGGCTCAACAACAGGGGCCCGACTTACTTCAGCTGACTCTATACAATGCTATATAATTACTTATATCATATTGTTGTTTGCTTAATCTTTTAATTGAAATTCTTAATTATAATTTACTGTCTTTGGTTTTTAAAAATTTGGGGTTAGGATGCGGTGTTGCTTATCCTTTGTTGTGTCCGATGTTGGTTCTCTCGTAGAACGGGGCTCCGTCATTGTTCATTATATCCTTGAATCAATCGTCTGTGATGGTTCGAATGTTGACGTAGCGATGGCTGGGCTCAAGTTGTTGCTGGAGTAGTTGTTGGATTTCCAAGTTGGGGTGGTCCTCCAAGTTCCTCAAAATATTTTTGGAGAGCTGTGTCATGAACTGATTTATTGGGATCACTTTGCTGTCTTCATATAGCTTCTTGTTTGCTTCTTGATTGGAAGCGGTTAGTGATATTCACTCCAAGGTATTTTGCTGTTGTCTTTCTCCTTATCACTGTGTTGTCTGGTAGCTTGATATTGATATTATTACAGCGTGATGCGAAATGTCTTCGACCTCTTGTTGCTGTTGTTGGGGTTCTGAAGCAGATAAGCACGCTCTTGTCGCTATTTATCTTTAGTCGCCATTTAAGGTAGTAGTCCCACAAGTTTCTTATGTGACCTTCAACTCTCCTGGCTGCGATTTCTGGTGAAATGGATGTTGCATATGTTAAGGAGTCATCGGCATATAGCTTCGTTTTCGTCCCTGGGATGTTAGTACGATGGTCAGCTGTATAAAGGTTGAAAAGTATGGGGCACAACTTGGAACCTTGTGGAACTCCAACGCTGATCGTGTTTCTTTGTGAATATTCTCTGTTTACCTGTACATAAAAAGATCTATGGGTTAGAATTTTTTTTAATAATCTTACCAATTGTTCAGGTAGTCCTAGACTTGACAGTTTGAATATTAGTCCTTTTATCCAAACTGTGTCGAAGGCCTTTTCGATGTCCAGTAAACAGGCGACTGTCGTCTCTTTCTTGTTGAGTCCGTTTGTCACGTCGGAGTGCAGTCTAAAAAGTGGATGTATGGTTGAGTGTCGTGCTCGGAAACCATACTGACATTGCGGTATGAATTCCCTTTACCTGAAGAAATGATGAAACTTTCTCAGTTTTGTTGGTTTTTTTTCGGAACGGGAACCACTTTTGCCGTTTTCCATGTTTCGGGGAAGTAGCTGTTATTAAGGCAGTTATTGAAGATGCTCCTCAACAACTTTTTCATCGCTCCTAATCCTCTGGAATCTTTCCTAGAAGATGGAAAACAGCATTTGTCCAGCCCGTCCCTAAGAAAGGTGACCCATCCTACCCCTCCTACGTCCCTTTTTTCTAAGGTCATGGAAACGCTGATTAACCGTCAGCTTAAGGAATATCTCGAAGACCGAAAGCTTCTCCATGACTGTCAGTATGGCTTTCGCAGTAATCGTTTCACTGGTGATCTGATGGCATATCTCACCGAATAGTGGAACAAATCCTTAGATCGCTTTGGTGAAATTAAGATTATTGCGCTTAATATTTCCAAGGCATTTGATAGACTTAAGCATGAAGCTCTCTTATCGAAAATGCGTGCTTTTGGGATCAATGATATTCTTGTTCTATGGATTAGAAGCTATCTCTTGGACCTTTTAATACAGGTTGTATTGGACGGTTTCAAGTCTGATTCCCGCATAATTAATGCTGGTGTGCCCCAAGGCTCCGTTCTGTCGTCGACTCTTTTCCTCAGTTTTATAAATGATCTGTCTGTTACTCCTAATGGTGTTTAATGCTTCGAAAACTCAATGCTGTCTTCTGTCGTTAAAGCTAAACATATCCCCAATGCCACTGTCTATGAAAGGCACTTGCATCGAAGAAACCGAAAAGCTTTCAGTACTCGGTATGTGTGTCAATGACGACCTCCGTATTTGGTTTTCTGTATCGATGCAAGAAGTTTTTTTCCCTTCTGATATGGCTACAATATACAAAGCGTTAATACGCCCAAAACTCGAGTTTAACTCAAACCTCTGGCCAGTTGCTTCGCAAACATCGCTACATCTGCTCGATAGAATACAAAAAAAGCGTTAAGATTAATTGGCCCTCTAGAACACCGACACAAGTAAGTGTAATAAAAAATTCAATTAACAGTAAAAAAAAAATAATAATTTCTTGGGAATCCCATTATGGGTAAATCTGAGAAAAGAAAGAGTGATGTGAAAAAGGCCTATGAAGCCTTGGAGAGCCAAATAAAGGCAGGCATAAAGATTCACGGGAAAGAATTCCTGGTATCTTTGCACGCTAAGCTGAGCGACATCGACCAGTTATACGAAAAAGAAGAGGAGATGGACATCTACGAAATTAATAGTGATGAAGAAGATGAAGCTACTGACAATGAAGAAGAGCCAACTTTACAAGAAGTCAACGAAGAAGAAGATGTCGAAAACATGATCGACCTTAACTCCGACTATGAAAATTTTGTGTTGGTTGAACGTAACAAGAGGAAACCTTCACCACCAACATCTCCAAAAAAGGAACCTTCATCCAAGAAGATAGCCATGAAGGACGGAAATAATTCCCCTAAAGACAAGGACATTGCCACCAATAACAAGGAAGACGATAAAACCCCTCAACCTGCCAGCAACTGCGCCTCAACCACTGTAGAACCACGCCCCACCTTGATGCCGCCAATTGTATGTTTTGGACTCAACGTAGCCAAAACCAACAAGATCCTTAAAGAACAAGGAGTTGCTTTTAGGATTCATAACATTAACATGAACAAATCTTTCATTACAACAAAGACGAAGGAACACCATCAAAAAATTCGTAAAATCCTGAAAGAGGGAAGCACAGAGTTTAATACCTACACGGACAAAGAAGACAAAAAGAAGCTGCTAGTTCTTAAAGGTATACATTATAGCTATGATGCCAATGAAGTCAAAGAAGAACTATCGAAGGAAGGAATATCTGCTTTGGCAGTAAGCCCCTATAAGTCAGTAAAAAACTGCAACAGCTTCGTGGTTGAAGTAGACAAGACAGCGGATATCCCTTCCATATATGGTAAAACTCTCCTTATGAACCAAAAGGTTTACTGGGAGAAATTCAAAAGTACCAGCATCTCTCAGTGCAAGAATTGCCAAAAATTCGGTCATGTAGCTAGCAACTGTGGAATGAAGTACAGGTGCGTCAAGTGCAAAGATGACCATTTGCCAGGCCAATGCACAAGAACCAGCAACGGCATAACGGACGACAAAGTTTACTGTGTAAACTGCCAGCAGACAGGGCACCCAGCAAGCTACAATGGATGCCAATGAGAAAGAAGAAACTTGCCGAGAAGGTAAAATCTGCAGCCCAAAAACAAGAGAAACACGCTTTTGCAGTCCAATCAGCAACCAGAACTATTGTTAGCGGTCTTTCGTACGCCAACATAGCAGCAGCAGTCGGGCCAGCCCCCAAATCTGTCCGTATTGCCCTATCTTATTTTGATTTGATGAATCGTCATTTTGTCTATGTTGTCCTGAATGATTTTCCCTATAAGTTTTCCTAAGGTGAAATACTGTGTGTATTGTTCTGCATATTATTTTTGTAACTGTATGGTTTACTATTTGTGTATTTTTCTAATATACCTATTTCTTCTAAAGTATAGAATGCTTGCCTAAGATTTTTAATATTTCTACTGTAAATTATGCTTGCTAAATTAGCAACTATTCCTTTCAAAAATGTTTTCAGAATTATAGATTCATTCAGTTGTGGGGAAAATTCTACTGGTTTTTTTTACATCAAACTCATATTCAAAGAACCAAATTTTTGCATGACCAACAATTACGGAAAAAAAATTCTGCAATGTCAAAAAGGCAGTAAAAATTGTTAGTCATTTGTTGTAGAAAATCTTAAAAACTCCTTTTTTTAGATTAGATTATTTTTATTATATTCGTTAGAATTTATGTACAATTGGTCTTAAACTAACTTATAACTAAAATAAATCATGTCGGCTCAACAACAGGGGCCCGACTTACTTCAGCTGACTCTATACAATGCTATATAATTACTTATATCATATTGTTGTTTGCTTAATCTTTTAATTGAAATTCTTAATTATAATTTACTGTCTTTGGTTTTTAAAAATTTGGGGTTAGGATGCGGTGTTGCTTATCCTTTGTTGTGTCCGATGTTGGTTCTCTCGTAGAACGGGGCTCCATCATTGTTCATTATATCCTTGAATCAATCGTCTGTGATGGTTCGAATGTTGACGTAGCGATGGCTGGGCTCAAGTTGTTGCTGGAGTAGTTGTTGGATTTCCAAGTTGGGGTGGTCCTCCAAGTTCCTCAAAATATTTTTGGAGAGCTGTGTCATGAACTGATTTATTGGGATCACTTTGCTGTCTTCATATAGCTTCTTGTTTGCTTCTTGATTGGAAGCGGTTAGTGATATTCACTCCAAGGTATTTTGCTGTTGTCTTTCTCCTTATCACTGTGTTGTCTGGTAGCTTGATATTGATATTATTACAGCGTGATGCGAAATGTCTTCGACCTCTTGTTGCTGTTGTTGGGGTTCTGAAGCAGATAAGCACGCTCTTGTCGCTATTTATCTTTAGTCGCCATTTAAGGTAGTAGTCCCACAAGTTTCTTATGTGACCTTCAACTCTCCTGGCTGCGATTTCTGGTGAAATGGATGTTGCATATGTTAAGGAGTCATCGGCATATAGCTTCGTTTTCGTCCCTGGGATGTTAGTACGATGGTCAGCTGTATAAAGGTTGAAAAGTATGGGGCACAACTTGGAACCTTGTGGAACTCCAACGCTGATCGTGTTTCTTTGTGAATATTCTCTGTTTACCTGTACATAAAAAGATCTATGGGTTAGAATTTTTTTTAATAATCTTACCAATTGTTCAGGTAGTCCTAGACTTGACAGTTTGAATATTAGTCCTTTTATCCAAACTGTGTCGAAGGCCTTTTCGATGTCCAGTAAACAGGCGACTGTCGTCTCTTTCTTGTTGAGTCCGTTTGTCACGTCGGAGTGCAGTCTAAAAAGTGGATGTATGGTTGAGTGTCGTGCTCGGAAACCATACTGACATTCCGGTATGAATTCCCTTTACCTGAAGAAATGATGAAACTTTCTCAGTTTTGTTGGTTTTTTTTCGGAACGGGAACCACTTTTGCCGTTTTCCATGTTTCGGGGAAGTAGCTGTTATTAAGGCAGTTATTGAAGATGCTCCTCAACAACTTTTTCATCGCTCCTAATCCTCTGAAATCTTTCCTAGAAGATGGAAAACAGCATTTGTCCAGCCCGTCCCTAAAAAAGGTGACCCATCCTACCCCTCCTACGTCCCTTTTTTCTAAGGTCATGGAAACGCTGATTAACCGTCAGCTTAAGGAATATCTCGAAGACCGAAAGCTTCTCCATGACTGTCAGTATGGCTTTCGCAGTAATCGTTTCACTGGTGATCTGATGGCATATCTCACCGAATAGTGGAACAAATCCTTAGATCGCTTTGGTGAAATTAAGATTATTGCGCTTAATATTTCCAAGGCATTTGATAGACTTAAGCATGAAGCTCTCTTATCGAAAATGCGTGCTTTTGGGATCAATGATATTCTTGTTCTATGGATTAGAAGCTATCTCTTGGACCTTTTAATACAGGTTGTATTGGACGGTTTCAAGTCTGATTCCCGCATAATTAATGCTGGTGTGCCCCAAGGCTCCGTTCTGTCGTCGACTCTTTTCCTCAGTTTTATAAATGATCTGTCTGTTACTCCTAATGGTGTTTAATGCTTCGAAAACTCAATGCTGTCTTCTGTCGTTAAAGCTAAACATATGCCCAATGCCACTGTCTATGAATGGCACTTGCATCGAAGAAACCGAAAAGCTTTCAGTACTCGGTATGTGTGTCAATGACGACCTCCGTATTTGGTTTTCTGTATCGATGCAAGAAGTTTTTTCCCTTCTGATATGGCTACAATTTACAAAGCGTTAATACGCCCAAAACTCGAGTTTAACTCAAACCTCTGGACAGTTGCTTCGCAAACATCGCTACATCTGCTCGATAGAATACAAAAAAAGCGTTAAGATTAATTGGCCCTCTAGAACACCGACACAAGTAAGTGTAATAAAAAATTCAATTAACAGTAAAAAAAAATAATAATTTCTTGGGAATCTCATTATGGGTAAATCTGAGAAAAGAAAGAGTGATGTGAAAAAGGCCTATGAAGCCTTGGAGAGCCAAATAAAGGCAGGCATAAAGATTCACGGAAAAGAATTCCTGGTATCTTTGCACGCTAAGCTGAGCGACATCGACCAGTTATACGAAAAAGAAGAGGAGATGGACATCTACGAAATTAATAGTGATGAAGAAGATGAAGCTACTGACAATGAAGAAGAGCCAACTTTACAAGAAGTCAAAGAAGAAGAAGATGTCGAAAACATGGTCGACCTTAACTCCGACTATGAAAATTTTGTGTTGGTTGAACGTAACAAGAGGAAACCTTCACCACCAACATCTCCAAAAAAGGAACCTTCATCCAAGAAGATAGCCATGAAGGACGGAAATAATTCCCCTAAAGACAAGGACATTGCCACCAATAACAAGGAAGACGATAAAACCCCTCAACCTGCCAGCAACTGCGCCTCAACCACTGTAGAACCACGCCCCACCTTGATGCCGCCAATTGTATGTTTTGGACTCAACGTAGCCAAAACTAACAAGATCCTTAAAGAACAAGGAGTTGCTTTTAGGATTCATAACATTAACATGAACAAATCTTTCATTACAACAAAGACGAAGGAACACCATCAAAAAATTCGTAAAATCCTGAAAGAGAAGAACTATCGAAGGAAGGAATATCTGCTTTGGCAGTAAGCCCCTATAAGTCAGTAAAAAACTGCAACAGCTTCGTGGTTGAAGTAGACAAGACAGCGGATATCCCTTCCATATATGGTAAAACTCTCCTTATGAACCAAAAGGTTTACTGGGAGAAATTCAAAAGTACCAGCATCTCTCAGTGCAAGAATTGCCAAAAATTCGGTCATGTAGCTAGCAACTGTGGAATGAAGTACAGGTGCGTCAAGTGCAAAGATGACCATTTGCCAGGCCAATGCACAAGAACCAGCAACGGCATAACGGACGACAAAGTTTACTGTGTAAACTGCCAGCAGACAGGGCACCCAGCAAGCTACAATGGATGCCAATGAGAAAGAAGAAACTTGCCGAGAAGGTAAAATCTGCAGCCCAAAAACAAGAGAAACACGCTTTTGCAGTCCAATCAGCAACCAGAACTATTGTTAGCGGTCTTTCGTACGCCAACATAGCAGCAGCAGTCGGGCCAGCCCCCAAATCTGTCCGTATTGCCCTATCTTATTTTGATTTGATGAATCGTCATTTTGTCTATGTTGTCCTGAATGATTTTCCCTATAAGTTTTCCTAAGGTGAAATACTGTGTGTATTGTTCTGCATATTATTTTTGTAACTGTATGGTTTACTATTTGTGTATTTTTCTAATATACCTATTTCTTCTAAAGTATAGAATGCTTGCCTAAGATTTTTAATATTTCTACTGTAAATTATGCTTGCTAAATTAGCAACTATTCCATTCAAAAATGTTTTCAGAATTATAGATTCATTCAGTTGTGGGAAAAATTCTACTGGTTTTTTTTACATCAAACTCATATTCAAAGAACCAAATTTTTGCATGACCAACAATTACGGAAAAAAAATTCTGCAATGTCAAAAAGGCAGTAAAAATTGTTAGTCATTTGTTGTAGAAAATCTTAAAAACTCCTTTTTTTAGATTAGATTATTTTTATTATATTCGTTAGAATTTATGTACAATTGGTCTTAAACTAACTTATAACTAAAATAAATCATGTCGGCTCAACAACAGGGGCCCGACTTACTTCAGCTGACTCTATACAATGCTATATAATTACTTATATCATATTGTTGTTTGCTTAATCTTTTAATTGAAATTCTTAATTATAATTTACTGTCTTTGGTTTTTAAAAATTTGGGGTTAGGATGCGGTGTTGCTTATCCTTTGTTGTGTCCGATGTTGGTTCTCTCGTAGAACGGGGCTCCGTCATTGTTCATTATATCCTTGAATCAATCGTCTGTGATGGTTCGAATGTTGACGTAGCGATGGCTGGGCTCAAGTTGTTGCTGGAGTAGTTGTTGGATTTCCAAGTTGGGGTGGTCCTCCAAGTTCCTCAAAATATTTTTGGAGAGCTGTGTCATGAACTGATTTATTGGGATCACTTTGCTGTCTTCATATAGCTTCTTGTTTGCTTCTTGATTGGAAGCGGTTAGTGATATTCACTCCAAGGTATTTTGCTGTTGTCTTTCTCCTTATCACTGTGTTGTCTGGTAGCTTGATATTGATATTATTACAGCGTGATGCGAAATGTCTTCGACCTCTTGTTGCTGTTGTTGGGGTTCTGAAGCAGATAAGCACGCTCTTGTCGCTATTTATCTTTAGTCGCCATTTAAGGTAGTAGTCCCACAAGTTTCTTATGTGACCTTCAACTCTCCTGGCTGCGATTTCTGGTGAAATGAATGTTGCATATGTTAAGGAGTCATCGGCATATAGCTTCGTTTTCGTCCCTGGGATGTTAGTACGATGGTCAGCTGTATAAAGGTTGAAAAGTATGGGGCACAACTTGGAACCTTGTGGAACTCCAACGCTGATCGTGTTTCTTTGTGAATATTCTCTGTTTACCTGTACATAAAAAGATCTATGGGTTAGAATTTTTTTTAATAATCTTACCAATTGTTCAGGTAGTCCTAGACTTGACAGTTTGAATATTAGTCCTTTTATCCAAACTGTGTCGAAGGCCTTTTCGATGTCCAGTAAACAGGCGACTGTCGTCTCTTTCTTGTTGAGTCCGTTTGTCACGTCGGAGTGCAGTCTAAAAAGTGGATGTATGGTTGAGTGTCGTGCTCGGAAACCATACTGACATTCCGGTATGAATTCCCTTTCCCTGAAGAAATGATGAAAATTTCTCAGTTTTGTTGGTTTTTTTCGGAACGGGAACCACTTGCCGTTTTCCATGTTTCGGGGAAGTAGCTGTTATTAAGGCAGTTATTGAAGATGCTCCTCAACAACTTTTTCATCGCTCCTAATCCTCTGGAATCTTTCCTAGAAGATGGAAAACAGCATTTGTCCAGCCCGTCCCTAAGAAAGGTGACCCATCCTACCCCTCCTACGTCCCTTTTTTCTAAGGTCATGGAAACGCTGATTAACCGTCAGCTTAAGGAATATCTCGAAGACCGAAAGCTTCTCCATGACTGTCAGTATGGCTTTCGCAGTAATCGTTTCACTGGTGATCTGATGGCATATCTCACCGAATAGTGGAACAAATCCTTAGATCGCTTTGGTGAAATTAAGATTATTGCGCTTAATATTTCCAAGGCATTTGATAGACTTAAGCATGAAGCTCTCTTATCGAAAATGCGTGCTTTTGGGATCAATGATATTCTTGTTCTATGGATTAGAAGCTATCTCTTGGACCTTTTAATACAGGTTGTATTGGACGGTTTCAAGTCTGATTCCCGCATAATTAATGCTGGTGTGCCCCAAGGCTCCGTTCTGTCGTCGACTCTTTTCCTCAGTTTTATAAATGATCTGTCTGTTACTCCTAATGGTGTTTAATGCTTCGAAAACTCAATGCTGTCTTCTGTCGTTAAAGCTAAACATATCCCCAATGCCACTGTCTATGAATGGCACTTGCATCGAAGAAACCGAAAAGCTTTCAGTACTCGGTATGTGTGTCAATAACGACCTCCGTATTTGGTTTTCTGTATCGATGCAAGAAGTTTTTTTCCCTTCTGATATGGCTACAATATACAAAGCGTTAATACGCCCAAAACTCGAGTTTAACTCAAACCTCTGGCCAGTTGCTTCGCAAACATCGCTACATCTGCTCGATAGAATACAAAAAAAAGCGTTAAGATTAATTGGCCCTCTAGAACACCGACACAAGTAAGTGTAATAAAAAATTCAATTAACAGTAAAAAAAAAAATAATAATTTCTTGGGAATCCCATTATGGGTAAATCTGAGAAAAGAAAGAGTGATGTGAAAAAGGCCTATGAAGCCTTGGAGAGCCAAATAAAGGCAGGCATAAAGATTCACGGGAAAGAATTCCTGGTATCTTTGCACGCTAAGCTGAGCGACATCGACCAGTTATACGAAAAAGAAGAGGAGATGGACATCTACGAAATTAATAGTGATGAAGAAGATGAAGCTACTGACAATGAAGAAGAGCCAACTTTACAAGAAGTCAACGAAGAAGAAGATGTCGAAAACATGGTCGACCTTAACTCCGACTATGAAAATTTTGTGTTGGTTGAACGTAACAAGAGGAAACCTTCACCACCAACATCTCCAAAAAAGGAACCTTCATCCAAGAAGATAGCCATGAAGGACGGAAATAATTCCCCTAAAGACAAGGACATTGCCACCAATAACAAGGAAGATGATAAAACCCCTCAACCTGCCAGCAACTGCGCCTCAACCACTGTAGAACCACGCCCCACCTTGATGCCGCCAATTGTATGTTTTGGACTCAACGTAGCCAAAACTAACAAGATCCTTAAAGAACAAGGAGTTGCTTTTAGGATTCATAACATTAACATGAACAAATCTTTCATTACAACAAAGACGAAGGAACACCATCAAAAAATTCGTAAAATCCTGAAAGAGAAGAACTATCGAAGGAAGGAATATCTGCTTTGGCAGTAAGCCCCTATAAGTCAGTAAAAAACTGCAACAGCTTCGTGGTTGAAGTAGACAAGACAGCGGATATCCCTTCCATATATGGTAAAACTCTCCTTATTAACCAAAAGGTTTACTGGGAGAAATTCAAAAGTACCAGCATCTCTCAGTGCAAGAATTGCCAAAAATTCGGTCATGTAGCTAGCAACTGTGGAATGAAGTACAGGTGCGTCAAGTGCAAAGATGACCATTTGCCAGGCCAATGCACAAGAACCAGCAACGGCATAACGGACGACAAAGTTTACTGTGTAAACTGCCAGCAGACAGGGCACCCAGCAAGCTACAATGGATGCCAATGAGAAAGAAGAAACTTGCCGAGAAGGTAAAATCTGCAGCCCAAAAACAAGAGAAACACGCTTTTGCAGTCCAATCAGCAACCAGAACTATTGTTAGCGGTCTTTCGTACGCCAACATAGCAGCAGCAGTCGGGCCAGCCCCCAAATCTGTCCGTATTGCCCTATCTTATTTTGATTTGATGAATCGTCATTTTGTCTATGTTGTCCTGAATGATTTTCCCTATAAGTTTTCCTAAGGTGAAATACTGTGTGTATTGTTCTGCATATTATTTTTGTAACTGTATGGTTTACTATTTGTGTATTTTTCTAATATACCTATTT
Organism: Platycheirus rosarum; assembly: GCA_963971375.1. Taxonomy (NCBI): domain Eukaryota; kingdom Metazoa; phylum Arthropoda; class Insecta; order Diptera; family Syrphidae; genus Platycheirus; species Platycheirus rosarum. The sequence continues at coordinate 165,206,678 of OZ020507.1, read as the reverse complement.
CTTCTAAAGTATAGAATGCTTGCCTAAGATTTTTAATATTTCTACTGTAAATTATGCTTGCTAAATTAGCAACTATTCCATTCAAAAATGTTTTCAGAATTATAGATTCATTCAGTTGTGGGGAAAATTCTACTGGTTTTTTTTACATCAAACTCATATTCAAAGAACCAAATTTTTGCATGACCAACAATTACGGAAAAAAAATTCTGCAATGTCAAAAAGGCAGTAAAAATTGTTAGTCATTTGTTGTAGAAAATCTCAAAAACTCCTTTTTTTAGATAAGATTATTTTTATTATATTCGTTAGAATTTATGTACAATTGGTCTTAAACTAACTTATAACTAAAATAAATCATGTCGGCTCAATAACAGGGGCCCGACTTACTTCAGCTGACTCTATACAATGCTATATAATTACTTATATCATATTGTTGTTTGCTTAATCTTTTAATTGAAATTCTTAATTATAATTTACTGTCTTTGGTTTTTAAAAATTTGGGGTTAGGATGCGTTGTTGCTTATCCTTTGTTGTGTCCGATGTTGGTTGTCTCGTAGAACGGGGCTCCGTCATTGTCCATTATATCCTTGAATCAATCGTCTGTGAAGGTTCGAATGTTGACGTAGCGATGGCTGGGCTCAAGTTGTTGCTGGAGTAGTTGTTGGATTTCCAAGTTGGGGTGGTCCTCCAAGTTCCTCAAAATATTTTTGGAGAGCTGTGTCATGAACTGATTTATTGGGATCACTTTGCTGTCTTCATATAGCTTCTTGTTTGCTTCTTGATTGGAAGCGGTTAGTGATATTCACTCCAAGGTATTTTGCTGTTGTCTTTCTCCTTATCACTGTGTTGTCTGGTAGCTTGATATTGATATTATTACAGCGTGATGCGAAATGTCTTCGACCTCTTGTTGCTGTTGTTGGGGTTCTGAAGCAGATAAGCACGCTCTTGTCGCTATTTATCTTTAGTCGCCATTTAAGGTAGTAGTCCCACAAGTTTCTTATGTGACCTTCAACTCTCCTGGCTTCGATTTCTGGTGAAATTGATGTTGCATATGTTAAGGAGTCATCGGCATATAGCTTCGTTTTCGTCCCTGGGATGTTAGTACGATGGTCAGCTGTATAAAGGTTGAAAAGTATGGGGCACAACTTGGAACCTTGTGGAACTCCAACGCTGATCGTGTTTCTTTGTGAATATTCTCTGTTTACCTGTACATAAAAAGATCTATGGGTTAGAATTTTTTTTAATAATCTTACCAATTGTTCAGGTAGTCCTAGACTTGACAGTTTGAATATTAGTCCTTTTATCCAAACTGTGTCGAAGGCCTTTTCGATGTCCAGTAAACAGGCGACTGTCGTCTCTTTCTTGTTGAGTCCGTTTGTCACGTCGGAGTGCAGTCTAAAAAGTGGATGTATGGTTGAGTGTCGTGCTCGGAAACCATACTGACATTCCGGTATGAATTCCCTTTCTCTGAAGAAATGATGAGACTTTCTCAGTTTTGTTGGTTTTTTTCGGAACGGGAACCACTTTTGCCGTTTTCCATGTTTCGAGGAAGTAGCTGTTATTAAGGCAGTTATTGAAGATGCTTCTCAACAACTTTGTCATCGCTCCTAATCCTCTGGAATCTTTCCTAGAAGATGGAAAACAGCATTTGTCCAGCCCGTCCCTAAGAAATGTGACCCATCCTACCCCTCCTACGTCCCTTTTTTCTAAGGTCATGGAAACGCTGATTAACCGTCAGCTTAAGGAATATCTCGAAGACCGAAAGCTTCTCCATGACTGTCAGTATGGCTTTCGCAGTAATCGTTTCACTGGTGATCTGATGGCATATCTCACCGAATAGTGGAACAAATCCTTAGATCGCTTTGGTGAAATTAAGATTATTGCGCTTAATATTTCCAAGGCATTTGATAGACTTAAGCATGAAGCTCTCTTATCGAAAATGTGTGCTTTTGGGATCAATGATATTCTTGTTCTATGGATTAGAAGCTATCTCTTGGACCTTTTAATACAGGTTGTATTGGACGGTTTCAAGTCTGATTCCCGCATAATTAATGCTGGTGTGCCCCAAGGCTCCGTTCTGTCGTCGACTCTTTTCCTCAGTTTTATAAACGATCTGTCTGTTACTCCTAATGGTGTTTAATGTTTCGAAAACTCAATGCTGTCTTCTGTCGTTAAAGCTAAACATATCCCCAATGCCACTGTCTATGAATGGCACTTGCATCGGAGAAACCGAAAAGCTTTCAGTACTCGGTATGTGTGTCAATGACGACCTCCGTATTTGGTTTTCTGTATCGATGCAAGAAGTTTTTTCCCTTCTGATATGGCTACAATTTACAAAGCGTTAATACGCCCAAAACTCGAGTTTAACTCAAACCTCTGGCCAGTTGCTTCGCAAACATCGCTACGTCTGCTCGATAGAATACAAAAAAAAGCGTTAAGATTAATTGGCCCTCTAGAACACCGACACAAGTAAGTGTAATAAAAAATTCAATTAACAGTAAAAAAAAAAAATTATAATTTCTTGGGAATCCCATTATGGGTAAATCTGAGAAAAGAAAGAGTGATGTGAAAAAGGCCTATGAAGCCTTGGAGAGCCAAATAAAGGCAGGCATAAAGATTCACGGGAAAGAATTCCTGGTATCTTTGCACGCTAAGCTGAGCGACATCGACCAGTTATACGAAAAAGAAGAGGAGATGGACATCTACGAAATTAATAGTGATGAAGAAGATGAAGCTACTGACAATGAAGAAGAGCCAACTTTACAAGAAGTCAACGAAGAAGAAGATGTCGAAAACATGGTCGACCTTAACTCCGACTATGAAAATTTTGTGTTGGTTGAACGTAACAAGAGGAAACCTTCACCACCAACATCTCCAAAAAAGGAACCTTCATCCAAGAAGATAGCCATGAAGGACGGAAATAATTCCCCTAAAGACAAGGACATTGCCACCAATAACAAGGAAGACGATAAAACCCCTCAACCTGCCAGCAACTGCGCCTCAACCACTGTAGAACCACGCCCCACCTTGATGCCGCCAATTGTATGTTTTGGACTCAACGTAGCCAAAACCAACAAGATCCTTAAAGAACAAGGAGTTGCTTTTAGGATTCATAACATTAACATGAACAAATCTTTCATTACAACAAAGACGAAGGAACACCATCAAAAAATTCGTAAAATCCTGAAAGAGGGAAGCACAGAGTTTAATACCTACACGGACAAAGAAGACAAAAAGAAGCTGCTAGTTCTTAAAGGTATACATTATAGCTATGATGCCAATGAAGTCAAAGAAGAACTATCGAAGGAAGGAATATCTGCTTTGGCAGTAAGCCCCTATAAGTCAGTAAAAAACTGCAACAGCTTCGTGGTTGAAGTAGACAAGACAGCGGATATCCCTTCCATATATGGTAAAACTCTCCTTATGAACCAAAAGGTTTACTGGGAGAAATTCAAAAGTACCAGCATCTCTCAGTGCAAGAATTACCAAAAATTCGGTCATGTAGCTAGCAACTGTGGAATGAAGTACAGGTGCGTCAAGTGCAAAGATGACCATTTGCCAGGCCAATGCACAAGAACCAGCAACGGCATAACGGACGACAAAGTTTACTGTGTAAACTGCCAGCAGACAGGGCACCCAGCAAGCTACAATGGATGCCAATGAGAAAGAAGAAACTTGCCGAGAAGGTAAAATCTGCAGCCCAAAAACAAGAGAAACACGCTTTTGCAGTCCAATCAGCAACCAGAACTATTGTTAGCGGTCTTTCGTACGCCAACATAGCAGCAGCAGTCGGGCCAGCCCCCAAATCTGTCCGTATTGCCCTATCTTATTTTGATTTGATGAATGGTCATTTTGTCTATGTTGTCCTGAATGATTTTCCCTATAAGTTTTCCTAAGGTGAAATACTGTGTGTATTGTTCTGCATATTATTTTTGTAACTGTATGGTTTACTATTTGTGTATTTTTCTAATATACCTATTTCTTCTAAAGTATAGAATGCTTGCCTAAGATTTTTAATATTTCTACTGTAAATTATGCTTGCTAAATTAGCAACTATTCCATTCAAAAATGTTTTCAGAATTATAGATTCATTCAGTTGTGGGGAAAATTCTACTGGTTTTTTTACATCAAACTCATATTCAAAGAACCAAATTTTTGCATGACCAACAATTACGGAAAAAAAATTCTGCAATGTCAAAAAGGCAGTAAAAATTGTTAGTCATTTGTTGTAGAAAATCTTAAAAACTCCTTTTTTTAGATTAGATTATTTTTATTATATTCGTTAGAATTTATGTACAATTGGTCTTAAACTAACTTATAACTAAAATAAATCATGTCGGCTCAACAACAGGGGCCCGACTTACTTCAGCTGACTCTATACAATGCTATATAATTACTTATATCATATTGTTGTTTGCTTAATCTTTTAATTGAAATTCTTAATTATAATTTACTGTCTTTGGTTTTTAAAAATTTGGGGTTAGGATGCGGTGTTGCTTATCCTTTGTTGTGTCCGATGTTGGTTCTCTCGTAGAACGGGGCTCCGTCATTGTTCATTATATCCTTGAATCAATCGTCTGTGATGGTTCGAATGTTGACGTAGCGATGGCTGGGCTCAAGTTGTTGCTGGAGTAGTTGTTGGATTTCCAAGTTGGGGTGGTCCTCCAAGTTACTCAAAATATTTTTGGAGAGCTGTGTCATGAACTGATTTATTGGGATCACTTTGCTGTCTTCATATAGCTTCTTGTTTGCTTCTTGATTGGAAGCGGTTAGTGATATTCACTCCAAGGTATTTTGCTGTTGTCTTTCTCCTTATCACTGTGTTGTCTGGTAGCTTGATATTGATATTATTACAGCGTGATGCGAAATGTCTTCGACCTCTTGTTGCTGTTGTTGGGGTTCTGAAGCAGATAAGCACGCTCTTGTCGCTATTTATCTTTAGTCGCCATTTAAGGTAGTAGTCACAAGTTTCTTATGTGACCTTCAACTCTCCTGGCTGCGATTTCTGGTGAAATGGATGTTGCATATGTTAAGGAGTCATCGGCATATAGCTTCGTTTTCGTCCCTGGGATGTTAGTACGATGGTCAGCTGTATAAAGGTTGAAAAGTATGGGGCACAACTTGGAACCTTGTGGAACTCCAACGCTGATCGTGTTTCTTTGTGAATATTCTCTGTTTACCTGTACATAAAAAGATCTATGGGTTAGAATTTTTTTTAATAATCTTACCAATTGTTCAGGTAGTCCTAGACTTGACAGTTTGAATATTAGTGTCGAAGGCCTTTTCGATGTCCAGTAAACAGGCGACTGTCGTCTCTTTCTTGTTGAGTCCGTTTGTCACGTCGGAGTGCAGTCTAAAAAGTGGATGTATGGTTGAGTGTCGTGCTCGGAAACCATACTGACATTCCGGTATGAATTCCCTTTCCCTGAAGAAATGATGAAAATTTCTCAGTTTTGTTGGTTTTTTTCGGAACGGGAACCACTTTTGCCGTTTTCCATGTTTCGGGGAAGTAGCTGTTATTAAGGCAGTTATTGAAGATGCTCCTCAACAACTTTTTCATCGCTCCTAATCCTCTGGAATCTTTCCTAGAAGATGGAAAACAGCATTTGTCCAGCCCGTCCCTAAGAAAGGTGACCCATCCTACCCCTCCTACGTCCCTTTTTTCTAAGGTCATGGAAACGCTGATTAACCGTCAGCTTAAGGAATATCTCGAAGACCGAAAGCTTCTCCATGACTGTCAGTATGGCTTTCGCAGTAATCGTTTCACTGGTGATCTGATGGCATATCTCACCGAATAGTGGAACAAATCCTTAGATCGCTTTGGTGAAATTAAGATTATTGCGCTTAATATTTCCAAGGCATTTGATAGACTTAAGCATGAAGCTCTCTTATCGAAAATGCGTGCTTTTGGGATCAATGATATTCTTGTTCTATGGATTAGAAGCTATCTCTTGGACCTTTTAATACAGGTTGTATTGGACGGTTTCAAGTCTGATTCCCGCATAATTAATGCTGGTGTGCCCCAAGGCTCCGTTCTGTCGTCGACTCTTTTCCTCAGTTTTATAAATGATCTGTCTGTTACTCCTAATGGTGTTTAATGCTTCGAAAACTCAATGCTGTCTTCTGTCGTTAAAGCTAAACATATCCCCAATGCCACTGTCTATGAAAGGCACTTGCATCGAAGAAACCGAAAAGCTTTCAATACTCGGTATGTGTGTCAATGACGACCTCCGTATTTGGTTTTCTGTATCGATGCAAGAAGTTTTTTTCCCTTCTGATATGGCTACAATATACAAAGCGTTAATACGCCCAAAACTCGAGTTTAACTCAAACCTCTGGCCAGTTGCTTCGCAAACATCGCTACATCTGCTCGATAGAATACAAAAAAAAGCGTTAAGATTAATTGGCCCTCTAGAACACCGACACAAGTAAGTGTAATAAAAAATTCAATTAACAGTAAAAAAAAAATAATAATTTCTTGGGAATCCCATTATGGGTAAATCTGAGAAAAGAAAGAGTGATGTGAAAAAGGCCTATGAAGCCTTGGAGAGCCAAATAAAGGCAGGCATAAAGATTCACGGGAAAGAATTCCTGGTATCTTTGCACGCTAAGCTGAGCGACATCGACCAGTTATACGAAAAAGAAGAGGAGATGGACATCTACGAAATTAATAGTGATGAAGAAGATGAAGCTACTGACAATGAAGAAGAGCCAACTTTACAAGAAGTCAACGAAGAAGAAGATGTCGAAAACATGGTCGACCTTAACTCCGACTATGAAAATTTTGTGTTGGTTGAACGTAACAAGAGGAAACCTTCACCACCAACATCTCCAAAAAAGGAACCTTCATCCAAGAAGATAGCCATGAAGGACGGAAATAATTCCCCTAAAGACAAGGACATTGCCACCAATAACAAGGAAGACGATAAAACCCCTCAACCTGCCAGCAACTGCGCCTCAACCACTGTAGAACCACGCCCCACCTTGATGCCGCCAATTGTATGTTTTGGACTCAACGTAGCCAAAACCAACAAGATCCTTAAAGAACAAGGAGTTGCTTTTAGGATTCATAACATTAACATGAACAAATCTTTCATTACAACAAAGACGAAGGAACACCATCAAAAAATTCGTAAAATCCTGAAAGAGGGAAGCACAGAGTTTAATACCTACACGGACAAAGAAGACAAAAAGAAGCTGCTAGTTCTTAAAGGTATACATTATAGCTATGATGCCAATGAAGTCAAAGAAGAACTATCGAAGGAAGGAATATCTGCTTTGGCAGTAAGCCCCTATAAGTCAGTAAAAAACTGCAACAGCTTCGTGGTTGAAGTAGACAAGACAGCGGATATCCCTTCCATATATGGTAAAACTCTCCTTATGAACCAAAAGGTTTACTGGGAGAAATTCAAAAGTACCAGCATCTCTCAGTGCAAGAATTACCAAAAATTCGGTCATGTAGCTAGCAACTGTGGAATGAAGTACAGGTGCGTCAAGTGCAAAGATGACCATTTGCCAGGCCAATGCACAAGAACCAGCAACGGCATAACGGACGACAAAGTTTACTGTGTAAACTGCCAGCAGACAGGGCACCCAGCAAGCTACAATGGATGCCAATGAGAAAGAAGAAACTTGCCGAGAAGGTAAAATCTGCAGCCCAAAAACAAGAGAAACACGCTTTTGCAGTCCAATCAGCAACCAGAACTATTGTTAGCGGTCTTTCGTACGCCAACATAGCAGCAGCAGTCGGGCCAGCCCCCAAATCTGTCCGTATTGCCCTATCTTATTTTGATTTGATGAATGGTCATTTTGTCTATGTTGTCCTGAATGATTTTCCCTATAAGTTTTCCTAAGGTGAAATACTGTGTGTATTGTTCTGCATATTATTTTTGTAACTGTATGGTTTACTATTTGTGTATTTTTCTAATATACCTATTTCTTCTAAAGTATAGAATGCTTGCCTAAGATTTTTAATATTTCTACTGTAAATTATGCTTGCTAAATTAGCAACTATTCCATTCAAAAATGTTTTCAGAATTATAGATTCATTCAGTTGTGGGGAAAATTCTACTGGTTTTTTTACATCAAACTCATATTCAAAGAACCAAATTTTTGCATGACCAACAATTACGGAAAAAAAATTCTGCAATGTCAAAAAGGCAGTAAAAATTGTTAGTCATTTGTTGTAGAAAATCTTAAAAACTCCTTTTTTTAGATTAGATTATTTTTATTATATTCGTTAGAATTTATGTACAATTGGTCTTAAACTAACTTATAACTAAAATAAATCATGTCGGCTCAACAACAGGGGCCCGACTTACTTCAGCTGACTCTATACAATGCTATATAATTACTTATATCATATTGTTGTTTGCTTAATCTTTTAATTGAAATTCTTAATTATAATTTACTGTCTTTGGTTTTTAAAAATTTGGGGTTAGGATGCGGTGTTGCTTATCCTTTGTTGTGTCCGATGTTGGTTCTCTCGTAGAACGGGGCTCCGTCATTGTTCATTATATCCTTGAATCAATCGTCTGTGATGGTTCGAATGTTGACGTAGCGATGGCTGGGCTCAAGTTGTTGCTGGAGTAGTTGTTGGATTTCCAAGTTGGGGTGGTCCTCCAAGTTCCTCAAAATATTTTTGGAGAGCTGTGTCATGAACTGATTTATTGGGATCACTTTGCTGTCTTCATATAGCTTCTTGTTTGCTTCTTGATTGGAAGCGGTTAGTGATATTCACTCCAAGGTATTTTGCTGTTGTCTTTCTCCTTATCACTGTGTTGTCTGGTAGCTTGATATTGATATTATTACAGCGTGATGCGAAATGTCTTCGACCTCTTGTTGCTGTTGTTGGGGTTCTGAAGCAGATAAGCACGCTCTTGTCGCTATTTATCTTTAGTCGCCATTTAAGGTAGTAGTCCCACAAGTTTCTTATGTGACCTTCAACTCTCCTGGCTGCGATTTCTGGTGAAATGGATGTTGCATATGTTAAGGAGTCATCGGCATATAGCTTCGTTTTCGTCCCTGGGATGTTAGTACGATGGTCAGCTGTATAAAGGTTGAAAAGTATGGGGCACAACTTGGAACCTTGTGGAACTCCAACGCTGATCGTGTTTCTTTGTGAATATTCTCTGTTTACCTGTACATAAAAAGATCTATGGGTTAGAATTTTTTTTAATAATCTTACCAATTGTTCAGGTAGTCCTAGACTTGACAGTTTGAATATTAGTCCTTTTATCCAAACTGTGTCGAAGGCCTTTTCGATGTCCAGTAAACAGGCGACTGTCGTCTCTTTCTTGTTGAGTCCGTTTGTCACGTCGGAGTGCAGTCTAAAAAGTGGATGTATGGTTGAGTGTCGTGCTCGGAAACCATACTGACATTGCGGTATGAATTCCCTTTACCTGAAGAAATGATGAAACTTTCTCAGTTTTGTTGGTTTTTTTTCGGAACGGGAACCACTTTTGCCGTTTTCCATGTTTCGGGGAAGTAGCTGTTATTAAGGCAGTTATTGAAGATGCTCCTCAACAACTTTTTCATCGCTCCTAATCCTCTGGAATCTTTCCTAGAAGATGGAAAACAGCATTTGTCCAGCCCGTCCCTAAGAAAGGTGACCCATCCTACCCCTCCTACGTCCCTTTTTTCTAAGGTCATGGAAACGCTGATTAACCGTCAGCTTAAGGAATATCTCGAAGACCGAAAGCTTCTCCATGACTGTCAGTATGGCTTTCGCAGTAATCGTTTCACTGGTGATCTGATGGCATATCTCACCGAATAGTGGAACAAATCCTTAGATCGCTTTGGTGAAATTAAGATTATTGCGCTTAATATTTCCAAGGCATTTGATAGACTTAAGCATGAAGCTCTCTTATCGAAAATGCGTGCTTTTGGGATCAATGATATTCTTGTTCTATGGATTAGAAGCTATCTCTTGGACCTTTTAATACAGGTTGTATTGGACGGTTTCAAGTCTGATTCCCGCATAATTAATGCTGGTGTGCCCCAAGGCTCCGTTCTGTCGTCGACTCTTTTCCTCAGTTTTATAAATGATCTGTCTGTTACTCCTAATGGTGTTTAATGCTTCGAAAACTCAATGCTGTCTTCTGTCGTTAAAGCTAAACATATCCCCAATGCCACTGTCTATGAAAGGCACTTGCATCGAAGAAACCGAAAAGCTTTCAGTACTCGGTATGTGTGTCAATGACGACCTCCGTATTTGGTTTTCTGTATCGATGCAAGAAGTTTTTTTCCCTTCTGATATGGCTACAATATACAAAGCGTTAATACGCCCAAAACTCGAGTTTAACTCAAACCTCTGGCCAGTTGCTTCGCAAACATCGCTACATCTGCTCGATAGAATACAAAAAAAGCGTTAAGATTAATTGGCCCTCTAGAACACCGACACAAGTAAGTGTAATAAAAAATTCAATTAACAGTAAAAAAAAAATAATAATTTCTTGGGAATCCCATTATGGGTAAATCTGAGAAAAGAAAGAGTGATGTGAAAAAGGCCTATGAAGCCTTGGAGAGCCAAATAAAGGCAGGCATAAAGATTCACGGGAAAGAATTCCTGGTATCTTTGCACGCTAAGCTGAGCGACATCGACCAGTTATACGAAAAAGAAGAGGAGATGGACATCTACGAAATTAATAGTGATGAAGAAGATGAAGCTACTGACAATGAAGAAGAGCCAACTTTACAAGAAGTCAACGAAGAAGAAGATGTCGAAAACATGATCGACCTTAACTCCGACTATGAAAATTTTGTGTTGGTTGAACGTAACAAGAGGAAACCTTCACCACCAACATCTCCAAAAAAGGAACCTTCATCCAAGAAGATAGCCATGAAGGACGGAAATAATTCCCCTAAAGACAAGGACATTGCCACCAATAACAAGGAAGACGATAAAACCCCTCAACCTGCCAGCAACTGCGCCTCAACCACTGTAGAACCACGCCCCACCTTGATGCCGCCAATTGTATGTTTTGGACTCAACGTAGCCAAAACCAACAAGATCCTTAAAGAACAAGGAGTTGCTTTTAGGATTCATAACATTAACATGAACAAATCTTTCATTACAACAAAGACGAAGGAACACCATCAAAAAATTCGTAAAATCCTGAAAGAGGGAAGCACAGAGTTTAATACCTACACGGACAAAGAAGACAAAAAGAAGCTGCTAGTTCTTAAAGGTATACATTATAGCTATGATGCCAATGAAGTCAAAGAAGAACTATCGAAGGAAGGAATATCTGCTTTGGCAGTAAGCCCCTATAAGTCAGTAAAAAACTGCAACAGCTTCGTGGTTGAAGTAGACAAGACAGCGGATATCCCTTCCATATATGGTAAAACTCTCCTTATGAACCAAAAGGTTTACTGGGAGAAATTCAAAAGTACCAGCATCTCTCAGTGCAAGAATTGCCAAAAATTCGGTCATGTAGCTAGCAACTGTGGAATGAAGTACAGGTGCGTCAAGTGCAAAGATGACCATTTGCCAGGCCAATGCACAAGAACCAGCAACGGCATAACGGACGACAAAGTTTACTGTGTAAACTGCCAGCAGACAGGGCACCCAGCAAGCTACAATGGATGCCAATGAGAAAGAAGAAACTTGCCGAGAAGGTAAAATCTGCAGCCCAAAAACAAGAGAAACACGCTTTTGCAGTCCAATCAGCAACCAGAACTATTGTTAGCGGTCTTTCGTACGCCAACATAGCAGCAGCAGTCGGGCCAGCCCCCAAATCTGTCCGTATTGCCCTATCTTATTTTGATTTGATGAATCGTCATTTTGTCTATGTTGTCCTGAATGATTTTCCCTATAAGTTTTCCTAAGGTGAAATACTGTGTGTATTGTTCTGCATATTATTTTTGTAACTGTATGGTTTACTATTTGTGTATTTTTCTAATATACCTATTTCTTCTAAAGTATAGAATGCTTGCCTAAGATTTTTAATATTTCTACTGTAAATTATGCTTGCTAAATTAGCAACTATTCCTTTCAAAAATGTTTTCAGAATTATAGATTCATTCAGTTGTGGGGAAAATTCTACTGGTTTTTTTTACATCAAACTCATATTCAAAGAACCAAATTTTTGCATGACCAACAATTACGGAAAAAAAATTCTGCAATGTCAAAAAGGCAGTAAAAATTGTTAGTCATTTGTTGTAGAAAATCTTAAAAACTCCTTTTTTTAGATTAGATTATTTTTATTATATTCGTTAGAATTTATGTACAATTGGTCTTAAACTAACTTATAACTAAAATAAATCATGTCGGCTCAACAACAGGGGCCCGACTTACTTCAGCTGACTCTATACAATGCTATATAATTACTTATATCATATTGTTGTTTGCTTAATCTTTTAATTGAAATTCTTAATTATAATTTACTGTCTTTGGTTTTTAAAAATTTGGGGTTAGGATGCGGTGTTGCTTATCCTTTGTTGTGTCCGATGTTGGTTCTCTCGTAGAACGGGGCTCCATCATTGTTCATTATATCCTTGAATCAATCGTCTGTGATGGTTCGAATGTTGACGTAGCGATGGCTGGGCTCAAGTTGTTGCTGGAGTAGTTGTTGGATTTCCAAGTTGGGGTGGTCCTCCAAGTTCCTCAAAATATTTTTGGAGAGCTGTGTCATGAACTGATTTATTGGGATCACTTTGCTGTCTTCATATAGCTTCTTGTTTGCTTCTTGATTGGAAGCGGTTAGTGATATTCACTCCAAGGTATTTTGCTGTTGTCTTTCTCCTTATCACTGTGTTGTCTGGTAGCTTGATATTGATATTATTACAGCGTGATGCGAAATGTCTTCGACCTCTTGTTGCTGTTGTTGGGGTTCTGAAGCAGATAAGCACGCTCTTGTCGCTATTTATCTTTAGTCGCCATTTAAGGTAGTAGTCCCACAAGTTTCTTATGTGACCTTCAACTCTCCTGGCTGCGATTTCTGGTGAAATGGATGTTGCATATGTTAAGGAGTCATCGGCATATAGCTTCGTTTTCGTCCCTGGGATGTTAGTACGATGGTCAGCTGTATAAAGGTTGAAAAGTATGGGGCACAACTTGGAACCTTGTGGAACTCCAACGCTGATCGTGTTTCTTTGTGAATATTCTCTGTTTACCTGTACATAAAAAGATCTATGGGTTAGAATTTTTTTTAATAATCTTACCAATTGTTCAGGTAGTCCTAGACTTGACAGTTTGAATATTAGTCCTTTTATCCAAACTGTGTCGAAGGCCTTTTCGATGTCCAGTAAACAGGCGACTGTCGTCTCTTTCTTGTTGAGTCCGTTTGTCACGTCGGAGTGCAGTCTAAAAAGTGGATGTATGGTTGAGTGTCGTGCTCGGAAACCATACTGACATTCCGGTATGAATTCCCTTTACCTGAAGAAATGATGAAACTTTCTCAGTTTTGTTGGTTTTTTTTCGGAACGGGAACCACTTTTGCCGTTTTCCATGTTTCGGGGAAGTAGCTGTTATTAAGGCAGTTATTGAAGATGCTCCTCAACAACTTTTTCATCGCTCCTAATCCTCTGAAATCTTTCCTAGAAGATGGAAAACAGCATTTGTCCAGCCCGTCCCTAAAAAAGGTGACCCATCCTACCCCTCCTACGTCCCTTTTTTCTAAGGTCATGGAAACGCTGATTAACCGTCAGCTTAAGGAATATCTCGAAGACCGAAAGCTTCTCCATGACTGTCAGTATGGCTTTCGCAGTAATCGTTTCACTGGTGATCTGATGGCATATCTCACCGAATAGTGGAACAAATCCTTAGATCGCTTTGGTGAAATTAAGATTATTGCGCTTAATATTTCCAAGGCATTTGATAGACTTAAGCATGAAGCTCTCTTATCGAAAATGCGTGCTTTTGGGATCAATGATATTCTTGTTCTATGGATTAGAAGCTATCTCTTGGACCTTTTAATACAGGTTGTATTGGACGGTTTCAAGTCTGATTCCCGCATAATTAATGCTGGTGTGCCCCAAGGCTCCGTTCTGTCGTCGACTCTTTTCCTCAGTTTTATAAATGATCTGTCTGTTACTCCTAATGGTGTTTAATGCTTCGAAAACTCAATGCTGTCTTCTGTCGTTAAAGCTAAACATATGCCCAATGCCACTGTCTATGAATGGCACTTGCATCGAAGAAACCGAAAAGCTTTCAGTACTCGGTATGTGTGTCAATGACGACCTCCGTATTTGGTTTTCTGTATCGATGCAAGAAGTTTTTTCCCTTCTGATATGGCTACAATTTACAAAGCGTTAATACGCCCAAAACTCGAGTTTAACTCAAACCTCTGGACAGTTGCTTCGCAAACATCGCTACATCTGCTCGATAGAATACAAAAAAAGCGTTAAGATTAATTGGCCCTCTAGAACACCGACACAAGTAAGTGTAATAAAAAATTCAATTAACAGTAAAAAAAAATAATAATTTCTTGGGAATCTCATTATGGGTAAATCTGAGAAAAGAAAGAGTGATGTGAAAAAGGCCTATGAAGCCTTGGAGAGCCAAATAAAGGCAGGCATAAAGATTCACGGAAAAGAATTCCTGGTATCTTTGCACGCTAAGCTGAGCGACATCGACCAGTTATACGAAAAAGAAGAGGAGATGGACATCTACGAAATTAATAGTGATGAAGAAGATGAAGCTACTGACAATGAAGAAGAGCCAACTTTACAAGAAGTCAAAGAAGAAGAAGATGTCGAAAACATGGTCGACCTTAACTCCGACTATGAAAATTTTGTGTTGGTTGAACGTAACAAGAGGAAACCTTCACCACCAACATCTCCAAAAAAGGAACCTTCATCCAAGAAGATAGCCATGAAGGACGGAAATAATTCCCCTAAAGACAAGGACATTGCCACCAATAACAAGGAAGACGATAAAACCCCTCAACCTGCCAGCAACTGCGCCTCAACCACTGTAGAACCACGCCCCACCTTGATGCCGCCAATTGTATGTTTTGGACTCAACGTAGCCAAAACTAACAAGATCCTTAAAGAACAAGGAGTTGCTTTTAGGATTCATAACATTAACATGAACAAATCTTTCATTACAACAAAGACGAAGGAACACCATCAAAAAATTCGTAAAATCCTGAAAGAGAAGAACTATCGAAGGAAGGAATATCTGCTTTGGCAGTAAGCCCCTATAAGTCAGTAAAAAACTGCAACAGCTTCGTGGTTGAAGTAGACAAGACAGCGGATATCCCTTCCATATATGGTAAAACTCTCCTTATGAACCAAAAGGTTTACTGGGAGAAATTCAAAAGTACCAGCATCTCTCAGTGCAAGAATTGCCAAAAATTCGGTCATGTAGCTAGCAACTGTGGAATGAAGTACAGGTGCGTCAAGTGCAAAGATGACCATTTGCCAGGCCAATGCACAAGAACCAGCAACGGCATAACGGACGACAAAGTTTACTGTGTAAACTGCCAGCAGACAGGGCACCCAGCAAGCTACAATGGATGCCAATGAGAAAGAAGAAACTTGCCGAGAAGGTAAAATCTGCAGCCCAAAAACAAGAGAAACACGCTTTTGCAGTCCAATCAGCAACCAGAACTATTGTTAGCGGTCTTTCGTACGCCAACATAGCAGCAGCAGTCGGGCCAGCCCCCAAATCTGTCCGTATTGCCCTATCTTATTTTGATTTGATGAATCGTCATTTTGTCTATGTTGTCCTGAATGATTTTCCCTATAAGTTTTCCTAAGGTGAAATACTGTGTGTATTGTTCTGCATATTATTTTTGTAACTGTATGGTTTACTATTTGTGTATTTTTCTAATATACCTATTTCTTCTAAAGTATAGAATGCTTGCCTAAGATTTTTAATATTTCTACTGTAAATTATGCTTGCTAAATTAGCAACTATTCCATTCAAAAATGTTTTCAGAATTATAGATTCATTCAGTTGTGGGAAAAATTCTACTGGTTTTTTTTACATCAAACTCATATTCAAAGAACCAAATTTTTGCATGACCAACAATTACGGAAAAAAAATTCTGCAATGTCAAAAAGGCAGTAAAAATTGTTAGTCATTTGTTGTAGAAAATCTTAAAAACTCCTTTTTTTAGATTAGATTATTTTTATTATATTCGTTAGAATTTATGTACAATTGGTCTTAAACTAACTTATAACTAAAATAAATCATGTCGGCTCAACAACAGGGGCCCGACTTACTTCAGCTGACTCTATACAATGCTATATAATTACTTATATCATATTGTTGTTTGCTTAATCTTTTAATTGAAATTCTTAATTATAATTTACTGTCTTTGGTTTTTAAAAATTTGGGGTTAGGATGCGGTGTTGCTTATCCTTTGTTGTGTCCGATGTTGGTTCTCTCGTAGAACGGGGCTCCGTCATTGTTCATTATATCCTTGAATCAATCGTCTGTGATGGTTCGAATGTTGACGTAGCGATGGCTGGGCTCAAGTTGTTGCTGGAGTAGTTGTTGGATTTCCAAGTTGGGGTGGTCCTCCAAGTTCCTCAAAATATTTTTGGAGAGCTGTGTCATGAACTGATTTATTGGGATCACTTTGCTGTCTTCATATAGCTTCTTGTTTGCTTCTTGATTGGAAGCGGTTAGTGATATTCACTCCAAGGTATTTTGCTGTTGTCTTTCTCCTTATCACTGTGTTGTCTGGTAGCTTGATATTGATATTATTACAGCGTGATGCGAAATGTCTTCGACCTCTTGTTGCTGTTGTTGGGGTTCTGAAGCAGATAAGCACGCTCTTGTCGCTATTTATCTTTAGTCGCCATTTAAGGTAGTAGTCCCACAAGTTTCTTATGTGACCTTCAACTCTCCTGGCTGCGATTTCTGGTGAAATGGATGTTGCATATGTTAAGGAGTCATCGGCATATAGCTTCGTTTTCGTCCCTGGGATGTTAGTACGATGGTCAGCTGTATAAAGGTTGAAAAGTATGGGGCACAACTTGGAACCTTGTGGAACTCCAACGCTGATCGTGTTTCTTTGTGAATATTCTCTGTTTACCTGTACATAAAAAGATCTATGGGTTAGAATTTTTTTTAATAATCTTACCAATTGTTCAGGTAGTCCTAGACTTGACAGTTTGAATATTAGTCCTTTTATCCAAACTGTGTCGAAGGCCTTTTCGATGTCCAGTAAACAGGCGACTGTCGTCTCTTTCTTGTTGAGTCCGTTTGTCACGTCGGAGTGCAGTCTAAAAAGTGGATGTATGGTTGAGTGTCGTGCTCGGAAACCATACTGACATTGCGGTATGAATTCCCTTTACCTGAAGAAATGATGAAACTTTCTCAGTTTTGTTGGTTTTTTTTCGGAACGGGAACCACTTTTGCCGTTTTCCATGTTTCGGGGAAGTAGCTGTTACTAAGGCAGTTATTGAAGATGCTCCTCAACAACTTTTTCATCGCTCCTAATCCTCTGGAATCTTTCCTAGAAGATGGAAAACAGCATTTGTCCAGCCCGTCCCTAAGAAAGGTGACCCATCCTACCCCTCCTACGTCCCTTTTTTCTAAGGTCATGGAAACGCTGATTAACCGTCAGCTTAAGGAATATCTCGAAGACCGAAAGCTTCTCCATGACTGTCAGTATGGCTTTCGCAGTAATCGTTTCACTGGTGATCTGATGGCATATCTCACCGAATAGTGGAACAAATCCTTAGATCGCTTTGGTGAAATTAAGATTATTGCGCTTAATATTTCCAAGGCATTTGATAGACTTAAGCATGAAGCTCTCTTATCGAAAATGCGTGCTTTTGGGATCAATGATATTCTTGTTCTATGGATTAGAAGCTATCTCTTGGACCTTTTAATACAGGTTGTATTGGACGGTTTCAAGTCTGATTCCCGCATAATTAATGCTGGTGTGCCCCAAGGCTCCGTTCTGTCGTCGACTCTTTTCCTCAGTTTTATAAATGATCTGTCTGTTACTCCTAATGGTGTTTAATGCTTCGAAAACTCAATGCTGTCTTCTGTCGTTAAAGCTAAACATATGCCCAATGCCACTGTCTATGAATGGCACTTGCATCGAAGAAACCGAAAAGCTTTCAGTACTCGGTATGTGTGTCAATGACGACCTCCGTATTTGGTTTTCTGTATCGATGCAAGAAGTTTTTTTCCCTTCTGATATGGCTACAATATACAAAGCGTTAATACGCCCAAAACTCGAGTTTAACTCAAACCTCTGGCCAGTTGCTTCGCAAACATCGCTACATCTGCTCGATAGAATACAAAAAAAAGCGTTAAGATTAATTGGCCCTCTAGAACACCGACACAAGTAAGTGTAATAAAAAATTCAATTAACAGTAAAAAAAAAAATAATAATTTCTTGGGAATCCCATTATGGGTAAATCTGAGAAAAGAAAGAGTGATGTGAAAAAGGCCTATGAAGCCTTGGAGAGCCAAATAAGGGCAGGCATAAAGATTCACGGGAAAGAATTCCTGGTATCTTTGCACGCTAAGCTGAGCGACATCGACCAGTTATACGAAAAAGAAGAGGAGATGGACATCTACGAAATTAATAGTGATGAAGAAGATGAAGCTACTGACAATGAAGAAGAGCCAACTTTACAAGAAGTCAACGAAGAAGAAGATGTCGAAAACATGGTCGACCTTAACTCCGACTATGAAAATTTTGTGTTGGTTGAACGTAACAAGAGGAAACCTTCACCACCAACATCTCCAAAAAAGGAACCTTCATCCAAGAAGATAGCCATGAAGGACGGAAATAATTCCCCTAAAGACAAGGACATTGCCACCAATAACAAGGAAGACGATAAAACCCCTCAACCTGCCAGCAACTGCGCCTCAACCACTGTAGAACCACGCCCACCTTGATGCCGCCAATTGTATGTTTTGGACTCAACGTAGCCAACACTAACAAGATCCTTAAAGAACAAGGAGTTGCTTTTAGGATTCATAACATTAACATGAACAAATCTTTCATTACAACAAAGACGAAGGAACACCATCAAAAAATTCGTAAAATCCTGAAAGAGAAGAACTATCGAAGGAAGGAATATCTGCTTTGGCAGTAACCCCCTATAAGTCAGTAAAAAACTGCAACAGCTTCGTGGTTGAAGTAGACAAGACAGCGGATATCCCTTCCATATATGGTAAAACTCTCCTTATGAACCAAAAGGTTTACTGGGAGAAATTCAAAAGTACCAGCATCTCTCAGTGCAAGAATTGCCAAAAATTCGGTCATGTAGCTAGCAACTGTGGAATGAAGTACAGGTGCGTCAAGTGCAAAGATGACCATTTGCCAGGCCAATGCACAAGAACCAGCAACGGCATAACGGACGACAAAGTTTACTGTGTAAACTGCCAGCAGACAGGGCACCCAGCAAGCTACAATGGATGCCAATGAGAAAGAAGAAACTTGCCGAGAAGGTAAAATCTGCAGCCCAAAAACAAGAGGAACACGCTTTTGCAGTCCAATCAGCAACCAGAACTATTGTTAGCGGTCTTTCGTACGCCAACATAGCAGCAGCAGTCGGGCCAGCCCCCAAATCTGTCCGTATTGCCCTATCTTATTTTGATTTGATGAATCGTCATTTTGTCTATGTTGTCCTGAATGATTTTCCCTATAAGTTTTCCTAAGGTGAAATACTGTGTGTATTGTTCTGCATATTATTTTTGTAACTGTATGGTTTACTTTTTGTGTATTTTTCTAATATACCTATTTCTTCTAAAGTATAGAATGCTTGCCTAAGATTTTTAATATTTCTACTGTAAATTATGCTTGCTAAATTAGCAACTATTCCATTCAAAAATGTTTTCAGAATTATAGATTCATTCAGTTGTGGGGAAAATTCTACTGGTTTTTTTTACATCAAACTCATATTCAAAGAACCAAATTTTTGCATGACCAACAATTACGGACAAAAAATTCTGCAATGTCAAAAAGGCAGTCAAAATTGTTAGTCATTTGTTGTAGAAAATCTTAAAAACTCCTTTTTTTAGATTAGATTATTTTTATTATATTCGTTAGAATTTATGTACAATTGGTCTTAAACTAACTTATAACTAAAATAAATCATGTCGGCTCAACAACAGGGGCCCGACTTACTTCAGCTGACTCTATACAATGCTATATAATTACTTATATCATATTGTTGTTTGCTTAATCTTTTAATTGAAATTCTTAATTATAATTTACTGTCTTTGGTTTTTAAAAAATTGGGGTTAGGATGCGGTGTTGCTTATCCTTTGTTGTGTCCGATGTTGGTTCTCTCGTAGAACGGGGCTCCGTCATTGTTCATTATATCCTTGAATCAATCGTCTGTGATGGTTCGAATGTTGACGTAGCGATGGCTGGGCTCAAGTTGTTGCTGGAGTAGTTGTTGGATTTCCAAGTTGGGGTGGTCCTCCAAGTTCCTCAAAATATTTTTGGAGAGCTGTGTCATGAACTGATTTATTGGGATCACTTTGCTGTCTTCATATAGCTTCTTGTTTGCTTCTTGATTGGAAGCGGTTAGTGATATTCACTCCAAGGTATTTTGCTGTTGTCTTTCTCCTTATCACTGTGTTGTCTGGTAGCTTGATATTGATATTATTACAGCGTGATGCGAAATGTCTTCGACCTCTTGTTGCTGTTGTTGGGGTTCTGAAGCAGATAAGCACGCTCTTGTCGCTATTTATCTTTAGTCGCCATTTAAGGTAGTAGTCCCACAAGTTTCTTATGTGACCTTCAACTCTCCTGGCTGCGATTTCTGGTGAAATGAATGTTGCATATGTTAAGGAGTCATCGGCATATAGCTTCGTTTTCGTCCCTGGGATGTTAGTACGATGGTCAGCTGTATAAAGGTTGAAAAGTATGGGGCACAACTTGGAACCTTGTGGAACTCCAACGCTGATCGTGTTTCTTTGTGAATATTCTCTGTTTACCTGTACATAAAAAGATCTATGGGTTAGAATTTTTTTTAATAATCTTACCAATTGTTCAGGTAGTCCTAGACTTGACAGTTTGAATATTAGTCCTTTTATCCAAACTGTGTCGAAGGCCTTTTCGATGTCCAGTAAACAGGCGACTGTCGTCTCTTTCTTGTTGAGTCCGTTTGTCACGTCGGAGTGCAGTCTAAAAAGTGGATGTATGGTTGAGTGTCGTGCTCGGAAACCATACTGACATTCCGGTATGAATTCCCTTTCCCTGAAGAAATGATGAAAATTTCTCAGTTTTGTTGGTTTTTTTCGGAACGGGAACCACTTGCCGTTTTCCATGTTTCGGGGAAGTAGCTGTTATTAAGGCAGTTATTGAAGATGCTCCTCAACAACTTTTTCATCGCTCCTAATCCTCTGGAATCTTTCCTAGAAGATGGAAAACAGCATTTGTCCAGCCCGTCCCTAAGAAAGGTGACCCATCCTACCCCTCCTACGTCCCTTTTTTCTAAGGTCATGGAAACGCTGATTAACCGTCAGCTTAAGGAATATCTCGAAGACCGAAAGCTTCTCCATGACTGTCAGTATGGCTTTCGCAGTAATCGTTTCACTGGTGATCTGATGGCATATCTCACCGAATAGTGGAACAAATCCTTATATCGCTTTGGTGAAATTAAGATTATTGCGCTTAATATTTCCAAGGCATTTGATAGACTTAAGCATGAAGCTCTCTTATCGAAAATGCGTGCTTTTGGGATCAATGATATTCTTGTTCTATGGATTAGAAGCTATCTCTTGGACCTTTTAATACAGGTTGTATTGGACGGTTTCAAGTCTGATTCCCGCATAATTAATGCTGGTGTGCCCCAAAGCTCCGTTCTGTCGTCGACTCTTTTCCTCAGTTTTATAAATGATCTGTCTGTTACTCCTAATGGTGTTTAATGCTTCGAAAACTCAATGCTGTCTTCTGTCGTTAAAGCTAAACATATCCCCAATGCCACTGTCTATGAATGGCACTTGCATCGAAGAAACCGAAAAGCTTTCAGTACTCGGTATGTGTGTCAATAACGACCTCCGTATTTGGTTTTCTGTATCGATGCAAGAAGTTTTTTTCCCTTCTGATATGGCTACAATATACAAAGCGTTAATACGCCCAAAACTCGAGTTTAACTCAAACCTCTGGCCAGTTGCTTCGCAAACATCGCTACATCTGCTCGATAGAATACAAAAAAAAGCGTTAAGATTAATTGGCCCTCTAGAACACCGACACAAGTAAGTGTAATAAAAAATTCAATTAACAGTAAAAAAAAAAATAATAATTTCTTGGGAATCCCATTATGGGTAAATCTGAGAAAAGAAAGAGTGATGTGAAAAAGGCCTATGAAGCCTTGGAGAGCCAAATAAAGGCAGGCATAAAGATTCACGGGAAAGAATTCCTGGTATCTTTGCACGCTAAGCTGAGCGACATCGACCAGTTATACGAAAAAGAAGAGGAGATGGACATCTACGAAATTAATAGTGATGAAGAAGATGAAGCTACTGACAATGAAGAAGAGCCAACTTTACAAGAAGTCAACGAAGAAGAAGATGTCGAAAACATGGTCGACCTTAACTCCGACTATGAAAATTTTGTGTTGGTTGAACGTAACAAGAGGAAACCTTCACCACCAACATCTCCAAAAAAGGAACCTTCATCCAAGAAGATAGCCATGAAGGACGGAAATAATTCCCCTAAAGACAAGGACATTGCCACCAATAACAAGGAAGATGATAAAACCCCTCAACCTGCCAGCAACTGCGCCTCAACCACTGTAGAACCACGCCCCACCTTGATGCCGCCAATTGTATGTTTTGGACTCAACGTAGCCAAAACTAACAAGATCCTTAAAGAACAAGGAGTTGCTTTTAGGATTCATAACATTAACATGAACAAATCTTTCATTACAACAAAGACGAAGGAACACCATCAAAAAATTCGTAAAATCCTGAAAGAGAAGAACTATCGAAGGAAGGAATATCTGCTTTGGCAGTAAGCCCCTATAAGTCAGTAAAAAACTGCAACAGCTTCGTGGTTGAAGTAGACAAGACAGCGGATATCCCTTCCATATATGGTAAAACTCTCCTTATTAACCAAAAGGTTTACTGGGAGAAATTCAAAAGTACCAGCATCTCTCAGTGCAAGAATTGCCAAAAATTCGGTCATGTAGCTAGCAACTGTGGAATGAAGTACAGGTGCGTCAAGTGCAAAGATGACCATTTGCCAGGCCAATGCACAAGAACCAGCAACGGCATAACGGACGACAAAGTTTACTGTGTAAACTGCCAGCAGACAGGGCACCCAGCAAGCTACAATGGATGCCAATGAGAAAGAAGAAACTTGCCGAGAAGGTAAAATCTGCAGCCCAAAAACAAGAGAAACACGCTTTTGCAGTCCAATCAGCAACCAGAACTATTGTTAGCGGTCTTTCGTACGCCAACATAGCAGCAGCAGTCGGGCCAGCCCCCAAATCTGTCCGTATTGCCCTATCTTATTTTGATTTGATGAATCGTCATTTTGTCTATGTTGTCCTGAATGATTTTCCCTATAAGTTTTCCTAAGGTGAAATACTGTGTGTATTGTTCTGCATATTATTTTTGTAACTGTATGGTTTACTTTTTGTGTATTTTTCTAATATACCTATTTCTTCTAAAGTATAGAATGCTTGCCTAAGATTTTTAATATTTCTACTGTAAATTATGCTTGCTAAATTAGCAACTATTCCATTCAAAAATGTTTTCAGAATTATAGATTCATTCAGTTGTGGGGAAAATTCTACTGGTTTTTTTTACATCAAACTCATATTCAAAGAACCAAATTTTTGCATGACCAACAATTACGGAAAAAAAATTCTGCAATGTCAAAAAGGCAGTCAAAATTGTTAGTCATTTGTTGTAGAAAATCTTAAAAACTCCTTTTTTTAGATTAGATTATTTTTATTATATTCGTTAGAATTTATGTACAATTGGTCTTAAACTAACTTATAACTAAAATAAATCATGTCGGCTCAACAACAGGGGCCCGACTTACTTCAGCTGACTCTATACAATGCTATATAATTACTTATATCATATTGTTGTTTGCTTAATCTTTTAATTGAAATTCTTAATTATAATTTACTGTCTTTGGTTTTTAAAAATTTGGGGTTAGGATGCGGTGTTGCTTATCCTTTGTTGTGTCCGATGTTGGTTCTCTCGTAGAACGGGGCTCCGTCATTGTTCATTATATCCTTGAATCAATCGTCTGTGATGGTTCGAATGTTGACGTAGCGATGGCTGGGCTCAAGTTGTTGCTGGAGTAGTTGTTGGATTTCCAAGTTGGGGTGGTCCTCCAAGTTCCTCAAAATATTTTTGGAGAGCTGTGTCATGAACTGATTTATTGGGATCACTTTGCTGTCTTCATATAGCTTCTTGTTTGCTTCTTGATTGGAAGCGGTTAGTGATATTCACTCCAAGGTATTTTGCTGTTGTCTTTCTCCTTATCACTGTGTTGTCTGGTAGCTTGATATTGATATTATTACAGCGTGATGCGAAATGTCTTCGACCTCTTGTTGCTGTTGTTGGGGTTCTGAAGCAGATAAGCACGCTCTTGTCGCTATTTATCTTTAGTCGCCATTTAAGGTAGTAGTCCCACAAGTTTCTTATGTGACCTTCAACTCTCCTGGCTGCGATTTCTGGTGAAATGGATGTTGCATATGTTAAGGAGTCATCGGCATATAGCTTCGTTTTCGTCCCTAAGATGTTAGTACGATGGTCAGCTGTATAAAGGTTGAAAAGTATGGGGCACAACTTGGAACCTTGTGGAACTCCAACGCTGATCGTGTTTCTTTGTGAATATTCTCTGTTTAAAAAGATCTATGGGCTAGAATTTTTTTTAATAATCTTACCAATTGTTCAGGTAGTCCTAGACTTGACAGTTTGAATATTAGTCCTTTTATCCAAACTGTGTCGAAGGCCTTTTCGATGTCCAGTAAACAGGCGACTGTCGTCTCTTTCTTGTTGAGTCCATTTGTCACGTCGGAGTGCAGTCTAAAAAGTGGATGTATGGTTGAGTGTCGTGCTCGGAAACCATACTGACATTCCGGTATGAATTCCCTTTCCCTGAAGAAATGATGAAAATTTCTCAGTTTTGTTGGTTTTTTTCGGAACGGGAACCACTTTTGCCGTTTTCCATGTTTCGGGGAAGTAGCTGTTATTAAGGCAGTTATTGAAGATGCTCCTCAACAACTTTTTCATCGCTCCTAATCCTCTGGAATCTTTCCTAGAAGATGGAAAACAGCATTTGTCCAGCCCGTCCCTAAGAAAGGTGACCCATCCTACCCCTCCTACGTCCCTTTTTTCTAAGGTCATGGAAACGCTGATTAACCGTCAGCTTAAGGAATATCTCGAAGACCGAAAGCTTCTCCATGACTGTCAGTATGGCTTTCGCAGTAATCGTTTCACTGGTGATCTGATGGCATATCTCACCGAATAGTGGAACAAATCCTTAGATCGCTTTGGTGAAATTAAGATTATTGCGCTTAATATTTCCAAGGCATTTGATAGACTTAAGCATGAAGCTCTCTTATCGAAAATGCGTGCTTTTGGGATCAATGATATTCTTGTTCTATGGATTAGAAGCTATCTCTTGGACCTTTTAATACAGGTTGTATTGGACGGTTTCAAGTCTGATTCCCGCATAATTAATGCTGGTGTGCCCCAAGGCTCCGTTCTGTCGTCGACTCTTTTCCTCAGTTTTATAAATGATCTGTCTGTTACTCCTAATGGTGTTTAATGCTTCGAAAACTCAATGCTGTCTTCTGTCGTTAAATCTAAACATATCCCCAATGCCACTGTCTATGAATGGCACTTGCATCGAAGAAACCGAAAAGCTTTCAGTACTCGGTATGTGTGTCAATGACGACCTCCGTATTTGGTTTTCTGTATCGATGCAAGAAGTTTTTTTCCCTTCTGATATGGCTACAATATACAAAGCGTTAATACGCCCAAAACTCGAGTTTAACTCAAACCTCTGGCCAGTTGCTTCGCAAACATCGCTACATCTGCTCGATAGAATACAAAAAAAAGCGTTAAGATTAATTGGCCCTCTAGAACACCGACACAAGTAAGTGTAATAAAAAATTCAATTAACAGTAAAAAAAAAATAATAATTTCTTGGAAATCCCATTATGGGTAAATCTGAGAAAAGAAAGAGTGATGTGGAAAAGGCCTATGAAGCCTTGGAGAGCCAAATAAAGGCAGGCATAAAGATTCACGGGAAAGAATTCCTGGTATCTTTGCACGCTAAGCTGAGCGACATCGACCAGTTATACGAAAAAGAAGAGGAGATGGACATCTACGAAATTAATAGTGATGAAGAAGATGAAGCTACTGACAATGAAGAAGAGCCAACTTTACAAGAAGTCAACGAAGAAGAAGATGTCGAAAACATGGTCGACCTTAACTCCGACTATGAAAATTTTGTGTTGGTTGAACGTAACAAGAGGAAACCTTCACCACCAACATCTCCAAAAAAGGAACCTTCATCCAAGAAGATAGCCATGAAGGACGGAAATAATTCCCCTAAAGACAAGGACATTGCCACCAATAACAAGGAAGACGATAAAACCCCTCAACCTGCCAGCAACTGCGCCTCAACCACTGTAGAACCACGCCCCACCTTGATGCCGCCAATTGTATGTTTTGGACTCAACGTAGCCAAAACTAACAAGATCCTTAAAGAACAAGGAGTTGCTTTTAGGATTCATAACATTAACATGAACAAATCTTTCATTACAACAAAGACGAAGGAACACCATCAAAAAATTCGTAAAATCCTGAAAGAGAAGAACTATCGAAGGAAGGAATATCTGCTTTGGCAGTAAGCCCCTATAAGTCAGTAAAAAACTGCAACAGCTTCGTGGTTGAAGTAGACAAGACAGCGGATATCCCTTCCATATATGGTAAAACTCTCCTTATGAACCAAAAGGTTTACTGGGAGAAATTCAAAAGTACCAGCATCTCTCAGTGCAAGAATTGCCAAAAATTCGGTCATGTAGCTAGCAACTGTGGAATGAAGTACAGGTGCGTCAAGTGCAAAGATGACCATTTGCCAGGCCAATGCACAAGAACCAGCAACGGCATAACGGACGACAAAGTTTACTGTGTAAACTGCCAGCAGACAGGGCACCCAGCAAGCTACAATGGATGCCAATGAGAAAGAAGAAACTTGCCGAGAAGGTAAAATCTGCAGCCCAAAAACAAGAGAAACACGCTTTTGCAGTCCAATCAGCAACCAGAACTATTGTTAGCGGTCTTTCGTACGCCAACATAGCAGCAGCAGTCGGGCCAGCCCCCAAATCTGTCCGTATTGCCCTATCTTATTTTGATTTGATGAATCGTCATTTTGTCTATGTTGTCCTGAATGATTTTCCCTATAAGTTTTCCTAAGGTGAAATACTGTGTGTATTGTTCTGCATATTATTTTTGTAACTGTATGGTTTACTTTTTGTGTATTTTTCTAATATACCTATTTCTTCTAAAGTATAGAATGCTTGCCTAAGATTTTTAATATTTCTACTGTAAATTATGCTTGCTAAATTAGCAACTATTCCATTCAAAAATGTTTTCAGAATTATAGATTCATTCAGTTGTGGGGAAAATTCTACTGGTTTTTTTTACATCAAACTCATATTCAAAGAACCAAATTTTTGCATGACCAACAATTACGGAAAAAAAATTCTGCAATGTCAAAAAGGCAGTCAAAATTGTTAGTCATTTGTTGTAGAAAATCTTAAAAACTCCTTTTTTTAGATTAGATTATTTTTATTATATTCGTTAGAATTTATGTACAATTGGTCTTAAACTAACTTATAACTAAAATAAATCATGTCGGCTCAACAACAGGGGCCCGACTTACTTCAGCTGACTCTATACAATGCTATATAATTACTTATATCATATTGTTGTTTGCTTAATCTTTTAATTGAAATTCTTAATTATAATTTACTGTCTTTGGTTTTTAAAAATTTGGGGTTAGGATGCGGTGTTGCTTATCCTTTGTTGTGTCCGATGTTGGTTCTCTCGTAGAACGGGGCTCCGTCATTGTTCATTATATCCTTGAATCAATCGTCTGTGATGGTTCGAATG
The DNA here is from genome assembly GCA_963971375.1 of Platycheirus rosarum. Lineage (NCBI taxonomy): Eukaryota > Metazoa > Arthropoda > Insecta > Diptera > Syrphidae > Platycheirus > Platycheirus rosarum. The sequence goes on along the minus strand of OZ020507.1, from coordinate 165,178,657 downwards.
TTGACGTAGCGATGGCTGGGCTCAAGTTGTTGCTTGGAAATCCAACAACTACGATTTCCAAGTTGGGGTGGTCCTCCAAGTTCCTCAAAATATTTTTGGAGAGCTGTGTCATGAACTGATTTATTGGGATCACTTTGCTGTCTTCATATAGCTTCTTGTTTGCTTCTTGATTGGAAGCGGTTAGTGATATTCACTCCAAGGTATTTTGCTGTTGTCTTTCTCCTTATCACTGTGTTGTCTGGTAGCTTGATATTGATATTATTACAGCGTGATGCGAAATGTCTTCGACCTCTTGTTGCTGTTGTTGGGGTTCTGAAGCAGATAAGCACGCTCTTGTCGCTATTTATCTTTAGTCGCCATTTAAGGTAGTAGTCCCACAAGTTTCTTATGTGACCTTCAACTCTCCTGGCTGCGATTTCTGGTGAAATGGATGTTGCATATGTTAAGGAGTCATCGGCATATAGCTTCGTTTTCGTCCCTGGGATGTTAGTACGATGGTCAGCTGTATAAAGGTTGAAAAGTATGGGGCACAACTTGGAACCTTGTGGAACTCCAACGCTGATCGTGTTTCTTTGTGAATATTCTCTGTTTACCTGTACATAAAAAGATCTATGGGTTAGAATTTTTTTTAATAATCTTACCAATTGTTCAGGTAGTCCTAGACTTGACAGTTTGAATATTAGTCCTTTTATCCAAACTGTGTCGAAGGCCTTTTCGATGTCCAGTAAACAGGCGACTGTCGTCTCTTTCTTGTTGAGTCCGTTTGTCACGTCGGAGTGCAGTCTAAAAAGTGGATGTATGGTTGAGTGTCGTGCTCGGAAACCATACTGACATTCCGGTATGAATTCCCTTTCCCTGAAGAAATGATGAAAATTTCTCAGTTTTGTTGGTTTTTTTCGGAACGGGAACCACTTTTGCCGTTTTCCATGTTTCGGGGAAGTAGCTGTTATTAAGGCAGTTATTGAAGATGCTCCTCAACAACTTTTTCATCGCTCCTAATCCTCTGGAATCTTTCCTAGAAGATGGAAAACAGCATTTGTCCAGCCCGTCCCTAAGAAAGGTGACCCATCCTACCCCTCCTACGTCCCTTTTTTCTAAGGTCATGGAAACGCTGATTAACCGTCAGCTTAAGGAATATCTCGAAGACCGAAAGCTTCTCCATGACTGTCAGTATGGCTTTCGCAGTAATCGTTTCACTGGTGATCTGATGGCATATCTCACCGAATAGTGGAACAAATCCTTATATCGCTTTGGTGAAATTAAGATTATTGCGCTTAATATTTCCAAGGCATTTGATAGACTTAAGCATGAAGCTCTCTTATCGAAAATGCGTGCTTTTGGGATCAATGATATTCTTGTTCTATGGATTAGAAGCTATCTCTTGGACCTTTTAATACAGGTTGTATTGGACGGTTTCAAGTCTGATTCCCGCATAATTAATGCTGGTGTGCCCCAAGGCTCCGTTCTGTCGTCGACTCTTTTCCTCAGTTTTATAAATGATCTGTCTGTTACTCCTAATGGTGTTTAATGCTTCGAAAACTCAATGCTGTCTTCTGTCGTTAAAGCTAAACATATCCCCAATGCCACTGTCTATGAATGGCACTTGCATCGAAGAAACCGAAAAGCTTTCAGTACTCGGTATGTGTGTCAATGACGACCTCCGTATTTGGTTTTCTGTATCGATGCAAGAAGTTTTTTTCCCTTCTGATATGGCTACAATATACAAAGCGTTAATACGCCCAAAACTCGAGTTTAACTCAAACCTCTGGCCAGTTGCTTCGCAAACATCGCTACATCTGCTCGATAGAATACAAAAAAAAGCGTTAAGATTAATTGGCCCTCTAGAACACCGACACAAGTAAGTGTAATAAAAAATTCAATTAACAGTAAAAAAAAAAATAATAATTTCTTGGGAATCCCATTATGGGTAAATCTGAGAAAAGAAAGAGTGATGTGAAAAAGGCCTATGAAGCCTTGGAGAGCCAAATAAAGGCAGGCATAAAGATTCACGGGAAAGAATTCCTGGTATCTTTGCACGCTAAGCTGAGCGACATCGACCAGTTATACGAAAAAGAAGAGGAGATGGACATCTACGAAATTAATAGTGATGAAGAAGATGAAGCTACTGACAATGAAGAAGAGCCAACTTTACAAGAAGTCAACGAAGAAGAAGATGTCGAAAACATGGTCGACCTTAACTCCGACTATGAAAACTTTGTGTTGGTTGAACGTAACAAGAGGAAACCTTCACCACCAACATCTCCAAAAAAGGAACCTTCATCCAAGAAGATAGCCATGAAGGACGGAAATAATTCCCCTAAAGACAAGGACATTGCCACCAATAACAAGGAAGACGATAAAACCCCTCAACCTGCCAGCAACTGCGCCTCAACCACTGTAGAACCACGCCCCACCTTGATGCCGCCAATTGTATGTTTTGGACTCAACGTAGCCAAAACTAACAAGATCCTTAAAGAACAAGGAGTTGCTTTTAGGATTCATAACATTAACATGAACAAATCTTTCATTACAACAAAGACGAAGGAACACCATCAAAAAATTCGTAAAATCCTGAAAGAGAAGAACTATCGAAGGAAGGAATATCTGCTTTGGCAGTAAGCCCCTATAAGTCAGTAAAAAACTGCAACAGCTTCGTGGTTGAAGTAAACAAGACAGCGGATATCCCTTCCATATATGGTAAAACTCTCCTTATGAACCAAAAGGTTTACTGGGAGAAATTCAAAAGTACCAGCATCTCTCAGTGCAAGAATTGCCAAAAATTCGGTCATGTAGCTAGCAACTGTGGAATGAAGTACAGGTGCGTCAAGTGCAAAGATGACCATTTGCCAGGCCAATGCACAAGAACCAGCAACGGTATAACGGACGACAAAGTTTACTGTGTAAACTGCCAGCAGACAGGGCACCCAGCAAGCTACAATGGATGCCAATGAGAAAGAAGAAACTTGCCGAGAAGGTAAAATCTGCAGCCCAAAAACAAGAGAAACACGCTTTTGCAGTCCAATCAGCAACCAGAACTATTGTTAGCGGTCTTTCGTACGCCAACATAGCAGCAGCAGTCGGGCCAGCCCCCAAATCTGTCCGTATTGCCCTATCTTATTTTGATTTGATGAATCGTCATTTTGTCTATGTTGTCCTGAATGATTTTCCCTATAAGTTTTCCTAAGGTGAAATACTGTGTGTATTGTTCTGCATATTATTTTTGTAACTGTATGGTTTACTTTTTGTGTATTTTTCTAATATACCTATTTCTTCTAAAGTATAGAATGCTTGCCTAAGATTTTTAATATTTCTACTGTAAATTATGCTTGCTAAATTAGCAACTATTCCATTCAAAAATGTTTTCAGAATTATAGATTCATTCAGTTGTGGGGAAAATTCTACTGGTTTTTTTTACATCAAACTCATATTCAAAGAACCAAATTTTTGCATGACCAACAATTACGGAAAAAAAATTCTGCAATGTCAAAAAGGCAGTAAAAATTGTTAGTCATTTGTTGTAGAAAATCTTAAAAACTCCTTTTTTTAGATTAGATTATTTTTATTATATTCGTTAGAATTTATGTACAATTGGTCTTAAACTAACTTATAACTAAAATAAATCATGTCGGCTCAACAACAGGGGCCCGACTTACTTCAGCTGACTCTATACAATGCTATATAATTACTTATATCATATTGTTGTTTGCTTAATCTTTTAATTGAAATTCTTAATTATAATTTACTGTCTTTGGTTTTTAAAAATTTGGGGTTAGGATGCGGTGTTGCTTATCCTTTGTTGTGTCCGATGTTGGTTCTCTCGTAGAACGGGGCTCCGTCATTGTTCATTATATCCTTGAATCAATCGTCTGTGATGGTTCGAATGTTGACGTAGCGATGGCTGGGCTCAAGTTGTTGCTTGGAAATCCAACAACTACGATTTCCAAGTTGGGGTGGTCCTCCAAGTTCCTCAAAATATTTTTGGAGAGCTGTGTCATGAACTGATTTATTGGGATCACTTTGCTGTCTTCATATAGCTTCTTGTTTGCTTCTTGATTGGAAGCGGTTAGTGATATTCACTCCAAGGTATTTTGCTGTTGTCTTTCTCCTTATCACTGTGTTGTCTGGTAGCTTGATATTGATATTATTACAGCGTGATGCGAAATGTCTTCGACCTCTTGTTGCTGTTGTTGGGGTTCTGAAGCAGATAAGCACGCTCTTGTCGCTATTTATCTTTAGTCGCCATTTAAGGTAGTAGTCCCACAAGTTTCTTATGTGACCTTCAACTCTCCTGGCTGCGATTTCTGGTGAAATGGATGTTGCATATGTTAAGGAGTCATCGGCATATAGCTTCGTTTTCGTCCCTGGGATGTTAGTACGATGGTCAGCTGTATAAAGGTTGAAAAGTATGGGGCACAACTTGGAACCTTGTGGAACTCCAACGCTGATCGTGTTTCTTTGTGAATATTCTCTGTTTACCTGTACATAAAAAGATCTATGGGTTAGAATTTTTTTTAATAATCTTACCAATTGTTCAGGTAGTCCTAGACTTGACAGTTTGAATATTAGTCCTTTTATCCAAACTGTGTCGAAGGCCTTTTCGATGTCCAGTAAACAGGCGACTGTCGTCTCTTTCTTGTTGAGTCCGTTTGTCACGTCGGAGTGCAGTCTAAAAAGTGGATGTATGGTTGAGTGTCGTGCTCGGAAACCATACTGACATTCCGGTATGAATTCCCTTTCCCTGAAGAAATGATGAAAATTTCTCAGTTTTGTTGGTTTTTTTCGGAACGGGAACCACTTTTGCCGTTTTCCATGTTTCGGGGAAGTAGCTGTTATTAAGGCAGTTATTGAAGATGCTCCTCAACAACTTTTTCATCGCTCCTAATCCTCTGGAATCTTTCCTAGAAGATGGAAAACAGCATTTGTCCAGCCCGTCCCTAAGAAAGGTGACCCATCCTACCCCTCCTACGTCCCTTTTTTCTAAGGTCATGGAAACGCTGATTAACCGTCAGCTTAAGGAATATCTCGAAGACCGAAAGCTTCTCCATGACTGTCAGTATGGCTTTCGCAGTAATCGTTTCACTGGTGATCTGATGGCATATCTCACCGAATAGTGGAACAAATCCTTATATCGCTTTGGTGAAATTAAGATTATTGCGCTTAATATTTCCAAGGCATTTGATAGACTTAAGCATGAAGCTCTCTTATCGAAAATGCGTGCTTTTGGGATCAATGATATTCTTGTTCTATGGATTAGAAGCTATCTCTTGGACCTTTTAATACAGGTTGTATTGGACGGTTTCAAGTCTGATTCCCGCATAATTAATGCTGGTGTGCCCCAAGGCTCCGTTCTGTCGTCGACTCTTTTCCTCAGTTTTATAAATGATCTGTCTGTTACTCCTAATGGTGTTTAATGCTTCGAAAACTCAATGCTGTCTTCTGTCGTTAAAGCTAAACATATCCCCAATGCCACTGTCTATGAATGGCACTTGCATCGAAGAAACCGAAAAGCTTTCAGTACTCGGTATGTGTGTCAATGACGACCTCCGTATTTGGTTTTCTGTATCGATGCAAGAAGTTTTTTTCCCTTCTGATATGGCTACAATATACAAAGCGTTAATACGCCCAAAACTCGAGTTTAACTCAAACCTCTGGCCAGTTGCTTCGCAAACATCGCTACATCTGCTCGATAGAATACAAAAAAAAGCGTTAAGATTAATTGGCCCTCTAGAACACCGACACAAGTAAGTGTAATAAAAAATTCAATTAACAGTAAAAAAAAAAATAATAATTTCTTGGGAATCCCATTATGGGTAAATCTGAGAAAAGAAAGAGTGATGTGAAAAAGGCCTATGAAGCCTTGGAGAGCCAAATAAAGGCAGGCATAAAGATTCACGGGAAAGAATTCCTGGTATCTTTGCACGCTAAGCTGAGCGACATCGACCAGTTATACGAAAAAGAAGAGGAGATGGACATCTACGAAATTAATAGTGATGAAGAAGATGAAGCTACTGACAATGAAGAAGAGCCAACTTTACAAGAAGTCAACGAAGAAGAAGATGTCGAAAACATGGTCGACCTTAACTCCGACTATGAAAACTTTGTGTTGGTTGAACGTAACAAGAGGAAACCTTCACCACCAACATCTCCAAAAAAGGAACCTTCATCCAAGAAGATAGCCATGAAGGACGGAAATAATTCCCCTAAAGACAAGGACATTGCCACCAATAACAAGGAAGACGATAAAACCCCTCAACCTGCCAGCAACTGCGCCTCAACCACTGTAGAACCACGCCCCACCTTGATGCCGCCAATTGTATGTTTTGGACTCAACGTAGCCAAAACTAACAAGATCCTTAAAGAACAAGGAGTTGCTTTTAGGATTCATAACATTAACATGAACAAATCTTTCATTACAACAAAGACGAAGGAACACCATCAAAAAATTCGTAAAATCCTGAAAGAGAAGAACTATCGAAGGAAGGAATATCTGCTTTGGCAGTAAGCCCCTATAAGTCAGTAAAAAACTGCAACAGCTTCGTGGTTGAAGTAGACAAGACAGCGGATATCCCTTCCATATATGGTAAAACTCTCCTTATGAACCAAAAGGTTTACTGGGAGAAATTCAAAAGTACCAGCATCTCTCAGTGCAAGAATTGCCAAAAATTCGGTCATGTAGCTAGCAACTGTGGAATGAAGTACAGGTGCGTCAAGTGCAAAGATGACCATTTGCCAGGCCAATGCACAAGAACCAGCAACGGTATAACGGACGACAAAGTTTACTGTGTAAACTGCCAGCAGACAGGGCACCCAGCAAGCTACAATGGATGCCAATGAGAAAGAAGAAACTTGCCGAGAAGGTAAAATCTGCAGCCCAAAAACAAGAGAAACACGCTTTTGCAGTCCAATCAGCAACCAGAACTATTGTTAGCGGTCTTTCGTACGCCAACATAGCAGCAGCAGTCGGGCCAGCCCCCAAATCTGTCCGTATTGCCCTATCTTATTTTGATTTGATGAATCGTCATTTTGTCTATGTTGTCCTGAATGATTTTCCCTATAAGTTTTCCTAAGGTGAAATACTGTGTGTATTGTTCTGCATATTATTTTTGTAACTGTATGGTTTACTTTTTGTGTATTTTTCTAATATACCTATTTCTTCTAAAGTATAGAATGCTTGCCTAAGATTTTTAATATTTCTACTGTAAATTATGCTTGCTAAATTAGCAACTATTCCATTCAAAAATGTTTTCAGAATTATAGATTCATTCAGTTGTGGGGAAAATTCTACTGGTTTTTTTTACATCAAACTCATATTCAAAGAACCAAATTTTTGCATGACCAACAATTACGGAAAAAAAATTCTGCAATGTCAAAAAGGCAGTAAAAATTGTTAGTCATTTGTTGTAGAAAATCTTAAAAACTCCTTTTTTTAGATTAGATTATTTTTATTATATTCGTTAGAATTTATGTACAATTGGTCTTAAACTAACTTATAACTAAAATAAATCATGTCGGCTCAACAACAGGGGCCCGACTTACTTCAGCTGACTCTATACAATGCTATATAATTACTTATATCATATTGTTGTTTGCTTAATCTTTTAATTGAAATTCTTAATTATAATTTACTGTCTTTGGTTTTTAAAAATTTGGGGTTAGGATGCGGTGTTGCTTATCCTTTGTTGTGTGGGCTCAAGTTGTTGCTGGAGTAGTTGTTGGATTTCCAAGTTGGGGTGGTCCTCCAAGTTCCTCAAAATATTTTTGGAGAGCTGTGTCATGAACTGATTTATTGGGATCACTTTGCTGTCTTCATATAGCTTCTTGTTTGCTTCTTGATTGGAAGCGGTTAGTGATATTCACTCCAAGGTATTTTGCTGTTGTCTTTCTCCTTATCACTGTGTTGTCTGGTAGCTTGATATTGATATTATTACAGCGTGATGCGAAATGTCTTCGACCTCTTGTTGCTGTTGTTGGGGTTCTGAAGCAGATAAGCACGCTCTTGTCGCTATTTATCTTTAGTCGCCATTTAAGGTAGTAGTCCCACAAGTTTCTTATGTGACCTTCAACTCTCCTGGCTGCGATTTCTGGTGAAATGGATGTTGCATATGTTAAGGAGTCATCGGCATATAGCTTCGTTTTCGTCCCTGGGATGTTAGTACGATGGTCAGCTGTATAAAGGTTGAAAAGTATGGGGCCCAACTTGGAACCTTTTGGAACTCCAACGCTGATCGTCTTTCTTTGTGAATATTCTCTGTTTACCTGCACATAAAAAGATCTATGGGTTAGAATTTTTTTTAATAATCTTACCAATTGTTCAGGTAGTCCTAGACTTGACAGTTTGAATATTAGTCCTTTTATCCAAACTGTGTCGAAGGCCTTTTCGATGTCCAGTAAACAGGCGACTGTCGTCTCTTTCTTGTTGAGTCCGTTTGTCACGTCGGAGTGCAGTCTAAAAAGTGGATGTATGGTTGAGTGTCGTGCTCGGAAACCATACTGACATTCCGGTATGAATTCCCTTTCCCTGAAGAAATGATGAAACTTTCTCAGTTTTGTTGGTTTTTTTCGGAACGGGAACCACTTTTGCCGTTTTCCATGTTTCGGGGAAGTAGCTGTTATTAAGGCAGTTATTGAAGATGCTCCTCAACAACTTTTTCATCGCTCCTAATCCTCTGGAATCTTTCCTAGAAGATGGAACACAGCATTTGTCCAGCCCGTCCCTAAGAAAGGTGACCCATCCTACCCCTCCTACGTCCCTTTTTTCTAAGGTCATGGAAACGCTGATTAACCGTCAGCTTAAGGAATATCTCGAAGACCGAAAGCTTCTCCATGACTGTCAGTATGGCTTTCGCAGTAATCGTTTCACTGGTGATCTGATGGCATATCTCACCGAATAGTGGAACAAATCCTTAGATCGCTTTGGTGAAATTAAGATTATTGCGCTTAATATTTCCAAGGCATTTGATAGACTTAAGCATGAAGCTCTCTTATCGAAAATGCGTGCTTTTGGGATCAATGATATTCTTGTTCTATGGATTAGAAGCTATCTCTTGGACCTTTTAATACAGGTTGTATTGGACGGTTTCAAGTCTGATTCCCGCATAATTAATGCTGGTGTGCCCCAAGGCTCCGTTCTGTCGTCGACTCTTTTCCTCAGTTTTATAAATGATCTGTCTGTTACTCCTAATGGTGTTTAATGCTTCGAAAACTCAATGCTGTCTTCTGTCGTTAAAGCTAAACATATCCCCAATGCCACTGTCTATGAATGGCACTTGCATCGAAGAAACCGAAAAGCTTTCAGTACTCGGTATGTGTGTCAATGACGACCTCCGTATTTGGTTTTCTGTATCGATGCAAGAAGTTTTTTCCCTTCTGATATGGCTACAATTTACAAAGCGTTAATACGCCCAAAACTCGAGTTTAACTCAAACCTCTGGACAGTTGCTTCGCAAACATCGCTACATCTGCTCGATAGAATACAAAAAAAGCGTTAAGATTAATTGGCCCTCTAGAACACCGACACAAGTAAGTGTAATAAAAAATTCAAGTAACAGTAAAAAAAAAATAATAATTTCTTGGGAATCCCATTATGGGTAAATCTGAGAAAAAAAAGAGTGATGTGAAAAAGGCCTATGAAGCCTTGGAGAGCCAAATAAAGGCAGGCATAAAGATTCACGGAAAAGAATTCCTGGTATCTTTGCACGCTAAGCTGAGCGACATCGAACAGTTATACGAAAAAGAAGAGGAGATGGACATCTACGAAATTAATAGTGATGAAGAAGATGAAGCTACTGACAATGAAGAAGAGCCAACTTTACAAGAAGTCAAAGAAGAAGAAGATGTCGAAAACATGGTCGACCTTAACTCCGACTATGAAAATTTTGTGTTGGTTCAAAGTAACAAGAGGATACCTTCACCACCAACATCTCCAAAAAAGGAACCTTCACCCAAGAAGATAGCCATGAAGGACGGAAATAATTCCCCTAAAGACAAGGACATTGCCACCAATAACAAGGAAGACGATAAAACCCCTCAACCTGCCAGCAACTGCGCCTCAACCACTGTAGAACCACGCCCCACCTTGATGCCGCCAATTGTATGATTTGGACTCAACGTAGCCAAAACTAACAAGATCCTTAAAGAACAAGGAGTTGCTTTTAGGATTCATAACATTAACATGAACAAATTTTTCATTACAACAAAGACGAAGGAACACCATCAAAAAATTCGTAAAATCCTGAAAGAGGGAAGCACAGAGTTTAATACCTACACGGACAAAGAAGACAAAAAGAAGCTGCTAGTTCTTAAAGGTATACATTATAGCCATGATGCCAATGAAGTCAAAGAAGAACTATCGAAGGAAGGAATATCTGCTTTGGCAGTAAGCCCCTATAAGTCAGTAAAAAACTGCAACAGCTTCGTGGTTGAAGTAGACAAGACAGCGGATATCCCTTCCATATATGGTAAAACTCTCCTTATGAACCAAAAGGTTTACTGGGAGAAATTCAAAATACCAGCATCTCTCAGTGCAAGAATTGCCAAAAATTCGGTCATGTAGCTAGCAACTGTGGAATGAAGTACAGGTGCGTCAAGTGCAAAGATGACCATTTGCCAGGCCAATGCACAAGAACCAGCAACGGCATAACGGACGACAAAGTTTACTGTGTAAACTGCCAGCAGACAGGGCACCCAGTAAGCTACAATGGATGCCAATGAGAAAGAAGAAACTTGCCGAGAAGGTAAAATCTGCAGCCCAAAAACAAGAGAAACACACTTTTGCAGTCCAATCAGCAACCAGAACTATTGTTAGCGGTCTTTCGTACGCCAACATAGCAGCAGCAGTCGGGCCAGCCCCCAAATCTGTCCGTATTGCCCTATCTTATTTTGATTTGATGAATCGTCATTTTGTCTATGTTGTCCTGAATGATTTTCCCTATAAGTTTTCCTAAGGTGAAATACTGTGTGTATTGTTCTGCATATTATTTTTGTAACTGTATGGTTTACTATTTGTGTATTTTTCTAATATACCTATTTCTTCTAAAGTATAGAATGCTTGCCTAAGATTTTTAATATTTCTACTGTAAATTATGCTTGCTAAATTAGCAACTATTCCATTCAAAAATGTTTTCAGAATTATAGATTCATTCAGTTGTGGGGAAAATTCTACTGGTTTTTTTTACATCAAACTCATATTCAAAGAACCAAATTTTTGCATGACCAACAATTACGGAAAAAAAATTCTGCAATGTCAAAAAGGCAGTCAAAATTGTTAGTCATTTGTTGTAGAAAATCTTAAAAACTCCTTTTTTTAGATTAGATTATTTTTATTATATTCGTTAGAATTTATGTACAATTGGTCTTAAACTAACTTATAACTAAAATAAATCATGTCGGCTCAACAACAGGGGCCCGACTTACTTCAGCTGACTCTATACAATGCTATATAATTACTTATATCATATTGTTGTTTGCTTAATCTTTTAATTGAAATTCTTAATTATAATTTACTGTCTTTGGTTTTTAAAAATTTGGGGTTAGGATGCGGTGTTGCTTATCCTTTGTTGTGTGGGCTCAAGTTGTTGCTGGAGTAGTTGTTGGATTTCCAAGTTGGGGTGGTCCTCCAAGTTCCTCAAAATATTTTTGGAGAGCTGTGTCATGAACTGATTTATTGGGATCACTTTGCTGTCTTCATATAGCTTCTTGTTTGCTTCTTGATTGGAAGCGGTTAGTGATATTCACTCCAAGGTATTTTGCTGTTGTCTTTCTCCTTATCACTGTGTTGTCTGGTAGCTTGATATTGATATTATTACAGCGTGATGCGAAATGTCTTCGACCTCTTGTTGCTGTTGTTGGGGTTCTGAAGCAGATAAGCACGCTCTTGTCGCTATTTATCTTTAGTCGCCATTTAAGGTAGTAGTCCCACAAGTTTCTTATGTGACCTTCAACTCTCCTGGCTGCGATTTCTGGTGAAATGGATGTTGCATATGTTAAGGAGTCATCGGCATATAGCTTCGTTTTCGTCCCTGGGATGTTAGTACGATGGTCAGCTGTATAAAGGTTGAAAAGTATGGGGCACAACTTGGAACCTTGTGGAACTCCAACGCTGATCGTGTTTCTTTGTGAATATTCTCTGTTTACCTGTACATAAAAAGATCTATGGGTTAGAATTTTTTTTAATAATCTTACCAATTGTTCAGGTAGTCCTAGACTTGACAGTTTGAATATTAGTCCTTTTATCCAAACTGTGTCGAAGGCCTTTTCGATGTCCAGTAAACAGGCGACTGTCGTCTCTTTCTTGTTGAGTCCGTTTGTCACGTCGGAGTGCAGTCTAAAAAGTGGATGTATGGTTGAGTGTCGTGCTCGGAAACCATACTGACATTCCGGTATGAATTCCCTTTCCCTGAAGAAATGATGAAAATTTCTCAGTTTTGTTGGTTTTTTTCGGAACGGGAACCACTTTTTCCGTTTTCCATGTTTCGGGGAAGTAGCTGTTATTAAGGCAGTTATTGAAGATGCTCCTCAACAACTTTTTCATCGCTCCTAATCCTCTGGAATCTTTCCTAGAAGATGGAAAACAGCATTTGTCCAGCCCGTCCCTAAGAAAGGTGACCCATCCTACCCCTCCTACGTCCCTTTTTTCTAAGGTCATGGAAACGCTGATTAACCGTCAGCTTAAGGAATATCTCGAAGACCGAAAGCTTCTCCATGACTGTCAGTATGGCTTTCGCAGTAATCGTTTCACTGGTGATCTGATGGCATATCTCACCGAATAGTGGAACAAATCCTTAGATCGCTTTGGTGAAATTAAGATTATTGCGCTTAATATTTCCAAGGCATTTGATAGACTTAAGCATGAAGCTCTCTTATCGAAAATGCGTGCTTTTGGGATCAATGATATTCTTGTTCTATGGATTAGAAGCTATCTCTTGGACCTTTTAATACAGGTTGTATTGGACGGTTTCAAGTCTGATTCCCGCATAATTAATGCTGGTGTGCCCCAAGGCTCCGTTCTGTCGTCGACTCTTTTCCTCAGTTTTATAAATGATCTGTCTGTTACTCCTAATGGTGTTTAATGCTTCGAAAACTCAATGCTGTCTTCTGTCGTTAAAGCTAAACATATCCCCAATGCCACTGTCTATGAATTGCACTTGCATCGAAGAAACCGAAAAGCTTTCAGTACTCGGTATGTGTGTCAATGACGACCTCCGTATTTGGTTTTCTGTATCGATGCAAGAAGTTTTTTCCCTTCTGATATGGCTACAATTTACAAAGCGTTAATACGCCCAAAACTCGAGTTTAACTCAAACCTCTGGACAGTTGCTTCGCAAACATCGCTACATCTGCTCGATAGAATACAAAAAAAGCGTTAAGATTAATTGGCCCTCTAGAACACCGACACAAGTAAGTGTAATAAAAAATTCAAGTAACAGTAAAAAAAAAATAATAATTTCTTGGGAATCCCATTATAGGTAAATCTGAGAAAAAAAAGAGTGATGTGAAAAAGGCCTATGAAGCCTTGGAGAGCCAAATAAAGGCAGGCATAAAGATTCACGGAAAAGAATTCCTGGTATCTTTGCACGCTAAGCTGAGCGACATCGAACAGTTATACGAAAAAGAAGAGGAGATGGACATCTACGAAATTAATAGTGATGAAGAAGATGAAGCTACTGACAATGAAGAAGAGCCAACTTTACAAGAAGTCAAAGAAGAAGAAGATGTCGAAAACATGGTCGACCTTAACTCCGACTATGAAAATTTTGTGTTGGTTCAAAGTAACAAGAGGATACCTTCACCACCAACATCTCCAAAAAAGGAACCTTCACCCAAGAAGATAGCCATGAAGGACGGAAATAATTCCCCTAAAGACAAGGACATTGCCACCAATAACAAGGAAGACGATAAAACCCCTCAACCTGCCAGCAACTGCGCCTCAACCACTGTAGAACCACGCCCCACCTTGATGCCGCCAATTGTATGATTTGGACTCAACGTAGCCAAAACTAACAAGATCCTTAAAGAACAAGGAGTTGCTTTTAGGATTCATAACATTAACATGAACAAATTTTTCATTACAACAAAGACGAAGGAACACCATCAAAAAATTCGTAAAATCCTGAAAGAGGGAAGCACAGAGTTTAATACCTACACGGACAAAGAAGACAAAAAGAAGCTGCTAGTTCTTAAAGGTATACATTATAGCCATGATGCCAATGAAGTCAAAGAAGAACTATCGAAGGAAGGAATATCTGCTTTGGCAGTAAGCCCCTATAAGTCAGTAAAAAACTGCAACAGCTTCGTGGTTGAAGTAGACAAGACAGCGGATATCCCTTCCATATATGGTAAAACTCTCCTTATGAACCAAAAGGTTTACTGGGAGAAATTCAAAAGTACCAGCATCTCTCAGTGCAAGAATTGCCAAAAATTCGGTCATGTAGCTAGCAACTGTGGAATGAAGTACAGGTGCGTCAAGTGCAAAGATGACCATTTGCCAGGCCAATGCACAAGAACCAGCAACGGCATAACGGACGACAAAGTTTACTGTGTAAACTGCCAGCAGACAGGGCACCCAGTAAGCTACAATGGATGCCAATGAGAAAGAAGAAACTTGCCGAGAAGGTAAAATCTGCAGCCCAAAAACAAGAGAAACACACTTTTGCAGTCCAATCAGCAACCAGAACTATTGTTAGCGGTCTTTCGTACGCCAACATAGCAGCAGCAGTCGGGCCAGCCCCCAAATCTGTCCGTATTGCCCTATCTTATTTTGATTTGATGAATCGTCATTTTGTCTATGTTGTCCTGAATGATTTTCCCTATAAGTTTTCCTAAGGTGAAATACTGTGTGTATTGTTCTGCATATTATTTTTGTAACTGTATGGTTTACTATTTGTGTATTTTTCTAATATACCTATTTCTTCTAAAGTATAGAATGCTTGCCTAAGATTTTTAATATTTCTACTGTAAATTATGCTTGCTAAATTAGCAACTATTCCATTCAAAAATGTTTTCAGAATTATAGATTCATTCAGTTGTGGGGAAAATTCTACTGGTTTTTTTTACATCAAACTCATATTCAAAGAACCAAATTTTTGCATGACCAACAATTACGGAAAAAAAATTCTGCAATGTCAAAAAGGCAGTAAAAATTGTTAGTCATTTGTTGTAGAAAATCTTAAAAACTCCTTTTTTTAGATTAGATTATTTTTATTATATTCGTTAGAATTTATGTACAATTGGTCTTAAACTAACTTATAACTAAAATAAATCATGTCGGCTCAACAACAGGGGCCCGACTTACTTCAGCTGACTCTATACAATGCTATATAATTACTTATATCATATTGTTGTTTGCTTAATCTTTTAATTGAAATTCTTAATTATAATTTACTGTCTTTGGTTTTTAAAAATTTGGGGTTAGGATGCGGTGTTGCTTATCCTTTGTTGTGTCCGATGTTGGTTCTCTCGTAGAACGGGGCTCCGTCATTGTTCATTATATCCTTGAATCAATCGTCTGTGATGGTTCGAATGTTGACGTAGCGATGGCTGGGCTCAAGTTGTTGCTGGAGTAGTTGTTGGATTTCCAAGTTGGGGTGGTCCTCCAAGTTCCTCAAAATATTTTTGGAACTTGCTGTCTTCATATAGCTTCTTGTTTGCTTCTTGATTGGAAGCGGTTAGTGATATTCACTCCAAGGTATTTTGCTGTTGTCTTTCTCCTTATCACTGTGTTGTCTGGTAGCTTGATATTGATATTATTACAGCGTGATGCGAAATGTCTTCGACCTCTTGTTGCTGTTGTTGGGGTTCTGAAGCAGATAAGCACGCTCTTGTCGCTATTTATCTTTAGTCGCCATTTAAGGTAGTAGTCCCACAAGTTTCTTATGTGACCTTCAACTCTCCTGGCTGCGATTTCTGGTGAAATGGATGTTGCATATGTTAAGGAGTCATCGGCATACAGCTTCGTTTTCGTCCCTGGGATGTTAGTACGATAGTCAGCTGTATAAAGGTTGAAAAGTATGGGGCCCAACTTGGAACCTTTTGGAACTCCAACGCTGATCGTCTTTCTTTGTGAATATTCTCTGTTTACCTGCACATAAAAAGATCTATGGGTTAGAATTTTTTTTAATAATCTTACCAATTGTTCAGGTAGTCCTAGACTTGACAGTTTGAATATTAGTCCTTTTATCCAAACTGTGTCGAAGGCCTTTTCGATGTCCAGTAAACAGGCGACTGTCGTCTCTATCTTGTTGAGTCCGTTTGTCACGTCGGAGTGCAGTCTAAAAAGTGGATGTATGGTTGAGTGTCGTGCTCGGAAACCATACTGACATTCCGGTATGAATTCCCTTTCCCTGAAGAAATGATGAAACTTTCTCAGTTTTGTTGGTTTTTTTCGGAACGGGAACCACTTTTGCCGTTTTCCATGTTTCGGGGAAGTAGCTGTTATTAAGGCAGTTATTGAAGATGCTCCTCAACATCTTCGGTTCCAACGCTCATCGACAATAACAAGCCAATTGTTTACTCTTCAGAGAAATCAAACTTGCTTGCCGCCCATTTCGCTTCCAGCTGCATACTGCCTCACAGCAACGTTGCCCCTCCTGTACTTGAGAATGTAAATTTTTCCATGGGACAGATTTTTTTCCGCACTCGGACAGTAGCAAGAGTTCTCGAAGATAGCCATATACACAAATGCTCTGGCCCGTATGGTATACCCCGACTCTTCTGAGGAGGTGTTCTTCCACACTGGCAAAGCCACTGCGTAAACTTTTTCATCGCTCCTAATCCTCTGGAATCTTTCCTAGAAGATGGAAAACAGCATTTGTCCAGCCCGTCCCTAAGAAAGGTGACCCATCCTACCCCTCCTACGTCCCTTTTTTCTAAGGTCATGGAAACGCTGATTAACCGTCAGCTTAAGGAATATCTCCAAGACCGAAAGCTTCTCCATGACTGTCAGTATGGCTTTCGCAGTAATCGTTTCACTAGATCCTTAGATCGCTTTGGTGAAATTAAGATTATTGCGCTTAATATTTCCAAGGCATTTGATAGACTTAAGCATGAAGCTCTCTTATCGAAAATGCGTGCTTTTGGGATCAATGATATTCTTGTTCTATGGATTAGAAGCTATCTCTTGGACCTTTTAATACAGGTTTACATAATTAATGCTGGTGTGCCCCAAGGCTCCGTTCTGTCGTCGATTCTTTTCCTCAGTTTTATAAATGATCTTCTGTCTGTTACTCCTAATGGTGTTTAATGCTTCGAAAACTCAATGCTGTCTTCTGTCGTTAAAGCTAAACATATCCCCAATGCCACTGTCTATGAATGGCACTTGCATCGAAGAAACCAAAAAGCTTTCAGTACTCGGTATGTGTGTCAATGACGACCTCCGTATTTGGTTTTCTGTATCGATGCAAGAAGTTGCCAGTTGCTTCGCAAACATCGCTACATCTGCTCGATAGAATACAAAAAAAAGCGTTAAGATTAATTGGCCCTCTAGAACACCGACACAAGTAAGTGTAATAAAAAATTCAATTAACAGTAAAAAAAAATAATAATTTCTTGGGAATCCCATTATGGGTAAATCTGAGAAAAGAAAGAGTGATGTGAAAAAGGCCTATGAAGCCTTGGAGAGCCAAATAAAGGCAGGCATACAGATTCACGGGAAAGAATTCCTGGTATCTTTGCACGATAAGCTGAGCGACATCGAACAGTTATACGAAAAAGAAGAGGAGATGGACATCTACGAAATTAATAGTGATGAAGAAGATGAAGCTACTGACAATGAAGAAGAGCCAACTTTACAAGAAGTCAACGAAGAAGAAGATGTCGAAAACATGGTCGACCTTAACTCCGACTATGAAAATTTTGTGTTGGTTCATCGTAACAAGAGGAAACCTTCACCACCAACATCTCCAAAAAAGGAACCTTCATCCAAGAAGATAGCCTTGAAGGACGGAAATAATTCCCCTAAAGACAAGGACATTGCCACCAATAACAAGGAAGGCGATAAAACCCCTCAACCTGCCAGCAACTGCGCCTCAACCACTGTAGAACCACGCCCCACCTTGATGCCGCCAATTGTATGTTTTGGACTCAACGTAGCCAAAACTAAAAAGATCCTTAAAGAACAAGAAGTTGCTTTTAGGATTCGTAACATTAACATGAACAAATCTTTCATTACAACAAAGACGAAGGAACACCATCAAAAAATTCGTAAAATCCTGAAAGAGGGAAGCACAGAGTTTAATACCTACACGGACAAAGAAGACAAAAAGAAGCTGCTAGTTCTTAAAGGTATACATTATAGCCATGATGCCAATGAAGTCAAAGAAGAACTATAGAAGGAAGGAATATCTGCTTTGGCAGTAAGCCCCTATAAGTCAGTAAAAAACTGCAACAGCTTCGTGGTTGAAGTAGACAAGACAGCGGATATCCCTTCCATTAATGGTAAAACTCTCCTTATGAACCAAAAGGTTTACTGGGAGAAATTCAAAAGTACCAGCATCTCTCAGTGCAAGAATTGCCAAAAATTCGGTCATGTAGCTAGCAACTGTGGAATGAAGTACAGGTGCGTCAAGTGCAAAGATGACCATTTGCCAGGCCAATGCACAAGAACCAGCAACGGCATAACGGACGACAAAGTTTACTGTGTAAACTGCCAGCAGACAGGGCACCCAGCAAGCTACAATGGATGCCAATGAGAAAGAAGAAACTTGCCGAGAAGGTAAAATCTGCAGCCCAAAAACAAGAGAAACACGCTTTTGCAGTCCAATCAGCAACCAGAACTATTGTTAGCGGTCTTTCGTACGCCAACATAGCAGCAGCAGTCGGGCCAGCCCCCAAATCTGTCCGTATTGCCCTATCTTATTTTGATTTGATGAATCGTCATTTTGTCTATGTTGTCCTGAATGATTTTCCCTATAAGTTTTCCTAAGGTGAAATACTGTGTGTATTGTTCTGCATATTATTTTTGTAACTGTATGGTTTACTATTTGTGTATTTTTCTAATATACCTATTTCTTCTAAAGTATAGAATGCTTGCCTAAGATTTTTAATATTTCTACTGTAAATTATGCTTGCTAAATTAGCAACTATTCCATTCAAAAATGTTTTCAGAATTATAGATTCATTCAGTTGTGGGGAAAATTCTACTGGTTTTTTTTACATCAAACTCATATTCAAAGAACCAAATTTTTGCATGACCAACAATTACGGAAAAAAAATTCTGCAATGTCAAAAAGGCAGTCAAAATTGTTAGTCATTTGTTGTAGAAAATCTTAAAAACTCCTTTTTTTAGATTAGATTATTTTTATTATATTCGTTAGAATTTATGTACAATTGGTCTTAAACTAACTTATAACTAAAATAAATCATGTCGGCTCAACAACAGGGGCCCGACTTACTTCAGCTGACTCTATACAATGCTATATAATTACTTATATCATATTGTTGTTTGCTTAATCTTTTAATTGAAATTCTTAATTATAATTTACTGTCTTTGGTTTTTAAAAATTTGGGGTTAGGATGCGGTGTTGCTTATCCTTTGTTGTGTCCGATGTTGGTTCTCTCGTAGAACGGGGCTCCGTCATTGTTCATTATATCCTTGAATCAATCGTCTGTGATGGTTCGAATGTTGACGTAGCGATGGCTGGGCTCAAGTTGTTGCTGGAGTAGTTGTTGGATTTCCAAGTTGGGGTGGTCCTCCAAGTTCCTCAAAATATTTTTGGAACTTGCTGTCTTCATATAGCTTCTTGTTTGCTTCTTGATTGGAAGCGGTTAGTGATATTCACTCCAAGGTATTTTGCTGTTGTCTTTCTCCTTATCACTGTGTTGTCTGGTAGCTTGATATTGATATTATTACAGCGTGATGCGAAATGTCTTCGACCTCTTGTTGCTGTTGTTGGGGTTCTGAAGCAGATAAGCACGCTCTTGTCGCTATTTATCTTTAGTCGCCATTTAAGGTAGTAGTCCCACAAGTTTCTTATGTGACCTTCAACTCTCCTGGCTGCGATTTCTGGTGAAATGGATGTTGCATATGTTAAGGAGTCATCGGCATATAGCTTCGTTTTCGTCCCTGGGATGTTAGTACGATGGTCAGCTGTATAAAGGTTGAAAAGTATGGGGCCCAACTTGGAACCTTTTGGAACTCCAACGCTGATCGTCTTTCTTTGTGAATATTCTCTGTTTACCTGCACATAAAAAGATCTATGGGTTAGAATTTTTTTTAATAATCTTACCAATTGTTCAGGTAGTCCTAGACTTGACAGTTTGAATATTAGTCCTTTTATCCAAACTGTGTCGAAGGCCTTTTCGATGTCCAGTAAACAGGCGACTGTCGTCTCTATCTTGTTGAGTCCGTTTGTCACGTCGGAGTGCAGTCTAAAAAGTGGATGTATGGTTGAGTGTCGTGCTCGGAAACCATACTGACATTCCGGTATGAATTCCCTTTCCCTGAAGAAATGATGAAACTTTCTCAGTTTTGTTGGTTTTTTTCGGAACGGGAACCACTTTTGCCGTTTTCCATGTTTCGGGGAAGTAGCTGTTATTAAGGCAGTTATTGAAGATGCTCCTCAACATCTTCGGTTCCAACGCTCATCGACAATAACAAGCCAATTGTTTACTCTTCAGAGAAATCAAACTTGCTTGCCGCCCATTTCGCTTCCAGCTGCATACTGCCTCACAGCAACGTTGCCCCTCCTGTACTTGAGAATGTAAATTTTTCCATGGGACAGATTTTTTTCCGCACTCGGACAGTAGCAAGAGTTCTCGAAGATAGCCATATACACAAATGCTCTCGCCCGTATGGTATACCCCGACTCTTCTGAGGAGGTGTTCTTCCACACTGGCAAAGCCACTGCGTAAACATTTTCATCGCTCCTAATCCTCTGGAATCTTTCCTAGAAGATGGAAAACAGCATTTGTCCAGCCCGTCCCTAAGAAAGGTGACCCATCCTACCCCTCCTACGTCCCTTTTTTCTAAGGTCATGGAAACGCTGATTAACCGTCAGCTTAAGGAATATCTCTAAGACCGAAAGCTTCTCCATGACTGTCAGTATGGCTTTCGCAGTAATCGTTTCACTGGTGATCTGATGGCATATCTCACCGAATAGTGGAACAAATCCTTATATCGCTTTGGTGAAATTAAGATTATTGCGCTTAATATTTCCAAGGCATTTGATAGACTTAAGCATGAAGCTCTCTTATCGAAAATGCGTGCTTTTGGGATCAATGATATTCTTGTTCTATGGATTAGAAGCTATCTCTTGGACCTTTTAATACAGGTTGTATTGGACGGTTTCAAGTCTGATTCCCGCATAATTAATGCTGGTGTGCCCCAAGGCTCCGTTCTGTCGTCGACTCTTTTCCTCAGTTTTATAAATGATCTGTCTGTTACTCCTAATGGTGTTTAATGCTTCGAAAACTCAATGCTGTCTTCTGTCGTTAAAGCTAAACATATGCCCAATGCCACTGTCTATGAATGGCACTTGCATCGAAGAAACCGAAAAGCTTTCAGTACTCGGTATGTGTGTCAATGACGACCTCCGTATTTGGTTTTCTGTATCGATGCAAGAAGTTTTTTCCCTTCTGATATGGCTACAATTTACAAAGCGTTAATACGCCCAAAACTCGAGTTTAACTCAAACCTCTGGACAGTTGCTTCGCAAACATCGCTACATCTGCTCGATAGAATACAAAAAAAGCGTTAAGATTAATTGGCCCTCTAGAACACCGACACAAGTAAGTGTAATAAAAAATTCAATTAACAGTAAAAAAAAAATAATAATTTCTTGGGAATCCCATTATGGGTAAATCTGAGAAAAGAAAGAGTGATTTGAAAAAGGCCTATGAAGCCTTGGAGAGCCAAATAAAGGCAGGCATAAAGATTCACGGAAAAGAATTCCTGGTATCTTTGCACGCTAAGCTGAGCGACATCGACCAGTTATACGAAAAAGAAGAGGAGATGGACATCTACGAAATTAATAGTGATGAAGAAGATGAAGCTACTGACAATGAAGAAGAGCCAACTTTACAAGAAGTCAAAGAAGAAGAAGATGTCGAAAACATGGTCGACCTTAACTCCGACTATGAAAATTTTGTGTTGGTTCAACGTAACAAGAGGAAACCTTCACCACCAACATCTCCAAAAAAGGAACCTTCATCCAAGAAGATAGCCATGAAGGACGGAAATAATTCCCCTAAAGACAAGGACATTGCCACCAATAACAAGGAAGGCGATAAAACCCCTCAACCTGCCAGCAACTGCGCCTCAACCACTGTAGAACCACGCCCCACCTTGATGCCGCCAATTGTATGTTTTGGACTCAACGTAGCCAAAACTAACAAGATCCTTAAAGAACAAGGAGTTGCTTTTAGGATTCATAACATTAAAATGAACAAATCTTTCATTACAACAAAGACGAAGGAACACCATCAAAAAATTCGTAAAATCCTGAAAGAGGGAAGCACAGAGTTTAATACCTACACGGACAAAGAAGACAAAAAGAAGCTGCTAGTTCTTAAAGGTATACATTATAGCCATGATGCCAATGAAGTCAAAGAAGAACTATAGAAGGAAGGAATATCTGCTTTGGCAGTAAGCCCCTATAAGTCAGTAAAAAACTGCAACAGCTTCGTGGTTGAAGTAGACAAGACAGCGGATATCCCTTCCATATATGGTAAAACTCTCCTTATGAACCAAAAGGTTTACTGGGAGAAATTCAAAAGTACCAGCATCTCTCAGTGCAAGAATTGCCAAAAATTCGGTCATGTAGCTAGCAACTGTGGAATGAAGTACAGGTGCGTCAAGTGCAAAGATGACCATTTGCCAGGCCAATGCACAAGAACCAGCAACGGCATAACGGACGACAAAGTTTACTGTGTAAACTGCCAGCAGACAGGGCACCCAGTAAGCTACAATGGATGCCAATGAGAAAGAAGAAACTTGCCGAGAAGGTAAAATCTGCAGCCCAAAAACAAGAGAAAAACGCTTTTGCAGTCCAATCAGCAACCAGAACTATTGTTAGCGGTCTTTCGTACGCCAACATAGCAGCAGCAGTCGGGCCAGCCCCCAAATCTGTCCGTATTGCCCTATCTTATTTTGATTTGATGAATCGTCATTTTGTCTATGTTGTCCTGAATGATTTTCCCTATAAGTTTTCCTGTGTGTATTGTTCTGCATATTATTTTTGTAACTGTATGGTTTACTATTTGTGTATTTTTCTAATATACCTATTTCTTCTAAAGTATAGAATGCTTGCCTAAGATTTTTAATATTTCTACTGTAAATTATGCTTGCTAAATTAGCAACTATTCCATTCAAAAATGTTTTCAGAATTATAGATTCATTCAGTTGTGGGGAAAATTCTACTGGTTTTTTTTACATCAAACTCATATTCAAAGAACCAAATTTTTGCATGACCAACAATTACGGAAAAAAAATTCTGCAATGTCAAAAAGGCAGTAAAAATTGTTAGTCATTTGTTGTAGAAAATCTTAAAAACTCCTTTTTTTAGATTAGATTATTTTTATTATATTCGTTAGAATTTATGTACAATTGGTCTTAAACTAACTTATAACTAAAATAAATCATGTCGGCTCAACAACAGGGGCCCGACTTACTTCAGCTGACTCTATACAATGCTATATAATTACTTATATCATATTGTTGTTTGCTTAATCTTTTAATTGAAATTCTTAATTATAATTTACTGTCTTTGGTTTTTAAAAATTTGGGGTTAGGATGCGGTGTTGCTTATCCTTTGTTGTGTCCGATGTTGGTTCTCTCGTAGAACGGGGCTCCGTCATTGTTCATTATATCCTTGAATCAATCGTCTGTGATGGTTCGAATGTTGACGTAGCGATGGCTGGGCTCAAGTTGTTGCTGGAGTAGTTGTTGGATTTCCAAGTTGGGGTGGTCCTCCAAGTTCCTCAAAATATTTTTGGAACTTGCTGTCTTCATATAGCTTTTTGTTTGCTTCTTGATTGGAAGCGGTTAGTGATATTCACTCCAAGGTATTTTGCTGTTGTCTTTCTCCTTATCACTGTGTTGTCTGGTAGCTTGATATTGATATTATTACAGCGTGATGCGAAATGTCTTCGACCTCTTGTTGCTGTTGTTGGGGTTCTGAAGCAGATAAGCACGCTCTTGTCGCTATTTATCTTTAGTCGCCATTTAAGGTAGTAGTCCCACAAGTTTCTTATGTGACCTTCAACTCTCCTGGCTGCGATTTCTGGTGAAATGGATGTTGCATATGTTAAGGAGTCATCGGCATATAGCTTCGTTTTCGTCCCTGGGATGTTAGTACGATGGTCAGCTGTATAAAGGTTGAAAAGTATGGGGCCCAACTTGGAACCTTTTGGAACTCCAACGCTGATCGTCTTTCTTTGTGAATATTCTCTGTTTACCTGCACATAAAAAGATCTATGGGTTAGAATTTTTTTTAATAATCTTACCAATTGTTCAGGTAGTCCTAGACTTGACAGTTTGAATATTAGTCCTTTTATCCAAACTGTGTCGAAGGCCTTTTCGATGTCCAGTAAACAGGCGACTGTCGTCTCTATCTTGTTGAGTCCGTTTGTCACGTCGGAGTGCAGTCTAAAAAGTGGATGTATGGTTGAGTGTCGTGCTCGGAAACCATACTGACATTCCGGTATGAATTCCCTTTCCCTGAAGAAATGATGAAACTTTCTCAGTTTTGTTGGTTTTTTTCGGAACGGGAACCACTTTTGCCGTTTTCCATGTTTCGGGGAAGTAGCTGTTATTAAGGCAGTTATTGAAGATGCTCCTCAACATCTTCGGTTCCAACGCTCATCGACAATAACAAGCCAATTGTTTACTCTTCAGAGAAATCAAACTTGCTTGCCGCCCATTTCGCTTCCAGCTGCATACTGCCTCACAGCAACGTTGCCCCTCCTGTACTTGAGAATGTAAATTTTTCCATGGGACAGATTTTTTTCCGCACTCGGGCAGTAGCAAGAGTTCTCGAAGATAGCCATATACACAAATGCTCTGGCCCGTATGGTATACCCCGACTCTTCTGAGGAGGTGTTCTTCCACACTGGCAAAGCCACTGCGTAAACTTTTTCATCGCTCCTAATCCTCTGGAATCTTTCCTAGAAGATGGAAAACAGCATTTGTCCAGCCCGTCCCTAAGAAAGGTGACCCATCCTACCCCTCCTACGTCCCTTTTTTCTAAGGTCATGGAAACGCTGATTAACCGTCAGCTTAAGGAATATCTCCAAGACCGAAAGCTTCTCCATGACTGTCAGTATGGCTTTCGCAGTAATCGTTTCACTAGATCCTTAGATCGCTTTGGTGAAATTAAGATTATTGCGCTTAATATTTCCAAGGCATTTGATAGACTTAAGCATGAAGCTCTCTTATCGAAAATGCGTGCTTTTGGGATCAATGATATTCTTGTTCTATGGATTAGAAGCTATCTCTTGGACCTTTTAATACAGGTTTACATAATTAATGCTGGTGTGCCCCAAGGCTCCGTTCTGTCGTCGACTCTTTTCCTCAGTTTTATAAATGATCTTCTGTCTGTTACTCCTAATGGTGTTTAATGCTTCGAAAACTCAATGCTGTCTTCTGTCGTTAAAGCTAAACATATCCCCAATGCCACTGTCTATGAATGGCACTTGCATCGAAGAAACCAAAAAGCTTTCAGTACTCGGTATGTGTGTCAATGACGACCTCCGTATTTGGTTTTCTGTATCGATGCAAGAAGTTGCCAGTTGCTTCGCAAACATCGCTACATCTGCTCGATAGAATACAAAAAAAAGCGTTAAGATTAATTGGCCCTCTAGAACACCGACACAAGTAAGTGTAATAAAAAATTCAATTAACAGTAAAAAAAAATAATAATTTCTTGGGAATCCCATTATGGGTAAATCTGAGAAAAGAAAGAGTGATGTGAAAAAGGCCTATGAAGCCTTGGAGAGCCAAATAAAGGCAGGCATACAGATTCACGGGAAAGAATTCCTGGTATCTTTGCACGATAAGCTGAGCGACATCGAACAGTTATACGAAAAAGAAGAGGAGATGGACATCTACCAAATTAATAGTGATGAAGAAGATGAAGCTACTGACAATGAAGAAGAGCCAACTTTACAAGAAGTCAACGAAGAAGAAGATGTCGAAAACATGGTCGACCTTAACTCCGACTATGAAAATTTTGTGTTGGTTCATCGTAACAAGAGGAAACCTTCACCACCAACATCTCCAAAAAAGGAACCTTCATCCAAGAAGATAGCCTTGAAGGACGGAAATAATTCCCCTAAAGACAAGGACATTGCCACCAATAACAAGGAAGGCGATAAAACCCCTCAACCTGCCAGCAACTGCGCCTCAACCACTGTAGAACCACGCCCCACCTTGATGCCGCCAATTGTATGTTTTGGACTCAACGTAGCCAAAACTAACAAGATCCTTAAAGAACAAGGAGTTGCTTTTAGGATTCATAACATTAAAATGAACAAATCTTTCATTACAACAAAGACGAAGGAACACCATCAAAAAATTCGTAAAATCCTGAAAGAGGGAAGCACAGAGTTTAATACCTACACGGACAAAGAAGACAAAAAGAAGCTGCTAGTTCTTAAAGGTATACATTATAGCCATGATGCCAATGAAGTCAAAGAAGAACTATAGAAGGAAGGAATATCTGCTTTGGCAGTAAGCCCCTATAAGTCAGTAAAAAACTGCAACAGCTTCGTGGTTGAAGTAGACAAGACAGCGGATATCCCTTCCATATATGGTAAAACTCTCCTTATGAACCAAAAGGTTTACTGGGAGAAATTCAAAAGTACCAGCATCTCTCAGTGCAAGAATTGCCAAAAATTCGGTCATGTAGCTAGCAACTGTGGAATGAAGTACAGGTGCGTCAAGTGCAAAGATGACCATTTGCCAGGCCAATGCACAAGAACCAGCAACGGCATAACGGATGACAAAGTTTACTGTGTAAACTGCCAGCAGACAGGGCACCCAGTAAGCTACAATGGATGCCAATGAGAAAGAAGAAACTTGCCGAGAAGGTAAAATCTGCAGCCCAAAAACAAGAGAAAAACGCTTTTGCAGTCCAATCAGCAACCAGAACTATTGTTAGCGGTCTTTCGTACGCCAACATAGCAGCAGCAGTCGGGCCAGCCCCCAAATCTGTCCGTATTGCCCTATCTTATTTTGATTTGATGAATCGTCATTTTGTCTATGTTGTCCTGAATGATTTTCCCTATAAGTTTTCCTGTGTGTATTGTTCTGCATATTATTTTTGTAACTGTATGGTTTACTATTTGTGTATTTTTCTAATATACCTATTTCTTCTAAAGTATAGAATGCTTGCCTAAGATTTTTAATATTTCTACTGTAAATTATGCTTGCTAAATTAGCAACTATTCCTTTCAAAAATGTTTTCAGAATTATAGATTCATTCAGTTGTGGGGAAAATTCTACTGGTTTTTTTTACATCAAACTCATATTCAAAGAACCAAATTTTTGCATGACCAACAATTACGGAAAAAAAATTCTGCAATGTCAAAAAGGCAGTAAAAATTGTTAGTCATTTGTTGTAGAAAATCTTAAAAACTCCTTTTTTTAGATTAGATTATTTTTATTATATTCGTTAGAATTTATGTACAATTGGTCTTAAACTAACTTATAACTAAAATAAATCATGTCGGCTCAACAACAGGGGCCCGACTTACTTCAGCTGACTCTATACAATGCTATATAATTACTTATATCATATTGTTGTTTGCTTAATCTTTTAATTGAAATTCTTAATTATAATTTACTGTCTTTGGTTTTTAAAAATTTTGGGTTAGGATGCGGTGTTGCTTATCCTTTGTTGTGTCCGATGTTGGTTCTCTCGTAGAACGGGGCTCCGTCATTGTTCATTATATCCTTGAATCAATCGTCTGTGATGGTTCGAATGTTGACGTAGCGATGGCTGGGCTCAAGTTGTTGCTGGAGTAGTTGTTGGATTTCCAAGTTGGGGTGGTCCTCCAAGTTCCTCAAAATATTTTTGGAACTTGCTGTCTTCATATAGCTTTTTGTTTGCTTCTTGATTGGAAGCGGTTAGTGATATTCACTCCAAGGTATTTTGCTGTTGTCTTTCTCCTTATCACTGTGTTGTCTGGTAGCTTGATATTGATATTATTACAGCGTGATGCGAAATGTCTTCGACCTCTTGTTGCTGTTGTTGGGGTTCTGAAGCAGATAAGCACGCTCTTGTCGCTATTTATCTTTAGTCGCCATTTAAGGTAGTAGTCCCACAAGTTTCTTATGTGACCTTCAACTCTCCTGGCTGCGATTTCTGGTGAAATGGACGTTGCATATGTTAAGGAGTCATCGGCATATAGCTTCGTTTTCGTCCCTGGGATGTTAGTACGATGGTCAGCTGTATAAAGGTTGAAAAGTATGGGGCCCAACTTGGAACCTTTTGGAACTCCAACGCTGATCGTCTTTCTTTGTGAATATTCTCTGTTTACCTGCACATAAAAAGATCTATGGGTTAGAATTTTTTTTAATAATCTTACCAATTGTTCAGGTAGTCCTAGACTTGACAGTTTGAATATTAGTCCTTTTATCCAAACTGTGTCGAAGGCCTTTTCGATGTCCAGTAAACAGGCGACTGTCGTCTCTATCTTGTTGAGTCCGTTTGTCACGTCGGAGTGCAGTCTAAAAAGTGGATGTATGGTTGAGTGTCGTGCTCGGAAACCATACTGACATTCCGGTATGAATTCCCTTTCCCTGAAGAAATGATGAAACTTTCTCAGTTTTGTTGGTTTTTTTCGGAACGGGAACCACTTTTGCCGTTTTCCATGTTTCGGGGAAGTAGCTGTTATTAAGGCAGTTATTGAAGATGCTCCTCAACATCTTCGGTTCCAACGCTCATCGACAATAACAAGCCAATTGTTTACTCTTCAGAGAAATCAAACTTGCTTGCCGCCCATTTCGCTTCCAGCTGCATACTGCCTCACAGCAACGTTGCCCCTCCTGTACTTGAGAATGTAAATTTTTCCATGGGACAGATTTTTTTCCGCACTCGGACAGTAGCAAGAGTTCTCGAAGATAGCCATATACACAAATGCTCTGGCCCGTATGGTATACCCCGACTCTTCTGAGGAGGTGTTCTTCCACACTGGCAAAGCCACTGCGTAAACTTTTTCATCGCTCCTAATCCTCTGGAATCTTTCCTAGAAGATGGAAAACAGCATTTGTCCAGCCCGTCCCTAAGAAAGGTGACCCATCCTACGTCCCTTTTTTCTAAGGTCATGGAAACGCTGATTAACCGTCAGCTTAAGGAATATCTCGAAGACCGAAAGCTTCTCCATGACTGTCAGTATGGCTTTCGCAGTAATCGTTTCACTAGATCCTTAGATCGCTTTGGTGAAATTAAGATTATTGCGCTTAATATTTCCAAGGCATTTGATAGACTTAAGCATGAAGCTCTCTTATCGAAAATGCGTGCTTTTGGGATCAATGATATTCTTGTTCTATGGATTAGAAGCTATCTCTTGGACCTTTTAATACAGGTTGTATTGGACGGTTTCAAGTCTGATTCCCGCATAATTAATGCTGGTGTGCCCCAAGGCTCCGTTCTGTCGTCGACTCTTTTCCTCAGTTTTATAAATGATCTTCTGTCTGTTACTCCTAATGGTGTTTAATGCTTCGAAAACTCAATGCTGTCTTCTGTCGTTAAAGCTAAACATATCCCCAATGCCACTGTCTATGAATGGCACTTGCATCGAAGAAACCAAAAAGCTTTCAGTACTCGGTATGTGTGTCAATGACGACCTCCGTATTTGGTTTTCTGTATCGATGCAAGAAGTTGCCAGTTGCTTCGCAAACATCGCTACATCTGCTCGATAGAATACAAAAAAAAGCGTTAAGATTAATTGGCCCTCTAGAACACCGACACAAGTAAGTGTAATAAAAAATTCAATTAACAGTAAAAAAAAAAATAATAATTTCTTGGGAATCCCATTATGGGTAAATCTGAGAAAAGAAAGAGTGATGTGAAAAAGGCCTATGAAGCCTTGGAGAGCCAAATAAAGGCAGGCATAAAGATTCACGGAAAAGAATTCCTGGTATCTTTGCACGCTAAGCTGAGCGACATCGACCAGTTATACGAAAAAGAAGAGGAGATGGACATCTACGAAATTAATAGTGATGAAGAAGATGAAGCTACTGACAATGAAGAAGAGCCAACCTTACAAGAAGTCAAAGAAGAAGAAGATGTCGAAAACATGGTCGACCTTAACTCCGACTATGAAAATTTTGTGTTGGTTGAACGTAACAAGAGGATACATTCACCACCAACATCTCCAAAAAAGGAACCTTCATCCAAGAAGATAGCCATGAAGGACGGAAATAATTCCCCTAAAGACAAGGACATTGCCACCAATAACAAGGAAGACGATAAAACCCCTCAACCTGCCAGCAACTGCGCCTCAACCACTGTAGAACCACGCCCCACCTTGATGCCGCCAATTGTATGTTTTGGACTCAACGTAGCCAAAACTAACAAGATCCTTAAAGAACAAGGAGTTGCTTTTAGGATTCATAACATTAACATGAACAAATCTTTCATTACAACAAAGACGAAGGAACACCATCAAAAAATTCGTAAAATCCTGAAAGAGGGAAGCACAGAGTTTAATACCTACACGGACAAAGAAGACAAAAAGAAGCTGCTAGTTCTTAAAGGTATACATTATAGCCATGATGCCAATGAAGTCAAAGAAGAACTATCGAAGGAAGGAATATCTGCTTTGGCAGTAAGCCCCTATAAGTCAGTAAAAAACTGCAACAGCTTCGTGGTTGAAGTAGACAAGACAGCGGATATCCCTTCCATATATGGTAAAACTCTCCTTATGAACCAAAAGGTTTACTGGGAGAAATTCAAAAGTACCAGCATCTCTCAGTGCAAGAATTGCCAAAAATTCGGTCATGTAGCTAGCAACTGTGGAATGAAGTACAGGTGCGTCAAGTGCAAAGATGACCATTTGCCAGGCCAATGCACAAGAACCAGCAACGGCATAACGGACGACAAAGTTTACTGTGTAAACTGCCAGCAGACAGGGCACCCAGCAAGCTACAATGGATGCCAATGAGAAAGAAGAAACTTGCCGAGAAGGTAAAATCTGCAGCCCAAAAACAAGAGAAACACGCTTTTGCAGTCCAATCAGCAACCAGAACTATTGTTAGCGGTCTTTCGTACGCCAACATAGCAGCAGCAGTCGGGCCAGCCCCCAAATCTGTCCGTATTGCCCTATCTTATTTTGATTTGATGAATCGTCATTTTGTCTATGTTGTCCTGAATGATTTTCCCTATAAGTTTTCCTAAGGTGAAATACTGTGTGTATTGTTCTGCATATTATTTTTGTAACTGTATGGTTTACTATTTGTGTATTTTTCTAATATACCTATTTCTTCTAAAGTATAGAATGCTTGCCTAAGATTTTTAATATTTCTACTGTAAATTATGCTTGCTAAATTAGCAACTATTCCATTCAAAAATGTTTTCAGAATTATAGATTCATTCAGTTGTGGGGAAAATTCTACTGGTTTTTTTTACATCAAACTCATATTCAAAGAACCAAATTTTTGCATGACCAACAATTACGGAAAAAAAATTCTGCAATGTCAAAAAGGCAGTCAAAATTGTTAGTCATTTGTTGTAGAAAATCTTAAAAACTCCTTTTTTTAGATTAGATTATTTTTATTATATTCGTTAGAATTTATGTACAATTGGTCTTAAACTAACTTATAACTAAAATAAATCATGTCGGCTCAACAACAGGGGCCCGACTTACTTCAGCTGACTCTATACAATGCTATATAATTACTTATATCATATTGTTGTTTGCTTAATCTTTTAATTGAAATTCTTAATTATAATTTACTGTCTTTGGTTTTTAAAAATTTGGGGTTAGGATGCGGTGTTGCTTATCCTTTGTTGTGTCCGATGTTGGTTCTCTCGTAGAACGGGGCTCCGTCATTGTTCATTATATCCTTGAATCAATCGTCTGTGATGGTTCGAATGTTGACGTAGCGATGGCTGGGCTCAAGTTGTTGCTGGAGTAGTTGTTGGATTTCCAAGTTGGGGTGGTCCTCCAAGTTCCTCAAAATATTTTTGGAGAGCTGTGTCATGAACTGATTTATTGGGATCACTTTGCTGTCTTCATATAGCTTCTTGTTTGCTTCTTGATTGGAAGCGGTTAGTGATATTCACTCCAAGGTATTTTGTTGTTGTCTTTCTCCTTATCACTGTGTTGTCTGGTAGCTTGATATTGATATTATTACAGCGTGATGCGAAATGTCTTCGACCTCTTGTTGCTGTTGTTGGGGTTCTGAAGCAGATAAGCACGCTCTTGTCGCTATTTATCTTTAGTCGCCATTTAAGGTAGTAGTCCCACAAGTTTCTTATGTGACCTTCAACTCTCCTGGCTGCGATTTCTGGTGAAATGGATGTTGCATATGTTAAGGAGTCATCGGCATATAGCTTCGTTTTCGTCCCTGGGATGTTAGTACGATGGTCAGCTGTATAAAGGTTGAAAAGTATGGGGCACAACTTGGAACCTTGTGGAACTCCAACGCTGATCGTGTTTCTTTGTGAATATTCTCTGTTTACCTGTACATAAAAAGATCTATGGGTTAGAATTTTTTTTAATAATCTTACCAATTGTTCAGGTAGTCCTAGACTTGACAGTTTGAATATTAGTCCTTTTATCCAAACTGTGTCGAAGGCCTTTTCGATGTCCAGTAAACAGGCGACTGTCGTCTCTTTCTTGTTGAGTCCGTTTGTCACGTCGGAGTGCAGTCTAAAAAGTGGATGTATGGTTGAGTGTCGTGCTCGGAAACCATACTGACATTCCGGTATGAATTCCCTTTCCCTGAAGAAATGATGAAACTTTCTCAGTTTTGTTGGTTTTTTTTCGGAACGGGAACCACTTTTGCCGTTTTCCATGTTTCGGGGAAGTAGCTGTTATTAAGGCAGTTATTGAAGATGCTTCTCAACAACTTTTTCATCGCTCCTAATCCTCTGAAATCTTTCCTAGAAGATGGAAAACAGCATTTGTCCAGCCCGTCCCTAAGAAAGGTGACCCATCCTACCCCTCCTACGTCCCTTTTTTCTAAGGTCATGGAAACGCTGATTAACCGTCAGCTTAAGGAATATCTCGAAGACCGAAAGCTTCTCCATGACTGTCAGTATGGCTTTCGCAGTAATCGTTTCACTGGTGATCTGATGGCATATCTCACCGAATAGTGGAACAAATCCTTAGATCGCTTTGGTGAAATTAAGATTATTGCGCTTAATATTTCCAAGGCATTTGATAGACTTAAGCATGAAGCTCTCTTATCGATAATGTGTGCTTTTGGGATCAATGATATTCTTGTTCTATGGATTAGAAGCTATCTCTTGGACCTTTTAATACAGGTTGTATTGGACGGTTTCAAGTCTGATTCCCGCATAATTAATGCTGGTGTGCCCCAAGGCTCCGTTCTGTCGTCGACTCTTTTCCTCAGTTTTATAAATGATCTGTCTGTTACTCCTAATGGTGTTTAATGCTTCGAAAACTCAATGCTGTCTTCTGTCGTTAAAGCTAAACATATGCCCAATGCCACTGTCTATGAATGGCACTTGCATCGAAGAAACCGAAAAGCTTTCAGTACTCGGTATGTGTGTCAATGACGACCTCCGTATTTGGTTTTCTGTATCGATGCAAGAAGTTTTTTCCCTTCTGATATGGCTACAATTTACAAAGCGTTAATACGCCCAAAACTCGAGTTTAACTTAAACCTCTGGACAGTTGCTTCGCAAACATCGCTACATCTGCTCGATAGAATACAAAAAAAGCGTTAAGATTAATTGGCCCTCTAGAACACCGACACAAGTAAGTGTAATAAAAAATTCAAGTAACAGTAAAAAAAAAATAATAATTTCTTGGGAATCCCATTATGGGTAAATCTGAGAAAAGAAAGAGTGATGTGAAAAAGGCCTATGAAGCCTTGGAGAGCCAAATAAAGGCAGGCATAAAGATTCACGGAAAAGAATTCCTGGTATCTTTGCACGCTAAGCTGAGCGACATCGAACAGTTATACGAAAAAGAAGAGGAGATGGACATCTACGAAATTAATAGTGATGAAGAAGATGAAGCTACTGACAATGAAGAAGAGCCAACTTTACAAGAAGTCAAAGAAGAAGAAGATGTCGAAAACATGGTCGACCTTAACTCCGACTATGAAAATTTTGTGTTGGTTGAACGTAACAAGAGGATACCTTCACCACCAACATCTCCAAAAAAGGAACCTTCATCCAAGAAGATAGCCATGAAGGACGGAAATAATTCCCCTAAAGACAAGGACATTGCCACCAATAACAAGGAAGACGATAAAACCCCTCAACCTGCCAGCAACTGCGCCTCAACCACTGTAGAACCACGCCCCACCTTGATGCCGCCAATTGTATGTTTTGGACTCAACGTAGCCAAAACTAACAAGATCCTTAAAGAACAAGGAGTTGCTTTTAGGATTCATAACATTAACATGAACAAATCTTTCATTACAACAAAGACGAAGGAACACCATCAAAAAATTCGTAAAATCCTGAAAGAGGGAAGCACAGAGTTTAATACCTACACGGACAAAGAAGACAAAAAGAAGCTGCTAGTTCTTAAAGGTATACATTATAGCCATGATGCCAATGAAGTCAAAGAAGAACTATCGAAGGAAGGAATATCTGCTTTGGCAGTAAGCCCCTATAAGTCAGTAAAAAACTGCAACAGCTTCGTGGTTGAAGTAGACAAGACAGCGGATATCCCTTCCATATATGGTAAAACTCTCCTTATAAACCAAAAGGTTTACTGGGAGAAATTCAAAAGTACCAGCATCTCTCAGTGCAAGAATTGCCAAAAATTCGGTCATGTAGCTAGCAACTGTGGAATGAAGTACAGGTGCGTCAAGTGCAAAGATGACCATTTGCCAGGCCAATGCACAAGAACCAGCAACGGCATAACGGACGACAAAGTTTACTGTGTAAACTGCCAGCAGACAGGGCACCCAGTAAGCTACAATGGATGCCAATGAGAAAGAAGAAACTTGCCGAGAAGGTAAAATCTGCAGCCCAAAAACAAGAGAAACACGCTTTTGCAGTCCAATCAGCAACCAGAACTATTGTTAGCGGTCTTTCGTACGCCAACATAGCAGCAGCAGTCGGGCCAGCCCCCAAATCTGTCCGTATTGCCCTATCTTATTTTGATTTGATGAATCGTCATTTTGTCTATGTTGTCCTGAATGATTTTCCCTATAAGTTTTCCTAAGGTGAAATACTGTGTGTATTGTTCTGCATATTATTTTTGTAACTGTATGGTTTACTATTTGTGTATTTTTCTAATATACCTATTTCTTCTAAAGTATAGAATGCTTGCCTAAGATTTTTAATATTTCTACTGTAAATTATGCTTGCTAAATTAGCACCTATTCCATTCAAAAATGTTTTCAGAATTATAGATTCATTCAGTTGTGGGGAAAATTCTACTGGTTTTTTTTACATCAAACTCATATTCAAAGAACCAAATTTTTGCATGACCAACAATTACGGAAAAAAAATTCTGCAATGTCAAAAAGGCAGTCAAAATTGTTAGTCATTTGTTGTAGAAAATCTTAAAAACTCCTTTTTTTAGATTAGATTATTTTTATTATATTCGTTAGAATTTATGTACAATTGGTCTTAAACTAACTTATAACTAAAATAAATCATGTCGGCTCAACAACAGGGGCCCGACTTACTTCAGCTGACTCTACACAATGCTATATAATTACTTATATCATATTGTTGTTTGCTTAATCTTTTAATTGAAATTCTTAATTATAATTTACTGTCTTTGGTTTTTTAAAAATTGGGGTTAGGATGCGGTGTTGCTTATCCTTTGTTGTGTCCGATGTTGGTTCTCTCGTAAAACGGGGCTCCGTCATTGTTCATTATATCCTTGAATCAATCGTCTGTGATGGTTCGAATGTTGACGTAGCGATGGCTGGGCTCAAGTTGTTGCTGGAGTAGTTGTTGGATTTCCAAGTTGGGGTGGTCCTCCAAGTTCCTCAAAATATTTTTGGAACTTGCTGTCTTCATATAGCTTCTTGTTTGCTTCTTGATTGGAAGCGGTTAGTGATATTCACTCCAAGGTATTTTGCTGTTGTCTTTCTCCTTATCACTGTGTTGTCTGGTAGCTTGATATTGATATTATTACAGCGTGATGCGAAATGTCTTCGACCTCTTGTTGCTGTTGTTGGGGTTCTGAAGCAGATAAGCACGCTCTTGTCGCTATTTATCTTTAGTCGCCATTTAAGGTAGTAGTCCCACAAGTTTCTTATGTGACCTTCAACTCTCCTGGCTGCGATTTCTGGTGAAATGGATGTTGCATATGTTAAGGAGTCATCGGCATATAGCTTCGTTTCGTCCCTGGGATGTTAGTACGATGGTCAGCTGTATAAAGGTTGAAAAGTATGGGGCCCAACTTGGAACCTTTTGGAACTCCAACGCTGATCGTCTTTCTTTGTGAATATTCTCTGTTTACCTGCACATAAAAAGATCTATGGGTTAGAATTTTTTTTAATAATCTTACCAATTGTTCAGGTAGTCCTAGACTTGACAGTTTGAATATTAGTCCTTTTATCCAAACTGTGTCGAAGGCCTTTTCGATGTCCAGTAAACAGGCGACTGTCGTCTCTATCTTGTTGAGTCCGTTTGTCACGTCGGAGTGCAGTCTAAAAAGTGGATGTATGGTTGAGTGTCGTGCTCGGAAACCATACTGACATTCCGGTATGAATTCCCTTTCCCTGAAGAAATGATGAAACTTTCTCAGTTTTGTTGGTTTTTTTCGGAACGGGAACCACTTTTGCCGTTTTCCATGTTTCGGGGAAGTAGCTGTTATTAAGGCAGTTATTGAAGATGCTCCTCAACATCTTCGGTTCCAACGCTCATCGACAATAACAAGCCAATTGTTTACTCTTCAGAGAAATCAAACTTGCTTGCCGCCCATTTCGCTTCCAGCTGCATACTGCCTCACAGCAACGTTGCCCCTCCTGTACTTGAGAATGTAAATTTTTCCATGGGACAGATTTTTTTCCGCACTCGGACAGTAGCAAGAGTTCTCGAAGATAGCCATATACACAAATGCTCTCGCCCGTATGGTATACCCCGACTCTTCTGAGGAGGTGTTCTTCCACACTGGCAAAGCCACTGCGTAAACTTTTTCATCGCTCCTAATCCTCTGGAATCTTTCCTAGAAGATGGAAAACAGCATTTGTCCAGCCCGTCCCTAAGAAAGGTGACCCATCCTACCCCTCCTACGTCCCTTTTTTCTAAGGTCATGGAAACGCTGATTAACCGTCAGCTTAAGGAATATCTCGAAGACCGAAAGCTTCTCCATGACTGTCAGTATGGCTTTCGCAGTAATCGTTTCACTAGATCCTTAGATCGCTTTGGTGAAATTAAGATTATTGCGCTTAATATTTCCAAGGCATTTGATAGACTTAAGCATGAAGCTCTCTTATCGAAAATGCGTGCTTTTGGGATCAATGATATTCTTGTTCTATGGATTAGAAGCTATCTCTTGGACCTTTTAATACAGGTTGTATTGGACGGTTTCAAGTCTGATTCCCGCATAATTAATGCTGGTGTGCCCCAAGGCTCCGTTCTGTCGTCGACTCTTTTCCTCAGTTTTATAAATGATCTTCTGTCTGTTACTCCTAATGGTGTTTAATGCTTCGAAAACTCAATGCTGTCTTCTGTCGTTAAAGCTAAACATATCCCCAATGCCACTGTCTATGAATGGCACTTGCATCGAAGAAACCAAAAAGCTTTCAGTACTCGGTATGTGTGTCAATGACGACCTCCGTATTTGGTTTTCTGTATCGATGCAAGAAGTTGCCAGTTGCTTCGCAAACATCGCTACATCTGCTCGATAGAATACAAAAAAAAAGCGTTAAGATTAATTGGCCCTCTAGAACACCGACACAAGTAAGTGTAATAAAAAATTCAATTAACAGTAAAAAAAAAATAATAATTTCTTGGGAATCCCATTATGGGTAAATCTGAGAAAAGAAAGAGTGATGTGAAAAAGGCCTATGAAGCCTTGGAGAGCCAAATAAAGGCAGGCATAAAGATTCACGGGAAAGAATTCCTGGTATCTTTGCACGATAAGCTGAGCGACATCGAACAGTTATACGAAAAAGAAGAGGAGATGGACATCTACCAAATTAATAGTGATGAAGAAGATGAAGCTACTGACAATGAAGAAGAGCCAACTTTACAAGAAGTCAACGAAGAAGAAGATGTCGAAAACATGGTCGACCTTAACTCCGACTATGAAAATTTTGTGTTGGTTCATCGTAACAAGAGGAAACCTTCACCACCAACATCTCCAAAAAAGGAACCTTCATCCAAGAAGATAGCCATGAAGGACGGAAATAATTCCCCTAAAGACAAGGACATTGCCACCAATAACAAGGAAGGCGATAAAACCCCTCAACCTGCCAGCAACTGCGCCTCAACCACTGTAGAACCACGCCCCACCTTGATGCCGCCAATTGTATGTTTTGGACTCAACGTAGCCAAAACTAACAAGATCCTTAAAGAACAAGGAGTTGCTTTTAGGATTCATAACATTAACATGAACAAATCTTTCATTACAACAAAGACGAAGGAACACCATCAAAAAATTCGTAAAATCCTGAAAGAGGGAAGCACAGAGTTTAATACCTACACGGACAAAGAAGACAAAAAGAAGCTGCTAGTTCTTAAAGGTATACATTATAGCCATGATGCCAATGAAGTCAAAGAAGAACTATAGAAGGAAGGAATATCTGCTTTGGCAGTAAGCCCCTATAAGTCAGTAAAAAACTGCAACAGCTTCGTGGTTGAAGTAGACAAGACAGCGGATATCCCTTCCATATATGGTAAAACTCTCCTTATGAACCAAAAGGTTTACTGGGAGAAATTCAAAAGTACCAGCATCTCTCAGTGCAAGAATTGCCAAAAATTCGGTCATGTAGCTTGCAACTGTGGAATGAAGTACAGGTGCGTCAAGTGCAAAGATGACCATTTGCCAGGCCAATGCACAAGAACCAGCAACGGCATAACGGACGACAAAGTTTACTGTGTAAACTGCCAGCAGACAGGGCACCCAGTAAGCTACAATGGATGCCAATGAGAAAGAAGAAACTTGCCGAGAAGGTAAAATCTGCAGCCCAAAAACAAGAGAAACACGCTTTTGCAGTCCAATCAGCAACCACAACTATTGTTAGCGGTCTTTCGTACGCCAACATAGCAGCAGCAGTCGGGCCAGCCCCCAAATCTGTCCGTATTGCCCTATCTTATTTTGATTTGATGAATCGTCATTTTGTCTATGTTGTCCTGAATGATTTTCCCTATAAGTTTTCCTAAGGTGAAATACTGTGTGTATTGTTCTGCATATTATTTTTGTAACTGTATGGTTTACTATTTGTGTATTTTTCTAATATACCTATTTCTTCTAAAGTATAGAATGCTTGCCTAAGATTTTTAATATTTCTACTGTAAATTATGCTTGCTAAATTAGCACCTATTCCATTCAAAAATGTTTTCAGAATTATAGATTCATTCAGTTGTGGGGAAAATTCTACTGGTTTTTTTTACATCAAACTCATATTCAAAGAACCAAATTTTTGCATGACCAACAATTACGGAAAAAAAATTCTGCAATGTCAAAAAGGCAGTCAAAATTGTTAGTCATTTGTTGTAGAAAATCTTAAAAACTCCTTTTTTTAGATTAGATTATTTTTATTATATTCGTTAGAATTTATGTACAATTGGTCTTAAACTAACTTATAACTAAAATAAATCATGTCGGCTCAACAACAGGGGCCCGACTTACTTCAGCTGACTCTACACAATGCTATATAATTACTTATATCATATTGTTGTTTGCTTAATCTTTTAATTGAAATTCTTAATTATAATTTACTGTCTTTGGTTTTTTAAAAATTGGGGTTAGGATGCGGTGTTGCTTATCCTTTGTTGTGTCCGATGTTGGTTCTCTCGTAAAACGGGGCTCCGTCATTGTTCATTATATCCTTGAATCAATCGTCTGTGATGGTTCGAATGTTGACGTAGCGATGGCTGGGCTCAAGTTGTTGCTGGAGTAGTTGTTGGATTTCCAAGTTGGGGTGGTCCTCCAAGTTCCTCAAAATATTTTTGGAACTTGCTGTCTTCATATAGCTTCTTGTTTGCTTCTTGATTGGAAGCGGTTAGTGATATTCACTCCAAGGTATTTTGCTGTTGTCTTTCTCCTTATCACTGTGTTGTCTGGTAGCTTGATATTGATATTATTACAGCGTGATGCGAAATGTCTTCGACCTCTTGTTGCTGTTGTTGGGGTTCTGAAGCAGATAAGCACGCTCTTGTCGCTATTTATCTTTAGTCGCCATTTAAGGTAGTAGTCCCACAAGTTTCTTATGTGACCTTCAACTCTCCTGGCTGCGATTTCTGGTGAAATGGATGTTGCATATGTTAAGGAGTCATCGGCATATAGCTTCGTTTCGTCCCTGGGATGTTAGTACGATGGTCAGCTGTATAAAGGTTGAAAAGTATGGGGCCCAACTTGGAACCTTTTGGAACTCCAACGCTGATCGTCTTTCTTTGTGAATATTCTCTGTTTACCTGCACATAAAAAGATCTATGGGTTAGAATTTTTTTTAATAATCTTACCAATTGTTCAGGTAGTCCTAGACTTGACAGTTTGAATATTAGTCCTTTTATCCAAACTGTGTCGAAGGCCTTTTCGATGTCCAGTAAACAGGCGACTGTCGTCTCTATCTTGTTGAGTCCGTTTGTCACGTCGGAGTGCAGTCTAAAAAGTGGATGTATGGTTGAGTGTCGTGCTCGGAAACCATACTGACATTCCGGTATGAATTCCCTTTCCCTGAAGAAATGATGAAACTTTCTCAGTTTTGTTGGTTTTTTTCGGAACGGGAACCACTTTTGCCGTTTTCCATGTTTCGGGGAAGTAGCTGTTATTAAGGCAGTTATTGAAGATGCTCCTCAACATCTTCGGTTCCAACGCTCATCGACAATAACAAGCCAATTGTTTACTCTTCAGAGAAATCAAACTTGCTTGCCGCCCATTTCGCTTCCAGCTGCATACTGCCTCACAGCAACGTTGCCCCTCCTGTACTTGAGAATGTAAATTTTTCCATGGGACAGATTTTTTTCCGCACTCGGACAGTAGCAAGAGTTCTCGAAGATAGCCATATACACAAATGCTCTCGCCCGTATGGTATACCCCGACTCTTCTGAGGAGGTGTTCTTCCACACTGGCAAAGCCACTGCGTAAACTTTTTCATCGCTCCTAATCCTCTGGAATCTTTCCTAGAAGATGGAAAACAGCATTTGTCCAGCCCGTCCCTAAGAAAGGTGACCCATCCTACCCCTCCTACGTCCCTTTTTTCTAAGGTCATGGAAACGCTGATTAACCGTCAGCTTAAGGAATATCTCGAAGACCGAAAGCTTCTCCATGACTGTCAGTATGGCTTTCGCAGTAATCGTTTCACTAGATCCTTAGATCGCTTTGGTGAAATTAAGATTATTGCGCTTAATATTTCCAAGGCATTTGATAGACTTAAGCATGAAGCTCTCTTATCGAAAATGCGTGCTTTTGGGATCAATGATATTCTTGTTCTATGGATTAGAAGCTATCTCTTGGACCTTTTAATACAGGTTGTATTGGACGGTTTCAAGTCTGATTCCCGCATAATTAATGCTGGTGTGCCCCAAGGCTCCGTTCTGTCGTCGACTCTTTTCCTCAGTTTTATAAATGATCTTCTGTCTGTTACTCCTAATGGTGTTTAATGCTTCGAAAACTCAATGCTGTCTTCTGTCGTTAAAGCTAAACATATCCCCAATGCCACTGTCTATGAATGGCACTTGCATCGAAGAAACCAAAAAGCTTTCAGTACTCGGTATGTGTGTCAATGACGACCTCCGTATTTGGTTTTCTGTATCGATGCAAGAAGTTGCCAGTTGCTTCGCAAACATCGCTACATCTGCTCGATAGAATACAAAAAAAAAGCGTTAAGATTAATTGGCCCTCTAGAACACCGACACAAGTAAGTGTAATAAAAAATTCAATTAACAGTAAAAAAAAAATAATAATTTCTTGGGAATCCCATTATGGGTAAATCTGAGAAAAGAAAGAGTGATGTGAAAAAGGCCTATGAAGCCTTGGAGAGCCAAATAAAGGCAGGCATAAAGATTCACGGGAAAGAATTCCTGGTATCTTTGCACGATAAGCTGAGCGACATCGAACAGTTATACGAAAAAGAAGAGGAGATGGACATCTACCAAATTAATAGTGATGAAGAAGATGAAGCTACTGACAATGAAGAAGAGCCAACTTTACAAGAAGTCAACGAAGAAGAAGATGTCGAAAACATGGTCGACCTTAACTCCGACTATGAAAATTTTGTGTTGGTTCATCGTAACAAGAGGAAACCTTCACCACCAACATCTCCAAAAAAGGAACCTTCATCCAAGAAGATAGCCATGAAGGACGGAAATAATTCCCCTAAAGACAAGGACATTGCCACCAATAACAAGGAAGGCGATAAAACCCCTCAACCTGCCAGCAACTGCGCCTCAACCACTGTAGAACCACGCCCCACCTTGATGCCGCCAATTGTATGTTTTGGACTCAACGTAGCCAAAACTAACAAGATCCTTAAAGAACAAGGAGTTGCTTTTAGGATTCATAACATTAACATGAACAAATCTTTCATTACAACAAAGACGAAGGAACACCATCAAAAAATTCGTAAAATCCTGAAAGAGGGAAGCACAGAGTTTAATACCTACACGGACAAAGAAGACAAAAAGAAGCTGCTAGTTCTTAAAGGTATACATTATAGCCATGATGCCAATGAAGTCAAAGAAGAACTATAGAAGGAAGGAATATCTGCTTTGGCAGTAAGCCCCTATAAGTCAGTAAAAAACTGCAACAGCTTCGTGGTTGAAGTAGACAAGACAGCGGATATCCCTTCCATATATGGTAAAACTCTCCTTATGAACCAAAAGGTTTACTGGGAGAAATTCAAAAGTACCAGCATCTCTCAGTGCAAGAATTGCCAAAAATTCGGTCATGTAGCTTGCAACTGTGGAATGAAGTACAGGTGCGTCAAGTGCAAAGATGACCATTTGCCAGGCCAATGCACAAGAACCAGCAACGGCATAACGGACGACAAAGTTTACTGTGTAAACTGCCAGCAGACAGGGCACCCAGTAAGCTACAATGGATGCCAATGAGAAAGAAGAAACTTGCCGAGAAGGTAAAATCTGCAGCCCAAAAACAAGAGAAAAACGCTTTTGCAGTCCAATCAGCAACCAGAACTATTGTTAGCGGTCTTTCGTACGCCAACATAGCAGCAGCAGT
This sequence comes from Platycheirus rosarum, assembly GCA_963971375.1. NCBI lineage: Eukaryota > Metazoa > Arthropoda > Insecta > Diptera > Syrphidae > Platycheirus > Platycheirus rosarum. The sequence continues at coordinate 165,135,208 of OZ020507.1, read as the reverse complement.
CGGGCCAGCCCCCAAATCTGTCCGTATTGCCCTATCTTATTTTGATTTGATGAATCGTCATTTTGTCTATGTTGTCCTGAATGATTTTCCCTATAAGTTTTCCTAAGGTGAAATACTGTGTGTATTGTTCTGCATATTATTTTTGTAACTGTATGGTTTACTATTTGTGTATTTTTCTAATATACCTATTTCTTCTAAAGTATAGAATGCTTGCCTAAGATTTTTAATATTTCTACTGTAAATTATGCTTGCTAAATTAGCAACTATTCCATTCAAAAATGTTTTCAGAATTATAGATTCATTCAGTTGTGGGGAAAATTCTACTGGTTTTTTTTACATCAAACTCATATTCACAGAACCAAATTTTTGCATGACCAACAATTACGGAAAAAAAATTCTGCAATGTCAAAAAGGCAGTAAAAATTGTTAGTCATTTGTTGTAGAAAATATTAAAAACTCCTTTTTTTAGATTAGATTATTTTTATTATATTCGTTAGAATTTATGTACAATTGGTCTTAAACTAACTTATAACTAAAATAAATCATGTCGGCTCAACAACAGGGGCCCGACTTACTTCAGCTGACTCTATGCAATGCTATATAATTACTTATATCATATTGTTGTTTGCTTAATCTTTTAATTGAAATTCTTAATTATAATTTACTGTCTTTGGTTTTTAAAAATTTGGGGTTAGGATGCGGTGTTGCTTATCCTTTGTTGTGTCCGATGTTGGTTCTCTCGTAGAACGGGGCTCCGTCATTGTTCATTATATCCTTGAATCAATCGTCTGTCTGGTTCGAATGTTGACGTAGCGATGGCTGGGCTCAAGTTGTTGCTGGAGTAGTTGTTGGATTTCCAAGTTGGGGTGGTCCTCCAAGTTCCTCAAAATATTTTTGGAACTTGCTGTCTTCATATAGCTTCTTGTTTACTTCTTGATTGGAAGCGGTTAGTGATATTCACTCCAAGGTATTTTGCTGTTGTCTTTCTCCTTATCACTGTGTTGTCTGGTAGCTTGATATTGATATTATTACAGCGTGATGCGAAATGTCTTCGACCTCTTGTTGCTGTTGTTGGGGTTCTGAAGCAGATAAGCACGCTCTTGTCGCTATTTATCTTTAGTCGCCATTTAAGGTAGTAGTCCCACAAGTTTCTTATGTGACCTTCAACTCTCCTGGCTGCGATTTCTGGTGAAATGGATGTTGCATATGTTAAGGAGTCATCGGCATATAGCTTCGTTTTCGTCCCTGGGATGTTAGTACGATGGTCAGCTGTATAAAGGTTGAAAAGTATGGGGCCCAACTTGGAACCTTTTGGAACTCCAACGCTGATCGTCTTTCTTTGTGAATATTCTCTGTTTACCTGCACATAAAAAGATCTATGGGTTAGAATTTTTTTTAATAATCTTACCAATTGTTCAGGTAGTCCTAGACTTGACAGTTTGAATATTAGTCCTTTTATCCAAACTGTGTCGAAGGCCTTTTCGATGTCCAGTAAACAGGCGACTGTCGTCTCTATCTTGTTGAGTCCGTTTGTCACGTCGGAGTGCAGTCTAAAAAGTGGATGTATGGTTGAGTGTCGTGCTCGGAAACCATACTGACATTCCGGTATGAATTCCCTTTCCCTGAAGAAATGATGAAACTTTCTCAGTTTTGTTGGTTTTTTTCGGAACGGGAACCACTTTTGCCGTTTTCCATGTTTCGGGGAAGTAGCTGTTATTAAGGCAGTTATTGAAGATGCTCCTCAACATCTTCGGTTCCAACGCTCATCGACAATAACAAGCCAATTGTTTACTCTTCAGAGAAATCAAACTTGCTTGCCGCCCATTTCGCTTCCAGCTGCATACTGCCTCACAGCAACGTTGCCCCTCCTGTACTTGAGAATGTAAATTTTTCCATGGGACAGATTTTTTTCCGCACTCGGACAGTAGCAAGAGTTCTCGAAGATAGCCATATACACAAATGCTCTGGCCCGTATGGTATACCCCGACTCTTCTGAGGAGGTGTTCTTCCACACTGGCAAAGCCACTGCGTAAACTTTTTCATCGCTCCTAATCCTCTGGAATCTTTCCTAGAAGATGGAAAACAGCATTTGTCCAGCCCGTCCCTAAGAAAGGTGACCCATCCTACCCCTCCTACGTCTTTTTTTTCTAAGGTCATGGAAACGCTGATTAACCGTCAGCTTAAGGAATATCTCGAAGACCGAAAGCTTCTCCATGACTGTCAGTATGGCTTTCGCAGTAATCGTTTCACTAGATCCTTAGATCGCTTTGGTGAAATTAAGATTATTGCGCTTAATATTTCCAAGGCATTTGATAGACTTAAGCATGAAGCTCTCTTATCGAAAATGCGTGCTTTTGGGATCAGTGATATTCTTGTTCTATGGATTAGAAGCTATCTCTTGGACCTTTTAATACAGGTTGTATTGGACGGTTTCAAGTCTGATTCCCGCATAATTAATGCTGGTGTGCCCCAAGGCTCCGTTCTGTCGTCGACTCTTTTCCTCAGTTTTATAAATGATCTTCTGTCTGTTACTCCTAATGGTGTTTAATGCTTCGAAAACTCAATGCTGTCTTCTGTCGTTAAAGCTAAACATATCCCCAATGCCACTGTCTATGAATGGCACTTGCATCGAAGAAACCAAAAAGCTTTCAGTACTCGGTATGTGTGTCAATGACGACCTCCGTATTTGGTTTTCTGTATCGATGCAAGAAGTTGCCAGTTGCTTCGCAAACATCGCTACATCTGCTCGATAGAATACAAAAAAAAAGCGTTAAGATTAATTGGCCCTCTAGAACACCGACACAAGTAAGTGTAATAAAAAATTCAATTAACAGCAAAAAAAAAAATAATAATTTCTTGGGAATCCCATTATGGGTAAATCTGAGAAAAGAAAGAGTGATGTGAAAAAGGCCTATGAAGCCTTGGAGAGCCAAATAAAGGCAGGCATAAAGATTCACGGGAAAGAATTCCTGGTATCTTTGCACGATAAGCTGAGCGACATCGAACAGTTATACGAAAAAGAAGAGGAGATGGACATCTACCAAATTAATAGTGATGAAGAAGATGAAGCTACTGACAATGAAGAAGAGCCAACTTTACAAGAAGTCAACGAAGAAGAAGATGTCGAAAACATGGTCGACCTTAACTCCGACTATGAAAATTTTGTGTTGGTTCATCGTAACAAGAGGAAACCTTCACCACCAACATCTCCAAAAAAGGAACCTTCATCCAAGAAGATAGCCATGAAGGACGGAAATAATTCCCCTAAAGACAAGGACATTGCCACCAATAACAAGGAAGGCGATAAAACCCCTCAACCTGCCAGCAACTGCGCCTCAACCACTGTAGAACCACGCCCCACCTTGATGCCGCCAATTGTATGTTTTGGACTCAACGTAGCAAAAACTAACAAGATCCTTAAAGAACAAGAAGTTGCTTTTAGGATTCATAACATTAACATGAACAAATCTTTCATTACAACAAAGACGAAGGAACACCATCAAAAAATTCGTAAAATCCTGAAAGAGGGAAGCACAGAGTTTAATACCTACACGGACAAAGAAGACAAAAAGAAGCTGCTAGTTCTTAAAGGTATACATTATAGCCATGATGCCAATGAAGTCAAAGAAGAACTATAGAAGGAAGGAATATCTGCTTTGGCAGTAAGCCCCTATAAGTCAGTAAAAAACTGCAACAGCTTCGTGGTTGAAGTAGACAAGACAGCGGATATCCCTTCCATATATGGTAAAACTCTCCTTATGAACCAAAAGGTTTACTGGGAGAAATTCAAAAGTACCAGCATCTCTCAGTGCAAGAATTGCCAAAAATTCGGTCATGTAGCTAGCAACTGTGGAATGAAGTACAGGTGCGTCAAGTGCAAAGATGACCATTTGCCAGGCCAATGCACAAGAACCAGCAACGGCATAACGGACGACAAAGTTTACTGTGTAAACTGCCAGCAGACAGGGCACCCAGCAAGCTACAATGGATGCCAATGAGAAAGAAGAAACTTGCCGAGAAGGTAAAATCTGCAGCCCAAAAACAAGAGAAACACGCTTTTGCAGTCCAATCAGCAACCAGAACTATTGTTAGCGGTCTTTCGTACGCCAACATAGCAGCAGCAGTCGGGCCAGCCCCCAAATCTGTCCGTATTGCCCTATCTTATTTTGATTTGATGAATCGTCATTTTGTCTATGTTGTCCTGAATGATTTTCCCTATAAGTTTTCCTAAGGTGAAATACTGTGTGTATTGTTCTGCATATTATTTTTGTAACTGTATGGTTTACTATTTGTGTATTTTTCTAATATACCTATTTCTTCTAAAGTATAGAATGCTTGCCTAAGATTTTTAATATTTCTACTGTAAATTATGCTTGCTAAATTAGCAACTATTCCATTCAAAAATGTTTTCAGAATTATAGATTCATTCAGTTGTGGGGAAAATTCTACTGGTTTTTTTTACATCAAACTCATATTCAAAGAACCAAATTTTTGCATGACCAACAATTACGGAAAAAAAATTCTGCAATGTCAAAAAGGCAGTAAAAATTGTTAGTCATTTGTTGTAGAAAATATTAAAAACTCCTTTTTTTAGATTAGATTATTTTTATTATATTCGTTAGAATTTATGTACAATTGGTCTTTAACTAACTTATAACTAAAATAAATCATGTCGGCTCAACAACAGGGGCCCGACTTACTTCAGCTGACGCTATACAATGCTATATAATTACTTATATCATATTGTTGTTTGCTTAATCTTTTAATTGAAATTCTTAATTATAATTTACTGTCTTTGGTTTTTAAAAATTTGGGGTTAGGATGCGGTGTTGCTTATCCTTTGTTGTGTCCGATGTTGGTTCTCTCGTAAAACGGGGCTCCGTCATTGTTCATTATATCCTTGAATCAATCGTCTGTGATGGTTCGAATGTTGACGTAGCGATGGCTGGGCTCAAGTTGTTGCTGGAGTAGTTGTTGGATTTCCAAGTTGGGGTGGTCCTCCAAGTTCCTCAAAATATTTTTGGAGAGCTGTGTCATGAACTGATTTATTGGGATCACTTTGCTGTCTTCATATAGCTTCTTGTTTGCTTCTTGATTGGAAGCGGTTAGTGATATTCACTCCAAGGTATTTTGCTGTTGTCTTTCTCCTTATCACTGTGTTGTCTGGTAGCTTGATATTGATATTATTACAGCGTGATGCGAAATGTCTTCGACCTCTTGTTGCTGTTGTTGGGGTTCTGAAGCAGATAAGCACGCTCTTGTCGCTATTTATCTTTAGTCGCCATTTAAGGTAGTAGTCCCACAAGTTTCTTATGTGACCTTCAACTCTCCTGGCTGCGATTTCTGGTGAAATGGATGTTGCATATGTTAAGGAGTCATCGGTATATAGCTTCGTTTTCGTCCCTGGGATGTTAGTACGATGGTCAGCTGTATAAAGGTTGAAAAGTATGGGGCCCAACTTGGAACCTTGTGGAACTCCAACGCTGATCGTCTTTCTTTGTGAATATTCTCTGTTTACCTGCACATAAAAAGATCTATGGGTTAGAATTTTTTTTAATAATCTTACCAATTGTTCAGGTAGTCCTAGACTTGACAGTTTGAATATTAGTCCTTTTATCCAAACTGTGTCGAAGGCCTTTTCGATGTCCAGTAAACAGGCGACTGTCGTCTCTATCTTGTTGAGTCCGTTTGTCACGTCGGAGTGCAGTCTAAAAAGTGGATGTATGGTTGAGTGTCGTGCTCGGAAACCATACTGACATTCCGGTATGAATTCCCTTTCCCTGAAGAAATGATGAAACTTTCTCAGTTTTGTTGGTTTTTTTCGGAACGGGAACCACTTTTGCCGTTTTCCATGTTTCGGAGAAGTAGCTGTTATTAAGGCAGTTATTGAAGATGCTCCTCAACATCTTCGGTTCCAACGCTCATCGACAATAACAAGCCAATTGTTTACTCTTAGGAGAAATCAAACTTGCTTGCCGCCCATTTCGCTTCCAGCTGCATACTGCCTCACAGCAACGTTGCCCCTCCTGTACTTGAGAATGTAAATTTTTCCATGGGACAGATTTTTTTCCGCACTCGGACAGTAGCAAGAGTTCTCGAAGATAGCCATATACACAAATGCTCTCGCCCGTATGGTATACCCCGACTCTTCTGAGGAGGTGTTCTTCCACACTGGCAAAGCCACTGCGTAAACTTTTTCATCGCTCCTAATCCTCTGGAATCTTTCCTAGAAGATGGAAAACAGCATTTGTCCAGCCCGTCCCTAAGAAAGGTGACCCATCCTACCCCTCCTACGTCCCTTTTTTCTAAGGTCATGGAAACGCTGATTAACCGTCAGCTTAAGGAATATCTCGAAGACCGAAAGCTTCTCCATGACTGTCAGTATGGCTTTCGCAGTAATCGTTTCACTGGTGATCTGATGGCATATCTCACCGAATAGTGGAACAAATCCTTAGATCGCTTTGGTGAAATTAAGATTATTGCGCTTAATATTTCCGAGGCATTTGATAGACTTAAGCATGAAGCTCTCTTATCGAAAATGCGTGCTTTTGGGATCAATGATATTCTTGTTCTATGGATTAGAAGCTATCTCTTGGACCTTTTAATACAGGTTGTATTGGACGGTTTCAAGTCTGATTCCCGCATAATTAATGCTGGTGTGCCCCAAGGCTCCGTTCTGTCGTCGACTCTTTTCCTCAGTTTTATAAATGATCTGTCTGTTACTCCTAATGGTGTTTAATGCTTCGAAAACTCAATGCTGTCTTCTGTCGTTAAAGCTAAACATATGCCCAATGCCACTGTCTATGAATGGCACTTGCATCGAAGAAACCGAAAAGCTTTCAGTACTCGGTATGTGTGTCAATGACGACCTCCGTATTTGGTTTTCTGTATCGATGCAAGAAGTTGCCAGTTGCTTCGCAAACATCGCTACATCTGCTCGATAGAATACAAAAAAAAGCGTTAAGATTAATTGGCCCTCTAGAACACCGACACAAGTAAGTGTAATAAAAAATTCAATTAACAGTAAAAAAAAAATAATAATTTCTTGGAAATCCCATTATGGGTAAATCTGAGAAAAGAAAGAGTGATGTGAAAAAGGCCTATGAAGCCTTGGAGAGCCAAATAAAGGCAGGCATAAAGATTCACGGGAAAGAATTCCTGGTATCTTTGCACGATAAGCTGAGCGACATCGAACAGTTATACGAAAAAGAAGAGGAGATGGACATCTACGAAATTAATAGTGATGAAGAAGATGAAGCTACTGACAATGAAGAAGAGCCAACTTTACAAGAAGTCAACGAAGAAGAAGATGTCGAAAACATGGTCGACCTTAACTCCGACTATGAAAATTTTGTGTTGGTTCATCGTAACAAGAGGAAACCTTCACCACCATCATCTCCAAAAAAGGAACCTTCATCCAAGAAGATAGCCATGAAGGACGGAAATAATTCCCCTAAAGACAAGGACATTGCCACCAATAACAAGGAAGGCGATAAAACCCCTCAACCTGCCAGCAACTGCGCCTCAACCACTGTAGAACCACGCCCCACCTTGATGCCGCCAATTGTATGTTTTGGACTCAACGTAGCAAAAACTAACAAGATCCTTAAAGAACAAGAAGTTGCTTTTAGGATTCATAACATTAACATGAACAAATCTTTCATTACAACAAAGACGAAGGAACACCATCAAAAAATTCGTAAAATCCTGAAAGAGGGAAGCACAGAGTTTAATACCTACACGGACAAAGAAGACAAAAAGAAGCTGCTAGTTCTTAAAGGTATACATTATAGCCATGATGCCAATGAAGTCAAAGAAGAACTATAGAAGGAAGGAATATCTGCTTTGGCAGTAAGCCCCTATAAGTCAGTAAAAAACTGCAACAGCTTCGTGGTTGAAGTAGACAAGACAGCGGATATCCCTTCCATATATGGTAAAACTCTCCTTATGAACCAAAAGGTTTACTGGGAGAAATTCAAAAGTACCAGCATCTCTCAGTGCAAGAATTGCCAAAAATTCGGTCATGTAGCTAGCAACTGTGGAATGAAGTACAGGTGCGTCAAGTGCAAAGATGACCATTTGCCAGGCCAATGCACAAGAACCAGCAACGGCATAACGGACGACAAAGTTTACTGTGTAAACTGCCAGCAGACAGGGCACCCAGCAAGCTACAATGGATGCCAATGAGAAAGAAGAAACTTGCCGAGAAGGTAAAATCTGCAGCCCAAAAACAAGAGAAACACGCTTTTGCAGTCCAATCAGCAACCAGAACTATTGTTAGCGGTCTTTCGTACGCCAACATAGCAGCAGCAGTCGGGCCAGCCCCCAAATCTGTCCGTATTGCCCTATCTTATTTTGATTTGATGAATCGTCATTTTGTCTATGTTGTCCTGAATGATTTTCCCTATAAGTTTTCCTAAGGTGAAATACTGTGTGTATTGTTCTGCATATTATTTTTGTAACTGTATGGTTTACTATTTGTGTATTTTTCTAATATACCTATTTCTTCTAAAGTATAGAATGCTTGCCTAAGATTTTTAATATTTCTACTGTAAATTATGCTTGCTAAATTAGCAACTATTCCATTCAAAAATGTTTTCAGAATTATAGATTCATTCAGTTGTGGGGAAAATTCTACTGGTTTTTTTTACATCAAACTCATATTCAAAGAACCAAATTTTTGCATGACCAACAATTACGGAAAAAAAATTCTGCAATGTCAAAAAGGCAGTAAAAATTGTTAGTCATTTGTTGTAGAAAATCTTAAAAACTCCTTTTTTTGGATTAGATTATTTTTATTATATTCGTTAGAATTTATGTACAATTGGTCTTTAACTAACTTATAACTAAAATAAATCATGTCGGCTCAACAACAGGGGCCCGACTTACTTCAGCTGACGCTATACAATGCTATATAATTACTTATATCATATTGTTGTTTGCTTAATCTTTTAATTGAAATTCTTAATTATAATTTACTGTCTTTGGTTTTTAAAAATTTGGGGTTAGGATGCGGTGTTGCTTATCCTTTGTTGTGTCCGATGTTGGTTCTCTCGTAGAACGGGGCTCCGTCATTGTTCATTATATCCTTGAATCAATCGTCTGTGATGGTTCGAATGTTGACGTAGCGATGGCTGGGCTCAAGTTGTTGCTGGAGTAGTTGTTGGATTTCCAAGTTGGGGTGGTCCTCCAAGTTCCTCAAAATATTTTTGGAGAGCTGTGTCATGAACTGATTTATTGGGATCACTTTGCTGTCTTCATATAGCTTCTTGTTTGCTTCTTGATTGGAAGCGGTTAGTGATATTCACTCCAAGGTATTTTGCTGTTGTCTTTCTCCTTATCACTGTGTTGTCTGGTAGCTTGATATTGATATTATTACAGCGTGATGCGAAATGTCTTCGACCTCTTGTTGCTGTTGTTGGGGTTCTGAAGCAGATAAGCACGCTCTTGTCGCTATTTATCTTTAGTCGCCATTTAAGGTAGTAGTCCCACAAGTTTCTTATGTGACCTTCAACTCTCCTGGCTGCGATTTCTGGTGAAATGGATGTTGCATATGTTAAGGAGTCATCGGTATATAGCTTCGTTTTCGTCCCTGGGATGTTAGTACGATGGTCAGCTGTATAAAGGTTGAAAAGTATGGGGCCCAACTTGGAACCTTGTGGAACTCCAACGCTGATCGTCTTTCTTTGTGAATATTCTCTGTTTACCTGCACATAAAAAGATCTATGGGTTAGAATTTTTTTTAATAATCTTACCAATTGTTCAGGTAGTCCTAGACTTGACAGTTTGAATATTAGTCCTTTTATCCAAACTGTGTCGAAGGCCTTTTCGATGTCCAGTAAACAGGCGACTGTCGTCTCTATCTTGTTGAGTCCGTTTGTCACGTCGGAGTGCAGTCTAAAAAGTGGATGTATGGTTGAGTGTCGTGCTCGGAAACCATACTGACATTCCGGTATGAATTCCCTTTCCCTGAAGAAATGATGAAACTTTCTCAGTTTTGTTGGTTTTTTTCGGAACGGGAACCACTTTTGCCGTTTTCCATGTTTCGGAGAAGTAGCTGTTATTAAGGCAGTTATTGAAGATGCTCCTCAACATCTTCGGTTCCAACGCTCATCGACAATAACAAGCCAATTGTTTACTCTTCAGAGAAATCAAACTTGCTTGCCGCCCATTTCGCTTCCAGCTGCATACTGCCTCACAGCAACGTTGCCCCTCCTGTACTTGAGAATGTAAATTTTTCCATGGGACAGATTTTTTTCCGCACTCGGACAGTAGCAAGAGTTCTCGAAGATAGCCATATACACAAATGCTCTCGCCCGTATGGTATACCCCGACTCTTCTGAGGAGGTGTTCTTCCACACTGGCAAAGCCACTGCGTAAACCTTTTCATCGCTCCTAATCCTCTGGAATCTTTCCTAGAAGATGGAAAACAGCATTTGTCCAGCCCGTCCCTAAGAAAGGTGACCCATCCTACCCCTCCTACGTCCCTTTTTTCTAAGGTCATGGAAACGCTGATTAACCGTCAGCTTAAGGAATATCTCGAAGACCGAAAGCTTCTCCATGACTGTCAGTATGGCTTTCGCAGTAATCGTTTCACTGGTGATCTGATGGCATATCTCACCGAATAGTGGAACAAATCCTTAGATCGCTTTGGTGAAATTAAGATTATTGCGCTTAATATTTCCAAGGCATTTGATAGACTTAAGCATGAAGCTCTCTTATCGAAAATGCGTGCTTTTGGGATCAATGATATTCTTGTTCTATGGATTAGAAGCTATCTCTTGGACCTTTTAATACAGGTTGTATTGGACGGTTTCAAGTCTGATTCCCGCATAATTAATGCTGGTGTGCCCCAAGGCTCCGTTCTGTCGTCGACTCTTTTCCTCAGTTTTATAAATGATCTGTCTGTTACTCCTAATGGTGTTTAATGCTTCGAAAACTCAATGCTGTCTTCTGTCGTTAAAGCTAAACATATGCCCAATGCCACTGTCTATGAATGGCACTTGCATCGAAGAAACCGAAAAGCTTTCAGTACTCGGTATGTGTGTCAATGACGACCTCCGTATTTGGTTTTCTGTATCGATGCAAGAAGTTTTTTCCCTTCTGATATGGCTACAATTTACAAAGCGTTAATACGCCCAAAACTCGAGTTTAACTCAAACCTCTGGACAGTTGCTTCGCAAACATCGCTACATCTGCTCGATAGAATACAAAAAAAGCGTTAAGATTAATTGGCCCTCTAGAACACCGACACAAGTAAGTGTAATAAAAAATTCAATTAACAGTAAAAAAAAAATAATAATTTCTTGGGAATCCCATTATGGGTAAATCTGAGAAAAGAAAGAGTGATGTGAAAAAGGCCTATGAAGCCTTGGAGAGCCAAATAAAGGCAGGCATAAAGATTCACGGAAAAGAATTCCTGGTATCTTTGCACGCTAAGCTGAGCGACATCGACCAGTTATACGAAAAAGAAGAGGAGATGGACATCTACGAAATTAATAGTGATGAAGATGAAGCTACTGACAATGAAGAAGAGCCAACTTTACAAGAAGTCAAAGAAAAAGAAGATGTCGAAAACATGGTCGACCTTAACTCCGACTATGAAAACTTTGTGTTGGTTGAACGTAACAAGAGGAAACCTTCACCACCAACATCTCCAAAAACGGAACCTTCATCCAAGAAGATAGCCATGAAGGACGGAAATAATTCCCCTAAAGACAAGGACATTGCCACCAATAACAAGGAAGACGATAAAACCCCTCAACCTGCCAGCAACTGCGCCTCAACCACTGTAGAACCACGCCCCACCTTGATGCCGCCAATTGTATGTTTTGGACTCAACGTAGCAAAAACTAACAAGATCCTTAAAGAACAAGAAGTTGCTTTTAGGATTCATAACATTAACATGAACAAATCTTTCATTACAACAAAGACGAAGGAACACCATCAAAAAATTCGTAAAATCCTGAAAGAGGGAAGCACAGAGTTTAATACCTACACGGACAAAGAAGACAAAAAGAAGCTGCTAGTTCTTAAAGGTATACATTATAGCCATGATGCCAATGAAGTCAAAGAAGAACTATAGAAGGAAGGAATATCTGCTTTGGCAGTAAGCCCCTATAAGTCAGTAAAAAACTGCAACAGCTTCGTGGTTGAAGTAGACAAGACAGCGGATATCCCTTCCATATATGGTAAAACTCTCCTTATGAACCAAAAGGTTTACTGGGAGAAATTCAAAAGTACCAGCATCTCTCAGTGCAAGAATTGCCAAAAATTCGGTCATGTAGCTAGCAACTGTGGAATGAAGTACAGGTGCGTCAAGTGCAAAGATGACCATTTGCCAGGCCAATGCACAAGAACCAGCAACGGCATAACGGACGACAAAGTTTACTGTGTAAACTGCCAGCAGACAGGGCACCCAGCAAGCTACAATGGATGCCAATGAGAAAGAAGAAACTTGCCGAGAAGGTAAAATCTGCAGCCCAAAAACAAGAGAAACACGCTTTTGCAGTCCAATCAGCAACCACAACTATTGTTAGCGGTCTTTCGTACGCCAACATAGCAGCAGCAGTCGGGCCAGCCCCCAAATCTGTCCGTATTGCCCTATCTTATTTTGATTTGATGAATCGTCATTTTGTCTATGTTGTCCTGAATGATTTTCCCTATAAGTTTTCCTAAGGTGAAATACTGTGTGTATTGTTCTGCATATTATTTTTGTAACTGTATGGTTTACTATTTGTGTATTTTTCTAATATACCTATTTCTTCTAAAGTATAGAATGCTTGCCTAAGATTTTTAATATTTCTACTGTAAATTATGCTTGCTAAATTAGCAACTATTCCATTCAAAAATGTTTTCAGAATTATAGATTCATTCAGTTGTGGGGAAAATTCTACTGGTTTTTTTTACATCAAACTCATATTCAAAGAACCAAATTTTTGCATGACCAACAATTACGGAAAAAAAATTCTGCAATGTCAAAAAGGCAGTAAAAATTGTTAGTCATTTGTTGTAGAAAATCTTAAAAACTCCTTTTTTTGGATTAGATTATTTTTATTATATTCGTTAGAATTTATGTACAATTGGTCTTTAACTAACTTATAACTAAAATAAATCATGTCGGCTCAACAACAGGGGCCCGACTTACTTCAGCTGACGCTATACAATGCTATATAATTACTTATATCATATTGTTGTTTGCTTAATCTTTTAATTGAAATTCTTAATTATAATTTACTGTCTTTGGTTTTTAAAAATTTGGGGTTAGGATGCGGTGTTGCTTATCCTTTGTTGTGTCCGATGTTGGTTCTCTCGTAGAACGGGGCTCCGTCATTGTTCATTATATCCTTGAATCAATCGTCTGTGATGGTTCGAATGTTGACGTAGCGATGGCTGGGCTCAAGTTGTTGCTGGAGTAGTTGTTGGATTTCCAAGTTGGGGTGGTCCTCCAAGTTCCTCAAAATATTTTTGGAACTTGCTGTCTTCATATAGCTTCTTGTTTGCTTCTTGATTGGAAGCGGTTAGTGATATTCACTCCAAGGTATTTTGCTGTTGTCTTTCTCCTTATCACTGTGTTGTCTGGTAGCTTGATATTGATATTATTACAGCGTGATGCGAAATGTCTTCGACCTCTTGTTGCTGTTGTTGGGGTTCTGAAGCAGATAAGCACGCTCTTGTCGCTATTTATCTTTAGTCGCCATTTAAGGTAGTAGTCCCACAAGTTTCTTATGTGACCTTCAACTCTCCTGGCTGCGATTTCTGGTGAAATGGATGTTGCATATGTTAAGGAGTCATCGGTATATAGCTTCGTTTTCGTCCCTGGGATGTTAGTACGATGGTCAGCTGTATAAAGGTTGAAAAGTATGGGGCCCAACTTGGAACCTTGTGGAACTCCAACGCTGATCGTCTTTCTTTGTGAATATTCTCTGTTTACCTGCACATAAAAAGATCTATGGGTTAGAATTTTTTTTAATAATCTTACCAATTGTTCAGGTAGTCCTAGACTTGACAGTTTGAATATTAGTCCTTTTATCCAAACTGTGTCGAAGGCCTTTTCGATGTCCAGTAAACAGGCGACTGTCGTCTCTATCTTGTTGAGTCCGTTTGTCACGTCGGAGTGCAGTCTAAAAAGTGGATGTATGGTTGAGTGTCGTGCTCGGAAACCATACTGACATTCCGGTATGAATTCCCTTTCCCTGAAGAAATGATGAAACTTTCTCAGTTTTGTTGGTTTTTTTCGGAACGGGAACCACTTTTGCCGTTTTCCATGTTTCGGAGAAGTAGCTGTTATTAAGGCAGTTATTGAAGATGCTCCTCAACATCTTCGGTTCCAACGCTCATCGACAATAACAAGCCAATTGTTTACTCTTCAGAGAAATCAAACTTGCTTGCCGCCCATTTCGCTTCCAGCTGCATACTGCCTCACAGCAACGTTGCCCCTCCTGTACTTGAGAATGTAAATTTTTCCATGGGACAGATTTTTTTCCGCACTCGGACAGTAGCAAGAGTTCTCGAAGATAGCCATATACACAAATGCTCTCGCCCGTATGGTATACCCCGACTCTTCTGAGGAGGTGTTCTTCCACACTGGCAAAGCCACTGCGTAAACCTTTTCATCGCTCCTAATCCTCTGGAATCTTTCCTAGAAGATGGAAAACAGCATTTGTCCAGCCCGTCCCTAAGAAAGGTGACCCATCCTACCCCTCCTACGTCCCTTTTTTCTAAGGTCATGGAAACGCTGATTAACCGTCAGCTTAAGGAATATCTCGAAGACCGAAAGCTTCTCCATGACTGTCAGTATGGCTTTCGCAGTAATCGTTTCACTGGTGATCTGATGGCATATCTCACCGAATAGTGGAACAAATCCTTAGATCGCTTTGGTGAAATTAAGATTATTGCGCTTAATATTTCCAAGGCATTTGATAGACTTAAGCATGAAGCTCTCTTATCGAAAATGCGTGCTTTTGGGATCAATGATATTCTTGTTCTATGGATTAGAAGCTATCTCTTGGACCTTTTAATACAGGTTGTATTGGACGGTTTCAAGTCTGATTCCCGCATAATTAATGCTGGTGTGCCCCAAGGCTCCGTTCTGTCGTCGACTCTTTTCCTCAGTTTTATAAATGATCTGTCTGTTACTCCTAATGGTGTTTAATGCTTCGAAAACTCAATGCTGTCTTCTGTCGTTAAAGCTAAACATATGCCCAATGCCACTGTCTATGAATGGCACTTGCATCGAAGAAACCGAAAAGCTTTCAGTACTCGGTATGTGTGTCAATGACGACCTCCGTATTTGGTTTTCTGTATCGATGCAAGAAGTTTTTTCCCTTCTGATATGGCTACAATTTACAAAGCGTTAATACGCCCAAAACTCGAGTTTAACTCAAACCTCTGGACAGTTGCTTCGCAAACATCGCTACATCTGCTCGATAGAATACAAAAAAAGCGTTAAGATTAATTGGCCCTCTAGAACACCGACACAAGTAAGTGTAATAAAAAATTCAATTAACAGTAAAAAAAAAATAATAATTTCTTGGGAATCCCATTATGGGTAAATCTGAGAAAAGAAAGAGTGATGTGAAAAAGGCCTATGAAGCCTTGGAGAGCCAAATAAAGGCAGGCATAAAGATTCACGGAAAAGAATTCCTGGTATCTTTGCACGCTAAGCTGAGCGACATCGACCAGTTATACGAAAAAGAAGAGGAGATGGACATCTACGAAATTAATAGTGATGAAGATGAAGCTACTGACAATGAAGAAGAGCCAACTTTACAAGAAGTCAAAGAAAAAGAAGATGTCGAAAACATGGTCGACCTTAACTCCGACTATGAAAACTTTGTGTTGGTTGAACGTAACAAGAGGAAACCTTCACCACCAACATCTCCAAAAACGGAACCTTCATCCAAGAAGATAGCCATGAAGGACGGAAATAATTCCCCTAAAGACAAGGACATTGCCACCAATAACAAGGAAGACGATAAAACCCCTCAACCTGCCAGCAACTGCGCCTCAACCACTGTAGAACCACGCCCCACCTTGATGCCGCCAATTGTATGTTTTGGACTCAACGTAGCAAAAACTAACAAGATCCTTAAAGAACAAGAAGTTGCTTTTAGGATTCATAACATTAACATGAACAAATCTTTCATTACAACAAAGACGAAGGAACACCATCAAAAAATTCGTAAAATCCTGAAAGAGGGAAGCACAGAGTTTAATACCTACACGGACAAAGAAGACAAAAAGAAGCTGCTAGTTCTTAAAGGTATACATTATAGCCATGATGCCAATGAAGTCAAAGAAGAACTATAGAAGGAAGGAATATCTGCTTTGGCAGTAAGCCCCTATAAGTCAGTAAAAAACTGCAACAGCTTCGTGGTTGAAGTAGACAAGACAGCGGATATCCCTTCCATATATGGTAAAACTCTCCTTATGAACCAAAAGGTTTACTGGGAGAAATTCAAAAGTACCAGCATCTCTCAGTGCAAGAATTGCCAAAAATTCGGTCATGTAGCTAGCAACTGTGGAATGAAGTACAGGTGCGTCAAGTGCAAAGATGACCATTTGCCAGGCCAATGCACAAGAACCAGCAACGGCATAACGGACGACAAAGTTTACTGTGTAAACTGCCAGCAGACAGGGCACCCAGCAAGCTACAATGGATGCCAATGAGAAAGAAGAAACTTGCCGAGAAGGTAAAATCTGCAGCCCAAAAACAAGAGAAACACGCTTTTGCAGTCCAATCAGCAACCACAACTATTGTTAGCGGTCTTTCGTACGCCAACATAGCAGCAGCAGTCGGGCCAGCCCCCAAATCTGTCCGTATTGCCCTATCTTATTTTGATTTGATGAATCGTCATTTTGTCTATGTTGTCCTGAATGATTTTCCCTATAAGTTTTCCTAAGGTGAAATACTGTGTGTATTGTTCTGCATATTATTTTTGTAACTGTATGGTTTACTATTTGTGTATTTTTCTAATATACCTATTTCTTCTAAAGTATAGAATGCTTGCCTAAGATTTTTAATATTTCTACTGTAAATTATGCTTGCTAAATTAGCAACTATTCCATTCAAAAATGTTTTCAGAATTATAGATTCATTCAGTTGTGGGGAAAATTCTACTGGTTTTTTTTACATCAAACTCATATTCAAAGAACCAAATTTTTGCATGACCAACAATTACGGAAAAAAAATTCTGCAATGTCAAAAAGGCAGTAAAAATTGTTAGTCATTTGTTGTAGAAAATCTTAAAAACTCCTTTTTTTGGATTAGATTATTTTTATTATATTCGTTAGAATTTATGTACAATTGGTCTTTAACTAACTTATAACTAAAATAAATCATGTCGGCTCAACAACAGGGGCCCGACTTACTTCAGCTGACGCTATACAATGCTATATAATTACTTATATCATATTGTTGTTTGCTTAATCTTTTAATTGAAATTCTTAATTATAATTTACTGTCTTTGGTTTTTAAAAATTTGGGGTTAGGATGCGGTGTTGCTTATCCTTTGTTGTGTCCGATGTTGGTTCTCTCGTAGAACGGGGCTCCGTCATTGTTCATTATATCCTTGAATCAATCGTCTGTGATGGTTCGAATGTTGACGTAGCGATGGCTGGGCTCAAGTTGTTGCTGGAGTAGTTGTTGGATTTCCAAGTTGGGGTGGTCCTCCAAGTTCCTCAAAATATTTTTGGAGAGCTGTGTCATGAACTGATTTATTGGGATCACTTTGCTGTCTTCATATAGCTTCTTGTTTGCTTCTTGATTGGAAGCGGTTAGTGATATTCACTCCAAGGTATTTTGCTGTTGTCTTTCTCCTTATCACTGTGTTGTCTGGTAGCTTGATATTGATATTATTACAGCGTGATGCGAAATGTCTTCGACCTCTTGTTGCTGTTGTTGGGGTTCTGAAGCAGATAAGCACGCTCTTGTCGCTATTTATCTTTAGTCGCCATTTAAGGTAGTAGTCCCACAAGTTTCTTATGTGACCTTCAACTCTCCTGGCTGCGATTTCTGGTGAAATGGATGTTGCATATGTTAAGGAGTCATCGGTATATAGCTTCGTTTTCGTCCCTGGGATGTTAGTACGATGGTCAGCTGTATAAAGGTTGAAAAGTATGGGGCCCAACTTGGAACCTTGTGGAACTCCAACGCTGATCGTCTTTCTTTGTGAATATTCTCTGTTTACCTGCACATAAAAAGATCTATGGGTTAGAATTTTTTTTAATAATCTTACCAATTGTTCAGGTAGTCCTAGACTTGACAGTTTGAATATTAGTCCTTTTATCCAAACTGTGTCGAAGGCCTTTTCGATGTCCAGTAAACAGGCGACTGTCGTCTCTATCTTGTTGAGTCCGTTTGTCACGTCGGAGTGCAGTCTAAAAAGTGGATGTATGGTTGAGTGTCGTGCTCGGAAACCATACTGACATTCCGGTATGAATTCCCTTTCCCTGAAGAAATGATGAAACTTTCTCAGTTTTGTTGGTTTTTTTCGGAACGGGAACCACTTTTGCCGTTTTCCATGTTTCGGAGAAGTAGCTGTTATTAAGGCAGTTATTGAAGATGCTCCTCAACATCTTCGGTTCCAACGCTCATCGACAATAACAAGCCAATTGTTTACTCTTCAGAGAAATCAAACTTGCTTGCCGCCCATTTCGCTTCCAGCTGCATACTGCCTCACAGCAACGTTGCCCCTCCTGTACTTGAGAATGTAAATTTTTCCATGGGACAGATTTTTTTCCGCACTCGGACAGTAGCAAGAGTTCTCGAAGATAGCCATATACACAAATGCTCTCGCCCGTATGGTATACCCCGACTCTTCTGAGGAGGTGTTCTTCCACACTGGCAAAGCCACTGCGTAAACCTTTTCATCGCTCCTAATCCTCTGGAATCTTTCCTAGAAGATGGAAAACAGCATTTGTCCAGCCCGTCCCTAAGAAAGGTGACCCATCCTACCCCTCCTACGTCCCTTTTTTCTAAGGTCATGGAAACGCTGATTAACCGTCAGCTTAAGGAATATCTCGAAGACCGAAAGCTTCTCCATGACTGTCAGTATGGCTTTCGCAGTAATCGTTTCACTGGTGATCTGATGGCATATCTCACCGAATAGTGGAACAAATCCTTAGATCGCTTTGGTGAAATTAAGATTATTGCGCTTAATATTTCCAAGGCATTTGATAGACTTAAGCATGAAGCTCTCTTATCGAAAATGCGTGCTTTTGGGATCAATGATATTCTTGTTCTATGGATTAGAAGCTATCTCTTGGACCTTTTAATACAGGTTGTATTGGACGGTTTCAAGTCTGATTCCCGCATAATTAATGCTGGTGTGCCCCAAGGCTCCGTTCTGTCGTCGACTCTTTTCCTCAGTTTTATAAATGATCTGTCTGTTACTCCTAATGGTGTTTAATGCTTCGAAAACTCAATGCTGTCTTCTGTCGTTAAAGCTAAACATATGCCCAATGCCACTGTCTATGAATGGCACTTGCATCGAAGAAACCGAAAAGCTTTCAGTACTCGGTATGTGTGTCAATGACGACCTCCGTATTTGGTTTTCTGTATCGATGCAAGAAGTTTTTTCCCTTCTGATATGGCTACAATTTACAAAGCGTTAATACGCCCAAAACTCGAGTTTAACTCAAACCTCTGGACAGTTGCTTCGCAAACATCGCTACATCTGCTCGATAGAATACAAAAAAAGCGTTAAGATTAATTGGCCCTCTAGAACACCGACACAAGTAAGTGTAATAAAAAATTCAATTAACAGTAAAAAAAAAATAATAATTTCTTGGGAATCCCATTATGGGTAAATCTGAGAAAAGAAAGAGTGATGTGAAAAAGGCCTATGAAGCCTTGGAGAGCCAAATAAAGGCAGGCATAAAGATTCACGGAAAAGAATTCCTGGTATCTTTGCACGCTAAGCTGAGCGACATCGACCAGTTATACGAAAAAGAAGAGGAGATGGACATCTACGAAATTAATAGTGATGAAGATGAAGCTACTGACAATGAAGAAGAGCCAACTTTACAAGAAGTCAAAGAAAAAGAAGATGTCGAAAACATGGTCGACCTTAACTCCGACTATGAAAACTTTGTGTTGGTTGAACGTAACAAGAGGAAACCTTCACCACCAACATCTCCAAAAACGGAACCTTCATCCAAGAAGATAGCCATGAAGGACGGAAATAATTCCCCTAAAGACAAGGACATTGCCACCAATAACAAGGAAGACGATAAAACCCCTCAACCTGCCAGCAACTGCGCCTCAACCACTGTAGAACCACGCCCCACCTTGATGCCGCCAATTGTATGTTTTGGACTCAACGTAGCAAAAACTAACAAGATCCTTAAAGAACAAGAAGTTGCTTTTAGGATTCATAACATTAACATGAACAAATCTTTCATTACAACAAAGACGAAGGAACACCATCAAAAAATTCGTAAAATCCTGAAAGAGGGAAGCACAGAGTTTAATACCTACACGGACAAAGAAGACAAAAAGAAGCTGCTAGTTCTTAAAGGTATACATTATAGCCATGATGCCAATGAAGTCAAAGAAGAACTATAGAAGGAAGGAATATCTGCTTTGGCAGTAAGCCCCTATAAGTCAGTAAAAAACTGCAACAGCTTCGTGGTTGAAGTAGACAAGACAGCGGATATCCCTTCCATATATGGTAAAACTCTCCTTATGAACCAAAAGGTTTACTGGGAGAAATTCAAAAGTACCAGCATCTCTCAGTGCAAGAATTGCCAAAAATTCGGTCATGTAGCTAGCAACTGTGGAATGAAGTACAGGTGCGTCAAGTGCAAAGATGACCATTTGCCAGGCCAATGCACAAGAACCAGCAACGGCATAACGGACGACAAAGTTTACTGTGTAAACTGCCAGCAGACAGGGCACCCAGCAAGCTACAATGGATGCCAATGAGAAAGAAGAAACTTGCCGAGAAGGTAAAATCTGCAGCCCAAAAACAAGAGAAACACGCTTTTGCAGTCCAATCAGCAACCACAACTATTGTTAGCGGTCTTTCGTACGCCAACATAGCAGCAGCAGTCGGGCCAGCCCCCAAATCTGTCCGTATTGCCCTATCTTATTTTGATTTGATGAATCGTCATTTTGTCTATGTTGTCCTGAATGATTTTCCCTATAAGTTTTCCTAAGGTGAAATACTGTGTGTATTGTTCTGCATATTATTTTTGTAACTGTATGGTTTACTATTTGTGTATTTTTCTAATATACCTATTTCTTCTAAAGTATAGAATGCTTGCCTAAGATTTTTAATATTTCTACTGTAAATTATGCTTGCTAAATTAGCAACTATTCCATTCAAAAATGTTTTCAGAATTATAGATTCATTCAGTTGTGGGGAAAATTCTACTGGTTTTTTTTACATCAAACTCATATTCAAAGAACCAAATTTTTGCATGACCAACAATTACGGAAAAAAAATTCTGCAATGTCAAAAAGGCAGTAAAAATTGTTAGTCATTTGTTGTAGAAAATCTTAAAAACTCCTTTTTTTGGATTAGATTATTTTTATTATATTCGTTAGAATTTATGTACAATTGGTCTTTAACTAACTTATAACTAAAATAAATCATGTCGGCTCAACAACAGGGGCCCGACTTACTTCAGCTGACGCTATACAATGCTATATAATTACTTATATCATATTGTTGTTTGCTTAATCTTTTAATTGAAATTCTTAATTATAATTTACTGTCTTTGGTTTTTAAAAATTTGGGGTTAGGATGCGGTGTTGCTTATCCTTTGTTGTGTCCGATGTTGGTTCTCTCGTAGAACGGGGCTCCGTCATTGTTCATTATATCCTTGAATCAATCGTCTGTGATGGTTCGAATGTTGACGTAGCGATGGCTGGGCTCAAGTTGTTGCTGGAGTAGTTGTTGGATTTCCAAGTTGGGGTGGTCCTCCAAGTTCCTCAAAATATTTTTGGAACTTGCTGTCTTCATATAGCTTCTTGTTTGCTTCTTGATTGGAAGCGGTTAGTGATATTCACTCCAAGGTATTTTGCTGTTGTCTTTCTCCTTATCACTGTGTTGTCTGGTAGCTTGATATTGATATTATTACAGCGTGATGCGAAATGTCTTCGACCTCTTGTTGCTGTTGTTGGGGTTCTGAAGCAGATAAGCACGCTCTTGTCGCTATTTATCTTTAGTCGCCATTTAAGGTAGTAGTCCCACAAGTTTCTTATGTGACCTTCAACTCTCCTGGCTGCGATTTCTGGTGAAATGGATGTTGCATATGTTAAGGAGTCATCGGCATACAGCTTCGTTTTCGTCCCTGGGATGTTAGTACGATAGTCAGCTGTATAAAGGTTGAAAAGTATGGGGCCCAACTTGGAACCTTTTGGAACTCCAACGCTGATCGTCTTTCTTTGTGAATATTCTCTGTTTACCTGCACATAAAAAGATCTATGGGTTAGAATTTTTTTTAATAATCTTACCAATTGTTCAGGTAGTCCTAGACTTGACAGTTTGAATATTAGTCCTTTTATCCAAACTGTGTCGAAGGCCTTTTCGATGTCCAGTAAACAGGCGACTGTCGTCTCTATCTTGTTGAGTCCGTTTGTCACGTCGGAGTGCAGTCTAAAAAGTGGATGTATGGTTGAGTGTCGTGCTCGGAAACCATACTGACATTCCGGTATGAATTCCCTTTCCCTGAAGAAATGATGAAACTTTCTCAGTTTTGTTGGTTTTTTTCGGAACGGGAACCACTTTTGCCGTTTTCCATGTTTCGGGGAAGTAGCTGTTATTAAGGCAGTTATTGAAGATGCTCCTCAACATCTTCGGTTCCAACGCTCATCGACAATAACAAGCCAATTGTTTACTCTTCAGAGAAATCAAACTTGCTTGCCGCCCATTTCGCTTCCAGCTGCATACTGCCTCACAGCAACGTTGCCCCTCCTGTACTTGAGAATGTAAATTTTTCCATGGGACAGATTTTTTTCCGCACTCGGGCAGTAGCAAGAGTTCTCGAAGATAGCCATATACACAAATGCTCTGGCCCGTATGGTATACCCCGACTCTTCTGAGGAGGTGTTCTTCCACACTGGCAAAGCCACTGCGTAAACTTTTTCATCGCTCCTAATCCTCTGGAATCTTTCCTAGAAGATGGAAAACAGCATTTGTCCAGCCCGTCCCTAAGAAAGGTGACCCATCCTACCCCTCCTACGTCCCTTTTTTCTAAGGTCATGGAAACGCTGATTAACCGTCAGCTTAAGGAATATCTCCAAGACCGAAAGCTTCTCCATGACTGTCAGTATGGCTTTCGCAGTAATCGTTTCACTAGATCCTTAGATCGCTTTGGTGAAATTAAGATTATTGCGCTTAATATTTCCAAGGCATTTGATAGACTTAAGCATGAAGCTCTCTTATCGAAAATGCGTGCTTTTGGGATCAATGATATTCTTGTTCTATGGATTAGAAGCTATCTCTTGGACCTTTTAATACAGGTTTACATAATTAATGCTGGTGTGCCCCAAGGCTCCGTTCTGTCGTCGACTCTTTTCCTCAGTTTTATAAATGATCTTCTGTCTGTTACTCCTAATGGTGTTTAATGCTTCGAAAACTCAATGCTGTCTTCTGTCGTTAAAGCTAAACATATCCCCAATGCCACTGTCTATGAATGGCACTTGCATCGAAGAAACCAAAAAGCTTTCAGTACTCGGTATGTGTGTCAATGACGACCTCCGTATTTGGTTTTCTGTATCGATGCAAGAAGTTGCCAGTTGCTTCGCAAACATCGCTACATCTGCTCGATAGAATACAAAAAAAAAGCGTTAAGATTAATTGGCCCTCTAGAACACCGACACAAGTAAGTGTAATAAAAAATTCAATTAACAGTAAAAAAAAAATAATAATTTCTTGGGAATCCCATTATGGGTAAATCTGAGAAAAGAAAGAGTGATGTGAAAAAGGCCTATGAAGCCTTGGAGAGCCAAATAAAGGCAGGCATAAAGATTCACGGGAAAGAATTCCTGGTATCTTTGCACGATAAGCTGAGCGACATCGAACAGTTATACGAAAAAGAAGAGGAGATGGACATCTACCAAATTAATAGTGATGAAGAAGATGAAGCTACTGACAATGAAGAAGAGCCAACTTTACAAGAAGTCAACGAAGAAGAAGATGTCGAAAACATGGTCGACCTTAACTCCGACTATGAAAATTTTGTGTTGGTTCATCGTAACAAGAGGAAACCTTCACCACCAACATCTCCAAAAAAGGAACCTTCATCCAAGAAGATAGCCATGAAGGACGGAAATAATTCCCCTAAAGACAAGGACATTGCCACCAATAACAAGGAAGGCGATAAAACCCCTCAACCTGCCAGCAACTGCGCCTCAACCACTGTAGAACCACGCCCCACCTTGATGCCGCCAATTGTATGTTTTGGACTCAACGTAGCAAAAACTAACAAGATCCTTAAAGAACAAGAAGTTGCTTTTAGGATTCATAACATTAACATGAACAAATCTTTCATTACAATAAAGACGAAGGAACACCATCAAAAAATTCGTAAAATCCTGAAAGAGGGAAGCACAGAGTTTAATACCTACACGGACAAAGAAGACAAAAAGAAGCTGCTAGTTCTTAAAGGTATACATTATAGCCATGATGCCAATGAAGTCAAAGAAGAACTATAGAAGGAAGGAATATCTGCTTTGGCAGTAAGCCCCTATAAGTCAGTAAAAAACTGCAACAGCTTCGTGGTTGAAGTAGACAAGACAGCGGATATCCCTTCCATATATGGTAAAACTCTCCTTATGAACCAAAAGGTTTACTGGGAGAAATTCAAAAGTACCAGCATCTCTCAGTGCAAGAATTGCCAAAAATTCGGTCATGTAGCTAGCAACTGTGGAATGAAGTACAGGTGCGTCAAGTGCAAAGATGACCATTTGCCAGGCCAATGCACAAGAACCAGCAACGGCATAACGGACGACAAAGTTTACTGTGTAAACTGCCAGCAGACAGGGCACCCAGCAAGCTACAATGGATGCCAATGAGAAAGAAGAAACTTGCCGAGAAGGTAAAATCTGCAGCCCAAAAACAAGAGAAACACGCTTTTGCAGTCCAATCAGCAACCAGAACTATTGTTAGCGGTCTTTCGTACGCCAACATAGCAGCAAAAGTCGGGCCAGCCCCCAAATCTGTCCGTATTGCCCTATCTTATTTTGATTTGATGAATCGTCATTTTGTCTATGTTGTCCTGAATGATTTTCCCTATAAGTTTTCCTAAGGTGAAATACTGTGTGTATTGTTCTGCATATTATTTTTGTAACTGTATGGTTTACTTTTTGTGTATTTTTCTAATATACCTATTTCTTCTAAAGTATAGAATGCTTGCCTAAGATTTTTAATATTTCTACTGTAAATTATGCTTGCTAAATTAGCAACTATTCCATTCAAAAATGTTTTCAGAATTATAGATTCATTCAGTTGTGGGGAAAATTCTACTGGTTTTTTTTACATCAAACTCATATTCAAAGAACCAAATTTTTGCATGACCAACAATTACGGAAAAAAAATTCTGCAATGTCAAAAAGGCAGTAAAAATTGTTAGTCATTTGTTGTAGAAAATCTTAAAAACTCCTTTTTTTAGATTAGATTATTTTTATTATATTCGTTAGAATTTATGTACAATTGGTCTTAAACTAACTTATAACTAAAATAAATCATGTCGGCTCAACAACAGGGGCCCGACTTACTTCAGCTGACTCTATACAATGCTATATAATTACTTATATCATATTGTTGTTTGCTTAATCTTTTAATTGAAATTCTTAATTATAATTTACTGTCTTTGGTTTTTAAAAATTTGGGGTTAGGATGCGGTGTTGCCTATCCTTTGTTGTGTGGGCTCAAGTTGTTGCTGGAGTAGTTGTTGGATTTCCAAGTTGGGGTGGTCCTCCAAGTTCCTCAAAATATTTTTGGAGAGCTGTGTCATGAACTGATTTATTGGGATCACTTTGCTGTCTTCATATAGCTTCTTGTTTGCTTCTTGATTGGAAGCGGTTAGTGATATTCACTCCAAGGTATTTTGCTGTTGTCTTTCTCCTTATCACTGTGTTGTCTGGTAGCTTGATATTGATATTATTACAGCGTGATGCGAAATGTCTTCGACCTCTTGTTGCTGTTGTTGGGGTTCTGAAGCAGATAAGCACGCTCTTGTCGCTATTTATCTTTAGTCGCCATTTAAGGTAGTAGTCCCACAAGTTTCTTATGTGACCTTCAACTCTCCTGGCTGCGATTTCTGGTGAAATGGATGTTGCATATGTTAAGGAGTCATCGGTATATAGCTTCGTTTTCGTCCCTGGGATGTTAGTACGATGGTCAGCTGTATAAAGGTTGAAAAGTATGGGGCCCAACTTGGAACCTTGTGGAACTCCAACGCTGATCGTCTTTCTTTGTGAATATTCTCTGTTTACCTGCACATAAAAAGATCTATGGGTTAGAATTTTTTTTAATAATCTTACCAATTGTTCAGGTAGTCCTAGACTTGACAGTTTGAATATTAGTCCTTTTATCCAAACTGTGTCGAAGGCCTTTTCGATGTCCAGTAAACAGGCGACTGTCGTCTCTATCTTGTTGAGTCCGTTTGTCACGTCGGAGTGCAGTCTAAAAAGTGGATGTATGGTTGAGTGTCGTGCTCGGAAACCATACTGACATTCCGGTATGAATTCCCTTTCCCTGAAGAAATGATGAAACTTTCTCAGTTTTGTTGGTTTTTTTCGGAACGGGAACCACTTTTGCCGTTTTCCATGTTTCGGAGAAGTAGCTGTTATTAAGGCAGTTATTGAAGATGCTCCTCAACATCTTCGGTTCCAACGCTCATCGACAATAACAAGCCAATTGTTTACTCTTCAGAGAAATCAAACTTGCTTGCCGCCCATTTCGCTTCCAGCTGCATACTGCCTCACAGCAACGTTGCCCCTCCTGTACTTGAGAATGTAAATTTTTCCATGGGACAGATTTTTTTCCGCACTCGGACAGTAGCAAGAGTTCTCGAAGATAGCCATATACACAAATGCTCTCGCCCGTATGGTATACCCCGACTCTTCTGAGGAGGTGTTCTTCCACACTGGCAAAGCCACTGCGTAAACTTTTTCATCGCTCCTAATCCTCTGGAATCTTTCCTAGAAGATGGAAAACAGCATTTGTCCAGCCCGTCCCTAAGAAAGGTGACCCATCCTACCCCTCCTACGTCCCTTTTTTCTAAGGTCATGGAAACGCTGATTAACCGTCAGCTTAAGGAATATCTCGAAGACCGAAAGCTTCTCCATGACTGTCAGTATGGCTTTCGCAGTAATCGTTTCACTGGTGATCTGATGGCATATCTCACCGAATAGTGGAACAAATCCTTAGATCGCTTTGGTGAAATTAAGATTATTGCGCTTAATATTTCCAAGGCATTTGATAGACTTAAGCATGAAGCTCTCTTATCGAAAATGCGTGCTTTTGGGATCAATGATATTCTTGTTCTATGGATTAGAAGCTATCTCTTGGACCTTTTAATACAGGTTGTATTGGACGGTTTCAAGTCTGATTCCCGCATAATTAATGCTGGTGTGCCCCAAGGCTCCGTTCTGTCGTCGACTCTTTTCCTCAGTTTTATAAATGATCTGTCTGTTACTCCTAATGGTGTTTAATGCTTCGAAAACTCAATGCTGTCTTCTGTCGTTAAAGCTAAACATATGCCCAATGCCACTGTCTATGAATGGCACTTGCATCGAAGAAACCGAAAAGCTTTCAGTACTCGGTATGTGTGTCAATGACGACCTCCGTATTTGGTTTTCTGTATCGATGCAAGAAGTTTTTTCCCTTCTGATATGGCTACAATTTACAAAGCGTTAATACGCCCAAAACTCGAGTTTAACTCAAACCTCTGGACAGTTGCTTCGCAAACATCGCTACATCTGCTCGATAGAATACAAAAAAAGCGTTAAGATTAATTGGCCCTCTAGAACACCGACACAAGTAAGTGTAATAAAAAATTCAATTAACAGTAAAAAAAAAATAATAATTTCTTGGGAATCCCATTATGGGTAAATCTGAGAAAAGAAAGAGTGATGTGAAAAAGGCCTATGAAGCCTTGGAGAGCCAAATAAAGGCAGGCATAAAGATTCACGGAAAAGAATTCCTGGTATCTTTGCACGCTAAGCTGAGCGACATCGACCAGTTATACGAAAAAGAAGAGGAGATGGACATCTACGAAATTAATAGTGATGAAGATGAAGCTACTGACAATGAAGAAGAGCCAACTTTACAAGAAGTCAAAGAAGAAGAAGATGTCGAAAACATGGTCGACCTTAACTCCGACTATGAAAATTTTGTGTTGGTTCAACGTAACAAGAGGAAACCTTCACCACCAACATCTCCAAAAACGGAACCTTCATCCAAGAAGATAGCCATGAAGGACGGAAATAATTCCCCTAAAGACAAGGACATTGCCACCAATAACAAGGAAGACGATAAAACCCCTCAACCTGCCAGCAACTGCGCCTCAACCACTGTAGAACCACGCCCCACCTTGATGCCGCCAATTGTATGTTTTGGACTCAACGTAGCCAAAACTAACAAAATCCTTAAAGAACAAGGAGTTGCTTTTAGGATTCATAACATTAACATGAACAAATCTTTCATTACAACAAAGACGAAGGAACACCATCAAAAAATTCGTAAAATCCTGAAAGAGAAGAACTATCGAAGGAAGGAATATCTGCTTTGGCAGTAAGCCCCTATAAGTCAGTAAAAAACTGCAACAGCTTCGTGGTTGAAGTAGACAAGACAGCGGATATCCCTTCCATATATGGTAAAACTCTCCTTATGAACCAAAAGGTTTACTGGGAGAAATTCAAAAGTACCAGCATCTCTCAGTGCAAGAATTGCCAAAAATTCGGTCATGTAGCTAGCAACTGTGGAATGAAGTACAGGTGCGTCAAGTGCAAAGATGACCATTTGCCAGGCCAATGCACAAGAACCAGCAACGGCATAACGGACGACAAAGTTTACTGTGTAAACTGCCAGCAGACAGGGCACCCAGCAAGCTACAATGGATGCCAATGAGAAAGAAGAAACTTGCCGAGAAGGTAAAATCTGCAGCCCAAAAACAAGAGAAACACGCTTTTGCAGTCCAATCAGCAACCAGAACTATTGTTAGCGGTCTTTCGTACGCCAACATAGCAGCAGCAGTCGGGCCAGCCCCCAAATCTGTCCGTATTGCCCTATCTTATTTTGATTTGATGAATCGTCATTTTGTCTATGTTGTCCTGAATGATTTTCCCTATAAGTTTTCCTAAGGTGAAATACTGCATATTATTTTTGTAACTGTATGGTTTACTATTTGTGTATTTTTCTAATATACCTATTTCTTCTAAAGTATAGAATGCTTGCCTAAGATTTTTAATATTTCTACTGTAAATTATGCTTGCTAAATTAGCAACTATTCCATTCAAAAATGTTTTCAGAATTATAGATTCAGTTGTGGGGAAAATTCTACTGGTTTTTTTTACATCAAACTCATATTCAAAGAACCAAATTTTTGCATGACCAACAATTACGGAAAAAAAATTCTGCAATGTCAAAAAGGCAGTAAAAATTGTTAGTCATTTGTTGTAGAAAATCTTAAAAACTCCTTTTTTTTAGATTAGATTATTTTTATTATATTCGCTAGAATTTATGTACAATTGGTCTTAAACTAACTTATAACTAAAATAAATCATGTCGGCTCAACAACAGGGGCACGACTTACTTCAGCTGACTCTATACAATGCTATATAATTACTTATATCATATTGTTGTTTGCTTAAACTTTTAATTGAAATTCTTAATTATAATTTACTGTCTTTGGTTTTTAAAAATTTGGGGTTAGGATGCGGTGTTGCTTATCCTTTGTTGTGTCCGATGTTGGTTCTCTCGTAGAACGGGGCTCCGTCATTGTTCATTATATCCTTGAATCAATCGTCTGTGATGGTTCGAATGTTGACGTAGCGATGGCTGGGCTCAAGTTGTTGCTGGAGTAGTTGTTGGATTTCCAAGTTGGGGTGGTCCTCCAAGTTCCTCAAAATATTTTTGGAGAGCTGTGTCATGAACTGATTTATTGGGATCACTTTGCTGTCTTCATATAGCTTCTTGTTTGCTTCTTGATTGGAAGCGGTTAGTGATATTCACTCCAAGGTATTTTGCTGTTGTCTTTCTCCTTATCACTGTGTTGTCTGGTAGCTTGATATTGATATTATTACAGCGTGATGCGAAATGTCTTCGACCTCTTGTTGCTGTTGTTGGGGTTCTGAAGCAGATAAACACGCTCTTGTCGCTATTTATCTTTAGTCGCCATTTAAGGTAGTAGTCCCACAAGTTTCTTATGTGACCTTCAACACTCCTGGCTGCGATTTCTGGTGAAATGGATGTTGCATATGTTAAGGAGTCATCGGCATATAGCTTCGTTTTCGTCCCTGGGATGTTAGTACGATGGTCAGCTGTATAAAGGTTGAAAAGTATGGGGCACAACTTGGAACCTTGTGGAACTCCAACGCTGATCGTGTTTCTTTGTGAATATTCTCTGTTTACCTGTACATAAAAAGATCTATGGGTTAGAATTTTTTTTAATAATCTTACCAATTGTTCAGGTAGTCCTAGACTTGACAGTTTGAATATTAGTCCTTTTATCCAAACTGTGTCGAAGGCCTTTTCGATGTCCAGTAAACAGGCGACTGTCGTCTCTTTCTTGTTGAGTCCGTTTGTCACGTCGGAGTGCAGTCTAAAAAGTGGATGTATGGTTGAGTTTCGTGCTCGGAAACCATACTGACATTCCGGTATGAATTCCCTTTACCTGAAGAAATGATGAAACTTTCTCAGTTTTGTTGGTTTTTTTTCGGAACGGGAACCACTTTTGCCGTTTTCCATGTTTCGGGGAAGTAGCTGTTATTAAGGCAGTTATTGAAGATGCTCCTCAACAACTTTTTCATCGCTCCTAATCCTCTGAAATCTTTCCTAGAAGATGGAAAACAGCATTTGTCCAGCCCGTCCCTAAGAAAGGTGACCCATCCTACCCCTCCTACGTCCCTTTTTTCTAAGGTCATGGAAACGCTGATTAACCGTCAGCTTAAGGAATATCTCGAAGACCGAAAGCTTCTCCATGACTGTCAGTATGGCTTTCGCAGTAATCGTTTCACTGGTGATCTGATGGCATATCTCACCGAATAGTGGAACAAATCCTTAGATCGCTTTGGTGAAATTAAGATTATTGCGCTTAATATTTCCAAGCCATTTGATAGACTTAAGCATGAAGCTCTCTTATCGAAAATGCGTGCTTTTGGGATCAATGATATTCTTGTTCTATGGATTAGAAGCTATCTCTTGGACCTTTTAATACAGGTTGTATTGGACGGTTTCAAGTCTGATTCCCGCATAATTAATGCTGGTGTGCCCCAAGGCTCCGTTCTGTCGTCGACTCTTTTCCTCAGTTTTATAAATGATCTGTCTGTTACTCCTAATGGTGTTTAATGCTTCGAAAACTCAATGCTGTCTTCTGTCGTTAAAGCTAAATATATGCCCAATGCCACTGTCTATGAATGGCACTTGCATTGAAGAAACCGAAAAGCTTTCAGTACTCGGTATGTGTGTCAATGACGACCTCCGTATTTGGTTTTCTGTATCGATGCAAGAACTTTTTTCCCTTCTGATATGGCTACAATTTACAAAGCGTTAATACGCCCAAAACTCGAGTTTAACTCAAACCTCTGGACAGTTGCTTCGCAAACATCGCTACATCTGCTCGATAGAATACAAAAAAAGCGTTAAGATTAATTGGCCCTCTAGAACACCGACACAAGTAAGTGTAATAAAAAATTCAATTAACAGTAAAAAAAAAAATAATAATTTCTTGGGAATCCCATTATGGGTAAATCTGAGAAAAGAAAGAGTGATGTGAAAAAGGCCTATGAAGCCTTGGAGAGCCAAATAAAGGCAGGCATAAAGATTCACGGAAAAGAATTCCTGGTATCTTTGCACGCTAAGCTGAGCGACATCGACCAGTTATACGAAAAAGAAGAGGAGATGGACATCTACGAAATTAATAGTGATGAAGAAGATGAAGCTACTGACAATGAAGAAGAGCCAACTTTACAAGAAGTCAAAGAAGAAGAAGATGTCGAAAACATGGTCGACCTTAACTCCGACTATGAAAATTTTGTGTTGGTTCAACGTAACAAGAGGAAACCTTCACCACCAACATCTCCAAAAAAGGAACCTTCATCCAAGAAGATAGCCATGAAGGACGGAAATAATTCCCCTAAAGACAAGGACATTGCCACCAATAACAAGGAAGACGATAAAACCCCTCAACCTGCCAGCAACTGCGCCTCAACCACTGTAGAACCACGCCCCACCTTGATGCCGCCAATTGTATGTTTTGGACTCAACGTAGCCAAAACTAACAAGATCCTTAAAGAACAAGGAGTTGCTTTTAGGATTCATAACATTAACATGAACAAATCTTTCATTACAACAAAGACGAAGGAACACCATCAAAAAATTCGTAAAATCCTGAAAGAGAAGAACTATCGAAGGAAGGAATATCTGCTTTGGCAGTAAGCCCCTATAAGTCAGTAAAAAACTGCAACAGCTTCGTGGTTGAAGTAGACAAGACAGCGGATATCCCTTCCATATATGGTAAAACTCTCCTTATGAACCAAAAGGTTTACTGGGAGAAATTCAAAAGTACCAGCATCTCTCAGTGCAAGAATTGCCAAAAATTCGGTCATGTAGCTAGCAACTGTGGAATGAAGTACAGGTGCGTCAAGTGCAAAGATGACCATTTGCCAGGCCAATGCACAAGAACCAGCAACGGCATAACGGACGACAAAGTTTACTGTGTAAACTGCCAGCAGACAGGGCACCCAGCAAGCTACAATGGATGCCAATGAGAAAGAAGAAACTTGCCGAGAAGGTAAAATCTGCAGCCCAAAAACAAGAGAAACACGCTTTTGCAGTCCAATCAGCAACCACAACTATTGTTAGCGGTCTTTCGTACGCCAACATAGCAGCAAAAGTCGGGCCAGCCCCCAAATCTGTCCGTATTGCCCTATCTTATTTTGATTTGATGAATCGTCATTTTGTCTATGTTGTCCTGAATGATTTTCCCTATAAGTTTTCCTAAGGTGAAATACTGTGTGTATTGTTCTGCATATTATTTTTGTAACTGTATGGTTTACTTTTTGTGTATTTTTCTAATATACCTATTTCTTCTAAAGTATAGAATGCTTGCCTAAGATTTTTAATATTTCTACTGTAAATTATGCTTGCTAAATTAGCAACTATTCCATTCAAAAATGTTTTCAGAATTATAGATTCATTCAGTTGTGGGGAAAATTCTACTGGTTTTTTTTACATCAAACTCATATTCAAAGAACCAAATTTTTGCATGACCAACAATTACGGAAAAAAAATTCTGCAATGTCAAAAAGGCAGTAAAAATTGTTAGTCATTTGTTGTAGAAAATCTTAAAAACTCCTTTTTTTAGATTAGATTATTTTTATTATATTCGTTAGAATTTATGTACAATTGGTCTTAAACTAACTTATAACTAAAATAAATCATGTCGGCTCAACAACAGGGGCCCGACTTACTTCAGCTGACTCTATACAATGCTATATAATTACTTATATCATATTGTTGTTTGCTTAATCTTTTAATTGAAATTCTTAATTATAATTTACTGTCTTTGGTTTTTAAAAATTTGGGGTTAGGATGCGGTGTTGCTTATCCTTTGTTGTGTGGGCTCAACTTGTTGCTGGAGTAGTTGTTGGATTTCCAAGTTGGGGTGGTCCTCCAAGTTCCTCAAAATATTTTTGGAGAGCTGTGTCATGAACTGATTTATTGGGATCACTTTGCTGTCTTCATATAGCTTCTTGTTTGCTTCTTGATTGGAAGCGGTTAGTGATATTCACTCCAAGGTATTTTGCTGTTGTCTTTCTCCTTATCACTGTGTTGTCTGGTAGCTTGATATTGATATTATTACAGCGTGATGCGAAATGTCTTCGACCTCTTGTTGCTGTTGTTGGGGTTCTGAAGCAGATAAGCACGCTCTTGTCGCTATTTATCTTTAGTCGCCATTTAAGGTAGTAGTCCCACAAGTTTCTTATGTGACCTTCAACTCTCCTGGCTGCGATTTCTGGTGAAATGGATGTTGCATATGTTAAGGAGTCATCGGCATATAGCTTCGTTTTCGTCCCTGGGATGTTAGTACGATGGTCAGCTGTATAAAGGTTGAAAAGTATGGGGCACAACTTGGAACCTTGTGGAACTCCAACGCTGATCGTGTTTCTTTGTGAATATTCTCTGTTTACCTGTACATAAAAAGATCTATGGGTTAGAATTTTTTTTAATAATCTTACCAATTGTTCAGGTAGTCCTAGACTTGACAGTTTGAATATTAGTCCTTTTATCCAAACTGTGTCGAAGGCCTTTTCGATGTCCAGTAAACAGGCGACTGTCGTCTCTTTCTTGTTGACTCCGTTTGTCACGTCGGAGTGCAGTCTAAAAAGTGGATGTATGGTTGAGTGTCGTGCTCGGAAACCATACTGACATTCCGGTATGAATTCCCTTTCCCTGAAGAAATGATGAAAATTTCTCAGTTTTGTTGGTTTTTTTCGGAACGGGAACCACTTTTGCCGTTTTCCATGTTTCGGGGAAGTAGCTGTTATTAAGGCAGTTATTGAAGATGCTCCTCAACAACTTTTTCATCGCTCCTAATCCTCTGGAATCTTTCCTAGAAGATGGAAAACAGCATTTGTCCAGCCCGTCCCTAAGAAAGGTGACCC
This sequence comes from Platycheirus rosarum, assembly GCA_963971375.1. NCBI lineage: Eukaryota > Metazoa > Arthropoda > Insecta > Diptera > Syrphidae > Platycheirus > Platycheirus rosarum. The sequence goes on along the minus strand of OZ020507.1, from coordinate 165,100,365 downwards.
ATCCTACCCCTCCTACGTCCCTTTTTTCTAAGGTCATGGAAACGCTGATTAACCGTCAGCTTAAGGAATATCTCGAAGACCGAAAGCTTCTCCATGACTGTCAGTATGGCTTTCGCAGTAATCGTTTCACTGGTGATCTGATGGCATATCTCACCGAATAATGGAACGAATCCTTAGATCGCTTTGGTGAAATTAAGATTATTGCGCTTAATATTTCCAAGGCATTTGATAGACTTAAGCATGAAGCTCTCTTATCGAAAATGCGTGCTTTTGGGATCAATGATATTCTTGTTCTATGGATTAGAAGCTATCTCTTGGACCTTTTAATACAGGTTGTATTGGACGGTTTCAAGTCTGATTCCCGCATAATTAATGCTGGTGTGCCCCAAGGCTCCGTTCTGTCGTCGACTCTTTTAGTCAGTTTTATAAATGATCTGTCTGTTACTCCTAATGGTGTTTAATGCTTCGAAAATTAAATGCTGTCTTCTGTCGTTAAAGCTAAACATATCCCCAATGCCACTGTCTATGAATGGCACTTGCATCGAAGAAACCGAAAAGCTTTCAGTACTCGGTATGTGTGTCAATGACGACCTCCGTATTTGGTTTTCTGTATCGATGCAAGAAGTTTTTTTCCCTTCTGATATGGCTACAATATACAAAGCGTTAATACGCCCAAAACTCGAGTTTAACTCAAACCTCTGGCCAGTTGCTTCGCAAACATCGCTACATCTGCTCGATAGAATACAAAAAAAAGCGTTAAGATTAATTGGCCCTCTAGAACACCGACACAAGTAAGTGTAATAAAAAATTCAATGAACAGTAAAAAAAAAATAATAATTTCTTGGGAATCCCATTATGGGTAAATCTGAGAAAAGAAAGAGTGATGTGAAAAAGGCCTATGAAGCCTTGGAGAGCCAAATAAAGGCAGGCATAAAGATTCACGGGAAAGAATTCCTGGTATCTTTGCACGATAAGCTGAGCGACATCGACCAGTTATACGAAAAAGAAGAGAAGATGGACATCTACGAAATTAATAGTGATGAAGAAGATGAAGCTACTGACAATGAAGAAGAGCCAACTTTACAAGAAGTCAACGAAGAAGAAGATGTCGAAAACATGGTCGACCTTAACTCCGACTATGAAAATTTTGTGTTGGTTGAACGTAACAAGAGGAAACCTTCACCACCAACATCTCCAAAAAAGGAACCTTCATCCAAGAAGATAGCCATGAAGGACGGAAATAATTCCCCTAAAGACAAGGACATTGCCACCAATAACAAGGAAGACGATAAAACCCCTCAACCTGCCAGCAACTGCGCCTCAACCACTGTAGAACCACGCCCCACCTTGATGCCGCCAATTGTATGTTTTGGACTCAACGTAGCCAAAACTAACAAGATCCTTAAAGAACAAGAAGTTGCTTTTAGGATTCATAACATTAACATGAACAAATCTTTCATTACAACAAAGACGAAGGAACACCATCAAAAAATTCGTAAAATCCTGAAAGAGGGAAGCACAGAGTTTAATACCTACACGGACAAAGAAGACAAAAAGAAGCTGCTAGTTCTTTAAGGTATACATTATAGCCATGATGCCAATGAAGTCAAAGAAGAACTATAGAAGGAAGGAATATCTGCTTTGGCAGTAAGCCCCTATAAGTCAGTAAAAAACTGCAACAGCTTCGTGGTTGAAGTAGACAAGACAGCGGATATCCCTTCCATATATGGTAAAACTCTCCTTATGAACCAAAAGGTTTACTGGGAGAAATTCAAAAGTACCAGCATCTCTCAGTGCAAGAATTGCCAAAAATTCGGTCATGTAGCTAGCAACTGTGGAATGAAGTACAGGTGCGTCAAGTGCAAAGATGACCATTTGCCAGGCCAATGCACAAGAACCAGCAACGGCATAACGGACGACAAAGTTTACTGTGTAAACTGCCAGCAGACAGGGCACCCAGCAAGCTACAATGGATGCCAATGAGAAAGAAGAAACTTGCCGAGAAGGTAAAATCTGCAGCCCAAAAACAAGAGAAACACGCTTTTGCAGTCCAATCAGCAACCAGAACTATTGTTAGCGGTCTTTCGTACGCCAACATAGCAGCAGCAGTCGGGCCAGCCCCCAAATCTGTCCGTATTGCCCTATCTTATTTTGATTTGATGAATCGTCATTTTGTCTATGTTGTCCTGAATGATTTTCCCTATAAGTTTTCCTAAGGTGAAATACTGTGTGTATTGTTCTGCATATTATTTTTGTAACTGTATGGTTTACTATTTGTGTATTTTTCTAATATACCTATTTCTTCTAAAGTATAGAATGCTTGCCTAAGATTTTTAATATTTCTACTGTAAATTATGCTTGCTAAATTAGCAACTATTCCATTCAAAAATGTTTTCAGAATTATAGATTCATTCAGTTGTGGGGAAAATTCTACTGGTTTTTTTTACATCAAACTCATATTCAAAGAACCAAATTTTTGCATGACCAACAATTACGGAAAAAAAAGTCTGCAATGTCAAAAAGGCAGTAAAAATTGTTAGTCATTTGTTGTAGAAAATCTTAAAAACTCCTTTTTTTAGATTAGATTAAATAAATAATAAATAAATAAATTTACTGGCGCGACAGCTCCTTAAGGAGCCAAGGCCTAGTGACTTATACTCTCAACCATTCCTGTGTGTGTGTTGTTAATCTGCAAGAATGGAAGGGACCTACAGTTTACCGCCGAGTCCGAACGGCTACATGAGATGCACTTTTTCGAGACAAATTTTACTCTTGGAGGTTTTGTCAGTTCCTCGCAAGAGGCAGTACCCCAGAAAAAAAGGTGGCTATGAGCTGGATTTGAACCCAGGTTCTTTCGCTTAGCAGTCCGACACACTAACCACTAAGCCACGGGGCACTACTTTTTTTTTTAGATTATTTTTATTATATTCGTTAGAATTTATGTACAATTGGTCTTAAACTAACTTATAACTAAAATAAATCATGTCGGCTCAACAACAGGGGCCCGACTTACTTCAGCTGACTCTATACAATGCTATATAGTTACTTATATCATATTGTTGTTTGCTTAATCTTTTAATTGAAATTCTTAATTATAATTTACTGTCTTTGGTTTTTAAAAATTTGGGGTTAGGATGCGGTGTTGCTTATCCTTTGTTGTGTCCGATGTTGGTTCTCTCGTAGAACGGGGCTCCGTCATTGTTCATTATATCCTTGAATCAATCGTCTGTGATGGTTCGAATGTTGACGTAGCGATGGCTGGGCTCAAGTTGTTGCTGGAGTAGTTGTTGGATTTCCAAGTTGGGGTGGTCCTCCAAGTTCCTCAAAATATTTTTGGAGAGCTGTGTCATGAACTGATTTATTGGGATCACTTTGCTGTCTTCATATAGCTTCTTGTTTGCTTCTTGATTGGAAGCGGTTAGTGATATTCACTCCAAGGTATTTTGCTGTTGTCTTTCTCCTTATCACTGTGTTGTCTGGTAGCTTGATATTGATATTATTACAGCGTGATGCGAAATGTCTTCGACCTCTTGTTGCTGTTGTTGGGGTTCTGAAGCAGATAAGCACGCTCTTGTCGCTATTTATCTTTAGTCGCCATTTAAGGTAGTAGTCCCACAAGTTTCTTATGTGACCTTCAACTCTCCTGGCTGCGATTTCTGGTGAAATGGATGTTGCATATGTTAAGGAGTCATCGGCATATAGCTTCGTTTTTGTCCCTGGGATGTTAGTACGATGGTCAGCTGTATAAAGGTTGAAAAGTATGGGGCACAACTTGGAACCTTGTGGAACTCCAACGCTGATCGTGTTTCTTTGTGAATATTCTCTGTTTACCTGTACATAAAAAGATCTATGGGTTAGAATTTTTTTTAATAATCTTACCAATTGTTCAGGTAGTCCTAGACTTGACAGTTTGAATATTAGTCCTTTTATCCAAACTGTGTCGAAGGCCTTTTCGATGTCCAGTAAACAGGCGACTGTCGTCTCTTTCTTGTTGAGTCCGTTTGTCACGTCGGAGTGCAGTCTAAAAAGTGGATGTATGGTTGAGTGTCGTGCTCGGAAACCATACTGACATTCCGGTATAAATTCCCTTTCCCTGAAGAAATGATGAAACTTTCTCAGTTTTGTTGGTTTTTTTTGGAACGGGAACCACTTTTGCCGTTTTCCATGTTTCGGGGAAGTAGCTGTTATTAAGGCAGTTATTGAAGATGCTTCTCAACAACTTTTTCATCGCTCCTAATCCTCTGAAATCTTTCCTAGAAGATGGAAAACAGCATTTGTCCAGCCCGTCCCTAAGAAAGGTGACCCATCCTACCCCTCCTACGTCCCTTTTTTCTAAGGTCATGGAAACGCTGATTAACCGTCAGCTTAAGGAATATCTCGAAGACCGAAAGCTTCTCCATGACTGTCAGTATGGCTTTCGCAGTAATCGTTTCACTGGTGATCTGATGGCATATCTCACCGAATAGTGGAACAAATCCTTAGATCGCTTTGGTGAAATTTAGATTATTGCGCTTAATATTTCCAAGGCATTTGATAGACTTAAGCATGAAGCTCTCTTATCGAAAATGCGTGCTTTTGGGATCAATGATATTCTTGTTCTATGGATTAGAAGCTATCTCTTGGACCTTTTAATACAGGTTGTATTGGACGGTTTCAAGTCTGATTCCCGCATAATTAATGCTGGTGTGCCCCAAGGCTCCGTTCTGTCGTCGACTCTTTTCCTCAGTTTTATAAATGATCTGTCTGTTACTCCTAATGGTGTTTAATGCTTCGAAAACTCAATGCTGTCTTCTGTCGTTAAAGCTAAACATATCCCCAATGCCACTGTCTATGAATGGCACTTGCATCGAAGAAACCGAAAAGCTTTCAGTACTCGGTATGTGTGTCAATGACGACCTCCGTATTTGGTTTTCTGTATCGATGCAAGAAGTTTTTTCCCTTCTGATATGGCTACAATTTACAAAGCGTTAATACGCCCAAAACTCGAGTTTAACTCAAACCTCTGGACAGTTGCTTCGCAAACATCGCTACATCTACTCGATAGAATACAAAAAAAGCGTTAAGATTAATTGGCCCTCTAGAACACCGACACAAGTAAGTGTAATAAAAAATTCAATTAACAGTAAAAAAAAAATAATAATTTCTTGGGAATCCCATTATGGGTAAATCTGAGAAAAGAAAGAGTGATGTGAAAAAGGCCTATGAAGCCTTGGAGAGCCAAATAAAGGCAGGCATAAAGATTCACGGAAAAGAATTCCTGGTATCTTTGCACGCTAAGCTGAGCGACATCGACCAGTTATACGAAAAAGAAGAGGAGATGGACATCTACGAAATTAATAGTGATGAAGAAGATGAAGCTACTGACAATGAAGAAGAGCCAACTTTACAAGAAGTCAAAGAAGAAGAAGATGTCGAAAACATGGTCGACCTTAACTCCGACTATGAAAATTTTGTGTTGGTTCAACGTAACAAGAGGATACCTTCACCACCAACATCTCCAAAAAAGGAACCTTCATCCAAGAAGATAGCCATGAAGGACGGAAATAATTCCCCTAAAGACAAGGACATTGCCACCAATAACAAGGAAGACGATAAAACCCCTCAACCTGCCAGCAACTGCGCCTCAACCACTGTAGAACCACGCCCCACCTTGATGCCGCCAATTGTATGTTTTGGACACAACGTAGCCAAAACTAACAAGATCCTTAAAGAACAAGGAGTTGCTTTTAGGATTCATAACATTAACATGAACAAATCTTTCATTACAACAAAGACGAAGGAACACCATCAAAAAATTCGTAAAATCCTGAAAGAGGGAAGCACAGAGTTTAATACCTACACGGACAAAGAAGACAAAAAGAAGCTGCTAGTTCTTAAAGGTATACATTATAGCCATGATGCCAATGAAGTCAAAGAAGAACTATCGAAGGAAGGAATATCTGCTTTGGCAGTAAGCCCCTATAAGTCAGTAAAAAACTGCAACAGCTTCGTGGTTGAAGTAGACAAGACAGCGGATATCCCTTCCATATATGGTAAAACTCTCCTTATGAACCAAAAGGTTTACTGGGAGAAATTCAAAAGTACCAGCATCTCTCAGTGCAAGAATTGCCAAAAATTCGGTCATGTAGCTAGCAACTGTGGAATGAAGTACAGGTGCGTCAAGTGCAAAGATGACCATTTGCCAGGCCAATGCACAAGAACCAGCAACGGCATAACGGACGACAAAGTTTACTGTGTAAACTGCCAGCAGACAGGGCACCCAGTAAGCTACAATGGATGCCAATGAGAAAGAAGAAACTTGCCGAGAAGGTAAAATCTGCAGCCCAAAAACAAGAGAAACACGCTTTTGCAGTCCAATCAGCAACCAGAACTATTGTTAGCGGTCTTTCGTACGCCAACATAGCAGCAGCAGTCGGGCCAGCCCCCAAATCTGTCCGTATTGCCCTATCTTATTTTGATTTGATGAATAGTCATTTTGTCTATGTTGTCCTGAATGATTTTCCCTATAAGTTTTCCTAAGGTGAAATACTGTGTGTATTGTTCTGCATATTATTTTTGTAACTGTATGGTTTACTATTTGTGTATTTTTCTAATATACCTATTTCTTCTAAAGTATAGAATGCTTGCCTAAGATTTTTAATATTTCTACTGTAAATTATGCTTGCTAAATTAGCAACTATTCCATTCAAAAATGTTTTCAGAATTATAGATTCATTCAGTTGTGGGGAAAATTCTACTGGTTTTTTTTACATCAAACTCATATTCAAAGAACCAAATTTTTGCATGACCAACAATTACGGAAAAAAAATTCTGCAATGTCAAAAAGGCAGTAAAAATTGTTAGTCATTTGTTGTAGAAAATCTTAAAAACTCCTTTTTTTAGATTAGATTATTTTTATTATATTCGTTAGAATTTATGTACAATTGGTCTTAAACTAACTTATAACTAAAATAAATCATGTCGGCTCAACAACAGGGGCCCGACTTACTTCAGCTGACTCTATACAATGCTATATAATTACTTATATCATATTGTTGTTTGCTTAATCTTTTAATTGAAATTCTTAATTATAATTTACTGTCTTTGGTTTTTAAAAATTTGGGGTTAGGATGCGGTGTTGCTTATCCTTTGTTGTGTCCGATGTTGGTTCTCTCGTAGAACGGGGCTCCGTCATTGTTCATTATATCCTTGAATCAATCGTCTGTGATGGTTCGAATGTTGACGTAGCGATGGCTGGGCTCAAGTTGTTGCTGGAGTAGTTGTTGGATTTCCAAGTTGGGGTGGTCCTCCAAGTTCCTCAAAATATTTTTGGAACTTGCTGTCTTCATATAGCTTCTTGTTTGCTTCTTGATTGGAAGCGGTTAGTGATATTCACTCCAAGGTATTTTGCTGTTGTCTTTCTCCTTATCACTGTGTTGTCTGGTAGCTTGATATTGATATTATTACAGCGTGATGCGAAATGTCTTCGACCTCTTGTTGCTGTTGTTGGGGTTCTGAAGCAGATAAGCACGCTCTTGTCGCTATTTATCTTTAGTCGCCATTTAAGGTAGTAGTCCCACAAGTTTCTTATGTGACCTTCAACTCTCCTGGCTGCGATTTCTGGTGAAATGGATGTTGCATATGTTAAGGAGTCATCGGCATATAGCTTCGTTTTCGTCCCTGGGATGTTAGTACGATGGTCAGCTGTATAAAGGTTGAAAAGTATGGGGCCCAACTTGGAACCTTTTGGAACTCCAACGCTGATCGTCTTTCTTTGTGAATATTCTCTGTTTACCTGCACATAAAAAGATCTATGGGTTAGAATTTTTTTTAATAATCTTACCAATTGTTCAGGTAGTCCTAGACTTGACAGTTTGAATATTAGTCCTTTTATCCAAACTGTGTCGAAGGCCTTTTCGATGTCCAGTAAACAGGCGACTGTCGTCTCTATCTTGTTGAGTCCGTTTGTCACGTCGGAGTGCAGTCTAAAAAGTGGATGTATGGTTGAGTGTCGTGCTCGGAAACCATACTGACATTCCGGTATGAATTCCCTTTCCCTGAAGAAATGATGAAACTTTCTCAGTTTTGTTGGTTTTTTTCGGAACGGGAACCACTTTTGCCGTTTTCCATGTTTCGGGGAAGTAGCTGTTATTAAGGCAGTTATTGAAGATGCTCCTCAACATCTTCGGTTCCAACGCTCATCGACAATAACAAGCCAATTGTTTACTCTTCAGAGAAATCAAACTTGCTTGCCGCCCATTTCGCTTCCAGCTGCATACTGCCTCACAGCAACGTTGCCCCTCCTGTACTTGAGAATGTAAATTTTTCCATGGGACAGATTTTTTTCCGCACTCGGACAGTAGCAAGAGTTCTCGAAGATAGCCATATACACAAATGCTCTCGCCCGTATGGTATACCCCGACTCTTCTGAGGAGGTGTTCTTCCACACTGGCAAAGCCACTGCGTAAACTTTTTCATCGCTCCTAATCCTCTGGAATCTTTCCTAGAAGATGGAAAACAGCATTTGTCCAGCCCGTCCCTAAGAAAGGTGACCCATCCTACCCCTCCTACGTCCCTTTTTTCTAAGGTCATGGAAACGCTGATTAACCGTCAGCTTAAGGAATATCTCGAAGACCGAAAGCTTCTCCATGACTGTCAGTATGGCTTTCGCAGTAATCGTTTCACTGGTGATCTGATGGCATATCTCACCGAATAGTGGAACAAATCCTTAGATCGCTTTGGTGAAATTTAGATTATTGCGCTTAATATTTCCAAGGCATTTGATAGACTTAAGCATGAAGCTCTCTTATCGAAAATGCGTGCTTTTGGGATCAATGATATTCTTGTTCTATGGATTAGAAGCTATCTCTTGGACCTTTTAATACAGGTTGTATTGGACGGTTTCAAGTCTGATTCCCGCATAATTAATGCTGGTGTGCCCCAAGGCTCCGTTCTGTCGTCGACTCTTTTCCTCAGTTTTATAAATGATCTTCTGTCTGTTACTCCTAATGGTGTTTAATGCTTCGAAAACTCAATGCTGTCTTCTGTCGTTAAAGCTAAACATATCCCCAATGCCACTGTCTATGAATGGCACTTGCATCGAAGAAACCAAAAAGCTTTCAGTACTCGGTATGTGTGTCAATGACGACCTCCGTATTTGGTTTTCTGTATCGATGCAAGAAGTTGCCAGTTGCTTCGCAAACATCGCTACATCTGCTCGATAGAATACAAAAAAAAAGCGTTAAGATTAATTGGCCCTCTAGAACACCGACACAAGTAAGTGTAATAAAAAATTCAATTAACAGTAAAAAAAAAATAATAATTTCTTGGGAATCCCATTATGGGTAAATCTGAGAAAAGAAAGAGTGATGTGAAAAAGGCCTATGAAGCCTTGGAGAGCCAAATAAAGGCAGGCATAAAGATTCACGGGAAAGAATTCCTGGTATCTTTGCACGATAAGCTGAGCGACATCGACCAGTTATACGAAAAAGAAGAGGAGATGGACATCTACGAAATTAATAGTGATGAAGAAGATGAAGCTACTGACAATGAAGAAGAGCCAACTTTACAAGAAGTCAACGAAGAAGAAGATGTCGAAAACATGGTCGACCTTAACTCCGACTATGAAAATTTTGTGTTGGTTCATCGTAACAAGAGGAAACCTTCACCACCAACATCTCCAAAAAAGGAACCTTCATCCAAGAAGATAGCCATGAAGGACGGAAATAATTCCCCTAAAGACAAGGACATTGCCACCAATAACAAGGAAGGCGATAAAACCCCTCAACCTGCCAGCAACTGCGCCTCAACCACTGTAGAACCACGCCCCACCTTGATGCCGCCAATTGTATGTTTTGGACTCAACGTAGCCAAAACTAACAAGATCCTTAAAGAACAAGAAGTTGCTTTTAGGATTCATAACATTAACATGAACAAATCTTTCATTATAACAAAGACGAAGGAACACCATCAAAAAATTCGTAAAATCCTGAAAGAGGGAAGCACAGAGTTTAATACCTACACGGACAAAGAAGACAAAAAGAAGCTGCTAGTTCTTAAAGGTATACATTATAGCCATGATGCCAATGAAGTCAAAGAAGAACTATAGAAGGAAGGAATATCTGCTTTGGCAGTAAGCCCCTATAAGTCAGTAAAAAACTGCAACAGCTTCGTGGTTGAAGTAGACAAGACAGCGGATATCCCTTCCATATATGGTAAAACTCTCCTTATGAACCAAAAGGTTTACTGGGAGAAATTCAAAAGTACCAGCATCTCTCAGTGCAAGAATTGCCAAAAATTCGGTCATGTAGCTAGCAACTGTGGAATGAAGTACAGGTGCGTCAAGTGCAAAGATGACCATTTGCCAGGCCAATGCACAAGAACCAGCAACGGCATAACGGACGACAAAGTTTACTGTGTAAACTGCCAGCAGACAGGGCACCCAGCAAGCTACAATGGATGCCAATGAGAAAGAAGAAACTTGCCGAGAAGGTAAAATCTGCAGCCCAAAAACAAGAGAAACACGCTTTTGCAGTCCAATCAGCAACCAGAACTATTGTTAGCGGTCTTTCGTACGCCAACATAGCAGCAGCAGTCGGGCCAGCCCCCAAATCTGTCCGTATTGCCCTATCTTATTTTGATTTGATGAATCGTCATTTTGTCTATGTTGTCCTGAATGATTTTCCCTATAAGTTTTCCTAAGGTGAAATACTGTGTGTATTGTTCTGCATATTATTTTTGTAACTGTATGGTTTACTATTTGTGTATTTTTCTAATATACCTATTTCTTCTAAAGTATAGAATGCTTGCCTAAGATTTTTAATATTTCTACTGTAAATTATGCTTGCTAAATTAGCAACTATTCCATTCAAAAATGTTTTCAGAATTATAGATTCATTCAGTTGTGGGGAAAATTCTACTGGTTTTTTTTACATCAAACTCATATTCAAAGAACCAAATTTTTGCATGACCAACAATTACGGAAAAAAAATTCTGCAATGTCAAAAAGGCAGTCAAAATTGTTAGTCATTTGTTGTAGAAAATCTTAAAAACTCCTTTTTTTAGATTAGATTATTTTTATTATATTCGTTAGAATTTATGTACAATTGGTCTTAAACTAACTTATAACTAAAATAAATCATGTCGGCTCAACAACAGGGGCCCGACTTACTTCAGCTGACTCTATACAATGCTATATAATTACTTATATCATATTGTTGTTTGCTTAATCTTTTAATTGAAATTCTTAATTATAATTTACTGTCTTTGGTTTTAAAAAATTTGGGGTTAGGATGCGGTGTTGCTTATCCTTTGTTGTGTCCGATGTTGGTTCTCTCGTAGAACGGGGCTCCGTCATTGTTCATTATATCCTTGAATCAATCGTCTGTGATGGTTCGAATGTTGACGTAGCGATGGCTGGGCTCAAGTTGTTGCTGGAGTAGTTGTTGGATTTCCAAGTTGGGGTGGTCCTCCAAGTTCCTCAAAGTATTTTTGGAGAGCTGTGTCATGAACTGATTTATTGGGATCACTTTGCTGTCTTCATATAGCTTCTTGTTTGCTTCTTGATTGGAAGCGGTTAGTGATATTCACTCCAAGGTATTTTGCTGTTGTCTTTCTCCTTATCACTGTGTTGTCTGGTAGCTTGATATTGATATTATTACAGCGTGATGCGAAATGTCTTCGACCTCTTGTTGCTGTTGTTGGGGTTCTGAAGCAGATAAGCACGCTCTTGTCGCTATTTATCTTTAGTCGCCATTTAAGGTAGTAGTCCCACAAGTTTCTTATGTGACCTTCAACTCTCCTAGCTGCGATTTCTGGTGAAATGGATGTTGCATATGTTAAGGAGTCATCGGCATATAGCTTCGTTTTCGTCCCTGGGATGTTAGTACGATGGACAGCTGTATAAAGGTTGAAAAGTATGGGGCACAACTTGGAACCTTGTGGAACTCCAACGCTGATCGTGTTTCTTTGTGAATATTCTCTGTTTACCTGTACATAAAAAGATCTATGGGTTAGAATTTTTTTTAATAATCTTACCAATTGTTCAGGTAGTCCTAGACTTGACAGTTTGAATATTAGTCCTTTTATCCAAACTGTGTCGAAGGCCTTTTCGATGTCCAGTAAACAGGCGACTGTCGTCTCTATCTTGTTGAGTCCGTTTGTCACGTCGGAGTGCAGTCTAAAAAGTGGATGTATGGTTGAGTGTCGTGCTCGGAAACCATACTGACATTCCGGTATGAATTCCCTTTCCCTGAAAAAATGATGAAACTTTCTCAGTTTTGTTGGTTTTTTTCGGAACGGGAACCACTTTTGCCGTTTTCCATGTTTCGGGGAAGTAGCTGTTATTAAGGCAGTTATTGAAGATGCTCCTCAACATCTTCGGTTCCAACGCTCATCGACAATAACAAGCCAATTGTTTACTCTTCAGAGAAATCAAACTTGCTTGCCGCCCATTTCGCTTCCAGCTGCATACTGCCTCACAGCAACGTTGCCCCTCCTGTACTTGAGAATGTAAATTTTTCCATGGGACAGATTTTTTTCCGCACTCGGACAGTAGCAAGAGTTCTCGAAGATAGCCATATACACAAATGCTCTCGCCCGTATGGTATACCCCGACTCTTCTGAGGAGGTGTTCTTCCACACTGGCAAAGCCACTGCGTAAACTTTTTCATCGCTCCTAATCCTCTGGAATCTTTCCTAGAAGATGGAAAACAGCATTTGTCCAGCCCGTCCCTAAGAAAGGTGACCCATCCTACCCCTCCTACGTCCCTTTTTTCTAAGGTCATGGAAACGCTGATTAACCGTCAGCTTAAGGAATATCTCGAAGACCGAAAGCTTCTCCATGACTGTCAGTATGACTTTCGCAGTAATCGTTTCACTGGTGATCTGATGGCATATCTCACCGAATAATGGAACAAATCCTTAGATCGCTTTGGTGAAATTAAGATTATTGCGCTTAATATTTCCAAGGCATTTGATAGACTTAAGCATGAAGCTCTCTTATCGAAAATGCGTGCTTTTGGGATCAATGATATTCTTGTTCTATGGATTAGAAGCTATCTCTTGGACCTTTTAATACAGGTTGTATTGGACGGTTTCAAGTCTGATTCCCGCATAATTAATGCTGGTGTGCCCCAAGGCTCCGTTCTGTCGTCGACTCTTTTCCTCAGTTTTATAAATGATCTTCTGCCTGTTACTCCTAATGGTGTTTAATGCTTCGAAAACTCAATGCTGTCTTCTGTCGTTAAAGCTAAACATATCCCCAATGCCACTGTCTATGAATGGCACTTGCATCGAAGAAACCAAAAAGCTTTCAGTACTCGGTATGTGTGTCAATGACGACCTCCGTATTTGGTTTTCTGTATCGATGCAAGAAGTTGCCAGTTGCTTCGCAAACATCGCTACATCTGCTCGATAGAATACAAAAAAAAGCGTTAAGATTAATTGGCCCTCTAGAACACCGACACAAGTAAGTGTAATAAAAAATTCAATTAACAGTAAAAAAAAAAACAATAATTTCTTGGGAATCCCATTATGGGTAAATCTGAGAAAAGAAAGAGTGATGTGAAAAAGGCCTATGAAGCCTTGGAGAGCCAAATAAAGGCAGGCATAAAAATTCACGGGAAAGAATTCCTGGTATCTTTGCACGATAAGCTGAGCGACATCGAACAGTTATACGAAAAAGAAGAGGAGATGGACATCTACGAAATTAATAGTGATGAAGAAGATGAAGCTACTGACAATGAAGAAGAGCCAACTTTACAAGAAGTCAACGAAGAAGAAGATGTCGAAAACATGGTCGACCTTAACTCCGACTATGAAAATTTTGTGTTGGTTCATCGTAACAAGAGGAAACCTTCACCACCAACATCTCCAAAAAAGGAACCTTCATCCAAGAAGATAGCCATGAAGGACGGAAATAATTCCCCTAAAGACAAGGACATTGCCACCAATAACAAGGAAGGCGATAAAACCCCTCAACCTGCCAGCAACTGCGCCTCAACCACTGTAGAACTACGCCCCACATTGATGCCGCCAATTGTATGTTTTGGACTCAACGTAGCCAAAACTAACAAGATCCTTAAAGAACAAGGAGTTGCTTTTAGGATTCATAACATTAACATGAACAAATCTTTCATTACAACAAAGACGAAGGAACACCATCAAAAAATTCGTAAAATCCTGAAAGAGGGAAGCACAGAGTTTAATACCTACACGGACAAAGAAGACAAAAAGAAGCTGCTAGTTCTTAAAGGTATACATTATAGCCATGATGCCAATGAAGTCAAAGAAGAACTATCGAAGGAAGGAATATCTGCTTTGGCAGTAAGCCCCTATAAGTCAGTAAAAAACTGCAACAGCTTCGTGGTTGAAGTAGACAAGACAGCGGATATCCCTTCCATATATGGTAAAACTCTCCTTATGAACCAAAAGGTTTACTGGGAGAAATTCAAAAGTACCAGCATCTCTCAGTGCAAGAATTGCCAAAAATTCGGTCATGTAGCTAGCAACTGTGGAATGAAGTACAGGTGCGTCAAGTGCAAAGATGACCATTTGCCAGGCCAATGCACAAGAACCAGCAACGGCATAACGGACGACAAAGTTTACTGTGTAAACTGCCAGCAGACAGGGCACCCAGCAAGCTACAATGGATGCCAATGAGAAAGAAAAAACTTGCCGAGAAGGTAAAATCTGCAGCCCAAAAACAAGAGAAACACGCTTTTGCAGTCCAATCAGCAACCAGAACTATTGTTAGCGGTCTTTCGTACGCCAACATAGCAGCAGCAGTCGGGCCAGCCCCCAAATCTGTCCGTATTGCCCTATCTTATTTTGATTTGATGAATCGTCATTTTGTCTATGTTGTCCTGAATGATTTTCCCTATAAGTTTTCCTAAGGTGAAATACTGTGTGTATTGTTCTGCATATTATTTTTGTAACTGTATGGTTTACTATTTGTGTATTTTTCTAATATACCTATTTCTTCTAAAGTATAGAATGCTTGCCTAAGATTTTTAATATTTCTACTGTAAATTATGCTTGCTAAATTAGCAACTATTCCATTCAAAAATGTTTTCAGAATTATTGATTCATTCAGTTGTGGGGAAAATTCTACTGGTTTTTTTTACATCAAACTCATATTCAAAGAACCAAATTTTTGCATGACCAACAATTACGGAAAAAAAATTCTGCAATGTCAAAAAGGCAGTAAAAATTGTTAGTCATTTGTTGTAGAAAATCTTAAAAACTCCTTTTTTAGATTAGATTATTTTTATTATATTCGTTAGAATGTATGTACAATTGGTCTTAAACTTAACTTATAACTAAAATAAATCATGTCGGCTCAACAACAGGGGCCCGACTTACTCCGGCTGACTCTATACAATGCTATATAATTACTTATATCATATTGTTGTTTGCTTAATCTTTTAATTGAAATTCTTAATTATAATTTACTGTCTTTGGTTTTTAAAAATTTGGGGTTAGGATGCGGTGTTGCTTATCCTTTGTTGTGTCCGATGTTGGTTCTCTCGTAGAACGGGGCTCCGTCATTGTTCATTATATCCTTGAATCAATCGTCTGTGATGGTTCGAATGTTGACGTAGCGATGGCTGGGCTCAAGTTGTTGCTGGAGTAGTTGTTGGATTTCCAAGTTGGGGTGGTCCTCCAAGTTCCTCAAAATATTTTTGGAGAGCTGTGTCATGAACTGATTTATTGGGATCACTTTGCTGTCTTCATATAGCTTCTTGTTTGATTCTTGATTGGAAGCGGTTAGTGATATTCACTCCAAGGTATTTTGCTGTTGTCTTTCTCCTTATCACTGTGTTGTCTGGTAGCTTGATATTGATATTATTACAGCGTGATGCGAAATGTCTTCGACCTCTTGTTGCTGTTGTTGGGGTTCTGAAGCAGATAAGCACGCTCTTGTCGCTATTTATCTTTAGTCGCCATTTAAGGTAGTAGTCCCACAAGTTTCTTATGTGACCTTCAACTCTCCTGGCTGCGATTTCTGGTGAAATGGATGTTGCATATGTTAAGGAGTCATCCGCATATAGCTTCGTTTTCGTCCCTGGGATGTTAGTACGATGGTCAGCTGTATAAAGGTTGAAAAGTATGGGGCCCAACTTGGAACCTTGTGGAACTCCAACGCTGATCGTCTTTCTTTGTGAATATTCTCTGTTTACCTGCACATAAAAAGATCTATGGGTTAGAATTTTTTTTAATAATCTTACCAATTGTTCAGGTAGTCCTAGACTTGACAGTTTGAATATTAGTCCTTTTATCCAAACTGTGTCGAAGGCCTTTTCGATGTCCAGTAAACAGGCGACTGTCGTCTCTATCTTGTTGAGTCCGTTTGTCACGTCGGAGTGCAGTCTAAAAAGTGGATGTATGGTTGAGTGTCGTGCTCGGAAACCATACTGACATTCCGGTATGAATTCCCTTTCCCTGAAGAAATGATGAAACTTTCTCAGTTTTGTTGTTTTTTTCGGAACGGGAACCACTTTTGCCGTTTTCCATGTTTCGGGGAAGTAGCTGTAATTAAGGCAGTTATTGAAGATGCTCCTCAACATCTTCGGTTCCAACGCTCATCGACAATAACAAGCCAATTGTTTACTCTTCAGAGAAATCAAACTTGCTTGCCGCCCATTTCGCTTCCAGCTGCATACTGCCTCACAGCAACGTTGCCCCTCCTGTACTTGAGAATGTAAATTTTTCCATGGGACAGATTTTTTTCCGCACTCGGACAGTAGCAAGAGTTCTCGAAGATAGCCATATACACAAATGCTCTCGCCCGTATGGTATACCCCGACTCTTCTGAGGAGGTGTTCTTCCACACTGGCAAAGCCACTGCGTAAACTTTTTCATCGCTCCTAATCCTCTGGAATCTTTCCTAGAAGATGGAAAACAGCATTTGTCCAGCCCGTCCCTAAGAAAGGTGACCCATCCTACCCCTCCTACGTCCCTTTTTTCTAAGGTCATGGAAACGCTGATTAACCGTCAGCTTAAGGAATATCTCGAAGACCGAAAGCTTCTCCATGACTGTCAGTATGGCTTTCGCAGTAATCGTTTCACTGGTGATCTGATGGCATATCTCACCGAATAATGGAACAAATCCTTAGATCGCTTTGGTGAAATTAAGATTATTGCGCTTAATATTTCCAAGGCATTTGATAGACTTAAGCATGAAGCTCTCTTATCGAAAATGCGTGCTTTTGGGATCAATGATATTCTTGTTCTATGGATTAGAAGCTATCTCTTGGACCTTTTAATACAGGTTGTATTGGACGGTTTCAAGTCTGATTCCCGCATAATTAATGCTGGTGTGCCCCAAGGCTCCGTTCTGTCGTCGACTCTTTTCCTCAGTTTTATAAATGATCTTCTGCCTGTTACTCCTAATGGTGTTTAATGCTTCGAAAACTCAATGCTGTCTTCTGTCGTTAAAGCTAAACATATCCCCAATGCCACTGTCTATGAATGGCACTTGCATCGAAGAAACCAAAAAGCTTTCAGTACTCGGTATGTGTGTCAATGACGACCTCCGTATTTGGTTTTCTGTATCGATGCAAGAAGTTGCCAGTTGCTTCGCAAACATCGCTACATCTGCTCGATAGAATACAAAAAAAAGCGTTAAGATTAATTGGCCCTCTAGAACACCGACACAAGTAAGTGTAATAAAAAATTCAATTAACAGAAAAAAAAAAAAATAATAATTTCTTGGGAATCCCATTATGGGTAAATCTGAGAAAAGAAAGAGTGATGTGAAAAGGGCCTATGAAGCCTTGGAGAGCCAAATAAAGGCAGGCATAAAGATTCACGGGAAAGAATTCCTGGTATCTTTGCACGATAAGCTGAGCGACATCGAACAGTTATACGAAAAAGAAGAGGAGATGGACATCTACGAAATTAATAGTGATGAAGAAGATGAAGCTACTGACAATGAAGAAGAGCCAACTTTACAAGAAGTCAACGAAGAAGAAGATGTCGAAAACATGGTCGACCTTAACTCCGACTATGAAAATTTTGTGTTGGTTCATCGTAACAAGAGGAAACCTTCACCACCAACATCTCCAAAAAAGGAACCTTCATCCAAGAAGATAGCCATGAAGGACGGAAATAATTCCCCTAAAGACAAGGACATTGCCACCAATAACAAGGAAGGCGATAAAACCCCTCAACCTGCCAGCAACTGCGCCTCAACCACTGTAGAACTACGCCCCACCTTGATGCCGCCAATTGTATGTTTTGGACTCAACGTAGCCAAAACTAACAAGATCCTTAAAGAACAAGGAGTTGCTTTTAGGATTCATAACATTAACATGAACAAATCTTTCATTACAACAAAGACGAAGGAACACCATCAAAAAATTCGTAAAATCCTGAAAGAGGGAAGCACAGAGTTTAATACCTACACGGACAAAGAAGACAAAAAGAAGCTGCTAGTTCTTAAAGGTATACATTATAGCCATGATGCCAATGAAGTCAAAGAAGAACTATCGAAGGAAGGAATATCTGCTTTGGCAGTAAGCCCCTATAAGTCAGTAAAAAACTGCAACAGCTTCGTGGTTGAAGTAGACAAGACAGCGGATATCCCTTCCATATATGGTAAAACTCTCCTTATGAACCAAAAGGTTTACTGGGAGAAATTCAAAAGTACCAGCATCTCTCAGTGCAAGAATTGCCAAAAATTCGGTCATGTAGCTAGCAACTGTGGAATGAAGTACAAGTGCAAAGATGACCATTTGCCAGGCCAATGCACAAGAACCAGCAACGGCATAACGGACGACAAAGTTTACTGTGTAAACTGCCAGCAGACAGGGCACCCAGCAAGCTACAATGGATGCCAATGAGAAAGAAAAAACTTGCCGAGAAGGTAAAATCTGCAGCCCAAAAACAAGAGAAACACGCTTTTGCAGTCCAATCAGCAACCAGAACTATTGTTAGCGGTCTTTCGTACGCCAACATAGCAGCAGCAGTCGGGCCAGCCCCCAAATCTGTCCGTATTGCCCTATCTTATTTTGATTTGATGAATCGTCATTTTGTCTATGTTGTCCTGAATGATTTTCCCTATAAGTTTTCCTAAGGTGAAATACTGTGTGTATTGTTCTGCATATTATTTTTGTAACTGTATGGTTTACTATTTGTGTATTTTTCTAATATACCTATTTCTTCTAAAGTATAGAATGCTTGCCTAAGATTTTTAATATTTCTACTGTAAATTATGCTTGCTAAATTAGCAACTATTCCATTCAAAAATGTTTTCAGAATTATAGATTCATTCAGTTGTGGGGAAAATTCTACTGGTTTTTTTTACATCAAACTCATATTCAAAGAACCAAATTTTTGCATGACCAACGGAAAAAAAATTCTGCAATGTCAAAAAGGCAGTAAAAATTGTTAGTCATTTGTTGTAGAAAATCTTAAAAACTCCTTTTTTTAGATTAGATTATTTTTATTATATTCGTTAGAATTTATGTACAATTGGTCTTAAAGTTAACTTATAACTAAAATAAATCATGTCGGCTCAACAACAGGGGCCCGACTTACTTCAGCTGACTCTATACAATGCTATATAATTACTTATATCATATTGTTGTTTGCTTAATCTTTTAATTGAAATTCTTAATTATAATTTACTGTCTTTGGTTTTTAAAAATTTGGGGTTAGGATGCGGTGTTGCTTATCCTTTGTTGTATCCGATGTTGGTTCTCTCGTAGAACGGGGCTCCGTCATTGTTCATTATATCCTTGAATCAATCGTCTGTGATGGTTCGAATGTTGACGTAGCGATGGCTGGGCTCAAGTTGTTGCTGGAGTAGTTGTTGGATTTCCAAGTTGGGGTGGTTCTCCAAGTTCCTCAAAATATTTTTGGAGAGCTGTGTCATGAACTGATTTATTGGGATCACTTTGCTGTCTTCATATAGCTTCTTGTTTGCTTCTTGATTGGAAGCGGTTAGTGATATTCACTCCAAGGTATTTTGCTGTTGTCTTTCTCCTTATCACTGTGTTGTCTGGTAGCTTGATATTGATATTATTACAGCGTGATGCGAAATGTCTTCGACCTCTTGTTGCTGTTGTTGGGGTTCTGAAGCAGATAAGCACGCTCTTGTCGCTATTTATCTTTAGTCGCCATTTAAGGTAGTAGTCCCACAAGTTTCTTATGTGACCTTCAACTCTCCTGGCTGCGATTTCTGGTGAAATGGATGTTGCATATGTTAAGGAGTCATCGGCATATAGCTTCGTTTTCGTACCTGGGATGTTAGTACGATGGTCAGCTGTATAAAGGTTGAAAAGTATGGGGCCCAACTTGGAACCTTGTGGAACTCCAACGCTGATCGTCTTTCTTTGTGAATATTCTCTGTTTACCTGCACATAAAAAGATCTATGGGTTAGAATTTTTTTTAATAATCTTACCAATTGTTCAGGTAGTCCTAGACTTGACAGTTTGAATATTAGTCCTTTTATCCAAACTGTGTCGAAGGCCTTTTCGATGTCCAGTAAACAGGCGACTGTCGTCTCTATCTTGTTGAGTCCGTTTGTCACGTCGGAGTGCAATCTAAAAAGTGGATGTATGGTTGAGTGTCGTGCTCGGAAACCATACTGACATTCCGGTATGAATTCCCTTTCCCTGAAGAAATGATGAAACTTTCTCAGTTTTGTTGGTTTTTTTCGGAACGGGAACCACTTTTGCCGTTTTCCATGTTTCGGGGAAGTAGCCGTTATTAAGGCAGTTATTGAAGATGCTCCTCAACATCTTCGGTTCCAACGCTCATCGACAATAACAAGTCAATTGTTTACTCTTCAGAGAAATCAAACTTGCTTGCCGCCCATTTCGCTTCCAGCTGCATACTGCCTCACAGCAACGTTGCCCCTCCTGTACTTGAGAATGTAAATTTTTCCATGGGACAGATTTTTTTCCGCACTCGGGCAGTAGCAAGAGTTCTCGAAGATAGCCATATACACAAATGCTCTGGCCCGTATGGTATACCCCGACTCTTCTGAGGAGGTGTTCTTCCACACTGGCAAAGCCACTGCGTAAACTTTTTCATCGCTCCTAATCCTCTGGAATCTTTCCTAGAAGATGGAAAACAGCATTTGTCCAGCCCGTCCCTAAGAAAGGTGACCCATCCTACCCCTCCTACGTCCCTTTTTTCTAAGGTCATGGAAACGCTGATTAACCGTCAGCTTAAGGAATATCTCGAAGACCGAAAGCTTCTCCATGACTGTCAGTATGGCTTTCGCAGTAATCGTTTCACTGGTGATCTGATGGCATATCTCACCGAATAATGGAACAAATCCTTAGATCGCTTTGGTGAAATTAAGATTATTGCGCTTAATATTTCCAAGGCATTTGATAGACTTAAGCATGAAGCTCTCTTATCGAAAATGCGTGCTTTTGGGATCAATGATATTCTTGTTCTATGGATTAGAAGCTATCTCTTGGACCTTTTAATACAGGTTGTATTGGACGGTTTCAAGTCTGATTCCCGCATAATTAATGCTGGTGTGCCCCAAGGCTCCGTTCTGTCGTCGACTCTTTTCCTCAGTTTTATAAATGATCTTCTGTCTGTTACTCCTAATGGTGTTTAATGCTTCGAAAACTCAATGCTGTCTTCTGTCGTTAAAGCTAAACATATCCCCAATGCCACTGTCTATGAATGGCACTTGCATCGAAGAAACCAAAAAGCTTTCAGTACTCGGTATGTGTGTCAATGACGACCTCCGTATTTGGTTTTCTGTATCGATGCAAGAAGTTGCCAGTTGCTTCGCAAACATCGCTACATCTGCTCGATAGAATACAAAAAAAAAGCGTTAAGATTAATTGGCCCTCTAGAACACCGACACAAGTAAGTGTAATAAAAAATTCAATTAACAGTAAAAAAAAAAAATAATAATTTCTTGGGAATCCCATTATGGGTAAATCTGAGAAAAGAAAGAGTGATGTGAAAAAGGCCTATGAAGCCTTGGAGAGCCAAATAAAGGCAGGCATAAAGATTCACGGGAAAGAATTCCTGGTATCTTTGCACGATAAGCTGAGCGACATCGACCAGTTATACGAAAAAGAAGAGGAGATGGACATCTACGAAATTAATAGTGATGAAGAAGATGAAGCTACTGACAATGAAGAAGAGCCAACTTTACAAGAAGTCAACGAAGAAGAAGATGTCGAAAACATGGTCGACCTTAACTCCGACTATGAAAATTTTGTGTTGGTTCATCGTAACAAGAGGAAACCTTCACCACCAACATCTCCAAAAAAGGAACCTTCATCCAAGAAGATAGCCATGAAGGACGGAAATAATTCCCCTAAAGACAAGGACATTGCCACCAATAACAAGGAAGGCGATAAAACCCCTCAACCTGCCAGCAACTGCGCCCCAACCACTGTAGAACCACGCCCCACCTTGATGCCGCCAATTGTATGTTTTGGACTCAACGTAGCCAAAACTAACAAGATCCTTAAAGAACAAGGAGTTGCTTTTAGGATTCATAACATTAACATGAACAAATCTTTCATTACAACAAAGACGAAGGAACACCATCAAAAAATTCGTAAAATCCTGAAAGAGGGAAGCACAGAGTTTAATACCTACACGGACAAAGAAGACAAAAAGAAGCTGCTAGTTCTTAAAGGTATACATTATAGCCATGATGCCAATGAAGTCAAAGAAGAACTATAGAAGGAAGGAATATCTGTTTTGGCAGTAAGCCCCTATAAGTCAGTAAAAAACTGCAACAGCTTCGTGGTTGAAGTAGACAAGACAGCGGATATCCCTTCCATATATGGTAAAACTCTCCTTATGAACCAAAAGGTTTACTGGGAGAAATTCAAAAGTACCAGCATCTCTCAGTGCAAGAATTGCCAAAAATTCGGTCATGTAGCTAGCAACTGTGGAATGAAGTACAGGTGCGTCAAGTGCAAAGATGACCATTTGCCAGGCCAATGCACAAGAACCAGCAACGGCATAACGGACGACAAAGTTTACTGTGTAAACTGCCAGCAGACAGGGCACCCAGCAAGCTACAATGGATGCCAATGAGAAAGAAAAAACTTGCCGAGAAGGTAAAATCTGCAGCCCAAAAACAAGAGAAACACGCTTTTGCAGTCCAATCAGCAACCAGAACTATTGTTAGCGGTCTTTCGTACGCCAACATAGCAGCAGCAGTCGGGCCAGCCCCCAAATCTGTCCGTATTGCCCTATCTTATTTTGATTTGATGAATCGTCATTTTGTCTATGTTGTCCTGAATGATTTTCCCTATAAGTTTTCCTAAGGTGAAATACTGTGTGTATTGTTCTGCATATTATTTTTGTAACTGTATGGTTTACTATTTGTGTATTTTTCTAATATACCTATTTCTTCTAAAGTATAGAATGCTTGCCTAAGATTTTTAATATTTCTACTGTAAATTATGCTTGCTAAATTAGCAACTATTCCATTCAAAAATGTTTTCAGAATTATAGATTCATTCAGTTGTGGGGAAAATTCTACTGGTTTTTTTTACATCAAACTCATATTCAAAGAACCAAATTTTTGCATGACCAACAATTACGGAAAAAAATTCTGCAATGTCAAAAAGGCAGTAAAAATTGTTAGTCATTTGTTGTAGAAAATCTTAAAAACTCCTTTTTTTAGATTAGATTATTTTTATTATATTCGTTAGAATTTATGTACAATTGGTCTTAAACTAACTTATAACTAAAATAAATCATGTCGGCTCAACAACAGGGGCCCGACTTACTTCAGCTGACTCTATACAATGCTATATAATTACTTATATCATATTGTTGTTTGCTTAATCTTTTAATTGAAATTCTTAATTATAATTTACTGTCTTTGGTTTTTAAAAATTGGGGTTAGGATGCGGTGTTGCTTATCCTTTGTTGTGTCCGATGTTGGTTCTCTCGTAGAACGGGGCTCCGTCATTGTTCATTATATCCTTGAATCAATCGTCTGTGATGGTTCGAATGTTGACGTAGCGATGGCTGGGCTCAAGTTGTTGCTGGAGTAGTTGTTGGATTTCCAAGTTGGGGTGGTCCTCCAAGTTCCTCAAAATATTTTTGGAGAGCTGTGTCATGAACTGATTTATTGGGATCACTTTGCTGTCTTCATATAGCTTCTTGTTTGCTTCTTGATTGGAAGCGGTTAGTGATATTCACTCCAAGGTATTTTGCTGTTGTCTTTCTCCTTATCACTGTGTTGTCTGGTAGCTTGATATTGATATTATTACAGCGTGATGCGAAATGTCTTCGACCTCTTGTTGCTGTTGTTGGGGTTCTGAAGCAGATAAGCACGCTCTTGTCGCTATTTATCTTTAGTCGCCATTTAGGGTAGTAGTCCCACAAGTTTCTTATGTGACCCCTCTCCTGGCTGCGATTTCTGGTGAAATGGATGTTGCATATGTTAAGGAGTCATCGGCATATAGCTTCGTTTTCGTCCCTGGGATGTTAGTACGATGGTCAGCTGTATAAAGGTTGAAAAGTATGGGGCCCAACTTGGAACCTTGTGGAACTCCAACGCTGATCGTCTTTCTTTGTGAATATTCTCTGTTTACCTGCACATAAAAAGATCTATGGGTTAGAATTTTTTTTAATAATCTTACCAATTGTTCAGGTAGTCCTAGACTTGACAGTTTGAATATTAGTCCTTTTATCCAAACTGTGTCGAAGGCCTTTTCGATGTCCAGTAAACAGGCGACTGTCGTCTCTATCTTGTTGAGTCCGTTTGTCACGTCGGAGTGCAATCTAAAAAGTGGATGTATGGTTGAGTGTCGTGCTCGGAAACCATACTGACATTCCGGTATGAATTCCCTTTCCCTGAAGAAATGATGAAACTTTCTCAGTTTTGTTGTTTTTTCGGAACGGGAACCACTTTTGCCGTTTTCCATGTTTCGGGGAAGTAGCTGTTATTAAGGCAGTTATTGAAGATGCTCCTCAACATCTTCGGTTCCAACGCTCATCGACAATAACAAGCCAATTGTTTACTCTTCAGAGAAATCAAACTTGCTTGCCGCCCATTTCGCTTCCAGCTGCATACTGCCTCACAGCAACGTTGCCCCTCCTGTACTTGAGAATGTAAATTTTTCAATGGGACAGATTTTTTCCGCACTCGGACAGTAGCAAGAGTTCTCGAAGATAGCCATATACACAAATGCTCTGGCCCGTATGGTATACCCCGACTCTTCTGAGGAGGTGTTCTTCCACACTGGCAAAGCCACTACGTAAACTTTTTCATCGCTCCTAATCCTCTGGAATCTTTCCTAGAAGATGGAAAACAGCATTTGTCCAGCCCGTCCCTAAGAAAGGTGACCCATCCTACCCCTCCTACGTCCCTTTTTTCTAAGGTCATGGAAACGCTGATTAACCGTCAGCTTAAGGAATATCTCGAAGACCGAAAGCTTCTCCATGACTGTCAGTATGGCTTTCGCAGTAATCGTTTCACTGGTGATCTGATGGCATATCTCACCGAATAGTGGAACAAATCCTTAGATCGCTTTGGTGAAATTAAGATTATTGCGCTTAATATTTCCAAGGCATTTGATAGACTTAAGCATGAAGCTCTCTTATCGAAAATGCGTGCTTTTGGGATCAATGATATTCTTGTTCTATGGATTAGAAGCTATCTCTTGGACCTTTTAATACAGGTTGTATTGGACGGTTTCAAGTCTGATTCCCGCATAATTAATGCTGGTGTGCCCCAAGGCTCCGTTCTGTCGTCGACTCTTTTCCTCAGTTTTATAAATGATCTTCTGTCTGTTACTCCTAATGGTGTTTAATGCTTCGAAAACTCAATGCTGTCTTCTGTCGTTAAAGCTAAACATATCCCCAATGCCACTGTCTATGAATGGCACTTGCATCGAAGAAACCAAAAAGCTTTCAGTACTCGGTATGTGTGTCAATGACGACCTCCGTATTTGGTTTTCTGTATCGATGCAAGAAGTTGCCAGTTGCTTCGCAAACATCGCTACATCTGCTCGATAGAATACAAAAAAAAGCGTTAAGATTAATTGGCCCTCTAGAACACCGACACAAGTAAGTGTAATAAAAAATTCAATTAACAGAAAAAAAAAAAATAATAATTTCTTGGGAATCCCATTATGGGTAAATCTGAGAAAAGAAAGAGTGATGTGAAAAAGGCCTATGAAGCCTTGGAGAGCCAAATAAAGGCAGGCATAAAGATTCACGGGAAAGAATTCCTGGTATCTTTGCACGATAAGCTGAGCGACATCGACCAGTTATACGAAAAAGAAGAGGAGATGGACATCTACACGAAATTAATAGTGATGAAGAAGATGAAGCTACTGACAATGAAGAAGAGCCAACTTTACAAGAAGTCAACGAAGAAGAAGATGTCGAAAACATGGTCGACCTTAACTCCGACTATGAAAATGTTGTGTTGGTTGAACGTAACAAGAGGAAACCTTCACCACCAACATCTCCAAAAAAGGAACCTTCATCCAAGAAGATAGCCATGAAGGACGGAAATAATTCCCCTAAAGACAAGGACATTGCCACCAATAACAAGGAAGACGATAAAACCCCTCAACCTGCCAGCAACTGCGCCTCAACCACTGTAGAACCACGCCCCACCTTGATGCCGCCAATTGTATGTTTTGGACTCAACGTAGCCAAAACTAACAAGATCCTTAAAGAACAAGGAGTTGCTTTTAGGATTCATAACATTAACATGAATTCTTTCATTACAACAAAGACGAAGGAACACCATCAAAAAATTCGTAAAATCCTGAAAGAGGGGAGCACAGAGTTTAATACCTACACGGACAAAGAAGACAAAAAGAAGCTGCTAGTTCTTAAAGGTATACATTATAGCCATGATGCCAATGAAGTCAAAGAAGAACTATAGAAGGAAGGAATATCTGCTTTGGCAGTAAGCCCCTATAAGTCAGTAAAAAACTGCAACAGCTTCGTGGTTGAAGTAGACAAGACAGCGGATATCCCTTCCATATATGGTAAAACTCTCCTAATGAACCTAAAGGTTTACTGGGAGAAATTCAAAAGTACCAGCATCTCTCAGTGCAAGAATTGCCAAAAATTCGGTCATGTAGCTAGCAACTGTGGAATGAAGTACAGGTGCGTCAAGTGCAAAGATGACCATTTGCCAGGCCAATGCACAAGAACCAGCAACGGCATAACGGACGACAAAGTTTACTGTGTAAACTGCCAGCAGACAGGGCACCCAGCAAGCTACAATGGATGCCAATGAGAAAGAAGAAACTTGCCGAGAAGGTAAAATCTGCAGCCCAAAAACAAGAGAAACACGCTTTTGCAGTCCAATCAGCAACCAGAACTATTGTTAGCGGTCTTTCGTACGCCAACATAGCAGCAGCAGTCGGGCCAGCCCCCAAATCTGTCCGTATTGCCCTATCTTATTTTGATTTGATGAATCGTCATTTTGTCTATGTTGTCCTGAATGATTTTCCCTATAAGTTTTCCTAAGGTGAAATACTGTGTGTATTGTTCTGCATATTATTTTTGTAACTGTATGGTTTACTATTTGTGTATTTTTCTAATATACCTATTTCTTCTAAAGTATAGAATGCTTGCCTAAGATTTTTAATATTTCTACTGTAAATTATGCTTGCTAAATTAGCAACTATTCCATTCAAAAATGTTTTCAGAATTATAGATTCATTCAGTTGTGGGGAAAATTCTACTGGTTTTTTTTACATCAAACTCATATTCAAAGAACCAAATTTTTGCATGACCAACAATTACGGAAAAAAAATTCTGCAATGTCAAAAAGGCAGTAAAAATTGTTAGTCATTTGTTGTAGAAAATCTTAAAAACTCCTTTTTTTAGATTAGATTATTTTTATTATATTCGTTAGAATTTATGTACAATTGGTCTTAAACTAACTTATAACTAAAATAAATCATGTCGGCTCAACAACAGGGGCCCGACTTACTTCAGCTGACTCTATACAATGCTATATAATTACTTATATCATATTGTTGTTTGCTTAATCTTTTAATTGAAATTCTTAATTATAATTTACTGTCTTTGGTTTTTAAAAAATTGGGGTTAGGATGCGGTGTTGCTTATCCTTTGTTGTGTCCGATGTTGGTTCTCTCGTAGAACGGGGCTCCGTCATTGTTCATTATATCCTTGAATCAATCGTCTGTGATGGTTCGAATGTTGACGTAGCGATGGCTGGGCTCAAGTTGTTGCTGGAGTAGTTGTTGGATTTCCAAGTTGGGGTGGTCCTCCAAGTTCCTCAAAATATTTTTGGAGAGCTGTGTCATGAACTGATTTATTGGGATCACTTTGCTGTCTTCATATAGCTTCTTGTTTGATTCTTGATTGGAAGCGGTTAGTGATATTCACTCCAAGGTATTTTGCTGTTGTCTTTCTCCTTATCACTGTGTTGTCTGGTAGCTTGATATTGATATTATTACAGCGTGATGCGAAATGTCTTCGACCTCTTGTTGCTGTTGTTGGGGTTCTGAAGCAGATAAGCACGCTCTTGTCGCTATTTATCTTTAGTCGCCATTTAAGGTAGTAGTCCCACAAGTTTCTTATGTGACCTTCAACTCTCCTGGCTGCGATTTCTGGTGAAATGGATGTTGCATATGTTAAGGAGTCATCCGCATATAGCTTCGTTTTCGTCCCTGGGATGTTAGTACGATGGTCAGCTGTATAAAGGTTGAAAAGTATGGGGCCCAACTTGGAACCTTGTGGAACTCCAACGCTGATCGTCTTTCTTTGTGAATATTCTCTGTTTACCTGCACATAAAAAGATCTATGGGTTAGAATTTTTTTTAATAATCTTACCAATTGTTCAGGTAGTCCTAGACTTGACAGTTTGAATATTAGTCCTTTTATCCAAACTGTGTCGAAGGCCTTTTCGATGTCCAGTAAACAGGCGACTGTCGTCTCTATCTTGTTGAGTCCGTTTGTCACGTCGGAGTGCAGTCTAAAAAGTGGATGTATGGTTGAGTGTCGTGCTCGGAAACCATACTGACATTCCGGTATGAATTCCCTTTCCCTGAAGAAATGATGAAACTTTCTCAGTTTTGTTGTTTTTTTCGGAACGGGAACCACTTTTGCCGTTTTCCATGTTTCGGGGAAGTAGCTGTAATTAAGGCAGTTATTGAAGATGCTCCTCAACATCTTCGGTTCCAACGCTCATCGACAATAACAAGCCAATTGTTTACTCTTCAGAGAAATCAAACTTGCTTGCCGCCCATTTCGCTTCCAGCTGCATACTGCCTCACAGCAACGTTGCCCCTCCTGTACTTGAGAATGTAAATTTTTCCATGGGACAGATTTTTTTCCGCACTTGGACAGTAGCAAGAGTTCTCGAAGATAGCCATATACACAAATGCTCTCGCCCGTATGGTATACCCCGACTCTTCTGAGGAGGTGTTCTTCCACACTGGCAAAGCCACTGCGTAAACTTTTTCATCGCTCCTAATCCTCTGGAATCTTTCCTAGAAGATGGAAAACAGCATTTGTCCAGCCCGTCCCTAAGAAAGGTGACCCATCCTACCCCTCCTACGTCCCTTTTTTCTAAGGTCATGGAAACGCTGATTAACCGTCAGCTTAAGGAATATCTCGAAGACCGAAAGCTTCTCCATGACTGTCAGTATGGCTTTCGCAGTAATCGTTTCACTGGTGATCTGATGGCATATCTCACCGAATAATGGAACAAATCCTTAGATCGCTTTGGTCAAATTAAGATTATTGCGCTTAATATTTCCAAGGCATTTGATAGACTTA
This sequence comes from Platycheirus rosarum, assembly GCA_963971375.1. Taxonomy (NCBI): domain Eukaryota; kingdom Metazoa; phylum Arthropoda; class Insecta; order Diptera; family Syrphidae; genus Platycheirus; species Platycheirus rosarum. Next base: position 165,070,652 of record OZ020507.1, on the reverse strand, counting down.
AGCATGAAGCTCTCTTATCGAAAATGCGTGCTTTTGGGATCAATGATATTCTTGTTCTATGGATTAGAAGCTATCTCTTGGACCTTTTAATACAGGTTGTATTGGACGGTTTCAAGTCTGATTCCCGCATAATTAATGCTGGTGTGCCCCAAGGCTCCGTTCTGTCGTCGACTCTTTTCCTCAGTTTTATAAATGATCTTCTGCCTGTTACTCCTAATGGTGTTTAATGCTTCGAAAACTCAATGCTGTCTTCTGTCGTTAAAGCTAAACATATCCCCAATGCCACTGTCTATGAATGGCACTTGCATCGAAGAAACCAAAAAGCTTTCAGTACTCGGTATGTGTGTCAATGACGACCTCCGTATTTGGTTTTCTGTATCGATGCAAGAAGTTGCCAGTTGCTTCGCAAACATCGCTACATCTGCTCGATAGAATACAAAAAAAAGCGTTAAGATTAATTGGCCCTCTAGAACACCGACACAAGTAAGTGTAATAAAAAATTCAATTAACAGAAAAAAAAAAAATAATAATTTCTTGGGAATCCCATTATGGGTAAATCTGAGAAAAGAAAGAGTGATGTGAAAAGGGCCTATGAAGCCTTGGAGAGCCAAATAAAGGCAGGCATAAAGATTCACGGGAAAGAATTCCTGGTATCTTTGCACGATAAGCTGAGCGACATCGAACAGTTATACGAAAAAGAAGAGGAGATGGACATCTACGAAATTAATAGTGATGAAGAAGATGAAGCTACTGACAATGAAGAAGAGCCAACTTTACAAGAAGTCAACGAAGAAGAAGATGTCGAAAACATGGTCGACCTTAACTCCGACTATGAAAATTTTGTGTTGGTTCATCGTAACAAGAGGAAACCTTCACCACCAACATCTCCAAAAAAGGAACCTTCATCCAAGAAGATAGCCATGAAGGACGGAAATAATTCCCCTAAAGACAAGGACATTGCCACCAATAACAAGGAAGGCGATAAAACCCCTCAACCTGCCAGCAACTGCGCCTCAACCACTGTAGAACTACGCCCCACCTTGATGCCGCCAATTGTATGTTTTGGACTCAACGTAGCCAAAACTAACAAGATCCTTAAAGAACAAGGAGTTGCTTTTAGGATTCATAACATTAACATGAACAAATCTTTCATTACAACAAAGACGAAGGAACACCATCAAAAAATTCGTAAAATCCTGAAAGAGGGAAGCACAGAGTTTAATACCTACACGGACAAAGAAGACAAAAAGAAGCTGCTAGTTCTTAAAGATATACATTATAGCCATGATGCCAATGAAGTCAAAGAAGAACTATCGAAGGAAGGAATATCTGCTTTGGCAGTAAGCCCCTATAAGTCAGTAAAAAACTGCAACAGCTTCGTGGTTGAAGTAGACAAGACAGCGGATATCCCTTCCATATATGGTAAAACTCTCCTTATGAACCAAAAGGTTTACTGGGAGAAATTCAAAAGTACCAGCATCTCTCAGTGCAAGAATTGCCAAAAATTCGGTCATGTAGCTAGCAACTGTGGAATGAAGTACAGGTGCGTCAAGTGCAAAGATGACCATTTGCCAGGCCAATGCACAAGAACCAGCAACGGCATAACGGACGACAAAGTTTACTGTGTAAACTGCCAGCAGACAGGGCACCCAGCAAGCTACAATGGATGCCAATGAGAAAGAAGAAACTTGCCGAGAAGGTAAAATCTGCAGCCCAAAAACAAGAGAAACACGCTTTTGCAGTCCAATCAGCAACCAGAACTATTGTTAGCGGTCTTTCGTACGCCAACATAGCAGCAGCAGTCGGGCCAGCCCCCAAATCTGTCCGTATTGCCCTATCTTATTTTGATTTGATGAATCGTCATTTTGTCTATGATGTCCTGAATGATTTTCCCTATAAGTTTTCCTAAGGTGAAATACTGTGTGTATTGTTCTGCATATTATTTTTGTAACTGTATGGTTTACTATTTGTGTATTTTTCTAATATACCTATTTCTTCTAAAGTATAGAATGCTTGCCTAAGATTTTTAATATTTCTACTGTAAATTATGCTTGCTAAATTAGCAACTATTCCATTCAAAAATGTTTTCAGAATTATAGATTCATTCAGTTGTGGGGAAAATTCTACTGGTTTTTTTTACATCAAACTCATATTCAAAGAACCAAATTTTTGCATGACCAACAATTACGGAAAAAAAATTCTGCAATGTCAAAAAGGCAGTAAAAATTGTTAGTCATTTGTTGTAGAAAATCTTAAAAACTCCTTTTTTTAGATTAGATTATTTTTATTATATTCGTTAGAATTTATGTACAATTGGTCTTAAACTAACTTATAACTAAAATAAATCATGTCGGCTCAACAACAGGGGCCCGACTTACTTCAGCTGACTCTATACAATGCTATATAATTACTTATATCATATTGTTGTTTCCTTAATCTTTTAATTGAAATTCTTAATTATAATTTACTGTCTTTGGTTTTTAAAAATTTGGGGTTAGGATGCGGTGTTGCTTATCCTTTGTTGTATCCGATGTTGGTTCTCTCGTAGAACGGGGCTCCGTCATTGTTCATTATATCCTTGAATCAATCGTCTGTGATGGTTCGAATGTTGACGTAGCGATGGCTGGGCTCAAGTTGTTGCTGGAGTAGTTGTTGGATTTCCAAGTTGGGGTGGTCCTCCAAGTTCCTCAAAATATTTTTGGAGAGCTGTGTCATGAACTGATTTATTGGGATCACTTTGCTGTCTTCATATAGCTTCTTGTTTGCTTCTTGATTGGAAGCGGTTAGTGATATTCACTCCAAGGTATTTTGCTGTTGTCTTTCTCCTTATCACTGTGTTGTCTGGTAGCTTGATATTGATATTATTACAGCGTGATGCGAAATGTCTTCGACCTCTTGTTGCTGTTGTTGGGGTTCTGAAGCAGATAAGCACGCTCTTGTCGCTATTTATCTTTAGTCGCCATTTAGGGTAGTAGTCCCACAAGTTTCTTATGTGACCTTCAACTCTCCTGGCTGCGATTTCTGGTGAAATGGATGTTGCATATGTTAAGGAGTCATCCGCATATAGCTTCGTTTTCGTCCCTGGGATGTTAGTACGATGGTCAGCTGTATAAAGGTTGAAAAGTATGGGGCCCAACTTGGAACCTTGTGGAACTCCAACGCTGATCGTCTTTCTTTGTGAATATTCTGTGTTTACCTGTACATAAAAAGATCTATGGGTTAGAATTATTTTTAATAATCTTACCAATTGTTCAGGTAGTCCTAGACTTGACAGTTTGAATATTAGTCCTTTTATCCAAACTGTGTCGAAGGCCTTTTCGATGTCCAGTAAACAGGCGACTGTCGTCTCTTTCTTGTTGAGTCCGTTTGTCACGTCGGAGTGCAGTCTAAAAAGTGGATGTATGGTTGAGTGTCGTGCTCGGAAACCATACTGACATTCCGGTATGAATTCCCTTTCCCTGAAGAAATGATGAAACTTTCTCAGTTTTGTTGTTTTTTCGGAACGGGAACCACTTTTGCCGTTTTCCATGTTTCGGGGAAGTAGCTGTTATTAAGGCAGTTATTGAAGATGCTCCTCAACATCTTCGGTTCCAACGCTCATCGACAATAACAAGCCAATTGTTTACTCTTCAGAGAAATCAAACTTGCTTGCCGCCCATTTCGCTTCCAGCTGCATACTGCCTCACAGCAACGTTGCCCCTCCTGTACTTGAGAATGTAAATTTTTCAATGGGACAGATTTTTTCCGCACTCGGACAGTAGCAAGAGTTCTCGAAGATAGCCATATACACAAATGCTCTGGCCCGTATGGTATACCCCGACTCTTCTGAGGAGGTGTTCTTCCACACTGGCAAAGCCACTACGTAAACTTTTTCATCGCTCCTAATCCTCTGGAATCTTTCCTAGAAGATGGAAAACAGCATTTGTCCAGCCCGTCCCTAAGAAAGGTGACCCATCCTACCCCTCCTACGTCCCTTTTTTCTAAGGTCATGGAAACGCTGATTAACCGTCAGCTTAAGGAATATCTCGAAGACCGAAAGCTTCTCCATGACTGTCAGTATGGCTTTCGCAGTAATCGTTTCACTGGTGATCTGATGGCATATCTCACCGAATAGTGGAACAAATCCTTAGATCGCTTTGGTGAAATTAAGATTATTGCGCTTAATATTTCCAAGGCATTTGATAGACTTAAGCATGAAGCTCTCTTATCGAAAATGCGTGCTTTTGGGATCAATGATATTCTTGTTCTATGGATTAGAAGCTATCTCTTGGACCTTTTAATACAGGTTGTATTGGACGGTTTCAAGTCTGATTCCCGCATAATTAATGCTGGTGTGCCCCAAGGCTCCGTTCTGTCGTCGACTCTTTTCCTCAGTTTTATAAATGATCTTCTGTCTGTTACTCCTAATGGTGTTTAATGCTTCGAAAACTCAATGCTGTCTTCTGTCGTTAAAGCTAAACATATCCCCAATGCCACTGTCTATGAATGGCACTTGCATCGAAGAAACCAAAAAGCTTTCAGTACTCGGTATGTGTGTCAATGACGACCTCCGTATTTGGTTTTCTGTATCGATGCAAGAAGTTGCCAGTTGCTTCGCAAACATCGCTACATCTGCTCGATAGAATACAAAAAAAAGCGTAAAGATTAATTGGCCCTCTAGAACACCGACACAAGTAAGTGTAATAAAAAATTCAATTAACAGTTAAAAAAAAAATAATAATAATTTCTTGGGAATCCCATTATGGGTAAATCTGAGAAAAGAAAGAGTGATGTGAAAAAGGCCTATGAAGCCTTGGAGAGCCAAATAAAGGCAGGCATAAAGATTCACGGGAAAGAATTCCTGGTATCTTTGCACGATAAGCTGAGCGACATCGACCAGTTATACGAAAAAGAAGAGGAGATGGACATCTACACGAAATTAATAGTGATGAAGAATATGAAGCTACTGACAATGAAGAAGAGCCAACTTTACAAGAAGTCAACGAAGAAGAAGATGTCGAAAACATGGTCGACCTTAACTCCGACTATGAAAATGTTGTGTTGGTTGAACGTAACAAGAGGAAACCTTCACCACCAACATCTCCAAAAAAGGAACCTTCATCCAAGAAGATAGCCATGAAGGACGGAAATAATTCCCCTAAAGACAAGGACATTGCCACCAATAACAAGGAAGACGATAAAACCCCTCAACCTGCCAGCAACTGCGCCTCAACCACTGTAGAACCACGCCCACCTTGATGCCGCCAATTGTATGTTTTGGACTCAACGTAGCCAAAACTAACAAGATCCTTAAAGAACAAGGAGTTGCTTTTAGGATTCATAACATTAACATGAACAAATCTTTCATTACAACAAAGACGAAGGAACACCATCAAAAAATTCGTAAAATCCTGAAAGAGGGGAGCACAGAGTTTAATACCTACACGGACAAAGAAGACAAAAAGAAGCTGCTAGTTCTTAAAGGTATACATTATAGCCATGATGCCAATGAAGTCAAAGAAGAACTATAGAAGGAAGGAATATCTGCTTTGGCAGTAAGCCCCTATAAGTCAGTAAAAAACTGCAACAGCTTCGTGGTTGAAGTAGACAAGACAGCGGATATCCCTTCCATATATGGTAAAACTCTCCTAATGAACCTAAAGGTTTACTGGGAGAAATTCAAAAGTACCAGCATCTCTCAGTGCAAGAATTGCCAAAAATTCGGTCATGTAGCTAGCAACTGTGGAATGAAGTACAGGTGCGTCAAGTGCAAAGATGACCATTTGCCAGGCCAATGCACAAGAACCAGCAACGGCATAACGGACGACAAAGTTTACTGTGTAAACTGCCAGCAGACAGGGCACCCAGCAAGCTACAATGGATGCCAATGAGAAAGAAGAAACTTGCCGAGAAGGTAAAATCTGCAGCCCAAAAACAAGAGAAACACGCTTTTGCAGTCCAATCAGCAACCAGAACTATTGTTAGCGGTCTTTCGTACGCCAACATAGCAGCAGCAGTCGGGCCAGCCCCCAAATCTGTCCGTATTGCCCTATCTTATTTTGATTTGATGAATCGTCATTTTGTCTATGTTGTCCTGAATGATTTTCCCTATAAGTTTTCCTAAGGTGAAATACTGTGTGTATTGTTCTGCATATTATTTTTGTAACTGTATGGTTTACTATTTGTGTATTTTTCTAATATACCTATTTCTTCTAAAGTATAGAATGCTTGCCTAAGATTTTTAATATTTCTACTGTAAATTATGCTTGCTAAATTAGCAACTATTCCATTCAAAAATGTTTTCAGAATTATAGATTCATTCAGTTGTGGGGAAAATTCTACTGGTTTTTTTTACATCAAACTCATATTCAAAGAACCAAATTTTTGCATGACCAACAATTACGGAAAAAAAATTCTGCAATGTCAAAAAGGCAGTAAAAATTGTTAGTCATTTGTTGTAGAAAATCTTAAAAACTCCTTTTTTTAGATTAGATTATTTTTATTATATTCGTTAGAATTTATGTACAATTGGTCTTAAACTAACTTATAACTAAAATAAATCATGTCGGCTCAACAACAGGGGCCCGACTTACTTCAGCTGACTCTATACAATGCTATATAATTACTTATATCATATTGTTGTTTCCTTAATCTTTTAATTGAAATTCTTAATTATAATTTACTGTCTTTGGTTTTTAAAAATTTGGGGTTAGGATGCGGTGTTGCTTATCCTTTGTTGTATCCGATGTTGGTTCTCTCGTAGAACGGGGCTCCGTCATTGTTCATTATATCCTTGAATCAATCGTCTGTGATGGTTCGAATGTTGACGTAGCGATGGCTGGGCTCAAGTTGTTGCTGGAGTAGTTGTTGGATTTCCAAGTTGGGGTGGTCCTCCAAGTTCCTCAAAATATTTTTGGAGAGCTGTGTCATGAACTGATTTATTGGGATCACTTTGCTGTCTTCATATAGCTTCTTGTTTGCTTCTTGATTGGAAGCGGTTAGTGATATTCACTCCAAGGTATTTTGCTGTTGTCTTTCTCCTTATCACTGTGTTGTCTGGTAGCTTGATATTGATATTATTACAGCGTGATGCGAAATGTCTTCGACCTCTTGTTGCTGTTGTTGGGGTTCTGAAGCAGATAAGCACGCTCTTGTCGCTATTTATCTTTAGTCGCCATTTAGGGTAGTAGTCCCACAAGTTTCTTATGTGACCTTCAACTCTCCTGGCTGCGATTTCTGGTGAAATGGATGTTGCATATGTTAAGGAGTCATCCGCATATAGCTTCGTTTTCGTCCCTGGGATGTTAGTACGATGGTCAGCTGTATAAAGGTTGAAAAGTATGGGGCCCAACTTGGAACCTTGTGGAACTCCAACGCTGATCGTCTTTCTTTGTGAATATTCTCTGTTTACCTGCACATAAAAAGATCTATGGGTTAGAATTTTTTTTAATAATCTTACCAATTGTTCAGGTAGTCCTAGACTTGACAGTTTGAATATTAGTCCTTTTATCCAAACTGTGTCGAAGGCCTTTTCGATGTCCAGTAAACAGGCGACTGTCGTCTCTATCTTGTTGAGTCCGTTTGTCACGTCGGAGTGCAGTCTAAAAAGTGGATGTATGGTTGAGTGTCGTGCTCGGAAACCATACTGACATTCCGGTATGAATTCCCTTTCCCTGAAGAAATGATGAAACTTTCTCAGTTTTGTTGTTTTTTTCGGAACGGGAACCACTTTTGCCGTTTTCCATGTTTCGGGGAAGTAGCTGTAATTAAGGCAGTTATTGAAGATGCTCCTCAACATCTTCGGTTCCAACGCTCATCGACAATAACAAGCCAATTGTTTACTCTTCAGAGAAATCAAACTTGCTTGCCGCCCATTTCGCTTCCAGCTGCATACTGCCTCACAGCAACGTTGCCCCTCCTGTACTTGAGAATGTAAATTTTTCCATGGGACAGATTTTTTTCCGCACTTGGACAGTAGCAAGAGTTCTCGAAGATAGCCATATACACAAATGCTCTCGCCCGTATGGTATACCCCGACTCTTCTGAGGAGGTGTTCTTCCACACTGGCAAAGCCACTGCGTAAACTTTTTCATCGCTCCTAATCCTCTGGAATCTTTCCTAGAAGATGGAAAACAGCATTTGTCCAGCCCGTCCCTAAGAAAGGTGACCCATCCTACCCCTCCTACGTCCCTTTTTTCTAAGGTCATGGAAACGCTGATTAACCGTCAGCTTAAGGAATATCTCGAAGACCGAAAGCTTCTCCATGACTGTCAGTATGGCTTTCGCAGTAATCGTTTCACTGGTGATCTGATGGCATATCTCACCGAATAATGGAACAAATCCTTAGATCGCTTTGGTCAAATTAAGATTATTGCGCTTAATATTTCCAAGGCATTTGATAGACTTAAGCATGAAGCTCTCTTATCGAAAATGCGTGCTTTTGGGATCAATGATATTCTTGTTCTATGGATTAGAAGCTATCTCTTGGACCTTTTAATACAGGTTGTATTGGACGGTTTCAAGTCTGATTCCCGCATAATTAATGCTGGTGTGCCCCAAGGCTCCGTTCTGTCGTCGACTCTTTTCCTCAGTTTTATAAATGATCTTCTGCCTGTTACTCCTAATGGTGTTTAATGCTTCGAAAACTCAATGCTGTCTTCTGTCGTTAAAGCTAAACATATCCCCAATGCCACTGTCTATGAATGGCACTTGCATCGAAGAAACCAAAAAGCTTTCAGTACTCGGTATGTGTGTCAATGACGACCTCCGTATTTGGTTTTCTGTATCGATGCAAGAAGTTGCCAGTTGCTTCGCAAACATCGCTACATCTGCTCGATAGAATACAAAAAAAAAGCGTTAAGATTAATTGGCCCTCTAGAACACCGACACAAGTAAGTGTAATAAAAAATTCAATTAACAGAAAAAAAAAAAATAATAATTTCTTGGGAATCCCATTATGGGTAAATCTGAGAAAAGAAAGAGTGATGTGAAAAGGGCCTATGAAGCCTTGGAGAGCCAAATAAAGGCAGGCATAAAGATTCACGGGAAAGAATTCCTGGTATCTTTGCACGATAAGCTGAGCGACATCGAACAGTTATACGAAAAAGAAGAGGAGATGGACATCTACGAAATTAATAGTGATGAAGAAGATGAAGCTACTGACAATGAAGAAGAGCCAACTTTACAAGAAGTCAACGAAGAAGAAGATGTCGAAAACATGGTCGACCTTAACTCCGACTATGAAAATTTTGTGTTGGTTCATCGTAACAAGAGGAAACCTTCACCACCAACATCTCCAAAAAAGGAACCTTCATCCAAGAAGATAGCCATGAAGGACGGAAATAATTCCCCTAAAGACAAGGACATTGCCACCAATAACAAGGAAGGCGATAAAACCCCTCAACCTGCCAGCAACTGCGCCTCAACCACTGTAGAACTACGCCCCACCTTGATGCCGCCAATTGTATGTTTTGGACTCAACGTAGCCAAAACTAACAAGATCCTTAAAGAACAAGGAGTTGCTTTTAGGATTCATAACATTAACATGAACAAATCTTTCATTACAACAAAGACGAAGGAACACCATCAAAAAATTCGTAAAATCCTGAAAGAGGGAAGCACAGAGTTTAATACCTACACGGACAAAGAAGACAAAAAGAAGCTGCTAGTTCTTAAAGATATACATTATAGCCATGATGCCAATGAAGTCAAAGAAGAACTATCGAAGGAAGGAATATCTGCTTTGGCAGTAAGCCCCTATAAGTCAGTAAAAAACTGCAACAGCTTCGTGGTTGAAGTAGACAAGACAGCGGATATCCCTTCCATATATGGTAAAACTCTCCTTATGAACCAAAAGGTTTACTGGGAGAAATTCAAAAGTACCAGCATCTCTCAGTGCAAGAATTGCCAAAAATTCGGTCATGTAGCTAGCAACTGTGGAATGAAGTACAGGTGCGTCAAGTGCAAAGATGACCATTTGCCAGGCCAATGCACAAGAACCAGCAACGGCATAACGGACGACAAAGTTTACTGTGTAAACTGCCAGCAGACAGGGCACCCAGCAAGCTACAATGGATGCCAATGAGAAAGAAAAAACTTGCCGAGAAGGTAAAATCTGCAGCCCAAAAACAAGAGAAACACGCTTTTGCAGTCCAATCAGCAACCAGAACTATTGTTAGCGGTCTTTCGTACGCCAACATAGCAGCAGCAGTCGGGCCAGCCCCCAAATCTGTCCGTATTGCCCTATCTTATTTTGATTTGATGAATCGTCATTTTGTCTATGTTGTCCTGAATGATTTTCCCTATAAGTTTTCCTAAGGTGAAATACTGTGTGTAGTGTTCTGCATATTATTTTTGTAACTGTATGGTTTACTATTTGTGTATTTTTCTAATATACCTATTTCTTCTAAAGTATAGAATGCTTGCCTAAGATTTTTAATATTTCTACTGTAAATTATGCTTGCTAAATTAGCAACTATTCCATTCAAAAATGTTTTCAGAATTATAGATTCATTCAGTTGTGGGGAAAATTCTACTGGTTTTTTTTACATCAAACTCATATTCAAAGAACCAAATTTTTGCATGACCAACGGAAAAAAAATTCTGCAATGTCAAAAAGGCAGTAAAAATTGTTAGTCATTTGTTGTAGAAAATCTTAAAAACTCCTTTTTTTAGATTAGATTATTTTTATTATATTCGTTAGAATTTATGTACAATTGGTCTTAAAGTTAACTTATAACTAAAATAAATCATGTCGGCTCAACAACAGGGGCCCGACTTACTTCAGCTGACTCTATACAATGCTATATAATTACTTATATCATATTGTTGTTTCCTTAATCTTTTAATTGAAATTCTTAATTATAATTTACTGTCTTTGGTTTTTAAAAATTTGGGGTTAGGATGCGGTGTTGCTTATCCTTTGTTGTATCCGATGTTGGTTCTCTCGTAGAACGGGGCTCCGTCATTGTTCATTATATCCTTGAATCAATCGTCTGTGATGGTTCGAATGTTGACGTAGCGATGGCTGGGCTCAAGTTGTTGCTGGAGTAGTTGTTGGATTTCCAAGTTGGGGTGGTCCTCCAAGTTCCTCAAAATATTTTTGGAGAGCTGTGTCATGAACTGATTTATTGGGATCACTTTGCTGTCTTCATATAGCTTCTTGTTTGCTTCTTGATTGGAAGCGGTTAGTGATATTCACTCCAAGGTATTTTGCTGTTGTCTTTCTCCTTATCACTGTGTTGTCTGGTAGCTTGATATTGATATTATTACAGCGTGATGCGAAATGTCTTCGACCTCTTGTTGCTGTTGTTGGGGTTCTGAAGCAGATAAGCACGCTCTTGTCGCTATTTATCTTTAGTCGCCATTTAGGGTAGTAGTCCCACAAGTTTCTTATGTGACCTTCAACTCTCCTGGCTGCGATTTCTGGTGAAATGGATGTTGCATATGTTAAGGAGTCATCGGCATATAGCTTCGTTTTCGTCCCTGGGATGTTAGTACGATGGTCAGCTGTATAAAGGTTGAAAAGTATGGGGCCCAACTTGGAACCTTGTGGAACTCCAACGCTGATCGTCTTTCTTTGTGAATATTCTGTGTTTACCTGTACATAAAAAGATCTATGGGTTAGAATTATTTTTAATAATCTTACCAATTGTTCAGGTAGTCCTAGACTTGACAGTTTGAATATTAGTCCTTTTATCCAAACTGTGTCGAAGGCCTTTTCGATGTCCAGTAAACAGGCGACTGTCGTCTCTTTCTTGTTGAGTCCGTTTGTCACGTCGGAGTGCAGTCTAAAAAGTGGATGTATGGTTGAGTGTCGTGCTCGGAAACCATACTGACATTCCGGTATGAATTCCCTTTCCCTGAAGAAATGATGAAACTTTCTCAGTTTTGTTGTTTTTTCGGAACGGGAACCACTTTTGCCGTTTTCCATGTTTCGGGGAAGTAGCTGTTATTAAGGCAGTTATTGAAGATGCTCCTCAACATCTTCGGTTCCAACGCTCATCGACAATAACAAGCCAATTGTTTACTCTTCAGAGAAATCAAACTTGCTTGCCGCCCATTTCGCTTCCAGCTGCATACTGCCTCACAGCAACGTTGCCCCTCCTGTACTTGAGAATGTAAATTTTTCAATGGGACAGATTTTTTCCGCACTCGGACAGTAGCAAGAGTTCTCGAAGATAGCCATATACACAAATGCTCTGGCCCGTATGGTATACCCCGACTCTTCTGAGGAGGTGTTCTTCCACACTGGCAAAGCCACTACGTAAACTTTTTCATCGCTCCTAATCCTCTGGAATCTTTCCTAGAAGATGGAAAACAGCATTTGTCCAGCCCGTCCCTAAGAAAGGTGACCCATCCTACCCCTCCTACGTCCCTTTTTTCTAAGGTCATGGAAACGCTGATTAACCGTCAGCTTAAGGAATATCTCGAAGACCGAAAGCTTCTCCATGACTGTCAGTATGGCTTTCGCAGTAATCGTTTCACTGGTGATCTGATGGCATATCTCACCGAATAGTGGAACAAATCCTTAGATCGCTTTGGTGAAATTAAGATTATTGCGCTTAATATTTCCAAGGCATTTGATAGACTTAAGCATGAAGCTCTCTTATCGAAAATGCGTGCTTTTGGGATCAATGATATTCTTGTTCTATGGATTAGAAGCTATCTCTTGGACCTTTTAATACAGGTTGTATTGGACGGTTTCAAGTCTGATTCCCGCATAATTAATGCTGGTGTGCCCCAAGGCTCCGTTCTGTCGTCGACTCTTTTCCTCAGTTTTATAAATGATCTTCTGTCTGTTACTCCTAATGGTGTTTAATGCTTCGAAAACTCAATGCTGTCTTCTGTCGTTAAAGCTAAACATATCCCCAATGCCACTGTCTATGAATGGCACTTGCATCGAAGAAACCAAAAAGCTTTCAGTACTCGGTATGTGTGTCAATGACGACCTCCGTATTTGGTTTTCTGTATCGATGCAAGAAGTTGCCAGTTGCTTCGCAAACATCGCTACATCTGCTCGATAGAATACAAAAAAAAGCGTTAAGATTAATTGGCCCTCTAGAACACCGACACAAGTAAGTGTAATAAAAAATTCAATTAACAGTTAAAAAAAAAATAATAATAATTTCTTGGGAATCCCATTATGGGTAAATCTGAGAAAAGAAAGAGTGATGTGAAAAAGGCCTATGAAGCCTTGGAGAGCCAAATAAAGGCAGGCATAAAGATTCACGGGAAAGAATTCCTGGTATCTTTGCACGATAAGCTGAGCGACATCGACCAGTTATACGAAAAAGAAGAGGAGATGGACATCTACACGAAATTAATAGTGATGAAGAATATGAAGCTACTGACAATGAAGAAGAGCCAACTTTACAAGAAGTCAACGAAGAAGAAGATGTCGAAAACATGGTCGACCTTAACTCCGACTATGAAAATGTTGTGTTGGTTGAACGTAACAAGAGGAAACCTTCACCACCAACATCTCCAAAAAAGGAACCTTCATCCAAGAAGATAGCCATGAAGGACGGAAATAATTCCCCTAAAGACAAGGACATTGCCACCAATAACAAGGAAGGCGATAAAACCCCTCAACCTGCCAGCAACTGCGCCTCAACCACTGTAGAACTACGCCCCACCTTGATGCCGCCAATTGTATGTTTTGGACTCAACGTAGCCAAAACTAACAAGATCCTTAAAGAACAAGGAGTTGCTTTTAGGATTCATAACATTAACATGAACAAATCTTTCATTACAACAAAGACGAAGGAACACCATCAAAAAATTCGTAAAATCCTGAAAGAGGGAAGCACAGAGTTTAATACCTACACGGACAAAGAAGACAAAAAGAAGCTGCTAGTTCTTAAAGGTATACATTATAGCCATGATGCCAATGAAGTCAAAGAAGAACTATAGAAGGAAGGAATATCTGCTTTGGCAGTAAGCCCCTATAAGTCAGTAAAAAACTGCAACAGCTTCGTGGTTGAAGTAGACAAGACAGCGGATATCCCTTCCATATATGGTAAAACTCTCCTAATGAACCTAAAGGTTTACTGGGAGAAATTCAAAAGTACCAGCATCTCTCAGTGCAAGAATTGCCAAAAATTCGGTCATGTAGCTAGCAACTGTGGAATGAAGTACAGGTGCGTCAAGTGCAAAGATGACCATTTGCCAGGCCAATGCACAAGAACCAGCAACGGCATAACGGACGACAAAGTTTACTGTGTAAACTGCCAGCAGACAGGGCACCCAGCAAGCTACAATGGATGCCAATGAGAAAGAAGAAACTTGCCGAGAAGGTAAAATCTGCAGCCCAAAAACAAGAGAAACACGCTTTTGCAGTCCAATCAGCAACCAGAACTATTGTTAGCGGTCTTTCGTACGCCAACATAGCAGCAGCAGTCGGGCCAGCCCCCAAATCTGTCCGTATTGCCCTATCTTATTTTGATTTGATGAATCGTCATTTTGTCTATGTTGTCCTGAATGATTTTCCCTATAAGTTTTCCTAAGGTGAAATACTGTGTGTATTGTTCTGCATATTATTTTTGTAACTGTATGGTTTACTATTTGTGTATTTTTCTAATATACCTATTTCTTCTAAAGTATAGAATGCTTGCCTAAGATTTTTAATATTTCTACTGTAAATTATGCTTGCTAAATTAGAAACTATTCCATTCAAAAATGTTTTCAGAATTATAGATTCATTCAGTTGTGGGGAAAATTCTACTGGTTTTTTTTACATCAAACTCATATTCAAAGAACCAAATTTTTGCATGACCAACGGAAAAAAAATTCTGCAATGTCAAAAAGGCAGTAAAAATTGTTAGTCATTTGTTGTAGAAAATCTTAAAAACTAATTTTTTTAGATTAGATTATTTTTATTATATTCGTTAGAATTTATGTACAATTGGTCTTAAACTAACTTATAACTAAAATAAATCATGTCGGCTCAACAACAGGGGCCCGACTTACTTCAGCTGACTCTATACAATGCTATATAATTACTTATATCATATTGTTGTTTGCTTAATCTTTTAATTGAAATTCTTAATTATAATTTACTGTCTTTGGTTTTTAAAAAATTGGGGTTAGGATGCGGTGTTGCTTATCCTTTGTTGTGTCCGATGTTGGTTCTCTCGTAGAACGGGGCTCCGTCATTGTTCATTATATCCTTGAATCAATCGTCTGTGATGGTTCGAATGTTGACGTAGCGATGGCTGGGCTCAAGTTGTTGCTGGAGTAGTTGTTGGATTTCCAAGTTGGGGTGGTCCTCCAAGTTCCTCAAAATATTTTTGGAGAGCTGTGTCATGAACTGATTTATTGGGATCACTTTGCTGTCTTCATATAGCTTCTTGTTTGATTCTTGATTGGAAGCGGTTAGTGATATTCACTCCAAGGTATTTTGCTGTTGTCTTTCTCCTTATCACTGTGTTGTCTGGTAGCTTGATATTGATATTATTACAGCGTGATGCGAAATGTCTTCGACCTCTTGTTGCTGTTGTTGGGGTTCTGAAGCAGATAAGCACGCTCTTGTCGCTATTTATCTTTAGTCGCCATTTAAGGTAGTAGTCCCACAAGTTTCTTATGTGACCTTCAACTCTCCTGGCTGCGATTTCTGGTGAAATGGATGTTGCATATGTTAAGGAGTCATCCGCATATAGCTTCGTTTTCGTCCCTGGGATGTTAGTACGATGGTCAGCTGTATAAAGGTTGAAAAGTATGGGGCCCAACTTGGAACCTTGTGGAACTCCAACGCTGATCGTCTTTCTTTGTGAATATTCTCTGTTTACCTGCACATAAAAAGATCTATGGGTTAGAATTTTTTTTAATAATCTTACCAATTGTTCAGGTAGTCCTAGACTTGACAGTTTGAATATTAGTCCTTTTATCCAAACTGTGTCGAAGGCCTTTTCGATGTCCAGTAAACAGGCGACTGTCGTCTCTATCTTGTTGAGTCCGTTTGTCACGTCGGAGTGCAGTCTAAAAAGTGGATGTATGGTTGAGTGTCGTGCTCGGAAACCATACTGACATTCCGGTATGAATTCCCTTTCCCTGAAGAAATGATGAAACTTTCTCAGTTTTGTTGTTTTTTTCGGAACGGGAACCACTTTTGCCGTTTTCCATGTTTCGGGGAAGTAGCTGTAATTAAGGCAGTTATTGAAGATGCTCCTCAACATCTTCGGTTCCAACGCTCATCGACAATAACAAGCCAATTGTTTACTCTTCAGAGAAATCAAACTTGCTTGCCGCCCATTTCGCTTCCAGCTGCATACTGCCTCACAGCAACGTTGCCCCTCCTGTACTTGAGAATGTAAATTTTTCCATGGGACAGATTTTTTTCCGCACTTGGACAGTAGCAAGAGTTCTCGAAGATAGCCATATACACAAATGCTCTCGCCCGTATGGTATACCCCGACTCTTCTGAGGAGGTGTTCTTCCACACTGGCAAAGCCACTGCGTAAACTTTTTCATCGCTCCTAATCCTCTGGAATCTTTCCTAGAAGATGGAAAACAGCATTTGTCCAGCCCGTCCCTAAGAAAGGTGACCCATCCTACCCCTCCTACGTCCCTTTTTTCTAAGGTCATGGAAACGCTGATTAACCGTCAGCTTAAGGAATATCTCGAAGACCGAAAGCTTCTCCATGACTGTCAGTATGGCTTTCGCAGTAATCGTTTCACTGGTGATCTGATGGCATATCTCACCGAATAATGGAACAAATCCTTAGATCGCTTTGGTCAAATTAAGATTATTGCGCTTAATATTTCCAAGGCATTTGATAGACTTAAGCATGAAGCTCTCTTATCGAAAATGCGTGCTTTTGGGATCAATGATATTCTTGTTCTATGGATTAGAAGCTATCTCTTGGACCTTTTAATACAGGTTGTATTGGACGGTTTCAAGTCTGATTCCCGCATAATTAATGCTGGTGTGCCCCAAGGCTCCGTTCTGTCGTCGACTCTTTTCCTCAGTTTTATAAATGATCTTCTGCCTGTTACTCCTAATGGTGTTTAATGCTTCGAAAACTCAATGCTGTCTTCTGTCGTTAAAGCTAAACATATCCCCAATGCCACTGTCTATGAATGGCACTTGCATCGAAGAAACCAAAAAGCTTTCAGTACTCGGTATGTGTGTCAATGACGACCTCCGTATTTGGTTTTCTGTATCGATGCAAGAAGTTGCCAGTTGCTTCGCAAACATCGCTACATCTGCTCGATAGAATACAAAAAAAAGCGTTAAGATTAATTGGCCCTCTAGAACACCGACACAAGTAAGTGTAATAAAAAATTCAATTAACAGAAAAAAAAAAAATAATAATTTCTTGGGAATCCCATTATGGGTAAATCTGAGAAAAGAAAGAGTGATGTGAAAAGGGCCTATGAAGCCTTGGAGAGCCAAATAAAGGCAGGCATAAAGATTCACGGGAAAGAATTCCTGGTATCTTTGCACGATAAGCTGAGCGACATCGAACAGTTATACGAAAAAGAAGAGGAGATGGACATCTACGAAATTAATAGTGATGAAGAAGATGAAGCTACTGACAATGAAGAAGAGCCAACTTTACAAGAAGTCAACGAAGACCTTAACTCCGACTATGAAAATTTTGTGTTGGTTCATCGTAACAAGAGGAAACCTTCACCACCAACATCTCCAAAAAAGGAACCTTCATCCAAGAAGATAGCCATGAAGGACGGAAATAATTCCCCTAAAGACAAGGACATTGCCACCAATAACAAGGAAGGCGATAAAACCCCTCAACCTGCCAGCAACTGCGCCTCAACCACTGTAGAACTACGCCCCACCTTGATGCCGCCAATTGTATGTTTTGGACTCAACGTAGCCAAAACTAACAAGATCCTTAAAGAACAAGGAGTTGCTTTTAGGATTCATAACATTAACATGAACAAATCTTTCATTACAACAAAGACGAAGGAACACCATCAAAAAATTCGTAAAATCCTGAAAGAGGGAAGCACAGAGTTTAATACCTACACGGACAAAGAAGACAAAAAGAAGCTGCTAGTTCTTAAAGGTATACATTATAGCCATGATGCCAATGAAGTCAAAGAAGAACTATCGAAGGAAGGAATATCTGCTTTGGCAGTAAGCCCCTATAAGTCAGTAAAAAACTGCAACAGCTTCGTGGTTGAAGTAGACAAGACAGCGGATATCCCTTCCATATATGGTAAAACTCTCCTTATGAACCAAAAGGTTTACTGGGAGAAATTCAAAAGTACCAGCATCTCTCAGTGCAAGAATTGCCAAAAATTCGGTCATGTAGCTAGCAACTGTGGAATGAAGTACAGGTGCGTCAAGTGCAAAGATGACCATTTGCCAGGCCAATGCACAAGAACCAGCAACGGCATAACGGACGACAAAGTTTACTGTGTAAACTGCCAGCAGACAGGGCACCCAGCAAGCTACAATGGATGCCAATGAGAAAGAAAAAACTTGCCGAGAAGGTAAAATCTGCAGCCCAAAAACAAGAGAAACACGCTTTTGCAGTCCAATCAGCAACCAGAACTATTGTTAGCGGTCTTTCGTACGCCAACATAGCAGCAGCAGTCGGGCCAGCCCCCAAATCTGTCCGTATTGCCCTATCTTATTTTGATTTGATGAATCGTCATTTTGTCTATGTTGTCCTGAATGATTTTCCCTATAAGTTTTCCTAAGGTGAAATACTGTGTGTATTGTTCTGCATATTATTTTTGTAACTGTATGGTTTACTATTTGTGTATTTTTCTAATATACCTATTTCTTCTAAAGTATAGAATGCTTGCCTAAGATTTTTAATATTTCTACTGTAAATTATGCTTGCTAAATTAGAAACTATTCCATTCAAAAATGTTTTCAGAATTATAGATTCATTCAGTTGTGGGGAAAATTCTACTGGTTTTTTTTACATCAAACTCATATTCAAAGAACCAAATTTTTGCATGACCAACGGAAAAAAAATTCTGCAATGTCAAAAAGGCAGTAAAAATTGTTAGTCATTTGTTGTAGAAAATCTTAAAAACTCCTTTTTTTAGATTAGATTATTTTTATTATATTCGTTAGAATTTATGTACAATTGGTCTTAAAGTTAACTTATAACTAAAATAAATCATGTCGGCTCAACAACAGGGGCCCGACTTACTTCAGCTGACTCTATACAATGCTATATAATTACTTATATCATATTGTTGTTTGCTTAATCTTTTAATTGAAATTCTTAATTATAATTTACTGTCTTTGGTTTTTAAAAAATTGGGGTTAGGATGCGGTGTTGCTTATCCTTTGTTGTATCCGATGTTGGTTCTCTCGTAGAACGGGGCTCCGTCATTGTTCATTATATCCTTGAATCAATCGTCTGTGATGGTTCGAATGTTGACGTAGCGATGGCTGGGCTCAAGTTGTTGCTGGAGTAGTTGTTGGATTTCCAAGTTGGGGTGGTCCTCCAAGTTCCTCAAAATATTTTTGGAGAGCTGTGTCATGAACTGATTTATTGGGATCACTTTGCTGTCTTCATATAGCTTCTTGTTTGCTTCTTGATTGGAAGCGGTTAGTGATATTCACTCCAAGGTATTTTGCTGTTGTCTTTCTCCTTATCACTGTGTTGTCTGGTAGCTTGATATTGATATTATTACAGCGTGATGCGAAATGTCTTCGACCTCTTGTTGCTGTTGTTGGGGTTCTGAAGCAGATAAGCACGCTCTTGTCGCTATTTATCTTTAGTCGCCATTTAAGGTAGTAGTCCCACAAGTTTCTTATGTGACCTTCAACTCTCCTGGCTGCGATTTCTGGTGAAATGGATGTTGCATATGTTAAGGAGTCATCGGCATATAGCTTCGTTTTCGTACCTGGGATGTTAGTACGATGGTCAGCTGTATAAAGGTTGAAAAGTATGGGGCCCAACTTGGAACCTTGTGGAACTCCAACGCTGATCGTCTTTCTTTGTGAATATTCTCTGTTTACCTGCACATAAAAAGATCTATGGGTTAGAATTTTTTTTAATAATCTTACCAATTGTTCAGGTAGTCCTAGACTTGACAGTTTGAATATTAGTCCTTTTATCCAAACTGTGTCGAAGGCCTTTTCGATGTCCAGTAAACAGGCGACTGTCGTCTCTATCTTGTTGAGTCCGTTTGTCACGTCGGAGTGCAATCTAAAAAGTGGATGTATGGTTGAGTGTCGTGCTCGGAAACCATACTGACATTCCGGTATGAATTCCCTTTCCCTGAAGAAATGATGAAACTTTCTCAGTTTTGTTGGTTTTTTTCGGAACGGGAACCACTTTTGCCGTTTTCCATGTTTCGGGGAAGTAGCTGTTATTAAGGCAGTTATTGAAGATGCTCCTCAACATCTTCGGTTCCAACGCTCATCGACAATAACAAGTCAATTGTTTACTCTTCAGAGAAATCAAACTTGCTTGCCGCCCATTTCGTTTCCAGCTGCATACTGCCTCACAGCAACGTTGCCCCTCCTGTACTTGAGAATGTAAATTTTTCCATGGGACAGATTTTTTCCGCACTCGGACAGTAGCAAGAGTTCTCGAAGATAGCCATATACACAAATGCTCTGGCCCGTATGGTATACCCCGACTCTTCTGAGGAGGTGTTCTTCCGCACTGGCAAAGCCACTGCGTAAACTTTTTCATCGCTCCTAATCCTCTGGAATCTTTCCTAGAAGATGGAAAACAGCATTTGTCCAGCCCGTCCCTAAGAAAGGTGACCCATCCTACCCCTCATACGTTCCTTTTTTCTAAGGTCATGGAAACGCTGATTAACCGTCAGCTTAAGGAATATCTCGAAGACCGAAAGCTTCTCCATGACTGTCAGTATGGCTTTCGCAGTAATCGTTTCACTGGTGATCTGATGGCATATCTCACCGAATAATGGAACAAATCCTTAGATCGCTTTGGTGAAATTAAGATTATTGCGCTTAATATTTCCAAGGCATTTGATAGACTTAAGCATGAAGCTCTCTTATCGAAAATGCGTGCTTTTGGGATCAATGATATTCTTGTTCTATGGATTAGAAGCTATCTCTTGGACCTTTTAATACAGGTTGTATTGGACGGTTTCAAGTCTGATTCCCGCATAATTAATGCTGGTGTGCCCCAAGGCTCCGTTCTGTCGTCGACTCTTTTCCTCAGTTTTATAAATGATCTTCTGTCTGTTACTCCTAATGGTGTTTAATGCTTCGAAAACTCAATGCTGTCTTCTGTCGTTAAAGCTAAACATATCCCCAATGCCACTGTCTATGAATGGCACTTGCATCGAAGAAACCAAAAAGCTTTCAGTACTCGGTATGTGTGTCAATGACGACCTCCGTATTTGGTTTTCTGTATCGATGCAAGAAGTTGCCAGTTGCTTCGCAAACATCGCTACATCTGCTCGATAGAATACAAAAAAAAAGCGTTAAGATTAATTGGCCCTCTAGAACACCGACACAAGTAAGTGTAATAAAAAATTCAATTAACAGTAAAAAAAAAAAATAATAATTTCTTGGGAATCCCATTATGGGTAAATCTGAGAAAAGAAAGAGTGATGTGAAAAAGGCCTATGAAGCCTTGGAGAGCCAAATAAAGGCAGGCATAAAGATTCACGGGAAAGAATTCCTGGTATCTTTGCACGATAAGCTGAGCGACATCGACCAGTTATACGAAAAAGAAGAGGAGATGGACATCTACGAAATTAATAGTGATGAAGAAGATGAAGCTACTGACAATGAAGAAGAGCCAACTTTACAAGAAGTCAACGAAGAAGAAGATGTCGAAAACATGGTCGACCTTAACTCCGACTATGAAAATTTTGTGTTGGTTCATCGTAA
Source organism: Platycheirus rosarum (assembly GCA_963971375.1). Taxonomy (NCBI): domain Eukaryota; kingdom Metazoa; phylum Arthropoda; class Insecta; order Diptera; family Syrphidae; genus Platycheirus; species Platycheirus rosarum. The sequence continues at coordinate 165,048,865 of OZ020507.1, read as the reverse complement.
CAAGAGGAAACCTTCACCACCAACATCTCCAAAAAAGGAACCTTCATCCAAGAAGATAGCCATGAAGGACGGAAATAATTCCCCTAAAGACAAGGACATTGCCACCAATAACAAGGAAGGCGATAAAACCCCTCAACCTGCCAGCAACTGCGCCTCAACCACTGTAGAACCACGCCCCACCTTGATGCCGCCAATTGTATGTTTTGGACTCAACGTAGCCAAAACTAACAAGATCCTTAAAGAACAAGGAGTTGCTTTTAGGATTCATAACATTAACATGAACAAATCTTTCATTACAACAAAGACGAAGGAACACCATCAAAAAATTCGTAAAATCCTGAAAGAGGGAAGCACAGAGTTTAATACCTACACGGACAAAGAAGACAAAAAGAAGCTGCTAGTTCTTAAAGGTATACATTATAGCCATGATGCCAATGAAGTCAAAGAAGAACTATAGAAGGAAGGAATATCTGTTTTGGCAGTAAGCCCCTATAAGTCAGTAAAAAACTGCAACAGCTTCGTGGTTGAAGTAGACAAGACAGCGGATATCCCTTCCATATATGGTAAAACTCTCCTTATGAACCAAAAGGTTTACTGGGAGAAATTCAAAAGTACCAGCATCTCTCAGTGCAAGAATTGCCAAAAATTCGGTCATGTAGCTAGCAACTGTGGAATGAAGTACAGGTGCGTCAAGTGCAAAGATGACCATTTGCCAGGCCAATGCACAAGAACCAGCAACGGCATAACGGACGACAAAGTTTACTGTGTAAACTGCCAGCAGACAGGGCACCCAGCAAGCTACAATGGATGCCAATGAGAAAGAAAAAACTTGCCGAGAAGGTAAAATCTGCAGCCCAAAAACAAGAGAAACACGCTTTTGCAGTCCAATCAGCAACCAGAACTATTGTTAGCGGTCTTTCGTACGCCAACATAGCAGCAGCAGTCGGGCCAGCCCCCAAATCTGTCCGTATTGCCCTATCTTATTTTGATTTGATGAATCGTCATTTTGTCTATGTTGTCCTGAATGATTTTCCCTATAAGTTTTCCTAAGGTGAAATACTGTGTGTATTGTTCTGCATATTATTTTTGTAACTGTATGGTTTACTATTTGTGTATTTTTCTAATATACCTATTTCTTCTAAAGTATAGAATGCTTGCCTAAGATTTTTAATATTTCTACTGTAAATTATGCTTGCTAAATTAGCAACTATTCCATTCAAAAATGTTTTCAGAATTATAGATTCATTCAGTTGTGGGGAAAATTCTACTGGTTTTTTTTACATCAAACTCATATTCAAAGAACCAAATTTTTGCATGACCAACGGAAAAAAAAATACTGCAATGTCAAAAAGGCAGTAAAAATTGTTAGTCATTTGTTGTAGAAAATCTTAAAAACTCCTTTTTTTAGATTAGATTATTTTTATTATATTCGTTAGAATTTATGTACAATTGGTCTTAAAGTTAACTTATAACTAAAATAAATCATGTCGGCTCAACAACAGGGGCCCGACTTACTTCAGCTGACTCTATACAATGCTATATAATTACTTATATCATATTGTTGTTTGCTTAATCTTTTAATTGAAATTCTTAATTATAATTTACTGTCTTTGGTTTTTAAAAAATTGGGGTTAGGATGCGGTGTTGCTTATCCTTTGTTGTATCCGATGTTGGTTCTCTCGTAGAACGGGGCTCCGTCATTGTTCATTATATCCTTGAATCAATCGTCTGTGATGGTTCGAATGTTGACGTAGCGATGGCTGGGCTCAAGTTGTTGCTGGAGTAGTTGTTGGATTTCCAAGTTGGGGTGGTCCTCCAAGTTCCTCAAAATATTTTTGGAGAGCTGTGTCATGAACTGATTTATTGGGATCACTTTGCTGTCTTCATATAGCTTCTTGTTTGCTTCTTGATTGGAAGCGGTTAGTGATATTCACTCCAAGGTATTTTGCTGTTGTCTTTCTCCTTATCACTGTGTTGTCTGGTAGCTTGATATTGATATTATTACAGCGTGATGCGAAATGTCTTCGACCTCTTGTTGCTGTTGTTGGGGTTCTGAAGCAGATAAGCACGCTCTTGTCGCTATTTATCTTTAGTCGCCATTTAAGGTAGTAGTCCCACAAGTTTCTTATGTGACCTTCAACTCTCCTGGCTGCGATTTCTGGTGAAATGGATGTTGCATATGTTAAGGAGTCATCGGCATATAGCTTCGTTTTCGTACCTGGGATGTTAGTACGATGGTCAGCTGTATAAAGGTTGAAAAGTATGGGGCCCAACTTGGAACCTTGTGGAACTCCAACGCTGATCGTCTTTCTTTGTGAATATTCTCTGTTTACCTGCACATAAAAAGATCTATGGGTTAGAATTTTTTTTAATAATCTTACCAATTGTTCAGGTAGTCCTAGACTTGACAGTTTGAATATTAGTCCTTTTATCCAAACTGTGTCGAAGGCCTTTTCGATGTCCAGTAAACAGGCGACTGTCGTCTCTATCTTGTTGAGTCCGTTTGTCACGTCGGAGTGCAATCTAAAAAGTGGATGTATGGTTGAGTGTCGTGCTCGGAAACCATACTGACATTCCGGTATGAATTCCCTTTCCCTGAAGAAATGATGAAACTTTCTCAGTTTTGTTGGTTTTTTTCGGAACGGGAACCACTTTTGCCGTTTTCCATGTTTCGGGGAAGTAGCTGTTATTAAGGCAGTTATTGAAGATGCTCCTCAACATCTTCGGTTCCAACGCTCATCGACAATAACAAGTCAATTGTTTACTCTTCAGAGAAATCAAACTTGCTTGCCGCCCATTTCGTTTCCAGCTGCATACTGCCTCACAGCAACGTTGCCCCTCCTGTACTTGAGAATGTAAATTTTTCCATGGGACAGATTTTTTCCGCACTCGGACAGTAGCAAGAGTTCTCGAAGATAGCCATATACACAAATGCTCTGGCCCGTATGGTATACCCCGACTCTTCTGAGGAGGTGTTCTTCCACACTGGCAAAGCCACTGCGTAAACTTTTTCATCGCTCCTAATCCTCTGGAATCTTTCCTAGAAGATGGAAAACAGCATTTGTCCAGCCCGTCCCTAAGAAAGGTGACCCATCCTACCCCTCATACGTCCCTTTTTTCTAAGGTCATGGAAACGCTGATTAACCGTCAGCTTAAGGAATATCTCGAAGACCGAAAGCTTCTCCATGACTGTCAGTATGGCTTTCGCAGTAATCGTTTCACTGGTGATCTGATGGCATATCTCACCGAATAATGGAACAAATCCTTAGATCGCTTTGGTGAAATTAAGATTATTGCGCTTAATATTTCCAAGGCATTTGATAGACTTAAGCATGAAGCTCTCTTATCGAAAATGCGTGCTTTTGGGATCAATGATATTCTTGTTCTATGGATTAGAAGCTATCTCTTGGACCTTTTAATACAGGTTGTATTGGACGGTTTCAAGTCTGATTCCCGCATAATTAATGCTGGTGTGCCCCAAGGCTCCGTTCTGTCGTCGACTCTTTTCCTCAGTTTTATAAATGATCTTCTGTCTGTTACTCCTAATGGTGTTTAATGCTTCGAAAACTCAATGCTGTCTTCTGTCGTTAAAGCTAAACATATCCCCAATGCCACTGTCTATGAATGGCACTTGCATCGAAGAAACCAAAAAGCTTTCAGTACTCGGTATGTGTGTCAATGACGACCTCCGTATTTGGTTTTCTGTATCGATGCAAGAAGTTGCCAGTTGCTTCGCAAACATCGCTACATCTGCTCGATAGAATACAAAAAAAAGCGTTAAGATTAATTGGCCCTCTAGAACACCGACACAAGTAAGTGTAATAAAAAATTCAATTAACAGTAAAAAAAAAAAATAATAATTTCTTGGGAATCCCATTATGGGTAAATCTGAGAAAAGAAAGAGTGATGTGAAAAAGGCCTATGAAGCCTTGGAGAGCCAAATAAAGGCAGGCATAAAGATTCACGGGAAAGAATTCCTGGTATCTTTGCACGATAAGCTGAGCGACATCGACCAGTTATACGAAAAAGAAGAGGAGATGGACATCTACGAAATTAATAGTGATGAAGAAGATGAAGCTACTGACAATGAAGAAGAGCCAACTTTACAAGAAGTCAACGAAGAAGAAGATGTCGAAAACATGGTCGACCTTAACTCCGACTATGAAAATTTTGTGTTGGTTCATCGTAACAAGAGGAAACCTTCACCACCAACATCTCCAAAAAAGGAACCTTCATCCAAGAAGATAGCCATGAAGGACGGAAATAATTCCCCTAAAGACAAGGACATTGCCACCAATAACAAGGAAGGCGATAAAACCCCTCAACCTGCCAGCAACTGCGCCTCAACCACTGTAGAACCACGCCCCACCTTGATGCCGCCAATTGTATGTTTTGGACTCAACGTAGCCAAAACTAACAAGATCCTTAAAGAACAAGGAGTTGCTTTTAGGATTCATAACATTAACATGAACAAATCTTTCATTACAACAAAGACGAAGGAACACCATCAAAAAATTCGTAAAATCCTGAAAGAGGGAAGCACAGAGTTTAATACCTACACGGACAAAGAAGACAAAAAGAAGCTGCTAGTTCTTAAAGGTATACATTATAGCCATGATGCCAATGAAGTCAAAGAAGAACTATAGAAGGAAGGAATATCTGTTTTGGCAGTAAGCCCCTATAAGTCAGTAAAAAACTGCAACAGCTTCGTGGTTGAAGTAGACAAGACAGCGGATATCCCTTCCATATATGGTAAAACTCTCCTTATGAACCAAAAGGTTTACTGGGAGAAATTCAAAAGTACCAGCATCTCTCAGTGCAAGAATTGCCAAAAATTCGGTCATGTAGCTAGCAACTGTGGAATGAAGTACAGGTGCGTCAAGTGCAAAGATGACCATTTGCCAGGCCAATGCACAAGAACCAGCAACGGCATAACGGACGACAAAGTTTACTGTGTAAACTGCCAGCAGACAGGGCACCCAGCAAGCTACAATGGATGCCAATGAGAAAGAAAAAACTTGCCGAGAAGGTAAAATCTGCAGCCCAAAAACAAGAGAAACACGCTTTTGCAGTCCAATCAGCAACCAGAACTATTGTTAGCGGTCTTTCGTACGCCAACATAGCAGCAGCAGTCGGGCCAGCCCCCAAATCTGTCCGTATTGCCCTATCTTATTTTGATTTGATGAATCGTCATTTTGTCTATGTTGTCCTGAATGATTTTCCCTATAAGTTTTCCTAAGGTGAAATACTGTGTGTATTGTTCTGCATATTATTTTTGTAACTGTATGGTTTACTATTTGTGTATTTTTCTAATATACCTATTTCTTCTAAAGTATAGAATGCTTGCCTAAGATTTTTAATATTTCTACTGTAAATTATGCTTGCTAAATTAGCAACTATTCCATTCAAAAATGTTTTCAGAATTATAGATTCATTCAGTTGTGGGGAAAATTCTACTGGTTTTTTTTACATCAAACTCATATTCAAAGAACCAAATTTTTGCATGACCAACAATTACGGAAAAAAATTCTGCAATGTCAAAAAGGCAGTAAAAATTGTTAGTCATTTGTTGTAGAAAATCTTAAAAACTCCTTTTTTTAGATTAGATTATTTTTATTATATTCGTTAGAATTTATGTACAATTGGTCTTAAACTAACTTATAACTAAAATAAATCATGTCGGCTCAACAACAGGGGCCCGACTTACTTCAGCTGACTCTATACAATGCTATATAATTACTTATATCATATTGTTGTTTGCTTAATCTTTTAATTGAAATTCTTAATTATAATTTACTTATTGTGTCCGATGTTGGTTCTCTCGTAGAACGGGGCTCCGTCATTGTTCATTATATCCTTGAATCAATCGTCTGTGATGGTTCGAATGTTGACGTAGCGATGGCTGGGCTCAAGTTGTTGCTGGAGTAGTTGTTGGATTTCCAAGTTGGGGTGGTCCTCCAAGTTTCTCAAAATATTTTTGGAGAGCTGTGTCATGAACTGATTTATTGGGATCACTTTGCTGTCTTCATATAGCTTCTTGTTTGCTTCTTGATTGGAAGCGGTTAGTGATATTCACTCCAAGGTATTTTGCTGTTGTCTTTCTCCTTATCACTGTGTTGTCTGGTAGCTTGATATTGATATTATTACAGCGTGATGCGAAATGTCTTCGACCTCTTGTTGCTGTTGTTGGGGTTCTGAAGCAGATAAGCACGCTCTTGTCGCTATTTATCTTTAGTCGCCATTTAGGGTAGTAGTCCCACAAGTTTCTTATGTGACCTTCAACTCTCCTGGCTGCGATTTCTGGTGAAATGGATGTTGCATATGTTAAGGAGTCATCGGCATATAGCTTCGTTTTCGTCCCTGGGATGTTAGTACGATGGTCAGCTGTATAAAGGTTGAAAAGTATGGGGCCCAACTTGGAACCTTGTGGAACTCCAACGCTGATCGTCTTTCTTTGTGAATATTCTGTGTTTACCTGTACATAAAAAGATCTATGGGTTAGAATTATTTTTAATAATCTTACCAATTGTTCAGGTAGTCCTAGACTTGACAGTTTGAATATTAGTCCTTTTATCCAAACTGTGTCGAAGGCCTTTTCGATGTCCAGTAAACAGGCGACTGTCGTCTCTTTCTTGTTGAGTCCGTTTGTCACGTCGGAGTGCAGTCTAAAAAGTGGATGTATGGTTGAGTGTCGTGCTCGGAAACCATACTGACATTCCGGTATGAATTCCCTTTCCCTGAAGAAATGATGAAACTTTCTCAGTTTTGTTGTTTTTTCGGAACGGGAACCACTTTTGCCGTTTTCCATGTTTCGGGGAAGTAGCTGTTATTAAGGCAGTTATTGAAGATGCTCCTCAACATCTTCGGTTCCAACGCTCATCGACAATAACAAGCCAATTGTTTACTCTTCAGAGAAATCAAACTTGCTTGCCGCCCATTTCGCTTCCAGCTGCATACTGCCTCACAGCAACGTTGCCCCTCCTGTACTTGAGAATGTAAATTTTTCAATGGGACAGATTTTTTCCGCACTCGGACAGTAGCAAGAGTTCTCGAAGATAGCCATATACACAAATGCTCTGGCCCGTATGGTATACCCCGACTCTTCTGAGGAGGTGTTCTTCCACACTGGCAAAGCCACTACGTAAACTTTTTCATCGCTCCTAATCCTCTGGAATCTTTCCTAGAAGATGGAAAACAGCATTTGTCCAGCCCGTCCCTAAGAAAGGTGACCCATCCTACCCCTCCTACGTCCCTTTTTTCTAAGGTCATGGAAACGCTGATTAACCGTCAGCTTAAGGAATATCTCGAAGACCGAAAGCTTCTCCATGACTGTCAGTATGGCTTTCGCAGTAATCGTTTCACTGGTGATCTGATGGCATATCTCACCGAATAGTGGAACAAATCCTTAGATCGCTTTGGTGAAATTAAGATTATTGCGCTTAATATTTCCAAGGCATTTGATAGACTTAAGCATGAAGCTCTCTTATCGAAAATGCGTGCTTTTGGGATCAATGATATTTTTGTTCTATGGATTAGAAGCTATCTCTTGGACCTTTTAATACAGGTTGTATTGGACGGTTTCAAGTCTGATTCCCGCATAATTAATGCTGGTGTGCCCCAAGGCTCCGTTCTGTCGTCGACTCTTTTCCTCAGTTTTATAAATGATCTTCTGTCTGTTACTCCTAATGGTGTTTAATGCTTCGAAAACTCAATGCTGTCTTCTGTCGTTAAAGCTAAACATATCCCCAATGCCACTGTCTATGAATGGCACTTGCATCGAAGAAACCAAAAAGCTTTCAGTACTCGGTATGTGTGTCAATGACGACCTCCGTATTTGGTTTTCTGTATCGATGCAAGAAGTTGCCAGTTGCTTCGCAAACATCGCTACATCTGCTCGATAGAATACAAAAAAAAGCGTTAAGATTAATTGGCCCTCTAGAACACCGACACAAGTAAGTGTAATAAAAAATTCAATTAACAGTTAAAAAAAAAATAATAATAATTTCTTGGGAATCCCATTATGGGTAAATCTGAGAAAAGAAAGAGTGATGTGAAAAAGGCCTATGAAGCCTTGGAGAGCCAAATAAAGGCAGGCATAAAGATTCACGGGAAAGAATTCCTGGTATCTTTGCACGATAAGCTGAGCGACATCGACCAGTTATACGAAAAAGAAGAGGAGATGGACATCTACGAAATTAATAGTGATGAAGAAGATGAAGCTACTGACAATGAAGAAGAGCCAACTTTACAAGAAGTCAAAGAAGAAGAAGATGTCGAAAACATGGTCGACCTTAACTCCGACTATGAAAATTTTGTGTTGGTTCAACGTAACAAGAGGAAACCTTCACCACCAACATCTCCAAAAAAGGAACCTTCATCCAAGAAGATAGCCATGAAGGACGGAAATAATTCCCCTAAAGACAAGGACATTGCCACCAATAACAAGGAAGGCGATAAAACCCCTCAACCTGCCAGCAACTGCGCCTCAACCACTGTAGAACCACGCCCCACCTTGATGCCGCCAATTGTATGTTTTGGACTCAACGTAGCCAAAACTAACAAGATCCTTAAAGAACAAGAAGTTGCTTTTAGGATTCATAACATTAACATGAACAAATCTTTCATTACAACAAAGACGAAGGAACACCATCAAAAAATTCGTAAAATCCTGAAAGAGGGAAGCACAGAGTTTAATACCTACACGGACAAAGAAGACAAAAAGAAGCTGCTAGTTCTTAAAGGTATACATTATAGCCATGATGCCAATGAAGTCAAAGAAGAACTATAGAAGGAAGGAATATCTGCTTTGGTAGTAAGCCCCTATAAGTCAGTAAAAAACTGCAACAGCTTCGTGGTTGAAGTAGACAAGACAGCGGATATCCCTTCCATATATGGTAAAACTCTCCTTATGAACCAAAAGGTTTACTGGGAGAAATTCAAAAGTACCAGCATCTCTCAGTGCAAGAATTGCCAAAAATTCGGTCATGTAGCTAGCAACTGTGGAATGAAGTACAGGTGCGTCAAGTGCAAAGATGACCATTTGCCAGGCCAATGCACAAGAACCAGCAACGGCATAACGGACGACAAAGTTTACTGTGTAAACTGCCAGCAGACAGGGCACCCAGCAAGCTACAATGGATGCCAATGAGAAAGAAAAAACTTGCCGAGAAGGTAAAATCTGCAGCCCAAAAACAAGAGAAACACGCTTTTGCAGTCCAATCAGCAACCAGAACTATTGTTAGCGGTCTTTCGTACGCCAACATAGCAGCAGCAGTCGGGCCAGCCCCCAAATCTGTCCGTATTGCCCTATCTTATTTTGATTTGATGAATCGTCATTTTGTCTATGTTGTCCTGAATGATTTTCCCTATAAGTTTTCCTAAGGTGAAATACTGTGTGTATTGTTCTGCATATTATTTTTGTAACTGTATGGTTTACTATTTGTGTATTTTTCTAATATACCTATTTCTTCTAAAGTATAGAATGCTTGCCTAAGATTTTTAATATTTCTACTGTAAATTATGCTTGCTAAATTAGCAACTATTCCATTCAAAAATGTTTTCAGAATTATAGATTCATTCAGTTGTGGGGAAAATTCTACTGGTTTTTTTTACATCAAACTCATATTCAAAGAACCAAATTTTTGCATGACCAACAATTACGGAAAAAAAATTCTGCAATGTCAAAAAGGCAGTAAAAATTGTTAGTCATTTGTTGTAGAAAATCTTAAAAACTCCTTTTTTTAGATTAGATTATTTTTATTATATTCGTTAGAATTTATGTACAATTGGTCTTAAACTAACTTATAACTAAAATAAATCATGTCGGCTCAACAACAGGGGCCCGACTTACTTCAGCTGACTCTATACAATGCTATATAATTACTTATATCATATTGTTGTTTGCTTAATCTTTTAATTGAAATTCTTAATTATAATTTACTGTCTTTGGTTTTTAAAAATTTGGGGTTAGGATGCGGTGTTGCTTATTCTTTGTTGTGTCTGATGTTGGTTCTCTCGTAGAACGGGGCTCAGTCATTGTTCATTATATCCTTGAATCAATCGTCTGTGATGGTTCGAATGTTGACGTAGCGATGGCTGGGCTCAAGTTGTTGCTGGAGTAGTTGTTGGATTTCCAAGTTGGGGTGGTCCTCCAAGTTCCTCAAAATATTTTTGGAGAGCTGTGTCATGAACTGATTTATTGGGATCACTTTGCTGTCTTCATATAGCTTCTTGTTTGCTTCTTGATTGGAAGCGGTTAGTGATATTCACTCCAAGGTATTTTGCTGTTGTCTTTCTCCTTATCACTGTGTTGTCTGGTAGCTTGATATTGATATTATTACAGCGTGATGCGAAATGTCTTCGACCTCTTGTTGCTGTTGTTGGGGTTCTGAAGCAGATAAGCACGCTCTTGTCGCTATTTATCTTTAGTCGCCATTTAAGGTAGTAGTCCCACAAGTTTCTTATGTGACCTTCAACTCTCCTGGCTGCGATTTCTGGTGAAATGGATGTTGCATATGTTAAGGAGTCATCGGCATATAGCTTCGTTTTCGTCCCTGGGATGTTAGTACGATGGTCAGCTGTATAAAGGTTGAAAAGTATGGGGCCCAACTTGGAACCTTGTGGAACTCCAACGCTGATCGTCTTTCTTTGTGAATATTCTCTGTTTACCTGTACATAAAAAGATCTATGGGTTAGAATTTTTTTTAATAATCTTACCAGTTGTTCAGGTAGTCCTAGACTTGACAGTTTGAATATTAGTCCTTTTATCCAAACTGTGTCGAAGGCCTTTTCGATGTCCAGTAAACAGGCGACTGTCGTCTCTTTCTTGTTGAGTCCGTTTGTCACGTCTGAGTGCAGTCTAAAAAGTGGATGTATGGTTGAGTGTCGTGCTCGGAAACCATACTGACATTCCGGTATGAATTCCCTTTCCCTGAAGAAATGATGAAACTTTCTCAGTTTTGTTGGTTTTTTTCGGAACGGGAACCACTTTTGCCGTTTTCCATGGGAAGTAGCTGTTATTAAGGCAGTTATTGAAGATGCTCCTCAACAACTTTTTCATCGCTCCTAATCCTCTGGAATCTTTCCTAGAAGATGGAAAACAGCATTTGTCCAGCCCGTCCCTAAGAAATGTGACCCATCCTACCCCTCATACGTCCCTTTTTTTTAAGGTCATGGAAACGCTGATTAACCGTCAGCTTAAGGAATATCTCGAAGACCGAAAGCTTCTCCATGACTGTCAGTATGGCTTTCGCAGTAATCGTTTCACTGGTGATCTGATGGCATATCTCACCGAATAGTGGAACAAATCCTTAGATCGCTTTGGTGAAATTAAGATTATTGCGCTTAATATTTCCAAGGCATTTGATAGACTTAAGCATGAAGCTCTCTTATCGAAAATGCGTGCTTTTGGGATCATTGATATTCTTGTTCTATGGATTAGAAGCTATCTCTTGGACCTTTTAATACAGGTTGTATTGGACGGTTTCAAGTCTGATTCCCGCATAATTAATGCTGGTGTGCCCCAAGGCTCCGTTCTGTCGTCGACTCTTTTCCTCAGTTTTATAAATGATCTGTCTGTTACTCCTAATGGTGTTTAATGCTTCGAAAACTCAATGCTGTCTTCTGTCGTTAAAGCTAAACATATCCCCAATGCCACTGTCTATGAATGGCACTTGCATCGAAGAAACCGAAAAGCTTTCAGTACTCGGTATGTGTGTCAATGACGACCTCCGTATTTGGTTTTCTGTATCGATGCAAGAAGTTTTTTTCCCTTCTGATATGGCTACAATTTACAAAGCGTTAATACGCCCAAAACTCGAGTTTAACTCAAACCTCTGGCCAGTTGCTTCGCAAACATCGCTACATCTGCTCGATAGAATACAAAAAAAAGCGTTAAGATTAATTGGCCCTCTAGAACACCGACACAAGTAAGTGTAATAAAAAATTCAATTAACAGTAAAAAAAAAAATAATATATTCTTGGGAATCCCATTATGGGTAAATCTGAGAAAAGAAAGAGTGATGTGAAAAAGGCCTATGAAGCCTTGGAGAGCCAAATAAAGGCAGGCATAAAGATTCACGGGAAAGAATTCCTGGTATCTTTGCACGCTAAGCTGAGCGACATCGACCAGTTATACGAAAAAGAAGAGGAGATGGACATCTACGAAATTAATAGTGATGAAGAAGATGAAGCTACTGACAATGAAGAAGAGCCAACTTTACAAGAAGTCAAAGAAGAAGAAGATGTCGAAAACATGGTCGACCTTAACTCCGACTATGAAAATTTTGTGTTGGTTCAACGTAACAAGAGGAAACCTTCACCACCAACATCTCCAAAAAAGGAACCTTCATCCAAGAAGATAGCCATGAAGGACGGAAATAATTCCCCTAAAGACAAGGACATTGCCACCAATAACAAGGAAGGCGATAAAACCCCTCAACCTGCCAGCAACTGCGCCTCAACCACTGTAGAACCACGCCCACCTTGATGCCGCCAATTGTATGTTTTGGACTCAACGTAGCCAAAACTAACAAGATCCTTAAAGAACAAGGAGTTGCTTTTAGGATTCATAACATTAACATGAACAAATCTTTCATTACAACAAAGACGAAGGAACACCATCAAAAAATTCGTAAAATCCTGAAAGAGGGAAGCACAGAGTTTAATACCTACACGGACAAAGAAGACAAAAAGAAGCTGCTAGTTCTTAAAGGTATACATTATAGCCACGATGCCAATGAAATCAAAGAAGAACTATAGAAGGAAGGAATATCTGCTTTGGCAGTAAGCCCCTATAAGTTAGTAAAAAACTGCAACAGCTTCGTGGTTGAAGTAGACAAGACAGCGGATATCCCTTCCATATATGGTAAAACTCTCCTTATGAACCAAAAGGTTTACTGGGAGAAATTCAAAAGTACCAGCATCTCTCAGTGCAAGAATTGCCAAAAATTCGGTCATGTAGCTAGCAACTGTGGAATGAAGTACAGGTGCGTCAAGTGCAAAGATGACCATTTGCCAGGCCAATGCACAAGAACCAGCAACGGCATAACGGACGACAAAGTTTACTGTGTAAACTGCCAGCAGACAGGGCACCCAGCAAGCTACAATGGATGCCAATGAGAGAGAAGAAACTTGCCGAGAAGGTAAAATCTGCAGCCCAAAAACAAGAGAAACACGCTTTTGCAGTCCAATCAGCAACCAGAACTATTGTTAGCGGTCTTTCGTACGCCAACATAGCAGCAGCAGTCGGGCCAGCCCCCAAATCTGTCCGTATTGCCCTATCTTATTTTGATTTGACGAATCGTCATTTTGTCTATGTTGTCCTGAATGATTTTCCCTATAAGTTTTCCTAAGGTGAAATACTGTGTGTATTGTTCTGCATATTATTTTTGTAACTGTATGGTTTACTATTTGTGTATTTTTCTAATATACCTATTTCTTCTAAAGTATAGAATGCTTGCCTAAGATTTTTAATATTTCTACTGTAAATTATGCTTGCTAAATTAGCAACTATTCCATTCAAAAATGTTTTCAGAATTATAGATCCATTCAGTTGTGGGGTAAATTCTACTGGTTTTTTTTTACATCAAACTCATATTCAAACAACCAAATTTTTGCATGGCCAACAATTACGCCATTTGTTGTAGAAAATCTTAAAAACTCCTTTTTTTAGATTAGATTATTTTTATTATATTCGTTAGAATTTATGTACAATTGGTCTTAAACTAACTTATAACTAAAATAAATCATGTCGGCTCAACAACAGGGGCCCGACTTACTTCAGCTGACTCTATACAATGCTATATAATTACTTATATCATATTGTTGTTTGCTTAATCTTTTAATTGAAATTCTTAATTATAATTTACTGTCTTTGGTTTTTAAAAAATTGGGGTTAGGATGCGGTGTTGCTTATCCTTTGTTGTATCCGATGTTGGTTCTCTCGTAGAACGGGGCTCAGTCATTGTTCATTATATCCTTGAATCAATCGTCTGTGATGGTTCGAATGTTGACGTAGCGATGGCTGGGCTCAAGTTGTTGCTGGAGTAGTTGTTGGATTTCCAAGTTGGGGTGGTCCTCCAAGTTCCTCAAAATATTTTTGGAGAGCTGTGTCATGAACTGATTTATTGGGATCACTTTGCTGTCTTCATATAGCTTCTTGTTTGCTTCTTGATAGGAAGCGGTTAGTGATATTCACTCCAAGGTATTTTGCTGTTGTCTTTCTCCTTATCACTGTGTTGTCTGGTAGCTTGATATTGATATTATTACAGCGTGATGCGAAATGTCTTCGACCTCTTGTTGCTGTTGTTGGGGTTCTGAAGCAGATAAGCACGCTCTTGTCGCTATTTATCTTTAGTCGCCATTTAAGGTAGTAGTCCCACAAGTTTCTTATGTGACCTTCAACTCTCCTGGCTGCGATTTCTGGTGAAATGGATGTTGCATATGTTAAGGAGTCATCGGCATATAGCTTCGTTTTCGTCCCTGGGATGTTAGTACGATGGTCAGCTGTATAAATGTTGAAAAGTATGGGGCCCAACTTGGAACCTTGTGGAACTCCAACGCTGATCGTCTTTCTTTGTGAATATTCTCTGTTTACCTGCACATAAAAATATCTATGGGTTAGAATTTTTTTTAATAATCTTACCAATTGTTCAGGTAGTCCTAGACTTGACAGTTTGAATATTAGTCCTTTTATCCAAACTGTGTCGAAGGCCTTTTCGATGTCCAGTAAACAGGCGACTGTCGTCTCTTTCTTGTTGAGTCCGTTTGTCACGTCGGAGTGCAGTCTAAAAAGTGGATGTATGGTTGAGTGTCGTGCTCGGAAACCATACTGACATTCCGGTATGAATTCCCTTTCCCTGAAGAAATGATGAAACTTTCTCAGTTTTGTTGGTTTTTTTCGGAACGGGAACCACTTTTGCCGTTTTCCATGGGAAGTAGCTGTTATTAAGGCAGTTATTGAAGATGCTCCTCAACAACTTTTTCATCGCTCCTAATCCTCTGGAATCTTTCCTAGAAGATGGAAAACAGCATTTGTCCAGCCCGTCCCTAAGAAAGGTGACCCATCCTACCCCTCCTACGTCCCTTTTTTCTAAGGTCATGGAAACGCTGATTAACCGTCAGCTTAAGGAATATCTTGAAGACCGAAAGCTTCTCCATGACTGTCAGTATGGCTTTCGCAGTAATCGTTTCACTGGTGATCTGATGGCATATCTCACCGAATAGTGGAACAAATCCTTAGATCGCTTTGGTGAAATTAAGATTATTGCGCTTAATATTTCCAAGGCATTTGATAGACTTAAGCATGAAGCTCTCTTATCGAAAATGCGTGCTTTTGGGATCAATGATATTCTTGTTCTATGGATTAGAAGCTATCTCTTGGACCTTTTAATACAGGTTGTATTGGACGGTTTCAAGTCTGATTCCCGCATAATTAATGCTGGTGTGCCCCAAGGCTCCGTTCTGTCGTCGACTCTTTTCCTCAGTTTTATAAATGATCTTCTGTCTGTTACTCCTAATGGTGTTTAATGCTTCGAAAACTAAATGCTGTCTTCTGTCGTTAAAGCTAAACATATCCCCAATGGCACTTGCATCGAAGAAACCAAAAAGCTTTCAGTACTCGGTATGTGTGTCAATGACGACCTCCGTATTTGGTTTTCTGTATCGATGCAAGAAGTTGCCAGTTGCTTCGCAAACATCGCTACATCTGCTCGATAGAATACAAAAAAAAGCGTTAAGGTTAATTGGCCCTCTAGAACACCGACACAAGTAAGTGTAATAAAAAATTCAATTAACAGTAAAAAAAAAATAATAATTTCTTGGGAATCCCATTATGGGTAAATCTGAGAAAAGAAAGAGTGATGTGAAAAAGGCCTATGAAGCCTTGGAGAGCCAAATAAAGGCAGGCATAAAGATTCACGGGAAAGAATTCCTGGTATCTTTGCACGATAAGCTGAGCGACATCGACCAGTTATACGAAAAAGAAGAGGAGATGGACATCTACGAAATTAATAGTGATGAAGAAGATGAAGCTACTGACAATGAAGAAGAGCCAACTTTACAAGAAGTCAACGAAGAAGAAGATGTCGAAAACATGGTCGACCTTAACTCCGACTATGAAAATTTTGTGTTGGTTCAACGTAACAAGAGGAAACCTTCACCACCAACATCTGCAAAAAAGGAACCTTCATCCAAGAAGATAGCCATGAAGGACGGAAATAATTCCCCTAAAGACAAGGACATTGCCACCAATTACAAGGAAGACGATAAAACCCCTCAACCTTGATGCCGCCAATTGTATGTTTTGGACTCAACGTAGCCAAAACTAACAAGATCCTTAAAGAACAAGGAGTTGCTTTTAGGATTCATAACATTAACATGAACAAATCTTTCATTACAACAAAGACGAAGGAACACCATAAAAAAATTCGTAAAATCCTGAAAGAGGGAAGCACAGAGTTTAATACCTACACGGACAAAGAAGACAAAAAGAAGCTGCTAGTTCTTAAAGGTATACATTATAGCCATGATGCCAATGAAGTCAAAGAAGAACTATCGAAGGAAGGAATATCTGCTTTGGCAGTAAGCCCCTATAAGTCAGTAAAAAACTGCAACAGCTTCGTGGTTGAAGTAGACAAGACAGCGGATATCCCTTCCATATATGGTAAAACTCTCCTTATGAACCAAAAGGTTTACTGGGAGAAATTCAAAAGTACCAGCATCTCTCAGTGCAAGAATTTCCAAAAATTCGGTCATGTAGCTAGCAACTGTGGAATGAAGTACAGGTGCGTCAAGTGCAAAGATGACCATTTGCCAGGCCAATGCACAAGAAACAGCAACGGCATAACGGACGACAAAGTTTACTGTGTAAACTGCCAGCAGACAGGGCACCCAGCAAGATACAATGGATGCCAATGAGAAAGAAGAAACTTGCCGAGAAGGTAAAATCTGCAGCCCAAAAACAAAAGAAACACGCTTTTGCAGTCCAATCAGCAACCAGAACTATTGTTAGCGGTCTTTCGTACGCCAACATAGCAGCAGCAGTCAGGCCAACCCCCAAATCCGTTGGACCAATACCTACGAAACCAGCTCTAAAGCCAGGAAAAAAGCCCTCACCACAACTTCCAACACAAGCCTTACAGAAGCCAACAGCATCAAAAGCAAATTATCTTCAAAGACCATCAACAACGAACAATCAGATGCCGAAAGGATCGACGTCATTCAACATCTTCGAGGATACCGAAAGACTGTTTGGAGCAGATCTCTTTTCCCTTCTCTAGAAGGCAAAAGAGATAATTCCAAGCAACTACGGCACTTTGGATGATAAAGATAAGACAAATATATTGGGTCAACTTATATTCAAATTATGTATATAAAAACCCAACTTTCAATTATAACATATAACGTTAATTCTATTTATTCCACAGCCAGACGAATTTCTCTATCTATGTTTTTAAAATCAAAAAAACCAGACATTATTTTCTTACAGGAAACCAACATCACAGCGAAGAACAACTTTAAATCAGACCATTACACATCCTACAGAGAGGACAAAGGAGCGAGCGGCAGAGGAACAGCAATTCTTCTCAAATCGGACCTCAGGAGCGAAAAGAAAAGAATAACTGGACTTAGATGCATGGAAACAACGACAGTCGTCACTAAACTGACCGAGTCTGAGACGCTTCTGCTAGTCTCAGTATACATCAAGTGCAACTCAACAAGAAGCGACATACATCACGATCTCCACACAATCAACAGCATTGCTAATCAATACACATCTTGTGTCATTGGAGGAGACTTCAACGGTCGGCACCCTCTATGGATGGATACCGCGGAATCTCACCAAGGCAAAGCAATTGTTGACTGGCTACAAGGAAATCCCGAGCATCACTCTTTGGTTGTCGTGTCTCAACCAAAACCAACATTCCCTAGAACTCCATCTCATTATGTCGAACTTCATCAACATCCTACCTGAACTACGGAACTACAATTGCGTAGCTGATAGTGATTCCGACCATCTGGCAGTAGAAGTTAGGGTACGACCTAATCAAAGGATATTCTGCGAACAACCAGAACAAGAGCTCCACATAAGGTATAACAGGGTGAACTGGAGAACATTCCGTACCGAAATTGAAAGAGATCTCCGGGAAGTCCCAACCAGCAGCAATCTCTCAAACAGCGAAATTGATAGTGCCATACTTCATTTCGAGACAACAGTTACCAACGCCTTGGAAAAGATCAAGACCGCAAAAACCAGCAGAGAACGATATGCGAATATGATGGAACATATACAGGCCATATATGCTCACAGACAGAGACTCCGCAAAAAGTTTTAACGGATATACTGCAGGTTGTTCAACAGAGAGAACGACGAGTATAGACGCATATACTCCGAACTTCAATGCACTAACACCATGCTCAACCAGGCAGTGAAACATCACCAGGAGGATATCTTGCCAAAATCAAACCGGGACCCGATGCTTTCAAGAAAATAAACCAGCTCGTTGGGAAAAAGAGCACGATGCCAGACACAATAATGCACGGGCAATATACTGCAACAACACCAACCGAAAAAGCAGAAGCCCTCGCTAAGCATTTTGAAGAGACCTTCAAGGATCGCCCGTCCAATCACCTTCCTGAATTCATCGAAGAAGTTGAAAACAAATTTGAAGAAGTTGCAACCTCTAATACTTCAGTCACCAACTTTAATGAGGACAGTCCTGCACTCCGACCAACTGGAGATGCTTTTACTTCCATCGAGGAAGTAACTGACATAATCCACGGAGGAAATTCTAAGAAGTCAGCAGGAAATGATGGGATTTCTAACTTTGTGCTTAAAAAGCTACCAAATCTCGCCATCCTACTGCTGACGATCATCTTCAATAACAGCTACTTCCCCGAAACATGGAAAACGGCAAAAGTGGTGCCCGTTCCGACAAAGACAACAGAAAAATACCTTGGAGTGAATTTCACTAACCGCTTCCAATTCAATAAGCACGCTTCATTTATGCTTAAGAGAGCCAACTTCTCCCTACATCTGGTCCACCCGCTTCTTAGAAGAAGAAACGGACTAAACACTAATACCAAGCTCCTCATCTATAATTAGCTGATCCGTCCAGTTCTGACGTACGCTTGTCTTATTTGGTTCACCATATCACCAACATATATGAAGAAGATCGAAGTTTTTGAAAGGAAGATACTCCATAGCTGTATAGGCCTACACCGAAACCCCATTACAAGAAAATATGTCTCTAACAAGAAGCTATATGAAGACAGCAAAGTGATCCCAATAAATCAGTTCATGATACAGCTCTCCAAAAATATTTTGAGGAACTTGGAGGACCACCCCAACTTGGAAATCCAGCAACTACTACAGCAACAACTAGAGCCCAGCCATCGCTACCTCAACATTCGAGCCATCACAGACGATCGATTCGAGGATATAATGAACAATGACGGAGCCCCGTTCTACGAGAGAACCAGCAGCGGACACAACAGAGGATAAGCAACACCGCATCCTAACCCCAATTTTGTAAAACCAAGATAGTAAATTATAATTAAGAATTTCAATTAAAAGATTATGCAAACAACAATATGATATAAGTAAAAATATAGCATTGTATAGAGTCAGCTGAAGTAAGTCGGGCACCTCTTGTTGAGCCGACATGATTTATTTTAGTTATAAGTTAGTTTAAGACCAATTGTACATAAATTCTAACGAATATAATAAAAATAATCTAATCTAAAAAAAATCTCTAAATCTAATACTCGTCTCGCAAGGAATGTTCATCAGTTCAGCCTTGAGTCCAATTTCGGACGTACCGTGAAATATAGGGATTCTTTTTTAGCCGAACAATTATAGAATAGTTTACCCGGCGAGATTTTTCTTGCCATTTTGATTTACAAGTATTCAAAACCAATGTTAATCGACACCTGCTAAGCTATTTAATCAATTGAAAAGCTTGTTTTTCAATGATATCCACTTTTTATCATAAAATCTAACTCAGTAAAGTCACGAAAATATCTTGTTCACACCACAGACAGACACTACTACTAATACTACTATTATAGCGCCGGTTCTACTTCGTTAATATACTATTTTCCAAACATGAAATAGTTACGTCCGAGACGTCACCCAAACCCGTTTCATTAACACCCCCCACATTCCCTTTGCCTAACGACATATAAGCTTTTACAATAACTGTTCCCACCATTTTGTGCTGACATTACAAAACGTGTCGCACAAAAATACGCCCCTTTCCTCTTGTCACTACAACGCACATACAAATACTCATATTTCATTTAAATCAAATGAAATATGAATATTTCATAAACAAGTGCATTCCTTTCTGGAAGCACATCATTTATAAATTCACAAGTATATCATTGGCTTTTGCCGTCAGCCAGAAAAAAGAGTGTTATTCAAACATTATGTATAATAAAGATCAAAGTAAAATTGAAAAGATTAGACTCCTTTAAGAGTCATTACATATTTTGTTTTTCTTATTAAAAAGCTTCATTTAAAATTTGATTTCTGTAGTTAAGGGCTGTTTTAACGTAGCTTGATAACATTATCCAATCTTGACCATTCAAGACATTTGCAGCTTCATCAACAGTTAAATAGTTTTTCCCCAAGTGCTGTCTCCGTATTGCCTGCAGGATCGGACATGTTCCTATAAAATGGAGAACATAGTACAGTACAGTACCCCCATACTTGACCAGCATAGCACATCACTGACCTCATAACTGCTTCGGAAAGTTTATATTTAGCACTCGGGGTTATCTGTTTTTTCCCAAGGACCCCCCTCCAGTTGCAGTTGATGGCTTTTTTGCTTCTATAAGCTTTTCCTGCAGATGCTTTTTGAACGACATCTGAGGCGTAATGATGACTCCAAGATATTTATATTCCCTCACCAACTCAAGCTTTACATTTTCCCACATCCATTTCTCCTCCCTTGCATATCGCCCTGTGCCATTTCGAAATACATTACCTTGGGTTTGTTAGTGTTAACTGTAAGACCCCAATTACGGCAGTAAAATTGCAGTTTATTAATCATTATTTGCATCATATTTGGAGTCTCCGCAAAAATGACAATGTCGTCCGCATACATCAAAGTTTTTATTACTGTACCAGCAAAACTAATACCTCCAGGCAAAAATGATGTAAGGTCATCCAAGAAAAGCGAAAACAGAAGTGGACTCAAAAGACAGCCCTGTTTGACCCCGGAAGAAGTATGAAACCAGGAAGATCCTTCATTTCCATCCCATACTGCTGTGAGGTTTTGCTCATATAGCCCTCGTAATGTTTTAAGTATTTTCGACGATAAGCCTCGACAACAAAGTTTGTAGAAAAGGGCATTTCTGTCGATTGAGTCAAAGGCAGCCTTGAAGTCAACGAAGAAAGCATATAACTTTTTCCCCTTGTCTAGGTATGATCTAGCAATGGAAGTTAGTGAAAATATATTATCGACTGTTGAATATTCTTTCCTGAAGCCGGCTTGAAACTCGCTTAGAAGATTATTTTGTTGTATCCAGTTTAACAGTCTGTCTTGAATGACACCAGTAAAAATTTTCATAACAGAGTTCATAAAGAATATGCCTCTATAATTGTTAGGGTCGTTTAATCGCCTTTTTTAAACAGTGGGACGATAATATTCCTCCTAAAGCTTTCTGGAATTTCACCAGAATTGAAAATATAATTATAACTTTCAGTAAGCTTAATCAAAAGTAGTGCCCCGTGGCTTAGTGGTTAGTGTGTCGGACTGCTAAGCGAAAGAACCTGGGTTCAAATCCAGCTCATAGCCACCTTTTTTTCTGGGGTACTGCCTCTTGCGAGGAACTGACAAAACCTCCAAGAGTAAAATTTGTCTCGAAAAAAGTGCATCTCATGTAGCCGTTCGGACTCGGCGTTAAACTGTAGGTCCCTTCCATTCTTGCAGATTAACAACACACACAAAGGAATGGTTGAGAGTATAAGTCACTAGGCCTTGGCTCCTTAAGGAGCTGTTGCGCCAATAAATGTAATGTATGTAAGCTTAATCAAAAAAGTTTCTGTAGCGTATTTGTAAAATTCGTACGGAACACGGTCATCCCCTGGAGCCTTGTTAAGATTGCATCTGTGTAGGACTCTCATTACTTCTTGAACTGAGAATGCACGGTCGAGATCTTCATTTTCTACTAAAGGACTAGCATATAATATTTGACTTGGTCTTGGTGGTGCACCTAGAAGCTGTTCGAAATGGTGAGCAAGTATACTCGTACTTATTATTGTTTTCCTTGCAAAAGGTATACCGTTGAGTGTACGTGCCAGCTTCCAAAAGGATCGACTGTCTCTTACTTCCGACAATCTTTACATGAGGTATCGAGAATATTGCTTTTGTTTTTCTTTGCAAAGATATTTGAAAGCTTTATTCTCCTCTTGATACATCCTTTTTGAGAAATTCGATTTTGTTGCCCTGAGAAGTCTTAAAAAACCAAACGACTTTTTTCTTGCTCTCTCACAATCGAACCATGGATCTTTCCAGCTTTGCAAACGGACTGTTTGAAATGATTGTGCGGCCTGAGATACGCATGTAACTAATGTCTCAATACGATGAACCGATTCAATTTGCTCATTACTTACAGAATCAAGAAATTGGTTAAGATTTATTTGATAGAGTTCCAAAAAAGAATTCTTCCATTGAAGTTTTGGTAACAGCTTCATGTTTTCGTTGGTGTAACCCGGTTCTTCATCAAATCGACATTAAACATTCAGTGGTAAATGGTCAGAATAAACCAGCTCATCTACTTTTAAATCATCTACATACTCGAACCATTTTCCACGTATGAGACAATAATCTATTGTG
This sequence comes from Platycheirus rosarum, assembly GCA_963971375.1. Taxonomy (NCBI): domain Eukaryota; kingdom Metazoa; phylum Arthropoda; class Insecta; order Diptera; family Syrphidae; genus Platycheirus; species Platycheirus rosarum. The sequence continues at coordinate 165,026,021 of OZ020507.1, read as the reverse complement.
AAACAAGATGTTCCTCTTATAAATGTAAAATGACCTTCTAGATCAATTTCAGTTCTCTCGTTCAACATGGTCAGACCAACCGATTCACACATTTCTATAAATCTTCTCCCATTTCCATCTATTTTCTCGTCCAGAGCAGATCTCATTATACTAATTGACGCTGGGGTTAAGTCTGGTTCCATCTGTAACATCGGAGAACTTCCTACCCTAGCGTTGCAGTCTCCGATCCGCATAATATTTTCTTTGCCTAGTTCCATTAGGAAATCGTATAATCCAGCTATTACAGTTAATATAAACCGGAACGATGTAAAATTGCTCATGTGTAATGGTCATTTCAATGACAATCTTGTTCATCTCCGTGACAAATCGGCATCTAGTACCTTCCTTAAATGATTTTTTGATTCCAAAAAGACTGCTTAAACTTCCTTTTCTTAAAATCAGATTTTTAAAAGACTCACCCACAAGTGTTAACAGCGGTTATTAAAAGTGCTTTTGAGCTAATATTTCGTTTAAAAACCACAAATTTTAATACTTTTTCAGGAGCCTTTAATAATACAACTTGCTTTACTCACACCTTTCTCTCTCTCTTCTACTACCTGTAAGTTACCTGTAAGATAAATTATAAGCCATAAGTTAGTCTTAATTCATATGTTAAGAGGTGCAGCCACGCTTAGGACAGCGGCCTCGTAGACATATTCATTATAATACACAAATTGTTAAAATAATAAAAATTAAATAAATAAAAACTAATAAAAAAATAAAGATAAAAAAAGAAGAAAAAAACAAATTAAACGTTTTTTTTTAATTCACCGCGAAGTCAAAGACATAACTGGTGCAGTCGGTAATCTTTAAGTACGCGATACTCAAGAACTCGCGGTAAATTTTAATTTTTAGCTTGAACAACAGTTTCGATAAAGAAAAAAAAAGTGCGTTTAAGTACAAAAAAAAATAAATTCTTTAGTGCGTTAAAGTGCAAAAGAAAAACAAACAAACGACAGAAAGGCGAAATTACGAACAGTTTCGATAAAGAAAAAAAAGTGCGTTTAAGTACAAAAAATAAATTCTTTGATGCGTTAAAGTGCAAAAGAAAAACAAACAAACGATAGAAAGGTGAAATTACGAACAGTTTCGATAAAAAAAGTGCGTTTAAGTACAAAAAAATAAATTCTTTAGTACGTTAAAGTGCAAAAGAAAAACAAATAAACAGAAAGGTGAAATTACGAACAGTGAAACTATTTTTGACTAAGAAAAGCGAAATAAAAATTCGAAAAAGAACAATAAAAACAGTGAAACCAGTTCGAATAAGAACAACAAAAATAGAAACAGTGAAACCAGAACAATATTGAAGAGGAAAGCTTAATAAATCAAACATGAACCCACCATCTACAGCAGCAGCTGGAACAGCGACATCACTAACAGCAGCGGTAAGGGCAGCAAAAAATCTATTGAACAACTATATATATACCTTAGGGCCATCCAATTTAAAACAAATAGTCAGGAATTCTACAATGAAATAAAAACGACTTTACGTCGACTAAATAATAAAGTTAAAATAAGGAATGAAAATTTTGAATTAGAAATAGAGCAAAAATGCAAAGCAGCTTTACGCATTTTCATTAACAAAATGCCAGAACCTATGAGAGAGTTACTGCATTGCCAAAACATGCAATGCACATCCTTTTTGAGACGGGATATGCTTACAATAGCTTTCACAATTACAGACAAAATAATTCAACAAGACAACATTTTCACAATTTTAACCCAACAAACACAAGTCAATACAGGTCACATTCTCACAACCTTAACCCATTAAATTCAAGCCAATACAGACAAAATTTTCAAAAATGTAACCCCACAAACTCTGGTCAATACAGACAAAATTCCCACAACCTTAACCCAACAAACTCGGGTCAATACAGACAAAATTTTCAAATATGTAACCCCACAAACTCTGGTCAATACAGACAAAATAGTTCCTACACAACAAATGTGAACAATAATGATTATGATAATAATCCCGAAATGGATACACTTTCTGCTTCATATCAAATTTTGAAATTTGTTGATGAAAGCATATACTTCGTCTTGTCCTCGTTTATTTTTAGCCCCATTCTGCTTGCTGCTGACTCCATAGTAGTGAAAGCACCGGTTACTGCTTGCTTTGTTCTTCCTATCACGTCTATGTCGTCTGCAAACCCAAGTAATTGTGTCGATTTATTGAAAATGGTGCCCGATGTACTGGCATGGGTGCTCCGTATTACATTTTCAAGCACAATGTTAAAACAGCTACATGACAGCGCGTCTCCTTGTCTAAGCCCTCTGGTGGTTTCGAAGGTTTCAGTAGAGTCTCTACCAACTTTGACGGAACAGCGAGCATTCTCCAACGTCATCCTGATAAGGCGTATCAGTTTAGCAGGAATTCTAAAGTTAGACATAGCACGATACAGTTCAGCTCTATTAACACTGTCGTAGGCTGCTTTAAAATCGACGAACAGGTGGTGGGTGTCGATGTTATATTCTTGGGTTTTCTCCAGGATCTGGCGTAATGTGAATATCTGGTCGGTGGTAGATTTTCCAGGTCTGAAGCCACATTGATAAGGACCTATTAGATCATCAGCAAACGGCTTTAGACGCTCACATAAAACGCTGGAAAGGATCTTATAGGCGATGTTCAAAAGGCTTATGCCTCTACAGTTGGCGCAGGTTAAGCGGTCTCCTTTTTTGTGGATAGGGCAGATGGTACTGAGGTTCCACTCATCAGGCATACTTTCCTCCAACCATATTTTGCAGATGAGTTGGTGTATCCTCCTTACCAGGTCATCTCCAGCGTGCTTAAAAAGTTCCGCTTGTAGACCATCGTATCCAGCTGCTTTGTTCATCTTTAGCCTGGTGATGGCTACTTTGATCTCATTTTGTTCGGGCGGGTGCAGTTCGTGGTCGTCATCTAGATTAACTGGTACATGTTGATCTTGGGCGGGATCTTGGCTGTCATCGCCATTTAACAACTGGTTAAAGTTTTCTCTCCAGATGGCTAACATCACCTGCGTTTCCACAATGGTGTTTCCATCCTGATCTTTGCAGGGCCCAGGGCGACTTGTGAAACCTGATGTAGACTGTTTCACTCTTCTGTAGAAGTTTCGCACCTCTTTTCTGCAAAAACATCTCTGTATCTCCTCGACTTCGCGTTGCTGGTGTTCTTTTTTCTTCCTCCTGAGTATGCGTTTCTCATCCTTCCTTCGCTCAATATAGAGATTTCTGGTGGCTCTCGTATCTCTCTGGAGCCACGACTTGTTGTATGCCTCCGTTTTAGCTTTGTTTGCCTGAGCACATTCGGAGTCGAACCAAGGGTTTCTAGGGGGAGGCTGTGAGAAACCTAATACCTCTGACGCAGCATTTCTTATGGCTTGTTGACATAGCTGCCATTGGTTTTCGGATTCATATCATCAGTCGAAGGATTTCTCGCAAGCTCAATGGATACGCGGTCTGCATAGGCAGCGGCGGTCTCTTCCGATTGAAGTTTTCCAACATTGAATTTCCTCGGCGTAGTTGGCGTTCGCCTGAGAGATTCCATTGAGATCCGTACTCTAAGCTTTGCACCAACTAGGTAGCTTACCGAATCGATGTTTGCTCTTCGGAATGTACGGACATACTGGAGGAGTCCATCCATCTGGGGATGGGGATGTGCCTTTGTGGATGTCGGGAAGTAGTAATCGCGTTCTACTCAGCACCATGTTTTTTCCCGCTGCAAAATCGATGAGCCTGAGTCCGTTATCGGAAGTGGTGTCGTGCAGGCTGTGTTTTCCGATCGTCATACCAAAGATGTCCTCCCTCCCAATTTTGACATTAAACTCTCCTAAAAGGATTTAAATGTCATTTTTGGGGCATTGCTCATAAGTTTAGAAACTTTCTTTGGTAGCGTCGTCTTTCTCTTCTGTAGGGGCATAGGCGCTTATGAGGCTCAGGTGGTGGAATTTGGCCTTAATGCGGATCGTTGTCACTCTCTCGCTGACTTCGCGAAAGCTCAAGACTTTTTGCCTTAGTCTTCCTCTGACAGCGAATCCGCATCCAAACAAGTGCGATCTCCCATCAAGATAGCATTTCCCATAGTAGAAGTTACAGTCTTCTGTTTTTCTCAGGCCTGGTCCATCCCATCGCATCTCCTGGAGGGCTGTTACATCAGCTTGGAAACTGGCGAGGGTCTCAGATAGCTGCTCGGCCTTGCGCGGCCTGTTCAACGTACGCACGTTCCAAGTGCATATGCGTAAATCGTTGTCCGTTTTTCGTTTGCAGGGGGGGGGGGGGGGTCGGCAACATTGTTGGTTTGGTCATCCGAGGCATATCTTGCATTTTTCATCACAATAAATTTTCCCTTTCATGACCGGCTTGTGAGGCCTGTGCATGGATCCGATGGATCCAACGCTCGTCGTTAGTTCATCTTTCGGCTATCCAGCGGACACCGCAGGGAGGTGACGATGTGATTTTGCCCACAAAATGTAAAAATTAAGATTAAAAAATATGATTCTACGAAATCTTAAGGGGGGGGAGTTACGCCTGACGCGTCACCCAAACCCGTTACATTAACACCCCCACACTCCCCTTTGCCTAACGGCATATAAGCTTTTACAATAATAGTTCTCACCATTTTGTGCTGACATTACAAAACGTGTCGCACAAAAATACACACCTTTCCTCTTGTCAATACAACGCAGACACAAATACTCATATTTCATTTAAATCAAATGAAATGTGAATGTTTCATAAACAAGTGCATTCCTTTCTGGAAGCACATCATGTATAAACTACCTGTAAATTACCTGTAAGATAAATTATAAGCCATAAGTTAGTCTTAATTCATATGTCAAGAGGTGCAGCCACACTTAGGACAGCGGCCTCGAAGACATATTCATTATAATACACAAATTGTTAAAATAATAAAAATTAAATAAATAAAAACTAATAAAAAAATAAAGATAAAAAAAGAAGAAAAAAACAAATTAAACGTTTTTTTTTAATTCACCGCGAAGTCAAAGACATAACTGGTGCAGTCGGTAATCTTTAAGTACGCGATACTCAAGAACTCGCGGTAAATTTTAATTTTTAGCTTGAACAACAGTTTCGATAAAGAAAAAAAAAGTGCGTTTAAGTACAAAAAAAAATAAATTCTTTAGTGCGTTAAAGTGCAAAAGAAAAACAAACAAACGACAGAAAGGCGAAATTACGAACAGTTTCGATAAAGAAAAAAAAGTGCGTTTAAGTACAAAAAATAAATTCTTTGATGCGTTAAAGTGCAAAAGAAAAACAAACAAACGATAGAAAGGTGAAATTACGAACAGTTTCGATAAAAAAAGTGCGTTTAAGTACAAAAAAATAAATTCTTTAGTACGTTAAAGTGCAAAAGAAAAACAAATAAACAGAAAGGTGAAATTACGAACAGTGAAACTATTTTTGACTAAGAAAAGCGAAATAAAAATTCGAAAAAGAACAATAAAAACAGTGAAACCAGTTCGAATAAGAACAACAAAAATAGAAACAGTGAAACCAGAACAATATTGAAGAGGAAAGCTTAATAAATCAAACATGAACCCACCATCTACAGCAGCAGCTGGAACAGCGACATCACTAACAGCAGCGGTAAGGGCAGCAAAAAATCTATTGAACAACTATATATATACCTTAGGGCCATCCAATTTAAAACAAATAGTCAGGAATTCTACAATGAAATAAAAACGACTTTACGTCGACTAAATAATAAAGTTAAAATAAGGAATGAAAATTTTGAATTAGAAATAGAGCAAAAATGCAAAGCAGCTTTACGCATTTTCATTAACAAAATGCCAGAACCTATGAGAGAGTTACTGCATTGCCAAAACATGCAATGCACATCCTTTTTGAGACGGGATATGCTTACAATAGCTTTCACAATTACAGACAAAATAATTCAACAAGACAACATTTTCACAATTTTAACCCAACAAACACAAGTCAATACAGGTCACATTCTCACAACCTTAACCCATTAAATTCAAGCCAATACAGACAAAATTTTCAAAAATGTAACCCCACAAACTCTGGTCAATACAGACAAAATTCCCACAACCTTAACCCAACAAACTCGGGTCAATACAGACAAAATTTTCAAATATGTAACCCCACAAACTCTGGTCAATACAGACAAAATAGTTCCTACACAACAAATGTGAACAATAATGATTATGATAATAATCCCGAAATGGATACACTTTCTGCTTCATATCAAAGGCAAATAAATAATATAGTAACCCAGGATTTTCCCAAGGAAGGCCAAACAGACTTCCCTATATAGTATGTAAAACCAAAAAAATAATAAATTTACACTGCGGATTTTACTAGACACCGGTGCTGACACTAGCATCTTATATTCCGGTGTTCGCCATCCGAAATGGAAAGTGCTAATCGATAATCCGATTAAGGTATCAACGACTAGCACACCCATTCTTGTAAACACAAAACTGAAAATTCCTCTATTTGAAGAATTCAAGGTAAATAAAACCGCTGAGTTTTTGGAATACAAATTCCACAATCAATTTGACGGTTTAATCGGCAATAACATCTTACTACCATTAGAAGCCGAAATTAACTACAAGAAAAACTTCTCACTACGGGTAACACCGAAATACCAATTTTTTTCAATGAACAAGAAGAAAAAGCTATATCATATGAAGAAAATACACCTAAACTATGTATTTACTACACTGAGACGAGTAAGGACCCAGTGTTGGAACAAATACGAACCAATCATCTTAACGATGAAGAGAAGTTTGAAACTAATAAATTAATATCTAAATATTCCAATATATTTTACCAAGAGGGAAGTAACCTCTCATTTATTCACGCGATTAAGCATGAGATAAAAACCTTTAATGACATTCCTATTTATGTCAAAAATTACAGATACCTAGAAATACACAAACAAGAAGTACACAGACAGGTAAACGAAATGCTGAAACAAGGGATTATCCGTCCCAGCAAATCCCCCTATTCAGCTCCAATTTGGGTCGTCCCCAAGAAACTGGATGCATCAGGAAAACAAAAATGGAGGGTTGTTGTTGATTACCCTAAATTAAACGATATCTCGATCAACGACAAATTCCTTATTCCTAATATTGAGGACATTTTTGGAAAGTTAGGTAAAGCGCAATATTTTACTACACTCGATTTGGCGAAAGGGTTCCACCATATCGAGATAGCAGAGGAGGTTATTCGGAAAACAGCGTTCTCCACAGACAATGGCCACTACGAAATTGTACGTGTGCCATTTGGCCTAAAAAACGCTCCGGCTTCCTTCCAACGACTAATGAACTCCATTCTTGCAGAACACATTAACAAAACATGCCTTGTATATCTCGACGATATAATAGTTTTTTCAACTTGCTTACAAGAGCATATCGATTCTCTTTCTAAAATATTTAAAACCATAAGGGCCGCAAATCTTAAAATACAACTCGATAAAAGCGAATTTCTTAAACGTGAAACGGAATTCTTCGGACACGTAGTCTCAACAGAAGAGATTAAACAAAATCCCAATAAAATTTCAACCATTAAAAATACCAACTTCCCAAGACAGCCAAACAAATAAAAGCATTTTTTAGGAATAACCGGTTACTACCGGAAGTTCATTAAAGATTATTCAAAAGTCACCAAACCTATGACAACTTTTTTTAGGAAAAAAGCGAAAATAGATGTACGAAACACTGAATTTATTGATAGTTTTGAAGAACTTAAGACGTTAATTACTTCAGAACCAATATTAAAGTACCCAAATTTAGAAAAAAAAATTGTACTTACGACAGACGCATCGAAATACGCTTTGGGAGCTGTCTTATCCCAAGACTCACATCCCATTTGTTACGCAAGTCGCACACTCAACGAAAATAAGATTAACTATTCGGTAATCGAAAAAGAGCTCCTTGCGATTGTTTGGGCTGTAAAATATTTCAGACCATATCTTTACGGCATAAAATTCACGGTACGCACCGATCACAAACCATTGCTTTGGTTAAGTTCTCTGAAAGAACCTAATTCTAAACTCCAGCGATGGAAATTAAAGCTAGAAGAATTCAATTTCGACGTTGAATACGTGAAGGGTAAAGAAAATCAGGTAGCAGATGGTTTGTCTCGTCTAGAAATAAATTTTCGCGAAAACGAAATCATTAACAATATTGATGACGTTTCTATAACTCCAACAATTCATAGCGCTCAAGAGGATAGTAGCGAGTTTATCCCTATCATTGATTCCCCAGTAAATTTATACAAAACTCAAATAATATTGCATCATTCCGATGGTATAAATAACTATACAATTTATAAAGTCTTTAATAAGAGAAGAATAGTAGTCGATATTAACGAATACAAAGAAAAACAAATGTTGGATATCATGAAGTCCTCTCTCCCACCAAAAGGTATTGTCGCAATATTATCCACTAATGACCACCTTTTTGTCCAATTCCAGGACACTTATATTAAATTCTTTAGTAAAAATAAAATGCTAAAAATTTTTAGGTGATCTAGATAATGAAGAAAAAATTTTAGATGTAGTTAATAAAACACAAACTATTTAACCACCCGTGAATAAATGAAACATATGAGGAAATTAGGAACATTTATTATGCCCAAATTTAAAAGACCAAATTGATAAATTTATCAACAATTGCGAGATATGCAACAGTGCGAAATACGAACGAAAACCACTTAAAATAACACTTTCAATAACAAAAACTCCCCAAAACCCAAATGAAATATTGCATGTCGACATCTGGTATGCAAACATTAATCTCATGATGGTTGCAATAATAGATCTCTAAGCACGCAACAGCCCACGAAATAAAACACAGAACTTGGATCTGTCTTCTTAATGCTTTAAAAACTAGGTTTCCTATTTTTGGCATTCCCAAAAAAATTCTAACTGATGGTGAAAGCGGACTCTCGTCAATCGTAATAAGAGAATATTTAAAAGAATGTAATGTTGAATCACACATATCCACACCATATAAAAGAACAGGGAACTCAGACATCGAAAGGTTCCGTAATACATTGAATGAGCATATATGAATTTTTTCAGCAGACAAAAATAACAAAGATACCCTTCGGAATAAAATCCTGAAGGCTGTTCAAACATACAACAGTACGATTCACTCTTTCACAAAACAAAGGCCAATAAACTTGACACACATTCTCTAGACAACGAACAAGGATTTATTTTAATTAAATACCAGGAAATAAACGTAGTTGAAAATTATTCCAAAATATTACATGTTGTCGACATCAACTTATGGACGGAAAGTTTAAACATAATTCAACAAAATATTAACGGACTAGACCAAAAGAACGAATACCCAACCATCTTACACAATTTCAATCTGCTCACCCAAGAAGTGAACAGTTTAATCCACAGCAACAGACAAAAAAGAGCCTTGGTGAATATTCTAGACAAAGATTTAAAATACCTTGCTGGAACAATGGATTATGCGACGAAAAAGAAGTCAGAGGACGACTTGAGACTAACGACAAAAATACACGTAACGTCATAAACGGACTTAACGACCAGATAATAAACACAAGACTTAGTGAAACAATTAACAACATTACGGAACATATAAATACCCAACAACTTGAAATAAAAGACAAAATTATAGAAATAAGCAATTCAATTAATAAATTCAATAATTAAATTAATAATAAAGAGTTCATAGATATAGCTAAAATGCAACACGCATTTCAAATACAATACGATATTCAGTTCCTTAAGGAGTAGTAGTAGTAGTAGTAGAATGTGATTTTATTTGATAATTTACAAAAGTTTACATATATTTACAAATTCACAAGTATAGCATTGGCTTTTGCCGTCAGCCAGAAAAAATGAGTATTATTCAAACAATATGTATAATAAAGATCAAAGTAAAATTGAAATTGAAAAGATTAGACTCCTTTAAGATGATCACAACAAAAAATAAATATACATATTTTGTTTTTCTTATTAAAAAGCTTCATTTAAAATTTGATTTCTGTAGTTAAGGGCTGTTTTAACGTAGCTTGATAACATTATCCAATCTTGACCATTCAAGACATTTGCAGCTTCATCAACAGTTAAATAGTTTTTCCCCAAGTGCTGTCTGTATTTCCTGCAGGATCATACATGTTCCTATAAAATGGAGAACATTTTCTGTCGCACGAAGATTGCATAAACTGCATTCCGTACTTCCATCAGGTCCGTATGGTATGTAGTTGAGTCGTAGTAATTCTCGTCTGGTTTTGAAAATTAAAGAGATTGTTTCTATTGCGTATCGGTCGTTGAAGTAATTCTTAGGTCCAAGGTCGTATCTCAGGAGCTTATACATGTTTCTGGTACAACTCCGTTGAGTTGACTCCTTAAATTTAACAAAAAAAGAATCTTCAATCCTTCCCAACAATTCTGGAAAGATGTCTTTCCAATCACCAGTATTTCCTTCTACCAACTGGATGTCGTGCTGAACTCCAAGCCGTGGCCATTCTTCGAAGAACTGTGATTTTCGTGGTAGCAGATATTTTGCGATAATATTTGGCAGACGGTGATTTGGAAGAGCCTTAACCTTTGCCATATAAAACAAATGCAACTTGAGCGAAAAGACGTAGAGCGGAGACACCCCGGTCTCCAAATGTAGCATATATGTAGTTGTGTTTTCTGGGAGCCAAAAGATCTTTTTCAAAAAATACCTCAGTAATTTTTCTACTTCCTCATATTGAAGTAACCCCCATACTTGACCAGCATAGCACATCACTGACCTCATAACTGCTTCGGAAAGTTTATATTTAGCACTCGGGGTTATCTGTTTTTTCCCAAGGACCCCCCTCCAGTTGCAGTTGATGGCTTTTTTTGCTTCTATAAGCTTTTCCTGCAGATGCTTTTTGAACGACATCTGAGGCGTAATGATGACTCCAAGATATTTATATTCCCTCACCAACTCAAGCTTTACATTTTCCCACATCCATTTCTCCTCCCTTGCATATCGCCCTGTGCTATTTCGAAATATCATTACCTTGGGTTTGTTAGTGTTAACTGTAAGACCCCAATTACGGCAGTACAATTGCAGTTTATTAATCATTATTTGCATCATATTTGGAGTCTCCGCAAAAATGACAATGTCGTCCGCATACATCAAAGTTTTTATTACTGTACCAGCAAAACTAAATACCTCCAGGCAAAAACTGTGTAAGGTCATCCAAGAAAAGCGAAAACAGAAGTGGACTCAAAAGATAGCCCTGTTTGACCACGGAAGAACTATGAAACCAGGAAGATCCTTCATTTCCATCCCATACTGCTGTGAAGTTTTGCTCATATAGCCCTCGTAATGTTTTAAGTATTTTCGACGATAAGCCTAGACAACAAAGTTTGTAGAAAAGGGCATTTCTGTCGATTGAGTCAAAGGCAGCCTTGAAGTCAACGAAGAAAGCATATAACTTTTTCCCCTTGTCTAGGTATGATCTAGCAATGGAAGTTAGTGAAAATATATTATCGACTGTTGAATATTCTTTCCTGAAGCCGGCTTGAAACTCGCTTAGAAGATTATTTTGTTGTATCCAGTTTAACAGTCTGTCTTGAATGACACCAGTAAAAATTTTCATAACAGAGTTCATAAAGAATATGCCTCTATAATTGTTAGGGTCGTTTAACCGCCTTTTTTAAACAGTGGGACGATAATATTCCTCCTAAAGCTTTCTGGAATATCACCAGAATTGAAAATATAATTATAACTTTCAGTAAGTTTAATCAAAAAAGTTTCTGTAGCGTATTTGTAAAATTCGTACGGAACACGGTCATCCCCTGGAGCCTTGTTAAGATTGCATCTGTGTAGGACTCTCATTACCTCTTGAACTGAGAATGCATGAATGTCGAGATCTTCATTTTCTACTAAAGGACTAGCATATAATATTTGACTTGATCTTGGTGGTTCACCTAGAAGCTGTTCGAAATGGTGAGCAAGTATACTCGTACTTATTATTGTTTTCCTTGCAAAATCAAAACAATCTTTGCATGAGGTATCGGGAGTATTGCTTTTGTTTTTTTTTGCAAAGATATTTGAAAGCTTTATTCGCCTCTTGATACATCCTTTTTGAGAAATTCGATTTTGTTGCCCTGAGAAGTCTCAAAAAACCAAACGACTTTTTTCTTGCTCTGTCACAATCGAACCATGGATCTTTCCAGCTTTGCAAACGGACTGTTTGAAATTATTGTGCGGCCTGAGATACGCATGTAACTAATGTCTCAATACGATGAACCGATTCAATTTGCTCATTACTTACAGAATCAAGAAATTGGTTAAGATTTATTTGATAGAGTTCCAAAAAAGAATTCTTCCATTGAAGTTTTGGTAACAGCTTCATGTTTTCGTTGGTGTAACCCGGTTCTTCATCAAATCGACATTTAACATTCAGTGGTAAATGGTCAGAATAAACCAGCTCATCTACTTTTAAATCATTTACATACTCGAACCATTTTCCACGTATGAGACAATAATCTATTGTGGAACAAGATGTTCCTCTTATAAATGTAAAATGATCTTCTAGATCACTTTCAGTTCTCCCGTTCAACATTGTCAGACCAACCGATTCACACATTTCTATAAATCTTCTCCCATTTCCATCTATTTTCTCGTCCAGAGCAGATCTCATTATACTAATTGACGCTGGTGTAAAGTCTGGTTCCATCTGTAACATCGGAGAACTTCCTACCCTAGCGTTGCAGTCTCCGATCCGCATAATATTTTCTTTGCCTAGTTCCATTAGGAAATCGTATAATCCAGCTATTACAGTTAATATAAACCGGAACGATGTAAAATTGCTCATGTGTAATGGTCATTTCAATGACAATCCTGTTCATCTCCGTGACAAATCGGCATCTAGTACATTCCTTAAATGATTTTTTGATTCCAAATAGACATCCTTCACTTGCTCTTCCGTATACTTCAGTTCTCGTGGCTGGGGTCCATTTCAATATAAATTCTGGGAAATAGTTTTCATATTGTGTTGTGTCACCATAGATGAAAGTTAAATAGTAGAAAAATGTCGATTTCTCTTATTTTATCGAAAAAAATTCTTAAAAACTAGTTTACTACCTAAACCTGATATATTATATGAAATAATTTTACAAGGAATACTATTATTTTTTATTTCATTTAAAAGACTATTATTGTGAACGTGGCTGACGGCATTTATGTTAAAAACGATTTGGCAGCACTTCTTGTCTTGCTGTTTGAGAAGCTCTGGTATGATTTTCGTTTATTGACATCTCATCATCAACAGCTGCTCCAGAAACGTCTTCGTTACATGCCAAAACATTGTTTTAGTTATAATAAAATATTCTACCCTCAATTTGTAGTGTTTCTCCTAGAATAAATGTTTTTATATTTCTATTTTTAGATGTTATTTTTGTTTTAATTTCGAATAGTTTTCGTCTTCTTTCTCTTGCCGCAGCTTGATAATCTTTATGGAGGGAAATACGGGTAGCTCTTAGTTTTTTTGCTGATCTTAGAATACGTCCCACATCTTCTCTGTTTTGTAATTCCACAATTACGTTTTTAATTTTAGCATTTCTTGAGCGAATAAGACGTGTCTCTGAAATTACTCCTTGGTTTTGTGTTTCGAGCTCCTTAAGGATTAGGTCAGAAAGGTTAAGGAAAGCCTACTTCTCAGCAGTGCCCCGTGGCTTAGTGGTTAGTGTGTCGGACTGCTAAGCGAAAGAACCTGGGTTCAAATCCAGCTCATAGCCACCTTTTTTTCTGGGGTACTGCCTCTTGCGAGGAACTGACAAAACCTCCAAGAGTAAAATTTGTCTCGAAAAAGTGCATCTCATGTAGCCGTTCGGACTCGGCGGTAAACTGTAGGTCCCCTCCATTCTTGCAGAGTAACAACACACACACAGGAATGGTTGAGAGTATAAGTCACTAGGCCTTGGCTCCTTAAGGAGCAGTCGCGCCAATAAATTTATTTATTTTTACTTCTCAGCAGACTAGAACTTTTAAGTAAAGATATCCTATCTACAGAAGAAATAAAAAAATATTAAATTTCGTTAGAAAAACTCCCATATATAAAAAGTTCAGTTATTTTTCACGAAAATCAAATAATTTTCATTCTTTTAATTCCAAACTATTCTCAACCAAAATTCTATCGGATATTTATTGAACCGATTCCCAATAAAAACAACCTCGAGCTTTTCACCGAGTACAAAACTTTCATTACAAATAATGATGTAAATTTTGACGACAATGCAAGTAATAATATTAAAAGAAGCGATTTAAAAGAAATTAAAAACGATTGTATATCTAACATTTTTTAAGAAAAATCCATTATGTAATTTTAAATTAAATAAAAATATTGAAATTAAGCTATCAACAAACAATATTATAATAACAAAAAATCTTCCAGGAATGGACATAGAACATAATTGTTACGATTTAAATAAGATAAGATTAACTGGAAATAATTTGATACGATTCGAAAATTGTCAAATAAAAATAAACAATAAAAAATACGAAATTTTTTTAAGTTACGATAACTTTGTAATCCCAAACTTAAATAATATCACTATTAAACAATTAGATGTGAATTTATCAATTTCAGATATGCTCATTCAAGAAATAAATAACCGAAAATTAATTGAAGAAATAAAAATAAGAACAATCACAAACGAATATGTAAATTTTGGGACAACATTTATTCTAGTTATTTTTATAATTTTAATAATGTACATTTCTATTTTAAGAAACAGAAATGTAAGAATTTACTTACTTACTTATGTTGGCTCAACTAGAGCGTGGTGCTCCTAGGCCTTGCTCAATACGCCCTTCCAGCTGGCTCGATCCCTTGCCTGCTGTCTCCAATTTCGCACTCCAAGTTGGCGGAGGTTTCCTTCTACCTGGTCGCTCCATCGAAGATGAGGTCTACCTTGGCTTCTGACTCCCTCTGGTTTGGCGTTGAAGACTTTACTCGCTGGAGCGTTAGTGTCCATTCGCTCTAGATGGCCCAGCCATCTTAGTCGTTTGACTCTAATTTTTCTAGCTAAGCTTATGTCGCTGTACAGCTCGTATAGTTCGTCGTTGTATCTTCGTCGCCAAATGTTGTCTTCTCGGTTTACGCAAATAGGACCATAGATCGTACGCAGAACTTTTCTCTAGAAGACTCCAAGTGACTTTTCATCCGATTGGGAGAGGGTCCATGCTTCTGCACCATATAGCAGGACCGGGATGATGAGTGTTTTATATAGTGTCTCCTTGGTTCTTCTCGATAGGGCTTTATTCCTCAATTGCTTATTCAGCCCAAAGAAACAGCGATTAGCAAGAGTTAGTCTGCGTTTGATTTCAGCGCTGATGTTGTTGACCGAGCTTACAGCAGTAGACAAATTGACTGACTACCTCGAAGTTATACATATCAATGGTCACAATTTGACCAAGCCGGTGGTGGGATTGGGCTTTTGTTGATGAAAGCATATACTTCGTCTTGTCCTCGTTTATTTTTAGCCCCATTCTGCTTGCTGCTGACTCCATAGTAGTGAAAGCACCGGTTACTGCTTGCTTTGTTCTTCCTATCACGTCTATGTCGTCTGCAAACCCAAGTAATTGTGTCGATTTATTGAAAATGGTGCCCGATGTACTGGCATGGGTGCTCCGTATTACATTTTCAAGCACAATGTTAAAACAGCTACATGACAGCGCGTCTCCTTGTCTAAGCCCTCTGGTGGTTTCGAAGGTTTCAGTAGAGTCTCTACCAACTTTGACGGAACAGCGAGCATTCTCCAACGTCATTCTGATAAGGCGTATCAGTTTAGCAGGAATTCTAAAGTTAGACATAGCACGATACAGTTCAGCTCTATTAACACTGTCGTAGGCTGCTTTAAAATCGACGAACAGGTGGTGGGTGTCGATGTTATATTCTTGGGTTTTCTCCAGGATCTGGCGTAATGTGAATATCTGGTCGGTGGTAGATTTTCCAGGTCTGAAGCCACATTGATAAGGACCTATTAGATCATCAGCAAACGGCTTTAGACGCTCACATAAAACGCTGGAAAGGATCTTATAGGCGATGTTCAAAAGGCTTATGCCTCTACAGTTGGCGCAGGTTAAGCGGTCTCCTTTTTTGTGGATAGGGCAGATGGTACTGAGGTTCCACTCATCGGGCATACTTTCCTCCAACCATATTTTGCAGATGAGTTGGTGTATCCTCCTTACCAGGTCATCTCCAGCGTGCTTAAAAAGTTCCGCTTGTAGACCATCGTATCCAGCTGCTTTGTTCATCTTTAGCCTGGTGATGGCTACTTTGATCTCATTTTGTTCGGGCGGGTGCAGTTCGTGGTCGTCATCTAGATTAACTGGTACATGTTGATCTTGGGCGGGATCTTGGCTGTCATCGCCATTTAACAACTGGTTAAAGTTGTCTCTCCAGATGGCTAACATCACCTGCGTTTCCACAATGGTGTTTCCATCCTGATCTTTGCAGGGCCCAGGGCGACTTGTGAAACCTGATGTAGACTGTTTCACTCTTCTGTAGAAGTTTCGCACCTCTTTTCTGCAAAAACATCTCTGTATCTCCTCGACTTCGCGTTGCTGGTGTTCTTTTTTCTTCCTCCTGAGTATGCGTTTCTCATCCTTCCTTCGCTCAATATAGAGATTTCTGGTGGCTCTCGTATCTCTCTGGAGCCACGACTTGTTGTATGCCTCCGTTTTAGCTTTGTTTGCCTGAGCACATTCGGAGTCGAACCAAGGGTTTCTAGGGGGAGGCTGTGAGAAACCTAATACCTCTGACGCAGCATTTCTTATGGCTTGTTGACATAGCTGCCATTGGTTTTCGGATTCATATCATCAGTCGAAGGATTTCTCGCAAGCTCAATGGATACGCGGTCTGCATAGGCAGCGGCGGTCTCTTCCGATTGAAGTTTTCCAACATTGAATTTCCTCGGCGTAGTTGGCGTTCGCCTGAGAGATTCCATTGAGATCCGTACTCTAAGCTTTGCACCAACTAGGTAGCTTACCGAATCGATGTTTGCTCTTCGGAATGTACGGACATACTGGAGGAGTCCATCCATCTGGGGATGGGGATGTGCCTTTGTGGATGTCGGGAAGTAGTAATCGCGTTCTACTCAGCACCATGTTTTTTCCCGCTGCAAAATCGATGAGCCTGAGTCCGTTATCGGAAGTGGTGTCGTGCAGGCTGTGTTTTCCGATCGTCATACCAAAGATGTCCTCCCTCCCAATTTTGACATTAAACTCTCCTAAAAGGATTTAAATGTCATTTTTGGGGCATTGCTCATAAGTTTAGAAACTTTCTTTGGTAGCGTCGTCTTTCTCTTCTGTAGGGGCATAGGCGCTTATGAGGCTCAGGTGGTGGAATTTGGCCTTAATGCGGATCGTTGTCACTCTCTCGCTGACTTCGCGAAAGCTCAAGACTTTTTGCCTTAGTCTTCCTCTGACAGCGAATCCGCATCCAAACAAGTGCGATCTCCCATCAAGATAGCATTTCCCATAGTAGAAGTTACAGTCTTCTGTTTTTCTCAGGCCTGGTCCATCCCATCGCATCTCCTGGAGGGCTGTTACATCAGCTTGGAAACTGGCGAGGGTCTCAGATAGCTGCTCGGCCTTGCGCGGCCTGTTCAACGTACGCACGTTCCAAGTGCATATGCGTAAATCGTTGTCCGTTTTTCGTTTGCGGGGGGGGGGTCGGCAACATTGTTGGTTTGGTCATCCGAGGCATATCTTGCATTTTTCATCACAATAAATTTTCCCTTTCATGACCGGCTTGTGAGGCCTGTGCATGGATCCGATGGATCCAACGCTCGTCGTTAGTTCATCTTTCGGCTATCCAGCGGACACCGCAGGGAGGTGACGATGTGATTTTGCCCACAAAATGTAAAAATTAAGATTAAAAAATATGATTCTACGAAATCTTAAGGGGGGGGAGTTACGCCTGACGCGTCACCCAAACCCGTTACATTAACACCCCCACACTCCCCTTTGCCTAACGGCATATAAGCTTTTACAATAATAGTTCTCACCATTTTGTGCTGACATTACAAAACGTGTCGCACAAAAATACACACCTTTCCTCTTGTCAATACAACGCAGACACAAATGCTCATATTTCATTTAAATCAAATGAAATGTGAATATTTCATAAACAAGTGCATTCCTTTCTGGAAGCACATCATGTATAAACTACCTGTAAATTACCTGTAAGATAAATTATAAGCCATAAGTTAGTCTTAATTCATATGTCAAGAGGTGCAACCACGCTTAGGACAGCGGCCTCGAAGACATATTCATTATAATACACAAATTGTTAAAATAAGAAAAATTAATAAATAAAAATGAAATAAAAAAACTAATAAAAAAAGAAGAAAAAAACAAATTAAATGTTTTTTTTTAATTCACCGCGAAGTCAAAGACATAACTAAATATTTGTATTTTCGCTGTTAGTTTTCAAGGTTCTCTATATATTTTAATGATATTTTGAAATAAAAAAAATATAGATATATCTCTATATATGAAAAAATATATAAAAATAAAATGTTTTATTACAGGTTTTGCAGGGTCAAGAATTTTATTGGATTGTGAAAGGTTATCTTCGTCCTGATAAAACACATATTTGTGCGAAACCAACACCCGACAGTCATCCATTACTTACCAGAAAAATCAATGTTTTGTGTAGGCTTTTCATTAATAATCAATTTAAAGTTTACAACGATACTCAAGATGCACTTCAAACGCCTCCTTCGTTAAGCGTTTTGCAATCGACAATTGATTCAGAACAAACAGACATTTTGTGTTCCCAAAGTAGTCTACATACTTCGTTTAAACCGATATTTTCTACTCATTACGACATTAATTTAAAGCTTAAAGTTCTTCCAATGCAAAAGATAATTTCCCATCAGGCAACTAAGTTACTTGAACAACTGATATCGCAAGCTTACGGACTTGTAAGATCAAATATTATGTTTCGCAAAATTCGTTATAATGAACTTTTCGAGATTTTCCTACCAGCAAAATTGAACTCAAATCATCATTGGCATGTGCTGGATATATACAATGATTTTTCGCACGTATTTATTCCAGAGTTAAAGGACGTTTTGACCATGAATCGAATTCAAAAAGTAATGGCGTACGCTTTCGCTAAAAATCGAATTGTTAAAATGCAATTTAATCAAAAATCTTTATTTAACGTCTATGTTACACCAAAATCTCAGAGAAAACTTTACTTCGGGCCATACCGTCCTGGTATAACTGCACCCAAACTTTTTTTGCTTCAAAGTGTCGATGGACAAATGATGTTTCGAGAAGTATACGAATCAAAGCATAATATTAACCCACAAATATTTCGCACAACTGCATTTTGGGTGGTACAAAAGAGTGGAAGAATATTCCTTGATATTGACCAAGACCAGATTTCGCAAGTTCAAATCGATGAGCGTATAATAGAAAAAGGCAGCAATGCTGTCTTACTAAATGACATTGAAATTCAGTCAAATAGTGTCAGTAAAATCGTAAAAAAATGTTGTCTTCAACAAAGCACTCCGCATCAGGAAAATGTCCAGCTTACACAAAACGAACAAATTCACTTAAGCGCCCAACGTTCTGCAGGTCAACATAGTGCTCTTGATCCACACGACCGTCAAATCGAAAAACCAAAAGAAGTCCGCCAAATTAGTGAAGTTTTTTCCAAACACGAATTTGAAGATAACACTGTTAACAGTACTTCCATTAACAAAAATGTATGTTTAGATAATTTCAACAAACGAAATATTATTGAAAGCGAATCGTCAACTACGTTTTCTCCTACCATTGCTTCATTGATTTTCTCTGCTCCTATTTCAACGCCAACACATATTACATCTGCAACTTGCAATGCTGATTTGGAAAAAAACTACAAAATCTCATATGATAAAAAAAAATCATCCCTTGTGGTTGTCCAAAATGAGTGTGATCGAGTTTCTTCTATAAAGCCAGGTGTTATTTATAATTATTTTACAATATTTGAAACTGGCGAACATTCATCTTCAGTTAGATTACCGGAAATGCCACATAATCAAATTTGTGGTTTGCAGCATAATTTTAAACAGTCAATACCAGTAAATGCTGATTTTAGTTTATCATCAGAAAATTGCAGATCATTGAAAATAAGTAATGACATTAATCAGCCTGAAAAAATAATGCTTACCTTTCCAGCATATGAGTCTAGTACTAAGCTTTCAATGTCTCCTGAACAACGAACTAACTATTGTATTCCACCAACTTCAACTGAATCTAATGAACTAATACCTTCGGAATCTCAAACTATTATTGAATTACAATCAGAAAGTGCGAAATCTAACTCTTTCAGTGAAACTGTATCACAATTTAATGAAACATCTATAAAATTAAATAATCATATAACAATCAAAAAGATAAAACCAGATACTGGAAAGAAAAACCATATGTCTGCCTCATCTTATAAGTCTTCAGCAATGGAAACAGATCCTGGTTTAAAATTTTTCATAACACCAGAAAATCAACAAAAACCGCCGCAAGTCGGCCAAATAATTGAACATGTCCAACATAAACGAAACTTTCTGAAGCGTGCATCACCAATAATTCTACAACGAAGCAAACAATTTAATAATTCCATGGTTTGTCAAGTCGGACAGCAAACGATTTCTCAAAATATGTCCGGGAATACCCAGCAAATTCAAACACAACATCTACATAGTGTAGGAGTTCGAACACCATCGGTAATAAATACAATCGTAACGGGTAAACAACACATTTATTTTCGAAATGCTGCAGAAAAAAGTTCTTTTACAGGGACACGATTACAAATACCTGCAAAAATAAGCAAACTTTACCGTTTGCCACCGATTGTATCAAAAACAGATGTTTCTAATGGTACTTCGAAAAACGTTGTGAAAACAGCAGCTACGAAAAATATTCCGCATATCACTCAATGGGAACAAGAAGATATTTTAAATCGACTTGTTACAACAAAACAACACGTTAACTTATTACAAAATAAGCCGAAGCATATTGTAAGCAGTGCAAAAGCAGAAAGTTCTTTATCGGATTTCAACAAAAAACAATGTGATCCTTTAAACATATCGAAAACAGCGACAAAGATTGTTCCTTACAATTTATCACTACAAAAATTGCAAAACGGCATTAAAAATGTAAAAGAAATTGAAAAACAAAATCAATACCATCTTCAGGGTAAATCGCCAGTTGATACTATAACTAGTGTAAGAGATAAAAAACTAAATTCATCTATAAATCTTACGCAGTTTCGAGTACAACCAGTGCAAAAATTAAATCCTAAATGCATTCTGAATCTCGCCAGAAACAATTTGTCAATAAACAAACTAGATTTAGAAGTGAAGAACATATCCGCAGAGTCCCCACGCTTAAAACCATCATATGAAAAATGTGGTAAAATTGATTCAGAAATGATTGCTTCTAATTTACAAACAACCACTGGCAGTAATTCCGTGCTAACAACACTAGATGAACCATGTAAAAATAAGTATTTCTTTAATAATGCAATTGCTTCGTTTTCAAGAGCAACAAAAACGACACTAAAAATGTGTTCGCCTGCTTCCAAAACAGGTTTATTTAAATCGACAAATACAAATGTAGAATATGGCTATTTTGAAGCTAACATAGATGGTTTGCCCAAGTTTGTAGTAAAACGGGTTGGTGAAGATTTTTTAATTAAAGTTCCAAATTTTAATGGAATACTTAAATTGACGGGATTGTCTACAGTTTATAAATATTTGAGTCAGTGAGTATAATTTTTCTTGAAAACAACTATATTTATAATATTAGATAATAAAATTAAAATATAAATTTTTTCTTAAATGGAAACCATGGATTTATCCAATCTTGCAAAAAAATTAATATCTTGATTTCTGTATATTTTAAACTTATAACAAATGCCTCAAAAAATTGATTTGGTCATCTATAAGAATAGTTTAAGTATTTCAAATCAAACAAAATTTTTCATTCGAAATTAAATAATATTGTGATAAACAATGTCCGTTTTTTGTGGTCTGATTATTTATTGGAGCCTTGGTGTTTGTAAAAGTGTTCTTTAATGTTGCGTTTGGTTTATGAGCGTACGATGCGTTTTTAGTTTTTATTGATCTATGTATACTTCTGTTGTCGGTTAGGTTTCGAATATATTTTAAGCTGTAGTATTTTATTGTGTTATTATCGTCTTGTATATAGGTTTTTCTTTATTTGTTTAGCCAGTTTGTTGTTTAAGTTTTTTGTCTATTAAATTGTGAATTACAAATGATGGAAAATTGTTAGCGTAGAAAATGTTTTTTATTATTTTTATATTTTTTCTCGAAACTGTCTATCGCTTAAGTCTATGACCTTGCTAATAAAATTGTAGGTTGTGTTGATTTTTTCTTATTGGGGTTATGTAGAAAGGTAGTTCTACAGGTGGTTGGATGCTGTATGAATAGGGTAGGCACTGAACGGCATCAAACGGGTGATGCACAGTTGCTGCAACTATCTCGTACACATCAATTGTGCTTATTTTACCTCACCGCGATAACCACCGGGTAGTGGTCTGTCCATCCGGACATTCCTGCTAAACTTATAAGCGCGAGGGTTGAACACAGAAAAAATAGCAACACTATAATGCTCTGCTTTGATGACTATTCTGATCGATTCGCAGAAGTCTTGCACGAGCCCCGAAGTGGGTTACTGACTCCGGATCCTCCGGTTCCTTTTTTCCAAGGTATCCAACAAAGGACCTGGCCCTCCAGGTTGGGGGTTGTGCGTGGGGTTAACAACCCTGCCATGGAAAAAAGAAAAAAGTTGCGAAGCGACCAATAGCCTCGGAAAAGGACGGATTAACCGTTGACGACCCGGAAAAACGAATTAAGGACAACGACCTTCGGATCTGCACGTGGAATGTTAGAACTCTTAACAGAACACGTGCAGCCAAAAAACTAGCGGCGGCCCTAGACTGCTACAGAGCAGGATTTACGGCCATCCAGGAAGTACGATGGGATGGGCCGGGCAAAAGGAGGATGAAAAACTGTGACGAGTACTACGGTGATTGTGCAAAAAGTCCACAGCGTTTATTTGGGTTCGGATTCGTCATAAGCGGTAGACTTAGGCAAGAAGTCTTGGACTTTCGACAGGTAAGTGAGCGACTTGTGATAATCCGTATAAAAGCTAAATTCGCCAACAATAGCCTAATATGCGCTCATGCCCCCACAGAGGACAAAGATGACGCCACCAAGGATGACTTCCACGAGCTCCTCGACAAAACCTATGAGCAATGTCCTAAGGACGACGTTAAGATCGTACTAGGCGATTTTAACGCCAAAATAGGTGAAGAAGAAATCTTTGGTAGGACTGTCGGAAAACATAGCCTACACGACACAACGTCTGAAAACGGACTTAGGCTAATTGACTTCGCAGCGGCACATAACGTCACCATTGCAAGCACACGGTTTCCTCATCTCGATATACACAAAGGGACTTGGCGACACCCAGATCAAAGAACCGTCAATCAGATTGATCACGTTGCGATCGATGCAAGACACGCCTCCAGTATCTTGGATGTTCGCACCTTCCGAGCAGCTAACATCGACTCGGATCACTACCTTGTTGCAGCAAAGGTAAGAATGCGAATAACGCGAACAACACAACAACGGAGTAATACTGTGAGGAAGTATGACGTCGGAAAGCTGCAATCGCTGTCAGGCAGAATGAACCATTCAACATGGAAGATGACAGACAAAACTTCCGTCCACCTGACCAAAGTAAAGTAAGGATAGCAATATTCTAAACCTATTGCGCTGAGGCATGGACTCTATCTAAAGCGGATGAAGATATCCTTAGTCGTTTCGAGCGTAAAATTCTTCGGAGGATTTTTGGCCCTATCTGCGTTAACGGGCTTTGGAGGAGAAGGTTCAACCAAGAACAATACGAGCTGTACAGCGACATTGACCTGGTCAAAAAAATACGCATATCACGTTTAAGATGGCTAGGTCATGTAGAGCGAGTGGACAACAATGCTCCGGCTCGCAGGATCTTCGATTCCATCCCAGAGGGTAGACACAGTCAAGGAAGACCTCGCGGTGGCGCGCTCAAGTGGAGGACGACCTCAACCAACTTGGAGTGCTAAACTGGAGGCAGCTAGCCAAACACCGAGCTGGCTCTAGAGGCATATTTGTTGAGGCCCAGGTTCGTCCCGAACTGTAGCGCCCCCTAAGTAAGTAAGTAAAGAAAGGGAGTTCATCATCCTTCCAGAAGCAGTTGGTTATGAATACCAGTTAAATCTTATTTCCGAATTTGATTTATAAAGCATAATATCTAATTAGGGTAGGTATTGTTTTGTTCAGTTTCAA
This sequence comes from Platycheirus rosarum, assembly GCA_963971375.1. NCBI lineage: Eukaryota > Metazoa > Arthropoda > Insecta > Diptera > Syrphidae > Platycheirus > Platycheirus rosarum. Next base: position 165,001,627 of record OZ020507.1, on the reverse strand, counting down.
TCGAGAATTGTATTTTTGTGCTGTAATTGTTGAGTGTTTTAAGTTGCTTTGTCCCGTTCCTTTATGACGGCAGAAATATCGTGTACGTACTTTGAAATGTGTTATATATTTATATTTTGTAGGTCAAGTTCTTCTGTTGTGTTGTTTAAAAGATCATCTAGTATGAAGTCTGCTATTTTGGGTGATCAAAGGTTTTTACATTACCATTCCAAACGTTTGAATATATAGTTTGTCTTCATATTGGAAATATGAATGAGACTAGGTTGTCGTCTTTATCTAAATTTACGTCCTATTGTTTTTCTTAAAGTTCGTAAGATTTTTTTATGTTATATTTATCAGAAATTAAATTTTTGAGGATTCCACCTAGGAATTTCGACATCTTTTAGCAAGGAACATTAATAGAAGATGAAATTGGTCTAAGAGGAAGATTGGGTTTGTGTATTTTTGACAGTCCGTAAATTCGTGGTGCTGTTGCTGCTGATGAATACAATCTGTTTTTTGCCATTGGTCTATAAATTTATTTTTGTATAAGTTGTTGACAATTTCATTGTTTATTTTTTTAAGTTTTTGTGTAGGGTCTATTCGAGTAGTTTTGTATGTATATTTGTCCTCCAGTAGTTCAGTCATTTTTTTACTGTAATCAGTTTTACCCTTATCTGCTTTTGTGATTATTGTTTCATTTTTGTATGAGCTTACAAACTTTTTTGCTTCTTGGTGTATCTTGGTTATGAACCTTTCAACTGTTGTATGTTTAATTTTAATTTTATGTTCAGTTATTTTGTGTGAAATCGTTGATCTAGCTATCTCTCTTTCTCTCTCATCTTCTATTGTGCGAATGCTTTGCTCTATGTCTGAGATAATATGTATAGGTGAATAGTTTTTGTTGTTGACTGGGACTGCGAATATCTTTCCGAGCGACAAAATTCCATTTTATTTCTGTTGGAAATTCAATGTCAGTTTTGTTTACGAACTAGACTTCATTGAAAATTATTTCCATGCTATCTATTAAGATGCGTATCTTTAAGTTTTTGAGTTTTAGATTAGTGTACCTGTTTAATTTGTAGTTTCAAGTTATTGTACAAAAAGCTTTGTTTTGTAATGAATGTCGTGTATTCTATTTCGTTCACCATTTGTTTTAACTGGTGGTCCGTATGAAATATGTTTTAGCCTATAGAATTGATGCATATGTTTGTGCGATTTCCAGGTTTAAAATGTTTGTGTGAAATTTGTGTTCAATTTTCCTTATTTGATTTTTTAGTTTTTGGGTCGTATGATGTTCGTTGTGGTGTTTGTTATGTGTTTTGGCATTGTTCCATATTCCCTGTATTTAAGTAAAAACTTAAGTCTTCCTTTTTGTTTAACAAGTCATGATTTAATGTAATGCAAGTGCAAGTGTTTTATGCCTAAAAAAAAAGCCTAAAAAGAAAAGAAAAATAACATCTAATAAATCGTCAAACACAGACCAGCAACGATAAAGCCAGCACAGCGAGCGTAAATTTCTTTTGTTTTCCATCCCAATTATCTCACACAGTGATAAGCTTAAGAACTACATGAATGAGGCGAACTTGGTTCTTCATTATATATGCAGTGATTAAGCTAGATTATATCATATGTACTTACTTACTTAGGGGGCGCTACAATTCGGGACAAACTTGGACCTCAACCAACATGCCTCTCCAGCCAGCTCGTTGTTTTTTTTGGTTGAACCTTCTCCTCCAAAGTCCGTTAACGCAGATAGGCCCAAAAATCTACCGAAGAATCTTACGCTCAAAACGACTAACGATATCTTCATCCGCTTTAGATAGAGTCCATGCCTCGGCGCCTTAGAGATTATTCCTTTGTCTCCTTTGCCTTTCGAGAGAGGGCTTTGCTACTCAATTGTCTTCCTAGCCCATAGAAACAGCGATTGGCAAGAGTAATTCTTCGCTTTATTTCTGACGAGATGTTGTTTTCAGATGTTATAGCGGATCCGAGGTAAACAAAGTCTCTAACTACCTCAAAGTTGTATTTGTCTATTGTGATGTTTTGTCCAATCCGCAGGTGGTGCGTGTCCCTTTTTGTGGACAACAGGTACTTCGTTTTGGCCTCATTGACTGCTAGTCCCATCTTAGATCTAGATTAGATTAGATTATTTTAATTATATTCGTTAGAATTTATGTACAATTGGTCTTAAACTAACTTATAACTAAAATAAATCATGTCGGCTCAACAACAGGGGCCCGACTTACTTCAGCTGGCTCTATACAATGCTATATTTTTACTTATATCATATTGTTGTTTGCATAATCTTTTAATTGAAATTCTTCATTATAATTTACTGTCTTTGGTTTTAAAAAATTGGGGTTAGGATACGGTGTTGCTTATCCTCTGTTGTGTCCGTTGCCAGTTCTCTCGTGGAACGAGGCTCCGTCATTGTTCATTATATCCTCGAATCGATCGTCTGTGATGGCTCGAATGTTGAGGTAGCGATGGCTGGGCTCTAGTTGTTGCTGGAGTAGTTGCTGGAGTTCCAAGTTGGGGTGGTCCTCCAAGTTCCTCAAAATATTTTTGAAGAGCTGTGTCATGAACTGATTTATTGGGATCACTTTGCTATCTTCATATAGCTTCTTGTTTGGGACATATTTCCTTGTAATGGGGTTTCGGTGTAGGCCTGTACAGTTACGGAGTATCTTCATTTCAAAAACTTCGTTCTTCTTCATATATGTTGGTGATATGGTGAACCAAATAGGACAAGCGTACGTCGGAACTGGACGGATCAGCTGCTTATAGATGAGGAGCTTGGTATAAGTGTTTAGTCCGTTTCTTCTTCTAAGAAGCGGGTGGACCAGATGTAGGGAGAAGTTGGCTCTCTTAAGCATAAATGAAGCGTGCTTATTGAATTGGAAGCGGTTAGTGAAATTCCCTCCAAGGTATTTTGCTGTTGTCTTTGCCCTTATCACTGTGTTGTCTGGTAGCTTGATACTGATATTATCACAGCGTGATGCGAAACGTCTTCTTGTAAGCTCGCTCTTATCGCTATTTATCTTTAGTCCCCATTTAAGGTAGTAGTCCCACAAGTTTCTTATGTGACCTTCAACTCTCCTGGCTGCAATTTCTGGTGAAATGGATGTTACACATGTTAAGGGGTCATCGGCATATAGCTTCGTTTTCGTCCCTGGGATGTTAGTAGGATGGTCAGCTGTATAAAGGTTGAAAAGTATGGGGCCCAACTTGGAACCTTGTGGAACTCCAGCGCTGATCGTCTTTCTTTGTGAATATTCTTTGTTTACCTGTACATAAAAGGATCTATTGGTTAGAAAATTTTTGATTAATCTTACCAAGTGTTCAGGTAGTCCTAGACTTGACAGCTTGAATATTAGTCCTTTTATGCAAACTGTGTCCAAGGCCTTTTCGATGTCCAGTAAACAGGCGACTGTCGTCTCTTTCTTGTTGAGTCCGTTTGTCACGTCGGAGTGCAGTCGAAGAAGCGGATGGATAGTTGAGTGTCGTGCTCGGAAACCATACTGACATTCCGGTATGAATTCCCTTTCCCTGAAGAAATTATGAAGCTTTCTCAGGATAAGTCCCTCCAGGATTTTGCTGACACAGCATAAAAGCGAAATCGGCCGATATCCATCGACACTTGTCCTGTTGGTTTTCTTCGGATCGGGCACCATTTTTGCCGTTTTCCATGTTTCGGGGAAGTAGCTGTTATTAAGGCAGTTATTGAAGACGATCGTCAGCAGTAGGATGGCGAGATTTGGTAGCTTTTTAAGCACAAAGTTAGAAATCCCATCATTTCCTGCTGACTTCTTACAATTTCCTCCGTGGATTATGTCAGTTACTTCGTCGATGGAAGTAAAAGCATCTCCAGTTGGTCCGAGAGCAGGACTTTCCTCATTAAAGTTGGTGACTGAAGTATTAGAGGCTGCAACTTCTTCAAACTTGTTTTCAACTTCTTCGATGAATTCAGGATGGTGATTGGGCGGGCAATCCTTGAAGGTCTCTTCAAAATGCTTAGCGAGGGCTTCGGCTTTTTCGGTTGGTGTTGTTGCAGTATATTGCCCGTAGTTTAGGTAGGATGTTGATGATGTCGACGTAACCAGAAAGAAATCCAAATGAGATGGAATTCTAGGGAATGTTGGTTTTGGTTGAGACATGACAACCAAAGAGTGATGCGGGATTTCCTTGTAGCCAGTCAACAATTGCTTTGCCTTGGCGCGATTCCGCGGTATCCATCCATAGAGGGTGCCAACCGTTGAAGTCTCCTCTAATGACACAAGATGTGTATTGATTAGCAATGCTGTTGATAATGTGGAGATCGTGATGTATGTCGCTTCTTGTTGAGTTGCACTTGATGTATACTGAGACTAGCAGAAGCGTCTCAGACTCGGTCAGTTTAGTGACGACTGTCGTTGTTTCCATGCATCTAAGTCCAGTTATTCTTTTCTTTTCGCTCCTGAGGTCCGATTTGAGAAGAATTGCTGGTCCTCTGCCGCTCGCTCCTTTGTCCTCTCTGTAGGATGTGTAATGGTCTGATTTAAAGTTGTTCTTCGCTGTGATGTTGGTTTCCTGTAAGAAAATAATGTCTGGTTTTTTTGATTTTAAAAACATAGATAGAGAAATTCGGATTTGGGGGCTGGCCCGACTGCTGCTGCTATGTTGGCGTACGAAAGACCGCTAACAATAGTTCTGGTTGCTGATTGGACTGCAAAAGCGTGTTTCTCTTGTTTTTGGGCTGCAGATTTTACCTTCTCGGCAAGTTTCTTCTTTCTCATTGGGCATCCATTGTAGCTTGCTGGGTGCCCTGTCTGCTGGCAGTTTACACAGTAAACTTTGTCGTCCCTTATGCCGTTGCTGATTCTTGTGCATTGGACTGGCAAATGGTCATCTTTGCACTTGGCGCACCTGTACTTCATTCCACAGTTGCTAGCTACATGACCGAATTTTTGGCAATTCTTGCACGGAGAGATGCTGGTACTTTTGAATTTCTCCCAGTAAACCTTTTGGTTCATAAAGGGAAGGAATATGGAAGGGATATCCGCTGTCTTGTCGACTTCTTGTAAAGTTGGCTCTTCTTCATTGTCAGTAGCTTCATCTTCTTCATCACTATTAATTTCTTTATCGTAGATCCATCTCCTCTTCTTTTTCGTATAATTGGTCGATGTCGCTCAGTTTAGCGTGCAAAGATACAAGGAATTCCTTCCCGCGAATCTTTATGCCTGCCTTTATTTGGCTCTCCAAGGCTTCATAGGCCTTTTTCACATCACTCTTTCTTTTCTCAGATTTACCCATAATGGGATTCCCAAGAAATGAGTATTTTTTTTTTTTTTTTTTTTACTGTTAATTGAATTTTTTATTACACTTACACCCGAATTTAATTACACGACCGATTTTAAGAAAAACTACTCGCGCATATTAATCCGGATTAAAAGGTTAATTACTTTTAATTAGGGTATCCCGCAGGTATACCTGTGTGTGTCCGTTTTTATGGTGGGTAGAAATTTAATTATTTAAAATTATTTTCTTCCGCTCGTGTTGTGTGCGGTATAACTGCTAGTCCCATCTTAGCCGCTTCAGCTTCAATGCTAGCAAACGCTCCACTGACAACTCGCCGAGTTCTGCCAATGATGTCTATGTCATCAGCGGATGCTAGCAATTGCACAGACTTGAACAAAATTGTCCCACTACAATTAACTTGCGAGTTTTTTATAATGTGTTCAAGTATTAAATTGAAGAAATCGCACCATAGCGCATCACCTTGCCGGAAAGCTTTTTTGACCTCAAAAGCTTCTGTGAGGTCAGTACCAACCTTGACGGAGCAGCAAGAGTTCTCCATCATCATATTAGACTTGTTTCTTACATCTCATCCTGATAAGTATACCATCAATGTACTATCGCCTCTAGGAACGTCGGACCATTATATCATATCGGCAAATTTCTCGTGCTCCATCCCAAATATCCGAAAAAGAACCGTATGGCGTTACGAAAAAGCGAACTGGGAAGGTCTAAACAATTTTTTCAATAATTTTAATTGGGCACTATGCTCCCTCGGCAGTGACGTAGTATTTTGCCGATATGATTACAAACGATATTCACCTTGTTCATCCTAAATAGGTTAAAAAGTATCAAACCAAAAGTAAGTTCTTGGTTTTGACTCACATTTTAAAGATGCTATCAGGGTGAGAGAAGTAAGTTTCCGTCATTTTAAAGCGAACCCTTCTGAAGAAAATCGGAATAAGTTTAAACAAGCCAGAAAGACCTGCAATTTTTTTTTATAATTAGCGTGCGCACAAGGGATTATTTGTTTCCCTTTTAATGTAAAGCACACTGCGGGGGCATTAGGGAGATAAGGAGGGGAAGGATTGGGCTCAAGGTTGAACTGATGAGCATTCCTTGTGAGACGACTATTAAGGGAGAACATTTTAAGGGGAGGAATGCAGCTGGCTACTTCGAGTGAAAATTTTTTATAAAAGAAACGATACAATAAGGAAAGAATGAAACATTGCGTCGGTGTTCGAGAGGGGCAATTGTTTCAGAGACATTTCTATTCCCTGTTAATCTTAACGCTCTTTTTTCTACCGAGCAGGTGTAGCGACGTTTGCAAAGCACCTGCCAGAGGTGTGAGTTATACTCGAGTTTTGGGAGTATAAACGCTTTGTAAATTGTAGCCAGTTTAGAAGGGCAAAAAACATCTTGTATCGATACTGAAAACCTAAGCACTTAGAAGCATTTTTGGCGGTCTCAAATATATGGTCGTTCCAACGGAGGTCGTCGTTGACACACATACCGAGTACTAAAAGCTTTTCGGTGTCTTCGATGCAAGTGCAATCGAAACATACCCCCAATGGCTTTGGGGGTTTGTTTAGCTTGAACGACAGAAGACAGCGTTGAGTTTTCGAAGCATTACACTCCACGCGATTTCTATTACCCCATTTGACTATGCTGTATAAATCGGAATTTAATGAGCTTATAATACGGCACCGTTGCGATTGTACGTCCAATCTGATCTGATCTGATAGCCAGAATTAATGAAGCTTTGTCAAATATTTACAAATGGTCAATATGCAATGGACTCAGTCTCAATCCAACCAAATCCCAGCTAATGCTTATTTCGAAGAGGCTTTATGACACCAATAATTTTCCACTTGTACTCCTTAATAACATGCAATTGAAATCTGTGAATGTTGTAACCAATCTCGGTTTTAAGCTAACCCGTTCATTGTCAGCAGATGCACACATAAATTATGTTGTTGGCAGAATATACGCAGGATTGCGGAAACTTCGGCTGTCTTCTGACTTAACACCAACTTAAACTAAACTACGGCTTCTAAAAACCTTATTTATGCCCATTATTGATTTTGCCACAGTTGTCTACTGCTTACTTGACTCTAACTCTCTGCATAAGCTACTAGTTGCATTTAATGACCTGGGCATCATCCACTCTTCCATCGCATCTTAAATGTTCTTAGGGAGTTTTCTTCTATTTTTGTTATTATGTCGTGTGTCCTTTTATTTAACATTGAACCACCCGCCCACAGAATAATTTTGTATTGGTAGTACCATGACCTTAGAAATGTAGGCAAAGTGTAGACCTAGGGTATGTTCAGAGGTGGCAGACCAGTTTCCAGGTAGAGCGTGTAACTCGAGGTTTTATGTGAGAGTCTGAAATTTTGTTTAATAAAAAACCTTAAAAGTTTATCGACTTCTTAATAATCATAAATTTCAAAAACTTGACAAAGGGTAGCACATTATAGATCTTGCCACCGCTTGAATATTTTGTATTTAGCACTTGGTGCTTTATTGACTTTCCCTGGGTCTCTTTACAGGATGGTGTTAATTGCTCGTTTAGATTCTATTAATTTTCATTGCTTGCGTTGTCGTAGTACTGTAAACGAAACAACATTGCTTATTACGCTGTCTTCTCCAGCAGAAAAGAAAGCTTTTCTATCTGCCTTTATAGTTAACAATGAGCTTACAGTCTCTCAGCTATTTAACATACATGATGTATCCAACGCTTCTAACACCCGTTCCCGTAACCAACGTATTTACATCAATGAGAGCTTGACACCAACGAACAGCTCTTTAATGAGACATGCTCTTCAGTTAAGAAGGGAAAGAATCTTGTTTTACGGTTCGGTCGCAGAATGGTTTAATCTTTGTGAAAAGAGTAGAGATGATACTGAGATGTTAATTCAAACAGACCCACAACCTCAACTGCAACTTCTAATGTCCCCAGAAGCGGATCAGCAATGAAATTATTTTAGTAAATTGTCATTCATTAATCACTAATTTATTTATTAATTTATGTATTCATTAATTTTTTTTCTCGTTTGATTTTTTTAATTATTATTTTTCATTTTAACCACTTTTTTTTTAATCATTATTTTAATAATTTTTATTTTCTTTATTTATTTTATTTATTTATTTTTTCTTTTATTTCTTCTTGTTCTTAACACATAAAATTTACCTTTTTTTATATTTTTCTGGTTGTTTTCCGACTTAATTTTTCTTTTCTTATGTCAACAAATTTCTCTTTTTTTCTTTTCTTCTATTTTTTGTTCTACTAGTTGTGTTTTTTTTAATTTGTAAAGGCTTTTATTATCTGTTTTTATGTGCCTCTGAGTCATGGCCCATACAAGTTCCTACTCACACAGTGAGATTGCTGTGCGCTCAGTGATAAAAATCTTATCCAACGCTCTTAATGGATTAAGAATATGTTATCTAAATGCTCGAAGCTTAAATCTAGAAAAGTTTGATTATTTTAGGGTTGTTTTTTGTGGTCTGGGAATTGACATTATTTGTGTTACTGAGACTTGGTAGAGAACAAGTAGTGAATGTACTGATCCAGATGATGTTGTTCAATTGTATGAAATACCTGGCCTTAAACTTATATGTAACAATAGGGTTACCACTACCACAGGGGGAGGAATTGCTGTGTACTGTAGTCAATTACTTAATCACACAATATTGAGTCAATCTGATTGCAGTGGAGTTGCAAAAATGCTTGATGGTGTTGCCCACAAACCCAACCGATCCCTTTCGCCCGACCCATTATTTTTAGCAATTCGAGATTTTACTGCACTCTACGAACATATTATTGTTTGTGGTGATTTCAACACTGATCTTTTGAAATCTGACAACAAAGCTAGTCAACTTTTAGATTTCAATGCTTCTTCAGGTATGTCAATAGTTAACTCTTATGTCACCTGTTTTCCTCCAAACGCTCCTCTCAGCCTACTAGATGTTATTATGGTTTCCGATTTATCAAATGTATTACTTCAAGACCAGCTCTCCCTGGGGGGTGTGACTGATCATGACTTGTTGTTCTGCACATACAATGTTAACTTTTCGCGTTCACCCCAGCCATCATCTTTTCAATTCAGAGACTTTCCTTCCGTTGATAATAACGCTCTGCATACTGCTGCTTGCCTCCTACCTTGGCGTGATTGCTACCTTACTTCAAATGTAGATGAAAAGATCAACCACATACAAACTTTATTATTGGAACTCTATAATAGACATGTTCCTTTAAAACTGTGGCAATCCGCAATAATAAATGTCCCTGGTTCACATGAGAGGTGAAATAAGGCATATTCGAAATGGAAGCATACTGCTCTTAATCACGATTGGGAGACTTTTTGCGAAGCTCGTAATCATTATACTTTCGTAACTCGAAGAGCAAAAAAAAGATATTTTTTTATCCAAATTGAGCACTAACCAAACTTCGAAAAAACTCTGGACTAATTTGCATTCAATTGGTGTTGGAAAAAAGAATGTTCTTGGTACCTTTCCAGATGTTAATGAACTCAATAATACCTTTCTTTCTAGTGATATTGGCAACTCACGTTTTGTTCTGAATAATCAGTTGGTTCATGATTTCGAAGTAGTTTCTGAAATCGATGTCGTTAATATTTTGAGATCTATAAAATCAAATGCTATGAAGATGGTATACACATTTGCTTTGTGAAAACGGTCTTACCTCATATTCCAAGTTGTATTACACACGTGATGTTCAAAGGTTAGATATGTGTGTGGGTACAAGCACCCGCAAATTACCCCTGTCTATCAACTCCTACTCTCACCTCCACGTGCTGAACATCGGGTTCCTAATACCTCAACTGGAGATTGGGTTCCAACCCCTTTCGAAGCTTGTTGGTGGCAGCAAGCGAGAGAGAGGGAGGGGGGGGGGGAGGAATGTTACCACTAAGGAACTACTCCTTGCATCCTGGCGGCAGCGGAAGAATTCTCTAGATGGAATCAACGGTGGCGTTTACAGTTCCAGTCAGGTTGAACTACTTAGTGAACACCTTGTATGGGCTACTACGACGATTTCGGAGCTCAGGCCTATAAGTAGCGGTTTATCTGGCTCTTCGTCCTTAGAGTCACAATAAGGACCTGGTCCTCCAGGTAGGGGGTTGTGCCGTCGGGGTAACTTCCCGGCCACACCAAAATGGGATGCGAAGCATCAACAAGCCTCGGATACGGACGGATTCACTGATGACGAACCCTGCAAACGAAATAAGGACAACGAATTTCGGATATGTACGTGGAATGTTAAATCTCTTAACAGACCACATGCAGCCGAACAACTAGCGGAGGCCCTTGACTGCTGTAAGGCAGACATAACCGCCATCCAAGAATTGCGATGGGACGCGCCGGGCAAAAAAAAGATGAAAAACTGCGATATCTACTATGGCAACTGCTATACACAACAAAAACAGCGCTTATTTGGATGTGGGTTCGTCATTGGAGGCAGGCCCCGGCAAGAAGTTTTGAGTTACAAATGTGTGAACGAGCGCCTCATGACCTCCAAAGGAGTCCTTTACCGCCAGCATCTAGTATTGAGTACCAGTGGCAACATTGCCAAAATGCCATCAGGGAAGCCGCGGGTTTACACGGCCACCACAACAATACCCCTAGTTTGATGATGAGTGTCGGCAAGCACACGCAGCTAAACAAGAAGCATACAAGGCGGCGCTGCAAAGAAGGACCAGAACTATCCGTGCACTCTACGAGCAGAAGAGGAAAGAGAAACACCGCCTTCTCAGAAAGAAAAAAAGGGAACATGAGAAGCGCGCGATCGAGGAAATGGAGAGCTGTTATTGCAGGAATGAAGTTCGAAAGTTTTACCAAAAGGTACAAAGAAACTGTCAAAAGTACAGAGGTCGAACTGAAGCTTGCAAAGACGATCAAGGGAACATCGTAGTGGAATCGCAGTCGATGCTGCAGACTGTATAACGGCGATGACGAAAGGAATTCCGCTGTCAGGCAGAATGGTTCACTTTATCTGGGCGGAGTAGACCAACAATTCCGACCACCCCATCTGGATGAGATAAAGCTAGCTATATCTTAACTTAAGAGCAACAAAGCAGCCGGAGCCGATGGCCTAGCTGCCGAGCTCTTCAAAGCTGCAGGCGATGACTTGGCTATAAGTATGCACCAACTCATAAGCAAGATATGGTTAGAAGAAAGCATGCCCGATGAATGGAATCTCAGCATAAATTGCCCGATCCTTAAAAAAGGAGACCCTCTGAGCTGCACCAACTATAGGGGCATCAGTCTCCTCAACATCGCCTACAAGATCTTTTCTGCTGTATTGTGTGAATGCCTAAAACCATTCGTCAGCAACCTGATAGGTCCATATCAGTGCGGTTTTAGGCCAGGAAAGTCCACTATCGATCAAATATTCACATTACGGCAGATCTTGGAAAAAACTCAAGAACTTCAAATAGATACCCACCACCTTTTCATCGATTTCAAAGCCGCGTACGACAGCATTTATAGAGACGAGTTATATAGAGCAATGTGCAATTTTAACATCCCTGCCAAACTCGTCCGCCTGTGTAATATGACGATGGAAAACGCACGCTGTTCCGTCAAGGTCGGTAAAGACCTCACCGACACCTTTGAAGTCAAAAAAGGATTTAGACAAGGCGATGCGCTGTCATGCGAATTTTTCAACATCATACTTGAAAGAGTAGTGCAGAACTCTCACACCAACACCAGAGGCACGATCTTTCAAAAGTCCGTCCAATTCCTCGCTTACGCCGACGAAATTGACATAAACAGAAGAACGCAGCGTGATGTCAGTAGCGCTTTTGTGAGTTTTGAGACGGAAGCGGCAAAGATGGGTTTAGCAGTCAATGAGGGCAAAACCAAGTATATGCTGTCATCAAGAAGAGACACCCAACATCAACGTCTTGGACAAAACATCACCATAGACAACTATAACTTGGAGGTAGTTAGGCTCTGCAGCTGATAGCCAGAATTAATGAAGATTTGTCAAATATTTACAAATGGTCGATCTGCAATGGACTCAGTCTTAATCCTACCAAATCCCAGCTAATGCTTGTTTCGAAGAGGCTTTATGGCACCGATGATTTTCCATCTGTACTCCTTAATAACATGCAACTGAAATCTGTGAATGTTGTAACCAATCTCGGTTTTAAGCTTACCCGTTCATTGTCAGCTGATGCACACATAAATTATGTTGTTGGGAGAATATACGCAGGATTGCGGCTATCTTCTGGCCTTACACCAACTGAAACTGAACTACGGCTTGTTAAAACATTGTTGATTTTGCCACAGTTGTCTACTGCAAACTTGACTCTAACTCTCTGCATAAGCTACTAGTTGCATTTAATGACTCGATAAGGTATGTTTATGGGATTTGCCGGTATGAGCATATATCGCAATATCACAAATTAGTTCTTGGTTGCAAATTTCAGCAGTTTCTTGACGTAAGGTGCTGAATTTTCATGCATAAAATCATAACATATAAAACACCAGAGTACCTTTCCGACAAACTGCAATTTGCTCAATCGACCAGAACTTTGAATCTAATTACTCCCAGTTTCTCTTATCTGATCACTTCGCTTCTCTTCTTTATTCATGTCACAAGGCTTTGGAACTCCCTTCCCACATCCATTAAGCAAATTATTGGAGCTACTTAATTTAAAAATTCTATTTTCAGGCCCTCTCCGTAACCTCCTCCCTTGCCACATTGTTGTTTTGTTTTCTCTCTTCACTCATTTTCACATCCCTTCAATTCCTTTTTCTTCATTTCTCTCCTTTTGCTCTTCTTTTTCTGTCCTTAACTTCTTCTACCTGGTTCTTCTTTTTATTAATATTCTCTATCAGATACTTTTTCTGATATAAGTTCAGATACTTTTTGTAAATATTTAATGTGTTATAACTTGAAATGGTTAAATTATTTGTCTACTTTTTTGTATTTTCCTTTATTATAATCTTTACCTAAACAATATCAAAACACTATTACAATGTGCTGTAAAAGACTTAAGTCTTATTTGTACAACCGTTATTTTAAATAAATTAAATAAATTTTAAATTCGTTGACTTTTTCAAGTTCTTCGCCTAAACATGTCCAACTCTCGTTTCTTGCATAACGCCCATTTCCGTTCCTGAAGACCATTATTTTGGATTTGCTGGTATTAACTTCTAGATTGCAATGAGAACAATATTGTTCCAGCTTGTTTATCACTATATGGAGGTGGTGTTGTGCAAGCTGTGTTTTCCGATTGTATCACCAAAAACATCTTCTCTCCCTAGCTTGGCGTTAAAGTCGCCTAGGACAATTTTAATGTCATAGCTAGGGCATTGCTCATATGTTTTGTCCAGGAGCTCAAAAAACATTTCTTTGTTATCATCATCTTTTTCCTCTGTGGGGGCATGCGCGCATATGAGGCTAATATTGGCAAATTTAGTCTTGATGCGGATTGTCATTAGGCGCTCGTTCACACATTTGTAACTCAAAACTAGTTGTTCGGTTGCATGTGGTCTGTTAAGGGACCTAACATTCCACGTACATATCCGAAATTCGTTGTCCTTATTTCGTTTGCAGGGTTCGTCATCAGTGAATCCGTCCGTATCCGAGGCTTGATGATGCTTCGCAACTAGTAGTTTTTAGTTTGGCCGGGAAGTTACCCCGACGGCACAACCCCCAACCTGGAGGACCAGGTCCTTATTGTGACTCCAAGGACGAAGAGCCGGATAAACTGCTCCTTATAGGCCTGAGCTCCGATAACATCGTAGTAGCCCATATAAGGTGTTCACTAAGTAGTTCGACCTGACTGGAACTGTAGACGCCACCGTTTATTCCATCTACAGAATTCTTCCGCTGCCGCCAGGATGAAAGGAGTAGTGCCTTAGTGGTAACACTCCTCCCCCGCCCCCCTCTCGTTTGTTGCCACCAACAACCTTCCAAAGGGGTTGGAACCCAATCTCCAGTTGAGTTACTAGACACCCAATGTTCACCACGTGGAGGTGAGAGTAGGCGTTGATAGACAGGGGTGATTTGCGGGTGCTTGTACCCACACAAATATTTACCCTTTGAACATCGCTCACTAAAGCTAAGTTCTCTATAATTGCAATGTAAATAATAAATTTGTATTGATTTCAATTATTTTGGCTTACAGAATTTCGCGAAAACCCTAATAGGCACATAATATTACATGATGTCTATGGAAGAAGGAATGATAACGGTAAATAACGATAAATGTGAAAATCCTGTATACACTAGAAACTACAGACTATCTACAGACACAAAATCTAGAAATTAAAGAACAAGTGAATGAACTGTTATACAATGACATAATAGAACACTCAACAAGTCCTTACAACTCTCCTTTACTTTTAGTACCAAATAAAAGCAAAGAAAGCAAAAAGAAATGGTGTTTAGTAGTAGATTTTCGCAAACTAAACAACAAGATAGCTAACGAAAAGTTTCACTAACAATGATAGAAGTCGTTCTTGACAGACTAGGAAGACCAAAGTATTTTTCAACATTAGACATGACTAGTTCCTATCACCAGTAGTAGTAGTAGTAGAATGTGATTTTATTTGATAATTTACAAAAGTTTACATATATTTACAAATTCACAAGTATAGCATTGGCTTTTGCCGTCAGCCAGAAAAAAGAGTATTATTCAAACATTATGTATAATAAAGATCAAAGTTAAATTGAAAAGATTAGACTCCTTTAAGATGATTACAACAAAAAATTAAAATTACATATTTTGTTTTTCTTATTAAAAAGCTGCATTTAAAATTTGATTTCTGTAGTTAAGGGCTGTTTTAACGTAGCTTGATAACATTATCCAATCTTTTGCAGCTTCATCCACAGTTAAATAGTTTTTCCCCAAGTGCTGTCCCCGTATTGCCTGCAGGATCGGACATGTTCCTATAAAATGGAGAACATTTTCTGTCGCACGAAGATTGCATGAAATGCATTCCGTACTTCCATCAGGTCCGTATGGTATGTAGTTGAGTCGTAGTATATATTATATTTAGCACTCGGGGTTATCTGTTTTTTCCCAAGGACCCCCCTCCAGTTGCAGTTGATGGCTTTTTTTGCTTCTATAAGCTTTTCCTGCAGATGCTTTTTGAATGACATCTGAGGCATAATGATGACTCCAAGAAATTTATATTCCCTCACCAACTCAAGCTCCACATTTTCCCACATCCATTTCTCCTCCCTTGCATATCGCCCTGTGCCATTTCGAAATATCATTACTTTAGATTTGTTAGTGTTAACTGTAAGACCCCACTTACGGCAGTACAATTGCAATTTATTAATCATTATTTGCATCATATTTGGAGTCTACGCAAAAATGACAATGTCGTCCGCATACATCAAAGTTTTTATTACTGTGCCAGCAAAACTAATACCTCCAGGCAAAAACGATGTAAGGTCATCCAAGAAAATCGAATACAGAATTGGACTCAAAGGTCGCCCTGTATGAAACCAGGAAGATCCTTCATTTCCATCCCATACTGCTGTGAGGTTTTGCTCATATAGCCCTCGTAATGTTTTAAGTATTTTCGACGATAAGCCTAGACAACAAAGTTTGTAGAAAAGGGCATTTCTGTCGATTGAGTCGAAGGCAGCTTTGAAGTCAACGAAGAAAGCATACAACTTTTTCCCCTTGTCTAGGTATGATCTAGCAATGCAAGTTAATGAAAATATATTATCGACTGTTGAATATTCTTTCCTGAAGCCGGCTTGAAACTCGCTTAGAAGATTATTTTGTTGTATCCAGTTTAACAGCCTGTCTTGAATGACAATAGTAAAAATTTTCATAACAGAGTTCATAAAGGATATGCCTCTATAATTGTTAGGGTCGTTTACATCGCCTTGTTTAAACAGTGGGACGATAATATTCCTCCTAAAGCTTTCTGGAATTTCACCAGAATTGAAAATATAATTATAACTTTCAGTAAGCTTAACCAAAAATGTTTCTGTAGCGTATTTGTAAAAATCGTACGGAACACGGTCATCCACTGGAGCCTTGTTAAGATTGCATCTGTGTAGAACTGTCATTACTTCTTGAACTGAGAATGCACGGTCGATATCTTCATTTTCTACTAAAGGACTAGCATATAATATTTGACCTGGTCTTGGTGGTGCACCTAGAAGCTGTTCGAAATGGTGAGCAAGTATACTCGTACTTTGTATTGTTTTCCTTGCAAAAGGTATACCGTTGAGTGTACGTGCCAGCTTCCAAAAGGATCGACTGTCTCTTACTTCCGACAATTTTTGCATGAGGTATCGGGAGTATTGCTTTTGTTTTTCTTTGCAAAGATATTTGAAAGCTTTATTCGCTTCTTGATACATCCTTTTTGCGAAATTCGATTTTGTTGCCCTGAGAAGTCTCAAAAAACAAAACGACTTTTTTCTTGCTCTCTCACAATCTGCATCGAACCATGGATCTTTCCAGCTTTGCAAACGGACTGTTTGAAATGATTGTGCGGCCTGAGATACGCATGTAACTAATGTCTCAATACCATGGACCGATTCAATTTGCTCATTACTTACAGAATCAAGAAATTGGTTAAGATTTATTTGATAGAGTTCCAAAAAAGAATTCTTCCATTGAAGTTTTGGTAACAGCTTCATGTTTTCGTTGGTGTAACCCGGTTCTTCATCAAATCGACATTTAACATTCAGTGGTAAATGGTTAGAATAAACCAGCTCATCTACTTTTAAATCATCTACATACTCGAACCATTTTCCACGTATGAGACAATAATCTATTGTGGAACAAGATGTTCCTCTTATAAATGTAAAATGACCTTCTTTCAGTTCTCCCGTTCAACATGGTCAGACCAACCGATTCCTATAAATCTTCTCCCATTTCCATCTATTTTCTCGTCCAGAGCAGATCTCATTATGCTAATTGACGCTGGTGTAAAGTCTGGTTCCATCTGTAACATCGGAGAACTTCCTACCCTAGCCTTGCAGTCTCGATCAGCATAATATTTGCTTTACCTAGTTCCATTAGGAAATTGTACAATCCAGCTAAGTCATCCATCCATTTATTACAGTTAATATAAACCGGAAAATTGCTCATGTGTAATGGTCATTTCAATGACAATCCTGTTCATCTCCGTGACAAATCGGCATCTAGTACTTTCCTTAAATGATTTTTTGATTCCAAATAGACATCCTTCACTTGCTCTTCCGTATACATGAGTTCTCGTGGCTGGGGTCCATTTCAATATAAATTCTGGGAAATAGTTTTCATATTGTGTTGTGTCACCATAGATGAAAGTTTCAAATAGTAGAAAAATGTCGCTTTCTCTTATTTTATCGAAAAAAATTCTTAAAAACTAGTTTACTACCTAAACCTGATATATTATATGAAATAATTTTACAAGGAATACTTTTATTTTTTTTTTCATTTAAAAGACTATTATTGTGAACGTGGCTGACGGCATTTATGTTAAAAACGATTTGGCAGCACTTCTTGTCTTGCTGTTTGAGAAGCTCTGGTATGATTTTCGTTTATTGACATCTCATCTAACAGCTGCTCCAGAAACGTCATTCCTCCGTCTTCGTCACATGTCAAAACATTGTTTTGGTTATAATAAAATATTTTACCCTCAATTTGTAGTGTTTCTCCTCGAATGAATGTTTTTATATTTCTATTTTTAGATGTTATTTTTGTTTTGCTTTCGAATAGTTTTCGTCTTCTTTCTCTTGCCGCAGCAGGATAATCTTTATGGAGGGAAATACCGGTACCTCTCAGTTTTTTGCTGATCTTAGAATACGTCCCACATCTTCTCTGTTTTGTAATTCCACAATTACGTTTTCAATTTTAGCATTTCTTGAGCGAATAAGACGTGTCTCTGAAATTACTCCTTCGTTTTGTGTTTCGAGCAAATCCATACACAGTGCTTTCGCTTTTTCCACCGGCCGAGTACCCATTTGAGCCGGAAAATGTAAAATTATATTTTTTTCATTTACCCCCTTTGACAGATACTCTACTTGTCGCTCAAGAGAGAGGCATCTGGTTCCTATCACCAAAATCCTTTAAAAAGGAATCAAGACCACTAATTGCATTTTCAACAACTGACGAACATTACCAATTTAAGAGATTACCTTTTGGACTTATGATATCCTCAAATTGTTTCCAAGAAATGTTAACAATAGGTTTGTTCGATGTTCCCCGCCCCAGTGCGCACTGGGGAATGTCAGTGCATTTCGTTTAGCTGTCAAAAAACTGTGTTTCTGCTCGGGGTTTGATTTAACATCGAACAGCTCAGTGCAACAGTTTTAGTTTTTTGACATTTTATTTATGTATTAATTTTCTTTACAAAGTCTACAGTTTTTCCATTTCCATCAGATAGAGTATATCTCGGCATTTTATCTAAAATCACAAAAATAACTTAATAATTGCAAAATTACCTACAAAATATCTTATATTTATCAGATATTGCACTCCAAATTTGTAAAATAAAATTTGTTTTAAACTTCTACCACTAAGCACCAACAGCTGATTTGAATTCTGACAGCACTGATTTCTTACACTGACCAAAAACCTGGGGCGTGAGAGTGTGTACTCAGTGCGTGCTCGGGGTTGACATCGAACACAGTGCAAAAACACTGGGGCGAAAAAAGTGTCACATAAAACACCTCAGTGTGAATCCAGTGTACACCAGTGTGCCTCAGGGCAGACATCGAACAAAGCTAATAGCACTAAGTAGACTAGAATTTCAAGCATTGTGTAGATGACATAATAATTTTTGGTTGTAGTATACAGCACTACATGCAGAATCTGATTAATGTTTTTGAAAGATTAAAGCAACATAAATTAAAACTAAATGCAAGCAAGTGTCATTTCCCTAAATCTGAATTAGTTTATTTAGGACACTTGATAACCAGCAGAGGTATACAAACCGATTCAGCTAAATATAAAACAATAGAAAACTATTCTAGAAGGTTTCTCCCCAACTTGGCTGAAATTGCAAAGAATTTAAACTTACTTCATAAAACGAATCAACCTTTCATATGGTCAAAGGATTGCGAAACTGCGTTTAGAAATTTAAAACAAAAACTAATTAACCCTCCAATTTTACAATATCCAAATTTTGATAAAATATTTATACTCACCACTGACGCATCGGATTTTGCAATAGGAGCAGTCTTTTGACAATGTAAAATTAGTTACGATTTACACATTGTCAAATGACATTGACATTTTAAAATCCATGTTGGTAACCAATGATGATAATAAGAGCCAACGTGATTGCGACTCCAAGGAGCGGATCATGGAAATAACAAGAGGTATAGCAAAAAGAATTGCCACTTATAATAATAATGAAGAAAAATTAAGTATTATAAAAGATAACCACAACACACCACATCAAGGAATGAAGGCAAACGAAAGACAGTAACGAAACTAAAAAAAACTATACAGCTTCTTGTAATGTTGGCCATGGTCAGCCTACATAGTCGTCTTAATTTATTTGGGATGCCAAATTCTCTCATTATCTTAAAAAAATCTATCCTAGCTATGCTATCGTAGGGGACTTTAAATTATATAAAATCCAACACTTCTTTTCCATCAACTGCCTAAGGGTAAAGATGTGATCAATTGTTGATTTGCCTGGTATGAAACCACATTAATATTCCTTTTTCGCAGGTCTTCTGGCATTTCTTCGTGTTCCCATACGTGTATTATTATTTAATGAATTGCTTGATGTAGTGTTGGCTCTCCGTGTTAGATCAGCTCGGCAGGTATACCATCGGCTCCCGAGAACTCATTACTTTTGAGCCGATTAATCGCCTTTTCTATCTTCTCAATGTTTTGTGGTTGCAGAATGAGGTCTTGAAATGTTGGAGTTTCCATTTCTTCCGTGAGCTGACCGTTCAACAATTCATTTAAGTATACTTTCCATCGCTCCAAAATGTCTTCAGGATCAGTGATCAGATTTCCCTCCGTCCTAACAGTATGTGCAGCGTGGTGTATATTGCGACATGTTTCTGACCTGTGGACCTCGCTCTCTATTTCTTTCCATTTCACATACAATGTTTTTTTACCAGGCTTCCTTCTTTTGTCTCTGAAGTCTTTTCTCTATTCTTCTGCTCTTTATATTAATCTTCGCGTGCCCGCGTTCTATGAGACTGCTGCATTGCTTGGTATGTGGCATTCTTACGTTCAGAGATCAGTCTGCATTCATTATCAAACCAGTCGCTCCGATCTCTGCGACTACTGCCTAAGATAGTATCAGCAGTACTAGTGACTTTGTTCTTAAGGAATGACAATTTTTCCTCTACGCGCGGCACTCTGCCGCCAGGACTTACTCTTCCCTCATCGAACTCCGAGGGCGGGTCTTAGTGCGCGACTGTATGCATTTCTTTTGTTTTCATCGCGTAAGGCAGCCGTGTTGATTCGAGCCTGAGCGGCGAATCCAATACTTCGTCGCAGAGCATTTCGCGCTCAGAATATTGGCACCTTGATACGTTCGTATCGTCCTCGGGCTCGATTAGTGGCGACGATCTATCAACAAGTGGTCAATTTGGTTGAGTGACTCCATCAGGTGATACCCAGGTGGCTTTGTTGATATCTTTACGCGGGAGACTGGTACTCGCAACGAACAATTTCGTTGATGCTACCATTTCTATGAATCTAGTTCCTTGTCATTAGTGTTCTCATGCATGGGATCCTATGTACTGAATTAATACTGGCTCACTACCTAATTTGGCGTTGAAATTTCCAAGGATGATTTTAACGTCACACCTTGGGCAAGCATTGATGGTCCTCTCTACAAGTTTTTAGTAGGACTCCTCAGTAGGTGTGTGAACATTTATGAGGCTGATGTTATTTAATTTGCCTCGCACGACAAGGGTGCGTTGCCTTTCGTTTATTGCATTAAAACGGATGATGGTAGGCTTCATTTTTTGACTGACTAGGAAGCCTAGCCCGAACACATGGTGTTTTGGTTGACCGCTGTAATATATGTCATGTTCTTTTTTCTGCAAAACATTATTCCCTGGCCATCGAATTTCTTGAAGTGATGTTATTTCAGCTTTATATGTGGCCAGGAAATCAGCTAGCTGATGTGCAGCTCGAGGTTTTATTGGCGTTTTAAAATTGTTTTACAATTGTTTTATCGCGTTTTTTCAAATATTTTTCGGGAGCTTATAGGTAACACTTCTATCCTGGTTGTACTCACACTCTCAAAGAACTAGCTATTGAAAACATAAAAAAATATTATTTTTGTTTAATATGGAAATATAAGATTATAAACCTTACAAAAAAATCTGAAGGTGAACTGATTATAAGATTCGTAAATAGACAGATTCAAAACGGACAACAACAATAAGAAATAAATTGCATGACTGGATCGCACGTAATTGCTCACATGGACGTACTTTATATGGACTGCTAGTCTAATGTTAGCTTCATACAACAATTGTCAAAAAAATGTCGCCAACATTGAGAATGCGATGCTAGCTCTCCTGTACCCACTTCAGGAAAAAAAATAACTACTTAAAATGTTGACAAAGAAGCTCGCGACATCTGTTTTTAAAAATTAAAAAAGTCGCATTCACCGGTAAAGCATTACAGACACTTTTGAATTGTAACCATAGAAGTGTGCCACATCTTAAGAATGTTGCCTCTTGTTTTTTTAGATCGTGGACAACTTCCTTTTTTATTGGTTTGTGCCTAAGTACAAGCTAAAAGCACTAGAAGGAAAAAAGCGATTTTTTTATTAATTAATTGTGGGATATTCTAAATAACACGGGGAGAAAAAAGGAAATTTTAACATGCCAACGTGGGAAAACCTGCTGCCAAAGTCTGGGATTACTGGATTTAATGTCAAAACTGAGGTTTAATTTTCTTTCCGCTAGTGAACTCAGGAGGGCTAGTGTCGCCCAAAATAACTGAAACTAAAATGGAACCAACTTGAGGTAGGCCACTAGCAGTCCATATATAATACGTCCATGCTTGCTCATATGTGTGGTCACATTATAGAATAATATTAAAGAAAATTAAAGTGAACATTAAAGCATTTATTCGATTTTTGTGACTTTTGATTGTTCGAATAAAGTACGTCAAATTGTATTGGGTGAAATAATTTAAACGCCATTTTATTTCTTTAGGAAATGTAAGAAAGTGTGAATTTTTTTTCAAAATCGTTGAGCCGTTTTTAAATAAAACGGTTTTTTAACAGCTTTCTTTAAAAAAATTAAAAAAAATAATTGAAGAATACAAGCTTAAGCACAAAAATAACGTACATTTAAAAACAAAATTAAAAAAAAAATTCACTTACCCGTTTTCAATATATTGATTTTTCAAAAAAAAAAAGTAAAAAAAAAGTTTTCGAAAATAAATTAATGCAAAATTACTCAGGCTACCTACATCTTCTTGAATATCAATTTTGATTGTAATCGGATCACCAATTTTCGAAAAAGTCGAAGAAAAAAAAAACGGTCCTATGGGAGATACCGTTTTTAGCCCACCATATTCAATTTTTGTTCACCAAAATATAATGCATACCTACAGTAGTACACTGATTTTTTTATTAAAATTCTTGGAGCTGTTTTCGAGAAAAATAAGCTTTTACATAACGGGTATATGACAGGTACCGTTAAATTTTGAACTAAAAAAAAATTGGCGCAACCGTTTTGGCTGCAGTCCAAAATACATACAGACGGACAGAATTTTGCCAGTAACTCCAATATGTTTCTTTATCATCGTAATGTCATGTTTGATTGTTTTCTCAGAATTTTTAATTTGCACGAATACATAACTTGCATTATAGTCACTATTATATTATTATTTATATATTATATATATATTATATATATATATTATTTTATTATTATATTATTATACTATTAATGAAAATTCCAATACTATAACTGTAGGAATAGTTTTGATAATAGTATACTATGCGTATAGAATAAACAAATATAAAAATTATATTAAGAATAGAATAGTAAGGCAGAATATTAATAATGCATAAACAAATTAATTATCAATGAATAAATTAAAGCAATTTTGAAAAATTACTTAAATTCTATTTTTCAAAAAAAAAAAAAAAAAGAAAAAATTATTCGTAAACACCATTAATAGAAAACAAATAAGATTAGAATCAGTAAAAATCGATTTGAAAAATCCAATTTGCGCGCGTCATGTCGTCAAAGGAGCAGCAACAGCAGCAGCACTAATAGCAGAAAATTCTTCGAGCGAAGAAAAAATCACTTGCGGCCAGCGGATGCCGACTCCACACTATTGGGCGGGAGAAGAGCATCAAATGGCAGACACCATGAAGAAAGAATTTTTGGATTGGAAGAAGAGGATGCAGGCGAAAAGGAAGCGAGGTGTTTCTTCAAGGAACAGTACCATACGTGCAACAGCGGCAGTAGCAGCAGCAACAAGAAGCGCAAATGCCATCAACGTCGATAATAAGAGCCAACGTGATTGCGACTCCAAGGAGCGGATCATGGAAATAACAAGAGGAATAGCAAAAAGAATTGCCACTTATAATAATAATGAAGAAAAATTAAGTATTATAAAAGATAACCACAACACACCACATCAAGGAATGAAGGCAAACGAAAGACAGTAACGAAACTAAAAAAAACTATACAGCTTCTTGTAATGTTGGCCATGGTCAGCCTACATAGTCGTCTTAATTTATTTGGGATGCCAAATTCTCTCATTATCTTATAAAAATCTATCCTAGCTATGCTATCGTAGGGGACTTTAAATTATATAAAATCCAACACTTCTTTTCCATCAACTGCCTAAGGGTAAAGATGTGATCAATTGTTGATTTGCCTGGTATGAAACCACATTAATATTCCTTTTTCGCAGGTCTTCTGGCATTTCTTCGTGTTCCCATACGTGTATTATTATTTAATGAATTGCTTGATGTAGTGTTGGCTCTCCGTGTTAGATCAGCTCGGCAGGTATACCATCGGCTCCCGAGAACTCATTACTTTTGAGCCGATTAATCGCCTTTTCTATCTTCTCAATGTTTTGTGGTTGCAGAATGAGGTCTTGAAATGTTGGAGTTTCCATTTCTTCCGTGAGCTGACCGTTCAACAATTCATTTAAGTATACTTTCCATCGCTCCAAAATGTCTTCAGGATCAGTGATCAGATTTCCCTCCGTCCTAACAGTATGTGCAGCGTGGTGTATATTGCGACATGTTTCTGACCTGTGGACCTCGCTCTCTATTTCTTTCCATTTCACATACAATGTTTTTTTACCGGCAGCCTTGTCTCTGAAGTCTTTTCTCTATTCTTCTGCTCTTTATATTAATCTTCGCGTGCCCGCGTTCTATGAGACTGCTGCATTGCTTGGTATGTGGCATTCTTACGTTCAGAGATCAGTCTGCATTCATTATCAAACCAGTCGCTCCGATCTCTGCGACTACTGCCTAAGATAGTATCAGCAGTACTAGTGACTTTGTTCTTAAGGAATGACAATTTTTCCTCTACGCGCGGCACTCTGCCGCCAGGACTTACTCTTCCCTCATCGAACTCCGAAGGCGGGTCTTAGTGCGCGACTGTATGCATTTCTTTTGTTTTCATCGCGTAAGGCAGCCGTGTTGATTCGAGCCTGAGCGGCGAATCCAATACTTCGTCGCAGAGCATTTCGCGCTCAGAATATTGGCACCTTGATACGTTCGTATCGTCCTCGGGCTCGATTAGTGGCGACGATCTATCAACAAGTGGTCAATTTGGTTGAGTGACTCCATCAGGTGATACCCAGGTGGCTTTGTTGATATCTTTACGCGGGAGACTGGTACTCGCAACGAACAATTTCGTTGATGCTACCATTTCTATGAATCTAGTTCCTTGTCATTAGTGTTCTCATGCATGGGATCCTATGTACTGAATTAATACTGGCTCACTACCTAATTTGGCGTTGAAATTTCCAAGGATGATTTTAACGTCACACCTTGGGCAAGCATTGATGGTCCTCTCTACAAGTTTTTAGTAGGACTCCTCAGTAGGTGTGTGAACATTTATGAGGCTGATGTTATTTAATTTGCCTCGCACGACAAGGGTGCGTTGCCTTTCGTTTATTGCATTAAAACGGATGCTGGTAGGCTTCATTTTTTGACTGACTAGGAAGCCTAGCCCGAGCACATGGTGTTTTGGTTGACCGCTGTAATATATGTCATGTTCTTTTTTCTGCAAAACATTATTCCCTGGCCATCGAATTTCTTGAAGTGATGTTATTTCAGCTTTATATGTGGCCAGGAAATCAGCTAGCTGATGTGCAGCTCTATTGGCGTTTTAAAATTGTTTTACAATTGTTTTATCGCGTTTTTTCAAATATTTTTCGGGAGCTTATAGGTAACACTTCTATCCTGGTTGTACTCACACTCTCAAAGAACTAGCTATTGAAAACATAAAAAAATATTATTTTTGTTTAATATGGAAATATAAGATTATAAACCTTACAAAAAAATCTGAAGGTGAACTGATTATAAGATTCGTAAATAGACAGATTCAAAACGGACAACAACAATAAGAAATAAATTGCATGACTGGATCGCACGTAATTGCTCACATGGACGTACTTTATATGGACTGCTAGTCTAATGTTAGCTTCATACAACAATTGTCAAAAAAATGTCGCCAACATTGAGAATGCGATGCTAGCTCTCCTGTACCCACTTCAGGAAAAAAAATAACTACTTAAAATGTTGACAAAGAAGCTCGCGACATCTGTTTTTAAAAATTAAAAAAGTCGCATTCACCGGTAAAGCATTACAGACACTTTTGAATTGTAACCATAGAAGTGTGCCACATCTTAAGAATGTTGCCTCTTGTTTTTTTAGATCGTGGACAACTTCCTTTTTTATTGGTTTGTGCCTAAGTACAAGCTAAAAGCACTAGAAGGAAAAAAGCGATTTTTTTATTAATTAATTGTGGGATATTCTAAATAACACGGGGAGAAAAAAGGAAATTTTAACATGCCAACGTGGGAAAACCTGCTGCCAAAGTCTGGGATTACTGGATTTAATGTCAAAACTGAGGTTTAATTTTCTTTCCGCTAGTGAACTCAGGAGGGCTAGTGTCGCCCAAAATAACTGAAACTAAAATGGAACCAACTTGAGGTAGGCCACTAGCAGTCCATATATAATACGTCCATGCTTGCTCATATGTGTGGTCACATTATAGAATAATATTAAAGAAAATTAAAGTGAACATTAAAGCATTTATTCGATTTTTGTGACTTTTGATTGTTCGAATAAAGTACGTCAAATTGTATTGGGTGAAATAATTTAAACGCCATTTTATTTCTTTAGGAAATGTAAGAAAGTGTGAATTTTTTTTCAAAATCGTTGAGCCGTTTTTAAATAAAACGGTTTTTTAACAGCTTTCTTTAAAAAAATTAAAAAAAATAATTGAAGAATACAAGCTTAAGCACAAAAATAACGTACATTTAAAAACAAAATTAAAAAAAAAATTCACTTACCCGTTTTCAATATATTGATTTTTCAAAAAAAAAAAGTAAAAAAAAAAGTTTTCGAAAATAAATTAATGCAAAATTACTCAGGCTACCTACATCTTCTTGAATATCAATTTTGATTGTAATCGGATCACCAATTTTTGAAAAAGTCGAAGAAAAAAAAAACGGTCCTATGGGAGATACCGTTTTTAGCCCACCATATTCAATTTTTGTTCACCAAAATATAATGCATACCTACAGTAGTACACTGATTTTTTTATTAAAATTCTTGGAGCTGTTTTCGAGAAAAATAAGCTTTTACATAACGGGTATATGACAGGTACCGTTAAATTTTGAACTAAAAAAAAATTGGCGCAACCGTTTAGGCTGCAGTCCAAAATACATACAGACGGACAGAATTTTGCCAGTAACTCCAATATGTTTCTTTATCATCGTAATGTCATGTTTGATTGTTTTCTCAGAATTTTTAATTTGCACGAATACATAACTTGCATTATAGTCACTATTATATTATTATTTATATATTATATATATATTATATATATATATTATTTTATTATTATATTATTATACTATTAATGAAAATTCCAATACTATAACTGTAGGAATAGTTTTGATAATAGTATACTATGCGTATAGAATAAACAAATATAAAAATTATATTAAGAATAGAATAGTAAGGCAGAATATTAATAATGCATAAACAAATTAATTATCAATGAATAAATTAAAGCAATTTTGAAAAATTACTTAAATTCTATTTTTCAAAAAAAAAAAAAAAAGAAAAAATTATTCGTAAACACCATTAATAGAAAACAAATAAGATTAGAATCAGTAAAAATCGATTTGAAAAATCCAATTTGCGCGCGTCATGTCGTCAAAGGAGCAGCAACAGCAGCAGCACTAATAGCAGAAAATTCTTCGAGCGAAGAAAAAATCACTTGCGGCCAGCGGATGCCGACTCCACACTATTGGGCGGGAGAAGAGCATCAAATGGCAGACACCATGAAGAAAGAATTTTTGGATTGGAAGAAGAGGATGCAGGCGAAAAGGAAGCGAGGTGTTTCTTCAAGGAACAGTACCATACGTGCAACAGCGGCAGTAGCAGCAGCAACAAGAAGCGCAAATGCCATCAACGTCGATAATAAGAGCCAACGTGATTGCGACTCCAAGGAGCGGATCATGGAAATAACAAGAGGAATAGCAAAAAGAATTGCCACTTATAATAATAATGAAGAAAAATTAAGTATTATAAAAGATAACCACAACACACCACATCAAGGAATGAAGGCAAACGAAAGACAGTAACGAAACTAAAAAAAACTATACAGCTTCTTGTAATGTTGGCCATGGTCAGCCTACATAGTCGTCTTAATTTATTTGGGATGCCAAATTCTCTCATTATCTTATAAAAATCTATCCTAGCTATGCTATCGTAGGGGACTTTAAATTATATAAAATCCAACACTTCTTTTCCATCAACTGCCTAAGGGTAAAGATGTGATCAATTGTTGATTTGCCTGGTATGAAACCACATTAATATTCCTTTTTCGCAGGTCTTCTGGCATTTCTTCGTGTTCCCATACGTGTATTATTATTTAATGAATTGCTTGATGTAGTGTTGGCTCTCCGTGTTAGATCAGCTCGGCAGGTATACCATCGGCTCCCGAGAACTCATTACTTTTGAGCCGATTAATCGCCTTTTCTATCTTCTCAATGTTTTGTGGTTGCAGAATGAGGTCTTGAAATGTTGGAGTTTCCATTTCTTCCGTGAGCTGACCGTTCAACAATTCATTTAAGTATACTTTCCATCGCTCCAAAATGTCTTCAGGATCAGTGATCAGATTTCCCTCCGTCCTAACAGTATGTGCAGCGTGGTGTATATTGCGACATGTTTCTGACCTGTGGACCTCGCTCTCTATTTCTTTCCATTTCACATACAATGTTTTTTTACCAGGCTGCCTTCTTTTGTCTCTGAAGTCTTTTCTCTATTCTTCTGCTCTTTATATTAATCTTCGCGTGCCCGCGTTCTATGAGACTGCTGCATTGCTTGGTATGTGGCATTCTTACGTTCAGAGATCAGTCTGCATTCATTATCAAACCAGTCGCTCCGATCTCTGCGACTACTGCCTAAGATAGTATCAGCAGTACTAGTGACTTTGTTCTTAAGGCATGACAATTTTTCCTCTACGCGCGGCACTCTGCCGCCAGGACTTACTCTTCCCTCATCGAACTCCGAGGGCGGGTCTTAGTGCGCGACTGTATGCATTTCTTTTGTTTTCATCGCGTAAGGCAGCCGTGTTGATTCGAGCCTGAGCGGCGAATCCAATACTTCGTCGCAGAGCATTTCGCGCTCAGAATATTGGCACCTTGATACGTTCGTATCGTCCTCGGGCTCGATTAGTGGCGACGATCTATCAACAAGTGGTCAATTTGGTTGAGTGACTCCATCAGGTGATACCCAGGTGGCTTTGTTGATATCTTTACGCGGGAGACTGGTACTCGCAACGAACAATTTCGTTGATGCTACCATTTCTATGAATCTAGTTCCTTGTCATTAGTGTTCTCATGCATGGGATCCTATGTACTGAATTAATACTGGCTCACTACCTAATTTGGCGTTGAAATTTCCAAGGATGATTTTAACGTCACACCTTGGGCAAGCATTGATGGTCCTCTCTACAAGTTTTTAGTAGGACTCCTCAGTAGGTGTGTGAACATTTATGAGGCTGATGTTATTTAATTTGCCTCGCACGACAAGGGTGCGTTGCCTTTCGTTTATTGCATTAAAACGGATGATGGTAGGCTTCATTTTTTGACTGACTAGGAAGCCTAGCCCGAGCACATGGTGTTTTGGTTGACCGCTGTAATATATGTCATGTTCTTTTTTCTGCAAAACATTATTCCCTGGCCATCGAATTTCTTGAAGTGATGTTATTTCAGCTTTATATGTGGCCAGGAAATCAGCTAGCTGATGTGCAGCTCGAGGTTTTATTGGCGTTTTAAAATTGTTTTACAATTGTTTTATCGCGTTTTTTCAAATATTTTTCGGGAGCTTATAGGTAACACTTCTATCCTGGTTGTACTCACACTCTCAAAGAACTAGCTATTGAAAACATAAAAAAATATTATTTTTGTTTAATATGGAAATATAAGATTATAAACTTTACAAAAAAATCTAAAGGTGAACTGATTATAAGATTCGTAAATAGACAGATTCAAAACGGACAACAACAATAAGAAATAAATTGCACGACTGGATCGCACGTAATTGCTCACATGGACGTACTTTATATGGACTGCTAGTCTAATGTCAGCTTCATACAACAATTGTCAAAAAAATGTCGCCAAAATTGAGAATGCGATACTAGCTCTCCTGTACCCACTTCAGGAAAAAAAATAACTACTTAAAATGTTGACATAGAAGCTCGCGACATCTGTTTTTAAAAATTAAAAAAGTCGCATTCACCGGTAAAGCATTACAGACACTTTTGAATTGTAACCATAGAAGTGTGCCACATCTTAAGAATGTTGCCTCTTGTTTTTTTAGATCGTGGACAACTTCCTTTTTTTATTGGTTTGTGCCTAAGTACAAGCTAAAAGCACTAGAAGGAAAAAAGCGATTTTTTATTAATTAATTGTGGAATATTCTAAATAACACGGGGAGAAAAAAGGAAATTTTAACATGCCAACGTGGGAAAACCTGCTGCCAAAGTCTGGGATTACTGGATTTAATGTCAAAACTGAGGTTTAATTTTCTTTCCGAAAATTGGAACCAACTTGAGGTAGGCCACTAGCAGTCCATATATAATACGTCCATGCTTGCTCATATGTGTGGTCACATTATAGAATAATATTAAAGAAAATTAAAGTGAACATTAAAGCATTTATTCGATTTTTGTGACTTTTGATTGTTCGAATAAAGTACGTCAAATTGTATTGGGTGAAATAATTTAAACGCCATTTTATTTCTTTAGGAAATGTAAGAAAGTGTGAATTTTTTTTCAAAATCGTTGAGCCGTTTTTAAATAAAACGGTTTTTTAACAGCTTTCTTTAAAAAAATTAAAAAAAATAATTCAAGAATACAAGCTTAAGCACAAAAATAACGTACATTTAAAAACAAAATTAAAAAAAAAATTCACTTACCCGTTTTCAATATATTGATTTTTCAAAAAAAAAAGTTTTCGAAAATAAATTAATGCAAAATTACTCAGGCTACCTACATCTTCTTGAATATCAATTTTGATTGTAATCGGATCACCAATTTTCGAAAAAGTCGAAGAAAAAAAAAACGGTCCTATGGGAGATACCGTTTTTAGCCCACCATATTCAATTTTTGTTCACCAAAATATAATGCATACCTACAGTAGTACACTGATTTTTTTATTAAAATTCTTGGAGCTGTTTTCGAGAAAAATAAGCTTTTACATAACGGGTATATGACAGGTACCGTTAAATTTTGAACTAAAAAAAAATTGGCGCAACCGTTTAGGCTGCAGTCCAAAATACATACAGACGGACAGAATTTTGCCAGTAACTCCAATATGTTTCTTTATCATCGTAATGTCATGTTTGATTGTTTTCTCAGAATTTTTAATTTGCACGAATACATAACTTGCATTATAGTCACTATTATATTATTATTTATATATTATATATATATTATATATATATATTATTTTATTATTATATTATTATACTATTAATGAAAATTCCAATACTATAACTGTAGGAATAGTTTTGATAATAGTATACTATGCGTATAGAATAAACAAATATAAAAATTATATTAAGAATAGAATAGTAAGGCAGAATATTAATAATGCATAAACAAATTAATTATCAATGAATAAATTAAAGCAATTTTGAAAAATTACTTAAATTCTATTTTTCAAAAAAAAAAAAAAAAGAAAAAATTATTCGTAAACACCATTAATAGAAAACAAATAAGATTAGAATCAGTAAAAATCGATTTGAAAAATCCAATTTGCGCGCGTCATGTCGTCAAAGGAGCAGCAACAGCAGCAGCACTAATAGCAGAAAATTCTTCGAGCGAAGAAAAAATCACTTGCGGCCAGCGGATGCCGACTCCACACTATTGGGCGGGAGAAGAGCATCAAATGGCAGACACCATGAAGAAAGAATTTTTGGATTGGAAGAAGAGGATGCAGGCGAAAAGGAAGCGAGGTGTTTCTTCAAGGAACAGTACCATACGTGCAACAGCGGCAGTAGCAGCAGCAACAAGAAGCGCAAATGCCATCAACGTCGATAATAAGAGCCAACGTGATTGCGACTCCAAGGAGCGGATCATGGAAATAACAAGAGGTATAGCAAAAAGAATTGCCACTTATAATAATAATGAAGAAAAATTAAGTATTATAAAAGATAACCACAACACACCACATCAAGGAATGAAGGCAAACGAAAGACAGTAACGAAACTAAAAAAAACTATACAGCTTCTTGTAATGTTGGCCATGGTCAGCCTACATAGTCGTCTTAATTTATTTCGGATGCCAAATTCTCTCATTATCTTATAAAAATCTATCCTAGCTATGCTATCGTAGGGGATTTTAAATTATATAAAATCCAACACTTCTTTTCCATCAACTGCCTAAGGGTAAAGATGTGATCAATTGTTGATTAGTCTGGTATGAAACCACATTAATATTCCTTTTTCGCAGGTCTTCTGGCATTTCTTCGTGTTCACATACGTGTATTATTATTTAATGAATTGCTTGATGTAGTGTTGGCTCTCCGTGTTAGATCAGCTCGGCAGGTATACCATCGGCTCCCGAGAACTCATTACTTTTGAGCCGATTAATCGCCTTTTCTATCTTCTCAATGTTTTTTGGTTGCAGAATGAGGTCTTGAAATGTTGGAGTTTCCATTTCTTCCGTGAGCTGACCGTTCAACAATTCATTTAAGTATACTTTCCATCGCTCCAAAATGTCTTCAGGATCAGTGATCAGATTTCCCTCCGTCCTAACAGTATGTGCAGCGTGGTGTATATTGCGACATGTTTCTGACCTGTGGACCTCGCTCTCTATTTCTTTCCATTTCACATACAATGTTTTTTTACCAGGCTGCCTTCTTTTGTCTCTGAAGTCTTTTCTCTATTCTTCTGCTCTTTATATTAATCTTCGCGTGCCCGCGTTCTATGAGACTGCTGCATTGCTTGGTATGTGGCATTCTTACGTTCAGAGATCAGTCTGCATTCATTATCAAACCAGTCGCTCCGATCTCTGCGACTACTGCCTAAGATAGTATCAGCAGTACTAGTGACTTTGTTCTTAAGGCATGACAATTTTTCCTCTACGCGCGGCACTCTGCCGCCAGGACTTACTCTTCCCTCATCGAACTCCGAGGGCGGGTCTTAGTGCGCGACTGTATGCATTTCTTTTGTTTTCATCGCGTAAGGCAGCCGTGTTGATTCGAGCCTGAGCGGCGAATCCAATACTTCGTCGCAGAGCATTTCGCGCTCAGAATATTGGCACCTTGATACGTTCGTATCGTCCTCGGGCTCGATTAGTGGCGACGATCTATCAACAAGTGGTCAATTTGGTTGAGTGACTCCATCAGGTGATACCCAGGTGGCTTTGTTGATATCTTTACGCGGGAGACTGGTACTCGCAACGAACAATTTCGTTGATGCTACCATTTCTATGAATCTAGTTCCTTGTCATTAGTGTTCTCATGCATGGGATCCTATGTACTGAATTAATACTGGCTCACTACCTAATTTGGCGTTGAAATTTCCAAGGATGATTTTAACGTCACACCTTGGGCAAGCATTGATGGTCCTCTCTACAAGTTTTTAGTAGGACTCCTCAGTAGGTGTGTGAACATTTATGAGGCTGATGTTATTTAATTTGCCTCGCACGACAAGGGTGCGTTGCCTTTCGTTTATTGCATTAAAACGGATGATGGTAGGCTTCATTTTTTGACTGACTAGGAAGCCTATCCCGAGCACATGGTGTTTTGGTTGACCGCTGTAATATATGTCATGTTCTTTTTCCTGCAAAACATTATTCCCTGGCCATCGAATTTCTTGAAGTGATGTTATTTCAGCTTTATATGTGGCCAGGAAATCAGCTAGCTGATGTGCAGCTCGAGGTTTTATTGGCGTTTTAAAATTGTTTTGCAATTGTTTTATCGCGTTTTTTCAAATATTTTTCGGGAGCTTATAGGTAACACTTCTATCCTGGTTGTACTCACACTCTCAAAGAACTAGCTATTGAAAACATAAAAAAATATTATTTTTGTTTAATATGGAAATATAAGATTATAAACCTTACAAAAAATCTAAAGGTGAACTGATTATAAGATTCGTAAATAGACAGATTCAAAACGGACAACAACAATAAGAAATAAATTGCATGACTGGATCGCACGTAATTGCTCACATGGACGTACTTTATATGGACTGCTAGTCTAATGTTAGCTTCATACAACAATTGTCAAAAAAATGTCGCCAACATTGAGAATGCGATGCTAGCTCTCCTGTACCCACTTCAGGAAAAAAAATAACTACTTAAAATGTTGACAAAGAAGCTCGCGACATCTGTTTTTAAAAATTAAAAAAGTCGCATTCACCGGTAAAGCATTACAGACACTTTTGAATTGAAACCATAGAAGTGTGCCACATCTTAAGAATGTTGCCTCTTGTTTTTTTAGATCGTGGACAACTTCCTTTTTTATTGGTTTGTGCCTAAGTACAAGCTAAAAGCACTAGAAGGAAAAAAGCGATTTTTTATTAATTAATTGTGGAATATTCTAAATAACACGGGGAGAAAAAAGGAAATTTTAACATGCCAACGTGGGAAAACCTGCTGCCAAAGTCTGGGATTACTGGATTTAATGTCAAAACTGAGGTTTAATTTTCTTTCCGCTAGTGAACTCAGGAGGGCTAGTGTCGCCCAAAATAACTGAAACTAAAATGGAACCAACTTGAGGTAGGCCACTAGCAGTCCATATATAATACGTCCATGCTTGCTCATATGTGTGGTCACATTATAGAATAATATTAAAGAAAATTAAAGTGAACATTAAAGCATTTATTCGATTTTTGTGACTTTTGATTGTTCGAATAAAGTACGTCAAATTGTATTGGGTGAAATAATTTAAACGCCATTTTATTTCTTTAGGAAATGTAAGAAAGTGTGAATTTTTTTTCAAAATCGTTGAGCCGTTTTTAAATAAAACGGTTTTTTAACAGCTTTCTTTAAAAAAAATAAAAAAAAATAATTCAAGAATACAAGCTTAAGCACAAAAATAACGTACATTTAAAAACAAAATTAAAAAAAAAAATTCACTTACCCGTTTTCAATATATTGATTTTTCAAAAAAAAAAAAGTAAAAAAAAAAGTTTTCGAAAATAAATTAATGCAAAATTACACAGGCTACCTACATCTTCTTGAATATCAATTTTGATTGTAATCGGATCACCAATTTTCGAAAAAGTCGAAGAAAAAAAAAACGGTCCTATGGGAGATACCGTTTTTAGCCCACCATATTCAATTTTTGTTCACCAAAATATAATGCATACCTACAGTAGTACACTGATTTTTTTTATTAAAATTCTTGGAGCCGTTTTCGAGAAAAATAAGCTTTTACATAACGGGTATATGACAGGTACCGTTAAATTTTGAACTAAAAAAAAATTGGCGCAACCGTTAAGGCTGCAGTCCAAAATACATTCGTACAGACAGACAGACAGACGGACAGAATTTTGCCAGTAACTCCAATATGTTTCTCTATCATCGTAATGTCATGTTTGATTGTTTTCTCAGAATTTTTAATTTGCACGAATACATAACTTGCATTATAGTCACTATTATATTATTATTTATATATTATATATATATTATATATATATATTATTTTATTATTATATTATTATACTATTAATGAAAATTCCAATACTATAACTGTAGGAATAGTTTTGATAATAGTATACTATGCGTATAGAATAAACAAATATAAAAATTATATTAAGAATAGAGTAGTAAGGCAGAATATTAATAATGCATAAACAAATTAATTATGAATGAATAAATTAAACCAATTTTGAAAAATTACTTAAATTCTATTTTTCAAAAAAAAAAAAAAGAAAAAATTATTCGTAAACACCATTAATAGAAAACAAATAAGATTAGAATCAGTAAAAATCGATTTGAAAAATCCAATTTGCGCGCGTCATGTCGTCAAAGGAGCAGCAACAGCAGCAGCACTAATAGCAGAAAATTCTTCGAGCGAAGAAAAAATCACTTGCGGCCAGCGGATGCCGACTCCACACTATTGGGCGGGAGAAGAGCATCAAATGGCAGACACCATGAAGAAAGAATTTTTGGATTGGAAGAAGAGGATGCAGGCGAAAAGGAAGCGAGGTGTTTCTTCAAGGAACAGTACCATACGTGCAACAGCGGCAGTAGCAGCAGCAACAAGAAGCGCAAATGCCATCAACGTCGATAATAAGAG
Organism: Platycheirus rosarum; assembly: GCA_963971375.1. NCBI lineage: Eukaryota > Metazoa > Arthropoda > Insecta > Diptera > Syrphidae > Platycheirus > Platycheirus rosarum. Next base: position 164,965,421 of record OZ020507.1, on the reverse strand, counting down.
CCAACGTGATTGCGACTCCAAGGAGCGGATCATGGAAATAACAAGAGGAATAGCAAAAAGAATTGCCACTTATAATAATAATGAAGAAAAATTAAGTATTATAAAAGATAACCACAACACACCACATCAAGGAATGAAGGCAAACGAAAGACAGTAACGAAACTAAAAAAAACTATACAGCTTCTTGTAATGTTGGCCATGGTCAGCCTACATAGTCGTCTTAATTTATTTGGGATGCCAAATTCTCTCATTATCTTATAAAAATCTATCCTAGCTATGCTATCGTAGGGGACTTTAAATTATATAAAATCCAACACTTCTTTTCCATCAACTGCCTAAGGGTAAAGATGTGATCAATTGTTGATTTGCCTGGTATGAAACCACATTAATATTCCTTTTTCGCAGGTCTTCTGGCATTTCTTCGTGTTCCCATACGTGTATTATTATTTAATGAATTGCTTGATGTAGTGTTGGCTCTCCGTGTTAGATCAGCTCGGCAGGTATACCATCGGCTCCCGAGAACTCATTACTTTTGAGCCGATTAATCGCCTTTTCTATCTTCTCAATGTTTTGTGGTTGCAGAATGAGGTCTTGAAATGTTGGAGTTTCCATTTCTTCCGTGAGCTGACCGTTCAACAATTCATTTAAGTATACTTTCCATCGCTCCAAAATGTCTTCAGGATCAGTGATCAGATTTCCCTCCGTCCTAACAGTATGTGCAGCGTGGTGTATATTGCGACATGTTTCTGACCTGTGGACCTCGCTCTCTATTTCTTTCCATTTCACATACAATGTTTTTTTACCAGGCTGCCTTCTTTTGTCTCTGAAGTCTTTTCTCTATTCTTCTGCTCTTTATATTAATCTTCGCGTGCCCGCGTTCTATGAGACTGCTGCATTGCTTGGTATGTGGCATTCTTACGTTCAGAGATCAGTCTGCATTCATTATCAAACCAGTCGCTCCGATCTCTGCGACTACTGCCTAAGATAGTATCAGCAGTACTAGTGACTTTGTTCTTAAGGAATGACAATTTTTCCTCTACGCGCGGCACTCTGCCGCCAGGACTTACTCTTCCCTCATCGAACTCCGAGGGCGGGTCTTAGTGCGCGACTGTATGCATTTCTTTTGTTTTCATCGCGTAAGGCAGCCGTGTTGATTCGAGCCTGAGCGGCGAATCCAATACTTCGTCGCAGAGCATTTCGCGCTCAGAATATTGGCACCTTGATACGTTCGTATCGTCCTCGGGCTCGATTAGTGGCGACGATCTATCAACAAGTGGTCAATTTGGTTGAGTGACTCCATCAGGTGATACCCAGGTGGCTTTGTTGATATCTTTACGCGGGAGACTGGTACTCGCAACGAACAATTTCGTTGATGCTACCATTTCTATGAATCTAGTTCCTTGTCATTAGTGTTCTCATGCATGGGAGCCTATGTACTGAATTAATACTGGCTCACTACCTAATTTGGCGTTGAAATTTCCAAGGATGATTTTAACGTCACACCTTGGGCAAGCATTGATGGTCCTCTCTACAAGTTTTTAGTAGGACTCCTCAGTAGGTGTGTGAACATTTATGAGGCTGATGTTATTTAATTTGCCTCGCACGACAAGGGTGCGTTGCCTTTCGTTTATTGCATTAAAACGGATGCTGGTAGGCTTCATTTTTTGACTGACTAGGAAGCCTAGCCCGAGCACATGGTGTTTTGGTTGACCGCTGTAATATATGTCATGTTCTTTTTTCTGCAAAACATTATTCCCTGGCCATCGAATTTCTTGAAGTGATGTTATTTCAGCTTTATATGTGGCCAGGAAATCAGCTAGCTGATGTGCAGCTCGAGGTTTTATTGGCGTTTTAAAATTGTTTTACAATTGTTTTATCGCGTTTTTTCAAATATTTTTCGGGAGCTTATAGGTAACACTTCTATCCTGGTTGTACTCACACTCTCAAAGAACTAGCTATTGAAAACATAAAAAAATATTATTTTTGTTTAATATGGAAATATAAGATTATAAACTTTACAAAAAAATCTAAAGGTGAACTGATTATAAGATTCGTAAATAGACAGATTCAAAACGGACAACAACAATAAGAAATAAATTGCACGACTGGATCGCACGTAATTGCTCACATGGACGTACTTTATATGGACTGCTAGTCTAATGTTAGCTTCATACAACAATTGTCAAAAAAATGTCGCCAACATTGAGAATGCGATGCTAGCTCTCCTGTACCCACTTCAGGAAAAAAAATAACTACTTAAAATGTTGACAAAGAAGCTCGCGACATCTGTTTTTAAAAATTAAAAAAGTCGCATTCACCGGTAAAGCATTACAGACACTTTTGAATTGTAACCATAGAAGTGTGCCACATCTTAAGAATGTTGCCTCTTGTTTTTTTAGATCGTGGACAACTTCCTTTTTTTATTGGTTTGTGCCTAAGTACAAGCTAAAAGCACTAGAAGGAAAAAAGCGATTTTTTATTAATTAATTGTGGAATATTCTAAATAACACGGGGAGAAAAAAGGAAATTTTAACATGCCAACGTGGGAAAACCTGCTGCCAAAGTCTGGGATTACTGGATTTAATGTCAAAACTGAGGTTTAATTTTCTTTCCGAAAATTGGAACCAACTTGAGGTAGGCCACTAGCAGTCCATATATAATACGTCCATGCTTGCTCATATGTGTGGTCACATTATAGAATAATATTAAAGAAAATTAAAGTGAACATTAAAGCATTTATTCGATTTTTGTGACTTTTGATTGTTCGAATAAAGTACGTCAAATTGTATTGGGTGAAATAATTTAAACGCCATTTTATTTCTTTAGGAAATGTAAGAAAGTGTGAATTTTTTTTCAAAATCGTTGAGCCGTTTTTAAATAAAACGGTTTTTTAACAGCTTTCTTTAAAAAAATTAAAAAAAATAATTCAAGAATACAAGCTTAAGCACAAAAATAACGTACATTTAAAAACAAAATTAAAAAAAAAATTCACTTACCCGTTTTCAATATATTGATTTTTCAAAAAAAAAAGTTTTCGAAAATAAATTAATGCAAAATTACTCAGGCTACCTACATCTTCTTGAATATCAATTTTGATTGTAATCGGATCACCAATTTTCGAAAAAGTCGAAGAAAAAAAAAACGGTCCTATGGGAGATACCGTTTTTAGCCCACCATATTCAATTTTTGTTCACCAAAATATAATGCATACCTACAGTAGTACACTGATTTTTTTATTAAAATTCTTGGAGCTGTTTTCGAGAAAAATAAGCTTTTACATAACGGGTATATGACAGGTACCGTTAAATTTTGAACTAAAAAAAAATTGGCGCAACCGTTTAGGCTGCAGTCCAAAATACATACAGACGGACAGAATTTTGCCAGTAACTCCAATATGTTTCTTTATCATCGTAATGTCATGTTTGATTGTTTTCTCAGAATTTTTAATTTGCACGAATACATAACTTGCATTATAGTCACTATTATATTATTATTTATATATTATATATATATTATATATATATATTATTTTATTATTATATTATTATACTATTAATGAAAATTCCAATACTATAACTGTAGGAATAGTTTTGATAATAGTATACTATGCGTATAGAATAAACAAATATAAAAATTATATTAAGAATAGAATAGTAAGGCAGAATATTAATAATGCATAAACAAATTAATTATCAATGAATAAATTAAAGCAATTTTGAAAAATTACTTAAATTCTATTTTTCAAAAAAAAAAAAAAAAGAAAAAATTATTCGTAAACACCATTAATAGAAAACAAATAAGATTAGAATCAGTAAAAATCGATTTGAAAAATCCAATTTGCGCGCGTCATGTCGTCAAAGGAGCAGCAACAGCAGCAGCACTAATAGCAGAAAATTCTTCGAGCGAAGAAAAAATCACTTGCGGCCAGCGGATGCCGACTCCACACTATTGGGCGGGAGAAGAGCATCAAATGGCAGACACCATGAAGAAAGAATTTTTGGATTGGAAGAAGAGGATGCAGGCGAAAAGGAAGCGAGGTGTTTCTTCAAGGAACAGTACCATACGTGCAACAGCGGCAGTAGCAGCAGCAACAAGAAGCGCAAATGCCATCAACGTCGATAATAAGAGCCAACGTGATTGCGACTCCAAGGAGCGGATCATGGAAATAACAAGAGGTATAGCAAAAAGAATTGCCACTTATAATAATAATGAAGAAAAATTAAGTATTATAAAAGATAACCACAACACACCACATCAAGGAATGAAGGCAAACGAAAGACAGTAACGAAACTAAAAAAAACTATACAGCTTCTTGTAATGTTGGCCATGGTCAGCCTACATAGTCGTCTTAATTTATTTCGGATGCCAAATTCTCTCATTATCTTATAAAAATCTATCCTAGCTATGCTATCGTAGGGGATTTTAAATTATATAAAATCCAACACTTCTTTTCCATCAACTGCCTAAGGGTAAAGATGTGATCAATTGTTGATTAGTCTGGTATGAAACCACATTAATATTCCTTTTTCGCAGGTCTTCTGGCATTTCTTCGTGTTCACATACGTGTATTATTATTTAATGAATTGCTTGATGTAGTGTTGGCTCTCCGTGTTAGATCAGCTCGGCAGGTATACCATCGGCTCCCGAGAACTCATTACTTTTGAGCCGATTAATCGCCTTTTCTATCTTCTCAATGTTTTTTGGTTGCAGAATGAGGTCTTGAAATGTTGGAGTTTCCATTTCTTCCGTGAGCTGACCGTTCAACAATTCATTTAAGTATACTTTCCATCGCTCCAAAATGTCTTCAGGATCAGTGATCAGATTTCCCTCCGTCCTAACAGTATGTGCAGCGTGGTGTATATTGCGACATGTTTCTGACCTGTGGACCTCGCTCTCTATTTCTTTCCATTTCACATACAATGTTTTTTTACCAGGCTGCCTTCTTTTGTCTCTGAAGTCTTTTCTCTATTCTTCTGCTCTTTATATTAATCTTCGCGTGCCCGCGTTCTATGAGACTGCTGCATTGCTTGGTATGTGGCATTCTTACGTTCAGAGATCAGTCTGCATTCATTATCAAACCAGTCGCTCCGATCTCTGCGACTACTGCCTAAGATAGTATCAGCAGTACTAGTGACTTTGTTCTTAAGGCATGACAATTTTTCCTCTACGCGCGGCACTCTGCCGCCAGGACTTACTCTTCCCTCATCGAACTCCGAGGGCGGGTCTTAGTGCGCGACTGTATGCATTTCTTTTGTTTTCATCGCGTAAGGCAGCCGTGTTGATTCGAGCCTGAGCGGCGAATCCAATACTTCGTCGCAGAGCATTTCGCGCTCAGAATATTGGCACCTTGATACGTTCGTATCGTCCTCGGGCTCGATTAGTGGCGACGATCTATCAACAAGTGGTCAATTTGGTTGAGTGACTCCATCAGGTGATACCCAGGTGGCTTTGTTGATATCTTTACGCGGGAGACTGGTACTCGCAACGAACAATTTCGTTGATGCTACCATTTCTATGAATCTAGTTCCTTGTCATTAGTGTTCTCATGCATGGGATCCTATGTACTGAATTAATACTGGCTCACTACCTAATTTGGCGTTGAAATTTCCAAGGATGATTTTAACGTCACACCTTGGGCAAGCATTGATGGTCCTCTCTACAAGTTTTTAGTAGGACTCCTCAGTAGGTGTGTGAACATTTATGAGGCTGATGTTATTTAATTTGCCTCGCACGACAAGGGTGCGTTGCCTTTCGTTTATTGCATTAAAACGGATGATGGTAGGCTTCATTTTTTGACTGACTAGGAAGCCTATCCCGAGCACATGGTGTTTTGGTTGACCGCTGTAATATATGTCATGTTCTTTTTCCTGCAAAACATTATTCCCTGGCCATCGAATTTCTTGAAGTGATGTTATTTCAGCTTTATATGTGGCCAGGAAATCAGCTAGCTGATGTGCAGCTCGAGGTTTTATTGGCGTTTTAAAATTGTTTTGCAATTGTTTTATCGCGTTTTTTCAAATATTTTTCGGGAGCTTATAGGTAACACTTCTATCCTGGTTGTACTCACACTCTCAAAGAACTAGCTATTGAAAACATAAAAAAATATTATTTTTGTTTAATATGGAAATATAAGATTATAAACCTTACAAAAAATCTAAAGGTGAACTGATTATAAGATTCGTAAATAGACAGATTCAAAACGGACAACAACAATAAGAAATAAATTGCATGACTGGATCGCACGTAATTGCTCACATGGACGTACTTTATATGGACTGCTAGTCTAATGTTAGCTTCATACAACAATTGTCAAAAAAATGTCGCCAACATTGAGAATGCGATGCTAGCTCTCCTGTACCCACTTCAGGAAAAAAAATAACTACTTAAAATGTTGACAAAGAAGCTCGCGACATCTGTTTTTAAAAATTAAAAAAGTCGCATTCACCGGTAAAGCATTACAGACACTTTTGAATTGAAACCATAGAAGTGTGCCACATCTTAAGAATGTTGCCTCTTGTTTTTTTAGATCGTGGACAACTTCCTTTTTTATTGGTTTGTGCCTAAGTACAAGCTAAAAGCACTAGAAGGAAAAAAGCGATTTTTTATTAATTAATTGTGGAATATTCTAAATAACACGGGGAGAAAAAAGGAAATTTTAACATGCCAACGTGGGAAAACCTGCTGCCAAAGTCTGGGATTACTGGATTTAATGTCAAAACTGAGGTTTAATTTTCTTTCCGCTAGTGAACTCAGGAGGGCTAGTGTCGCCCAAAATAACTGAAACTAAAATGGAACCAACTTGAGGTAGGCCACTAGCAGTCCATATATAATACGTCCATGCTTGCTCATATGTGTGGTCACATTATAGAATAATATTAAAGAAAATTAAAGTGAACATTAAAGCATTTATTCGATTTTTGTGACTTTTGATTGTTCGAATAAAGTACGTCAAATTGTATTGGGTGAAATAATTTAAACGCCATTTTATTTCTTTAGGAAATGTAAGAAAGTGTGAATTTTTTTTCAAAATCGTTGAGCCGTTTTTAAATAAAACGGTTTTTTAACAGCTTTCTTTAAAAAAAATAAAAAAAAATAATTCAAGAATACAAGCTTAAGCACAAAAATAACGTACATTTAAAAACAAAATTAAAAAAAAAAATTCACTTACCCGTTTTCAATATATTGATTTTTCAAAAAAAAAAAGTAAAAAAAAAAGTTTTCGAAAATAAATTAATGCAAAATTACACAGGCTACCTACATCTTCTTGAATATCAATTTTGATTGTAATCGGATCACCAATTTTCGAAAAAGTCGAAGAAAAAAAAAACGGTCCTATGGGAGATACCGTTTTTAGCCCACCATATTCAATTTTTGTTCACCAAAATATAATGCATACCTACAGTAGTACACTGATTTTTTTTATTAAAATTCTTGGAGCCGTTTTCGAGAAAAATAAGCTTTTACATAACGGGTATATGACAGGTACCGTTAAATTTTGAACTAAAAAAAAATTGGCGCAACCGTTAAGGCTGCAGTCCAAAATACATTCGTACAGACAGACAGACAGACGGACAGAATTTTGCCAGTAACTCCAATATGTTTCTCTATCATCGTAATGTCATGTTTGATTGTTTTCTCAGAATTTTTAATTTGCACGAATACATAACTTGCATTATAGTCACTATTATATTATTATTTATATATTATGTATATATTATATATATATATTATTTTATTATTATATTATTATACTATTAATGAAAATTCCAATACTATAACTGTAGGAATAGTTTTGATAATAGTATACTATGCGTATAGAATAAACAAATATAAAAATTATATTAAGAATAGAGTAGTAAGGCAGAATAATAATAATGCATAAACAAATTAATTATGAATGAATAAATTAAACCAATTTTGAAAAATTACTTAAATTCTATTTTTCAAAAAAAAAAAAAAGAAAAAATTATTCGTAAACACCATTAATAGAAAACAAATAAGATTAGAATCAGTAAAAATCGATTTGAAAAATCCAATTTGCGCGCGTCATGTCGTCAAAGGAGCAGCAACAGCAGCAGCACTAATAGCAGAAAATTCTTCGAGCGAAGAAAAAATCACTTGCGGCCAGCGGATGCCGACTCCACACTATTGGGCGGGAGAAGAGCATCAAATGGCAGACACCATGAAGAAAGAATTTTTGGATTGGAAGAAGAGGATGCAGGCGAAAAGGAAGCGAGGTGTTTCTTCAAGGAACAGTACCATACGTGCAACAGCGGCAGTAGCAGCAGCAACAAGAAGCGCAAATGCCATCAACGTCGATAATAAGAGCCAACGTGATTGCGACTCCAAGGAGCGGATCATGGAAATAACAAGAGGTATAGCAAAAAGAATTGCCACTTATAATAATAATGAAGAAAAATTAAGTATTATAAAAGATAACCACAACACACAACATCAAGGAATGAAGGCAAACGAAAGACAGTAACGAAACTAAAAAAAACTATACAGCTTCTTGTAATGTTGGCCATGGTCAGCCTACATAGTCGTCTTAATTTATTTGGGATGCCAAATTCTCTCATTATCTTATAAAAATCTATCCTAGCTATGCTATCGTAGGGGACTTTAAATTATATAAAATCCAACACTTCTTTTCCATCAACTGCCTAAGGGTAAAGATGTGATCAATTGTTGATTTGCCTGGTATGAAACCACATTAATATTCCTTTTTCGCAGGTCTTCTGGCATTTCTTCGTGTTCACATACGTGTATTATTATTTAATGAATTGCTTGATGTAGTGTTGGCTCTCCGTGTTAGATCAGCTCGGCAGGTATACCATCGGCTCCCGAGAACTCATTACTTTTGAGCCGATTAATCGCCTTTTCTATCTTCTCAATGTTTTGTGGTTGCAGAATGAGGTCTTGAAATGTTGGAGTTTCCATTTCTTCCGTGAGCTGGCCGTTCAACAATTCATTTAAGTATACTTTCCATCGCTCCAAAATGTCTTCAGGATCAGTGATCAGATTTCCCTCCGTCCTAACAGTATGTGCAGCGTGGTGTATATTGCGACATGTTTCTGACCTGTGGACCTCGCTCTCTATTTCTTTCCATTTCACATACAATGTTTTTTTACCAGGCTGCCTTCTTTTGTCTCTGAAGTCTTTTCTCTATTCTTCTGCTCTTTATATTAATCTTCGCGTGCCCGCGTTCTATGAGACTGCTGCATTGCTTGGTATGTGGCATTCTTACGTTCAGAGATCAGTCTGCATTCATTATCAAACCAGTCGCTCCGATCTCTGCGACTACTGCCTAAGATAGTATCAGCAGTACTAATAACTTTGTTCTTAAGGCATGACAATTTTTCCTCTACGCGCGGCACTCTGCCGCCAGGACTTACTCTTCCCTCATCGAACTCCGAGGGCGGGTCTTAGTGCGCGACTGTATGCATTTCTTTTGTTTTCATCGCGTAAGGCAGCCGTGTTGATTCGAGCCTGAGCGGCGAATCCAATACTTCGTCGCAGAGCATTTCGCGCTCAGAATATTGGCACCTTGATACGTTCGTATCGTCCTCGGGCTCGATTAGTGGCGACGATCTATCAACAAGTGGTCAATTTGGTTGAGTGACTCCATCAGGTGATACCCAGGTGGCTTTGTTGATATCTTTACGCGGGAGACTGGTACTCGCAACGAACAATTTCGTTGATGCTACCATTTCTATGAATCTAGTTCCTTGTCATTAGTGTTCTCATGCATGGGATCCTATGTACTGAATTAATACTGGCTCACTACCTAATTTGGCGTTGAAATTTCCAAGGATGATTTTAACGTCACACCTTGGGCAAGCATTGATGGTCCTCTCTACAAGTTTTTAGTAGGACTCCTCAGTAGGTGTGTGAACATTTATGAGGCTGATGTTATTTAATTTGCCTCGCACGACAAGGGTGCGTTGCCTTTCGTTTATTGCATTAAAACGGATGATAGTAGGCTTCATTTTTTGACTGACTAGGAAGCCTAGCCCGAGCACATGGTGTTTTGGTTGACCGCTGTAATATATGTCATGTTCTTTTTTCTGCAAAACATTATTCCCTGGCCATCGAATTTCTTGAAGTGATGTTATTTCAGCTTTATATGTGGCCAGGAAATCAGCTAGCTGATGTGCAGCTCTATTGGCGTTTTAAAATTGTTTTACAATTGTTTTATCGCGTTTTTTCAAATATTTTTCGGGAGCTTATAGGTAACACTTCTATCCTGGTTGTACTCACACTCTCAAAGAACTAGCTATTGAAAACATAAAAAAATATTATTTTTGTTTAATATGGAAATATAAGATTATAAACTTTACAAAAAAATCTAAAGGTGAACTGATTATAAGATTCGTAAATAGACAGATTCAAAACGGACAACAACAATAAGAAATAAATTGCACGACTGGATCGCACGTAATTGCTCACATGGACGTACTTTATATGGACTGCTAGTCTAATGTTAGCTTCATACAACAATTGTCAAAAAAATGTCGCCAACATTGAGAATGCGATGCTAGCTCTCCTGTACCCACTTCAGGAAAAAAAATAACTACTTAAAATGTTGACAAAGAAGCTCGCGACATCTGTTTTTAAAAATTAAAAAAGTCGCATTCACCGGTAAAGCATTACAGACACTTTTGAATTGTAACCATAGAAGTGTGCCACATCTTAAGAATGTTGCCTCTTGTTTTTTTAGATCGTGGACAACTTCCTTTTTTTATTGGTTTGTGCCTAAGTACAAGCTAAAAGCACTAGAAGGAAAAAAGCGATTTTTTATTAATTAATTGTGGAATATTCTAAATAACACGGGGAGAAAAAAGGAAATTTTAACATGCCAACGTGGGAAAACCTGCTGCCAAAGTCTGGGATTACTGGATTTAATGTCAAAACTGAGGTTTAATTTTCTTTCCGCTAGTGAACTCAGGAGGGCTAGTGTCGCCCAAAATAACTGAAACTAAAATGGAACCAACTTGAGGTAGGCCACTAGCAGTCCATATATAATACGTCCATGCTTGCTCATATGTGTGGTCACATTATAGAATAATATTAAAGAAAATTAAAGTGAACATTAAAGCATTTATTCGATTTTTGTGACTTTTGATTGTTCGAATAAAGTACGTCAAATTGTATTGGGTGAAATAATTTAAACGCCATTTTATTTCTTTAGGAAATGTAAGAAAGTGTGAATTTTTTTTTCAAAATCGTTGAGCCGTTTTTAAATAAAACGGTTTTTTAACAGCTTTCTTTAAAAAAATTAAAAAAAATAATTCAAGAATACAAGCTTAAGCACAAAAATAACGTACATTTAAAAACAAAATTAAAAAAAAAATTCACTTACCCGTTTTCAATATATTGATTTTTCAAAAAAAAAAGTTTTCGAAAATAAATTAATGCAAAATTACTCAGGCTACCTACATCTTCTTGAATATCAATTTTGATTGTAATCGGATCACCAATTTTCGAAAAAGTCGAAGAAAAAAAAAACGGTCCTATGGGAGATACCGTTTTTAGCCCACCATATTCAATTTTTGTTCACCAAAATATAATGCATACCTACAGTAGTACACTGATTTTTTTTATTAAAATTCTTGGAGCCGTTTTCGAGAAAAATAAGCTTTTACATAACGGGTATATGACAGGTACCGTTAAATTTTGAACTAAAAAAAAATTGGCGCAACCGTTAAGGCTGCAGTCCAAAATACATTCGTACAGACAGACAGACAGACGGACAGAATTTTGCCAGTAACTCCAATATGTTTCTCTATCATCGTAATGTCATGTTTGATTGTTTTCTCAGAATTTTTAATTTGCACGAATACATAACTTGCATTATAGTCACTATTATATTATTATTTATATATTATATATATATTATATATATATATTATTTTATTATTATATTATTATACTATTAATGAAAATTCCAATACTATAACTGTAGGAATAGTTTTGATAATAGTATACTATGCGTATAGAATAAACAAATATAAAAATTATATTAAGAATAGAGTAGTAAGGCAGAATATTAATAATGCATAAACAAATTAATTATGAATGAATAAATTAAACCAATTTTGAAAAATTACTTAAATTCTATTTTTCAAAAAAAAAAAAAAGAAAAAATTATTCGTAAACACCATTAATAGAAAACAAATAAGATTAGAATCAGTAAAAATCGATTTGAAAAATCCAATTTGCGCGCGTCATGTCGTCAAAGGAGCAGCAACAGCAGCAGCACTAATAGCAGAAAATTCTTCGAGCGAAGAAAAAATCACTTGCGGCCAGCGGATGCCGACTCCACACTATTGGGCGGGAGAAGAGCATCAAATGGCAGACACCATGAAGAAAGAATTTTTGGATTGGAAGAAGAGGATGCAGGCGAAAAGGAAGCGAGGTGTTTCTTCAAGGAACAGTACCATACGTGCAACAGCGGCAGTAGCAGCAGCAACAAGAAGCGCAAATGCCGTCAACGTCGATAATAAGAGCCAACGTGATTGCGACTCCAAGGAGCGGATCATGGAAATAACAAGAGGTATAGCAAAAAGAATTGCCACTTATAATAATAATGAAGAAAAATTAAGTATTATAAAAGATAACCACAACACACAACATCAAGGAATGAAGGCAAACGAAAGACAGTAACGAAACTAAAAAAAACTATACAGCTTCTTGTAATGTTGGCCATGGTCAGCCTACATAGTCGTCTTAATTTATTTGGGATGCCAAATTCTCTCATTATCTTATAAAAATCTATCCTAGCTATGCTATCGTAGGGGACTTTAAATTATATAAAATCCAACACTTCTTTTCCATCAACTGCCTAAGGGTAAAGATGTGATCAATTGTTGATTTGCCTGGTATGAAACCACATTAATATTCCTTTTTCGCAGGTCTTCTGGCATTTCTTCGTGTTCACATACGTGTATTATTATTTAATGAATTGCTTGATGTAGTGTTGGCTCTCCGTGTTAGATCAGCTCGGCAGGTATACCATCGGCTCCCGAGAACTCATTACTTTTGAGCCGATTAATCGCCTTTTCTATCTTCTCAATGTTTTGTGGTTGCAGAATGAGGTCTTGAAATGTTGGAGTTTCCATTTCTTCCGTGAGCTGGCCGTTCAACAATTCATTTAAGTATACTTTCCATCGCTCCAAAATGTCTTCAGGATCAGTGATCAGATTTCCCTCCGTCCTAACAGTATGTGCAGCGTGGTGTATATTGCGACATGTTTCTGACCTGTGGACCTCGCTCTCTATTTCTTTCCATTTCACATACAATGTTTTTTTACCAGGCTGCCTTCTTTTGTCTCTGAAGTCTTTTCTCTATTCTTCTGCTCTTTATATTAATCTTCGCGTGCCCGCGTTCTATGAGACTGCTGCATTGCTTGGTATGTGGCATTCTTACGTTCAGAGATCAGTCTGCATTCATTATCAAACCAGTCGCTCCGATCTCTGCGACTACTGCCTAAGATAGTATCAGCAGTACTAATAACTTTGTTCTTAAGGCATGACAATTTTTCCTCTACGCGCGGCACTCTGCCGCCAGGACTTACTCTTCCCTCATCGAACTCCGAGGGCGGGTCTTAGTGCGCGACTGTATGCATTTCTTTTGTTTTCATCGCGTAAGGCAGCCGTGTTGATTCGAGCCTGAGCGGCGAATCCAATACTTCGTCGCAGAGCATTTCGCGCTCAGAATATTGGCACCTTGATACGTTCGTATCGTCCTCGGGCTCGATTAGTGGCGACGATCTATCAACAAGTGGTCAATTTGGTTGAGTGACTCCATCAGGTGATACCCAGGTGGCTTTGTTGATATCTTTACGCGGGAGACTGGTACTCGCAACGAACAATTTCGTTGATGCTACCATTTCTATGAATCTAGTTCCTTGTCATTAGTGTTCTCATGCATGGGATCCTATGTACTGAATTAATACTGGCTCACTACCTAATTTGGCGTTGAAATTTCCAAGGATGATTTTAACGTCACACCTTGGGCAAGCATTGATGGTCCTCTCTACAAGTTTTTAGTAGGACTCCTCAGTAGGTGTGTGAACATTTATGAGGCTGATGTTATTTAATTTGCCTCGCACGACAAGGGTGCGTTGCCTTTCGTTTATTGCATTAAAACGGATGATAGTAGGCTTCATTTTTTGACTGACTAGGAAGCCTAGCCCGAGCACATGGTGTTTTGGTTGACCGCTGTAATATATGTCATGTTCTTTTTTCTGCAAAACATTATTCCCTGGCCATCGAATTTCTTGAAGTGATGTTATTTCAGCTTTATATGTGGCCAGGAAATCAGCTAGCTGATGTGCAGCTCTATTGGCGTTTTAAAATTGTTTTACAATTGTTTTATCGCGTTTTTTCAAATATTTTTCGGGAGCTTATAGGTAACACTTCTATCCTGGTTGTACTCACACTCTCAAAGAACTAGCTATTGAAAACATAAAAAAATATTATTTTTGTTTAATATGGAAATATAAGATTATAAACTTTACAAAAAAATCTAAAGGTGAACTGATTATAAGATTCGTAAATAGACAGATTCAAAACGGACAACAACAATAAGAAATAAATTGCACGACTGGATCGCACGTAATTGCTCACATGGACGTACTTTATATGGACTGCTAGTCTAATGTTAGCTTCATACAACAATTGTCAAAAAAATGTCGCCAACATTGAGAATGCGATGCTAGCTCTCCTGTACCCACTTCAGGAAAAAAAATAACTACTTAAAATGTTGACAAAGAAGCTCGCGACATCTGTTTTTAAAAATTAAAAAAGTCGCATTCACCGGTAAAGCATTACAGACACTTTTGAATTGTAACCATAGAAGTGTGCCACATCTTAAGAATGTTGCCTCTTGTTTTTTTAGATCGTGGACAACTTCCTTTTTTTATTGGTTTGTGCCTAAGTACAAGCTAAAAGCACTAGAAGGAAAAAAGCGATTTTTTATTAATTAATTGTGGAATATTCTAAATAACACGGGGAGAAAAAAGGAAATTTTAACATGCCAACGTGGGAAAACCTGCTGCCAAAGTCTGGGATTACTGGATTTAATGTCAAAACTGAGGTTTAATTTTCTTTCCGCTAGTGAACTCAGGAGGGCTAGTGTCGCCCAAAATAACTGAAACTAAAATGGAACCAACTTGAGGTAGGCCACTAGCAGTCCATATATAATACGTCCATGCTTGCTCATATGTGTGGTCACATTATAGAATAATATTAAAGAAAATTAAAGTGAACATTAAAGCATTTATTCGATTTTTGTGACTTTTGATTGTTCGAATAAAGTACGTCAAATTGTATTGGGTGAAATAATTTAAACGCCATTTTATTTCTTTAGGAAATGTAAGAAAGTGTGAATTTTTTTTTTCAAAATCGTTGAGCCGTTTTTAAATAAAACGGTTTTTTAACAGCTTTCTTTAAAAAAATTAAAAAAAATAATTCAAGAATACAAGCTTAAGCACAAAAATAACGTACATTTAAAAACAAAATTAAAAAAAAAATTCACTTACCCGTTTTCAATATATTGATTTTTCAAAAAAAAAAGTTTTCGAAAATAAATTAATGCAAAATTACTCAGGCTACCTACATCTTCTTGAATATCAATTTTGATTGTAATCGGATCACCAATTTTCGAAAAAGTCGAAGAAAAAAAAAACGGTCCTATGGGAGATACCGTTTTTAGCCCACCATATTCAATTTTTGTTCACCAAAATATAATGCATACCTACAGTAGTACACTGATTTTTTTTATTAAAATTCTTGGAGCCGTTTTCGAGAAAAATAAGCTTTTACATAACGGGTATATGACAGGTACCGTTAAATTTTGAACTAAAAAAAAATTGGCGCAACCGTTAAGGCTGCAGTCCAAAATACATTCGTACAGACAGACAGACAGACGGACAGAATTTTGCCAGTAACTCCAATATGTTTCTCTATCATCGTAATGTCATGTTTGATTGTTTTCTCAGAATTTTTAATTTGCACGAATACATAACTTGCATTATAGTCACTATTATATTATTATTTATATATTATATATATATTATATATATATATTATTTTATTATTATATTATTATACTATTAATGAAAATTCCAATACTATAACTGTAGGAATAGTTTTGATAATAGTATACTATGCGTATAGAATAAACAAATATTATAAAAATTATATTAAGAATAGAGTAGTAAGGCAGAATATTAATAATGCATAAACAAATTAATTATCAATGAATAAATTAAACCAATTTTGAAAAATTACTTAAATTCCATTTTTCAAAAAAAAAAAAAAAAATTATTCGTAAACACCATTAATAGAAAACAAATAAGATTAGAATCAGTAAAAATCGATTTGAAAAATCCAATTTGCGCGCGTCATGTCGTCAAAGGAGCAGCAACAGCAGCAGCACTAATAGCAGAAAATTCTTCGAGCGAAGAAAAAATCACTTGCGGCCAGCGGATGCCGACTCCACACTATTGGGCGGGAGAAGAGCATCAAATGGCAGACACCATGAAGAAAGAATTTTTGGATTGGAAGAAGAGGATGCAGGCGAAAAGGAAGCGAGGTGTTTCTTCAAGGAACAGTACCATACGTGCAACAGCGGCAGTAGCAGCAGCAACAAGAAGCGCAAATGCCATCAACGTCAGCAGCCTTCAGCATCAGTTTGAAGAGGATTCGATTTGAAGAGGATTATAAACGAGACTCAGCAAGTGGTTTCGTTTATAATCGGAGACCTGATTCGGCGAGGAATAAAATTAAGCAGCTGCTCACTAAAGGTAAGTTCTCTATAATTGCAATGTATATAATACATTTTTATTGATTTCAATTATATTGGCTTACACAATTTAGCGAAAACCCTAATAGGCACAGAATATTACATGATGTCTATGAAAGAAGGAATTATAACGGAGGAGAAGTCCGACTGGAAATTAAGAGAATACACCAGAATTTCAGCGGAAGTTTCTGTGCAATTGCCGAATATGGAAACCACTACCACTTCGTGCACAATTGCAGTTACTCCAACAGCAGCTGCATATGCATTTTCTGCCGCTACCTCAGCGACCAAATCGATAGTCTGGAAGGATTGTTCCCAGCTACAGCTTCACCATCGAACACTTGCTTAGTATCACAATCTATATGCAAAAGGATGACAGACAGCTTTTGTTTTTGGAGCACTCGCGGCGAATCTGGATATCGCGTAGTGAAAATGGATATTTTCAACTATTCCAAAGTTTGCAGTCTACCGAAATACAAATGGTGGAGGGAGGCGTCTTACCGGGCGACATTCATAACTTCTTCACCTGTCGACCGCAAGGAGCAACTATTGACTCAAGTTCTGCAGGCGGAAGCAGTAGACCTAATGAAGATTCCGGATCGCAAAAAAGAGGAAAAGGCGATAAGACCATCCTATTCCTTTTACAGCGGCCAACATCACCAATAAATCATGTGTTCAGCACGAGTGCATGTTTAAGTTCTAGGTATACATTTAACGATATAAGTTCTACTTCACTGAAAAATTGTGTTAAAATTGTCAATAATAAATTTAATGAAATGTCGCTAACAGAATTAAATTTATATTTTGAAAAATGTGAACCACAAAATTTAATGTTTAATGTGCCAATGGGTAATGTAACAGATTATTATTTTAATATTAAAGACTCTGTAAAAGTATTAAATAATTTATTGAAATTTCAATTTAATAAAGATAAAATTCAAATTAAAAATGTCCTTACAGATCTGTACAATGTCTCGTACCAAAAAAAAAATAAATGTTTGTTCTATTACCCCCAAATGCGGGTAAAAATTATTTCTTTGATTTTTTTTATACAATCATACGCGGGTGTTCAGCCGTTTCGCGACATGTCGTTGTCGTCGTTGTCGCAGTAAGTAGTGTTTCGCATTAAACATTAATTTTGTGGTTCATATTTTTCAAAATATAAATTTAATTCTGGACGTTGAATCTTCCATGAATATAATTCCAAATGTTTCAGAAGTAGGAAGATTAGACAATTACAATTTTTTTAAGAAAATCACTAAATACAATGCAGACAGACTACCAAAATTATTAAAAGAACTAAACATATAACAAAATGACACAATGATAAGGAAAACATTAACACAAATATGTGAAGAATATCAGGACATTTTCCATCAAAAAGAGGAACCCCTTACTACAAATAATGTTTACACTCAAAAACTTTGTATTACACACGAAAATCCAGTATACATAAAAATTGCAGACTATCTACAGACATAAAATCTAGAAATTAAAGAACAAGTGAATGAACTGTTATACAATTACGTTACAGAACACTCCACAAGTTCTTACAACTCTCCTTTACTTTTAGTACCAAATAAAAGCCAAGAAAACAAAAAGAAATGGTGTTTAGTAGTAGTCATCGACTATCCTCCAAGCCGATCGCATCGCGTTTTCTTCTCAGTGCGTATCATACTTGTTTTCTTCGATTGCTTTTCCCGTTATTCTCATATAGCGTATCACTTTGTCTTTTTTTTTTAATCCCGCTATCCGAAGTGCATTAGGCTCTAAGAATACAATAGAAAAAAATAAATTATGGCCTCAGGGCCAAAAGTGATTTCAAGCAATGGGTTTTGTGATCTCGACGAAGAGATCCTAGCCGATTCCTCAAATAAAAAGAAAAGAATAAAAACTAATTTCACAAATAATATATCCACCGAATTCTTACTCCCAAGTCACATGTCTACACCTAACCCAAAATTTATAGTGTTATCTCCAGCCGATAGTTCAAAGCCTTTCTCTAAATTAAGCGTCTTTTTACTAGTAAAAAAAGCTATTGGCTTTATAAGTACTGGCTACGAATCCATCACACAAATGCGGGATGGCAATTTGCTTATTCTTTGTAAATCTAAAAAAACTGAAGATATCTTCCTATCAAGGACACAGTTGTCTAACCTCTGTCCAATAAATGTAACCTTACATCAGCACCTTAACTCTTCTAAAGGTACAGTATATGCACCTTACCTTATCGACGTCCCTGAAGAAGAAATAAAATCCGAAATGAAGCTGCAAGGCGTTACAGTTATTTACAAATTCTTAAAGAGATCTGAAGGCACCCTCTCTCCATCTGGTCTTATTCTTTTGATCTTTGACTCGTTCCGTCCACCATGCTCTGTCAACATTGGATGGTACAATTGCAAGGTAAATGAATACATCCCCAACCCCATGAGATGCAAAAACTGCCAGCTATTAGGTCACACCGCTAAAAGATGCAAAAATAACACCTCATGCGATAAATGCAACATGCCACTCGTTGACCCGCACTCATGTACGCATACTTTTTGCGCTAACTGCTCAGAAGACCATCCTGCCTCCTCAAAAATATGCAAAAGTTTTCTCAAGGAAAAGGAAATTCTAAAAATTAAACCGATAAGAAAATGCACTATTCGCGAAACTAAATAAGCATATTATGAACTCAATCCAACAAACCCCTCAAATGGATCCTACGCTTCAGTGACAGCTTACGCTGTATCAGAAATCCCAATACAACCTCCAAATATTCCAACCACAAACACAACTGATTCAACAAACGCAATTACTACATAACAATAAAGAATCAAATAACTCACAATCCGACCAAAAAACAACTTATTATTCAAAACCAACACCTAACAACTCTTCCATAAACAACTCAATTAATAAAAATCATGTAACCCCTTCACTCCAACAACAGCAAGAAATTCAATCCATTGCAGAATATCCTTCTACCGCAACAATAAATCATCCATCTCTTCCCCCTCGTACACAAAATTCATCCTCAAATTACAGTAACTCACCTTTATCCAAATTCACACAATCATTAGTCAAAAATAATAACTATTATATTTCTCGTATAGATACTGATGATGACAGCCCATAACTCTAATTATGACCCCCGCAACTGCGGCTCCGCCCCCGGGATAATGGGACAGACGGATCACCCGGTAATTTTGGGTGCCCCGCGTGCCCCATATTCAAGGCGGCGGAGCAGTTATACTTCTTTCACCCTCAATCACAACACCATTATTGCCTTTCAGCAATATAACAACAATTATATCGCGAGTAAGCCGTCAAATCCATCCAAAAAATATCTTAAAATCTTACAACAGAACATGGATGGTTATTTTAACAATTGCCATGAGTTGCAATTGCGTATTAATGATTTAAAACTCTCCATAGTAAGTTTGCAAGAAACTCACATTCTTAACAATTTCTCTCCTAATCCTCCACAACATTACAAAGCATATTTTCACAATTTTCCTTCTAATACTTATTCAAAACAAGTTCCAGCTCTGATGATTCTTAAATTCATCCCACACACTTTTATACATTTGCCATCTAATATATCTACAGTTGCAATAGAAATCGTCAACATCATCAAGATTACTGTCATTTCAATAAACATCCACCCTTCTCAATCATTTACCTCCACCGACCTCTTAAACATCCTTAATAACATCCACACACCGATTATATTTACTGGTGACATAAACAGCTGGAATACTCTCTGGGGCTCTCCCATAACCAACACAAGAGGTAAAGAATTTGAAGATTTCCTTTTAATCTCTAATTTAGCAGTCCTGAACGATGGCAGACCTACACATTTCTCGACCCATAAAACCTGGACACATGTTGACGTGTCAGCTATCTCCCCCCAACTTCTACCAAAAACGACTTGGGAAGTCTTAGACAACCGTCATGGTAGTGATCATCTCCCAATCATAACAAAGTTAGACCTTGGTATGGTATCATATCCCAAAACTGTTATAGCAAAATTTTTAACTAACATAGCAAACTGGGAATTGTATGAAAAAACTATACTCTCCCATATTGACCTTTACAGTTCCTCCACTAATATAAATATAAAAGCGGCTTCAATTACAAAAATTTTAAGAACTGTAGCTAACATTGCTATTCCACACACAATAAACATCCCAAGAAAAAAGATAACGCCTTGGTGGTCTTCAAAGCGTTCAAATCTTCGCTCACACAAATAAAATCTCTGGAAATTATTCAAATCACATCCGAACGACAGCAACCTCATAAATTATCGTAAAGCAAATGCAATATTCCGAAAACGCTGTAAAATTGCAAAACTAGAATCCTTCCAGAAATTCACATCAAATATCAACCCTAACACTTCTAGCAAAAAAATGTGGAATGACATAAGAGCACTCTCAGGTAATTACACCCCATTCTCCATAAGCAACTTAATTATTGAATCTTGCACAATATACAATCCACTAGAGATCTGTGAATACTTTGGCAAGACCTGGTCAGATTATTCCAGCGACTCAAACTTCCCTTCAACGTTTATCAGCGCTAAACTTCGAATTCCTGACAGGCAAATTCAAACTAATAATCTAAGCCCTGACGCTAAATTTATAGATAAACAAATTAACTTTGTGTAATTTGAATGCTGTCTTTCATCATTGAAAGGTAAGACACCAGGATTCGACCGCATCTCCTATCCCATGTTAAAAAACGCCCCTCTTTTACTTAAAAAAAAAAATTACTACTATTCAATAACAAGGTTTTGTGTCCTTTACTCCAAAAAGTGTGCGTTTCGCCCAAGCATGAACGGTGGGCTCATCAGTTAGACCGTTCATGCTCTTCTAAGACGCACAAAATAGGTCGATGATTATCGACTCTTCATAAAACACATTGCAGAAAGCAATAGTGAATTATATTTCTTTTAGGGAACTTTGCTTAAAGTTATGCACCTAAATCTGGGTGTTTTGCTCGTGAACCAGCAAAGTCAATACAAAATATATTGCAACAACAAAAACTATTGCTAGTTGTTTGTTGTTGTTTTTTTTTGTGGAGTTTTTGTTGAATTAAATTCAATAAAAAGGTTTTGTGTCCTTTACTCCAAAAAGTGTGCGTTTCGCCCAAGCATGAACGGTTGGCTCATCAGTTAGACCGTTCATGCTCTTCTAAGACGCACAAAACAGGTCGATGATTATCGACTCTTCATAAAACACATTGCAGAAAGCAATAGTGAATTATATTTCTTTTAGGGAACTTTGGTTAAAGTTATGCACCTAAATCTGGGTGTTTTGCTCGTGAACCAGCAAAGTCAATACCAAATATATTGCAACAACAAAAACTATTGCTAGTTGTTTGTTGTTGTTTTTTTTTTGTGGAGTTTTTGTTGAATTAAATTCAATAAAAAGGTTTTGTGTCCTTTACTCCAAAAAGTGTGCGTTTCGCCCAAGCATGAACGGTGGGGTTATCAGTTAGACCGTTCATGCTCTTCTAAGACGCACAAAATAGGTCGATGATTATCGACTCTTCATAAAACACATTGCAGAAAGCAATAGTGAATTATATTTCTTTTAGGGAACTTTGGTTAAAGTTATGCACCTAAATCTGTGTGTTTTGTTCGTGAACCAGCAAAGTCAATACAAAATATATTGCAACAACAAAAACTATTGCTAGTTGTTTGTTGTTTTTTTTTTGTGGAGTAAAGGACACAAAACCTTTTTATTGAATTTAATTCAACAAAAACTCCACAAAAAAAAAACAACAACAAACAACTAGCAATAGTTTTTGTTGTTGCAATATATTTTGTACTATTCAATAACATTCTATATTTCCCACAAACGTGAAAAATTGCCACAACTATACCGATTCCCAAACCTGCAAAAATACTGACTGGTCCTAAAAGTAACAGACCGATTTCTATACTTCCTTGAACCAGTAAACTTCTAGAAAAAATAAAATTTCTAAACGCCTACTGGTTGGGTGCTGTATGAATATGGTAGGCACTGAAAGGTATCAAACTGGTGATGCACAGTCGCTTGAACTATATCGTACACATCAATTGTGCTTATTTTACCTCCCCGCGGTAACCACCGGGTACTGGTCTGTCCATCCGGACATTCCTGCTAAACTTATAAGCGCGAGTGTTGAACACAGAAAAAATAGCAAAAATAGCTCTGCTTTAATGACTGTTCTGATCGATTCGCAGAAGTCTTGCACGAGCTCCTCAGAAAGAGGACGTACGGCGGATGAGCCCAACCAATTGGACCAACGGTGGCGTCAATAGTCAACGAAGCAGACGCCCGAATGAGCTACTTCGACGTATTTGGAGATAAGGTCATTGGGACAATTCAATGCAAGTCAGGATGTTGAAATAGAGATGGTGGCGGATGAACCCTTAATGGGCCAACGGCAGCGCTCATATCCCCGAAGTGGGTTACTGACTCCGAATTCTCCGGTTCCTTTTGTCCAAGGAATCCAACAAAGGACCTGGCCCTCCAGGTTGGGGGTTGTGCGTGGGGTTAACAACCCTGCCACGGAAAAAAGAAAAAGTTGCGAAGCGACCAATAGCCTCGGAAAAGGACGTATTTACTGTTGACGACCCGGAAAAACGAATCAAGGACAACGACCTTCGGATCTGCACGTGGAATGTTAGAACTCTTAACAGATCGCGTGCATCCAAACAACTAGCGGAGGCCCTAGACTGCTACAGAGCAGGAAATACTGCCATCCAGGAAGTGCGATGGAATGGGCCGGGCAAAAGGAGGATGAAAAACTGTGACGTGTACTACGGTGATTGTGCAAGAAGACCACAGTGTTTATTTGGGTGCGGATTCGTCATAAGCGGTAGACTTAGGCAAGAAGTCTTGGGCTTTCGGCACGTAAGTGAGCGACTTGTGACAATCCGTATCAAGGCTAAATTCGCCAACATTAGCCTAATATGCGCTCATGCCCCCACAGAGGACAAAGATGACGCCACCAAGGATGACTTCTATGAGCTCCTCGACAAAACATATGAGCAATGCCCTAAATACGACGTAAAGATCGAACTAGGCGATTTTAATGCCAAAATAGGTAAAGAGGAAATCTTTGGTAGGACTGTCGGAAAACATAGCCTACACGACACAACGTCTGAAAACGGACTTAGGCTAATTGACTTCGCAGCGGCACATAACGTCACCATTGCAAGCAGACGGTTTCCTCATCTCGATATACACAAAGGGACTTGGCGACACCCAGATCAAAGAACCGTCAATCAGATTGATCACGTTGCGATCGATGCAAGACACGCCTCCAGTATCTTAGATGTTCGCACCTTCCGAGCAGCTAACATCGACTCGGATCACTACCTTGTTGCAGCAAAGGTAAGAATGCGAAAAACCCGAACTCCACAAGAACCGAGTAATACTGTGAGGAAGTATGACGTCGGAAAGCTGCAATCGCAAGAAACCGCCAGAACCTATGCCGATCGAATATCCCGTAACCTCTCAAGAAATCCAGTACCGCCAGCATCAAGTGCCGAAGATAAGTGGCAACACTGCCAACAAGCCATCAGAGATGCCGCAACTGATGTGCTAGGTTTCACCAGACCACCACCACGAAACCTCTGGTTTGATTACGAATGCAGGCAGGCCCATGCAGCCAAACAAGAGGCATATAAAGCGACGCTGCAAAGAAAGACGAGAGCTGCTCGCGAGCTCTACGAGCAGAAAAGACGGGAAGAACACCGGCTTCTCCAAAAGAAAAAGAGAGAGCATGAGAAGCTCGCGATCGAGGATATTGAGAGATGCTACTCCAGGAACAACGGCCGGAAATTTTACCAACAGGTAAAAAGAACATGCCAAGGAAAAAAAACCCGCACAGAAGCCTGTAGAGATAGGAATGGAAACCTCGTAGTAGAGTCACAGTTGGTGCTGAGTACATGGAAGGACCATTTCTGCAGACTGTTAAACGGCGATGAAGACCAAAATCCCGCTGTCAGGCAGAATGAACCATTCAACATGGATGATGACAGACAAAACTTCCGTCCACCTGACCAAAATGAAGTAAGGATAGCAATATCTAAACTAAAAAACAACAAAGCTGCTGGACCCGACGGACTACCCGCCGAACTTTTTAAAGCGGCCGGAGATGACCTGGTGGAGTGCATACACCAACTCATCTCTACAGTTTGGTCAGAAGAAAGTATGCCTGATGAATGGAACCTCAGCATCGTTTGCCCGATTCACAAGAAAGGAGACCCTCTAAACTGCGCCAACTATAGAGGAATAAGTCTCCTGAATATCGCCTACAAGATCCTCTCTGCCGTACTATGTGAACGCCTGAAACCTTTCGTCAGCAACCTGATTGGCCCCTATCAGTGTGGTTTCAGACCAGGAAAGTCCACAATCGATCAAATGTTCACCTACGGCAGATCCTGGAAACCACCCAAGAATTCCAAATCGATACCCACCACCTCTTTATCGATTTTAAGGCCGCGTATGATAGCATTTATAGAGACGAGCTATACAGAGCCATGCCAGGTTTTGGCATCCCCACAAAACTCGTCCGACTGTGCAAGATGACGATGGAGAACTCTCGCTGCTCCGTCAAGGTTGGTACTGACCTCACAGAAGCTTTTGACGTCAAAAAAGGATTCCGACAAGGTTCCTTCAACTTAATACTTGAACAAATTATAAGAAACTCGCAAGTCAATTGTAGTAAGACAATTTTTTTCAAGTCTGTGCAATTGCTAGCATACGCTGACGACATAGACATCATTGGCAGAACTTGGCGAGCTGTCACTGGAACGTTTGCTAGCATTGAAGCTGAAGCGGCTAAGATGGGACTAGCAGTCAATGAGGCCAAAACGAAGTACCTGCTGTCCACAAAAAGGGACACACAACACCGGCGGATTGGACAAAACATCACAATAGACAGGTACAACTTTGAGGTAGTTAGGGATTTTGTGTACCTCGGATCCGCTATAACATCTGACAACAACACCTCGTCAGAAATAAAGCGAAGAATTACTCTTGCCAATCGCTGTATCTATGGGCTAGGAAGGTAATTGAGTAGTAAAGCCCTCTCTCGAAAAACAAAGGAGACTCTGTATAAGACCCTTATCATCCCAGTCCTGCTCTTTGGCGCCGAGTCATGGACTCTATCTAAAGCGGATGAAGATATCCTTATTTTTGGCCCTATCTGCGTTAACGGGCTTTGGAGGAGAAGGTTCAACCAAGAACTATACGAGCTGTACAGCGACATTGACCTGGTCAAAAAAATACGCATATCACGTTTAAGATGGCTAGGTCATGTAGAGCGAATGGACAACAATGCTCCGGCTCGCAGGATCTTCGATTCCATCCCAGAGGGTAGACGCAGTCAAGGAAGACCTCGCCTTAGGTGGCGCGATCAAGTGGAGGACGACCTGAACCAACTTGGAGTGCAAAACTGGAGGCAGCTAGCCAAAGACCGAGCTGGCTGGAGAGGCATGTTGGTTGAGGCCCAGGTTCGTCCCGAACTGTAGCGCCACCTAAGTAAGTAAGTAAACGCCTACTCTGGTACATCGAAAAAATTATTTCATTTGCCCATATCAAGTTGCATTTAAACACGGACGTGGTTCCAGCGACTCATTGTCACACATTGATGAATACGTATCCACAGCGCTTTCAAACAAAAACCATGTATCCATTCTATTACTAGACTTCGAAAAGGCGTTTGATAGGATAGGTAATCACGTGGTTCAATCAGAACCAGTCTAAAAGCGTTCCAACAACACCACTAAAAAACATCTTTAGTGAAGCTGGCCTCCCTCCTATTGAACACCAAAGAGAACTCTTAACCTCGCGTCTGATTCCAAAGGTATGCCAATCTTTCAGCTCACCATTAATTGAAGATGCTAAAAAAATACTGAAAGGAAAAATAGTACGCCAACAAAATTGGATTATCTACCAAAATCATGGTTTCCTTTCATCATTCCCCCTTGGGAGGTCCCAAGCAACATTGTCAACACCAAACTGGCGAAATTCAAAAAAAACTTTACTCCGAAAAATCTTTACTTACAACTATTCCTCGAAACAACGAATAAATATAAACAGGAATGTTGGAACTTTTTATTCACTGATGGAGCTAAATTTGATAACGGTACAGGATTTGCAATCGTAACTGAAGTTGGGGAAACCTTATTCAGCGCAAGGTTACCAGACTATTTCTCCATCTACGCAATTGAAGCCTTGGTTATTCTCAAAGCAACAGAAATCGCAATCAATTTTAAAAACAATACAATTGTATTTACCGATAGCTTGTCCACACTTAACGCCATTAGAAATGTCACAAACGACAGTGCGATCATCACGAACATTCGTAATAACATAATAAAAAATAAATATAAAATCTTGCTTCTATGGGTTCCTGCCCACTCAGGCATAGCTGGTAATGTTTTCGCCGATTCAGCAGCTAGAAGAGCCACAGAATAGTCGAACATACTTTATCATCCTCCAACAAAAAAAGATTCTTTAAAACTTATCAGCTCGTTTTGGGAATCTATCAGAACTATTGAATAGACTTCTTATATTCATCACTATTCATCAATCAACCCTAAAGCAGAGAAAGCCATATATTAAACAGACACATTTACAAAAATGAACAAATGTTTTATCCGTTTATGTTTAGGCCACACTCAAATAACACAAAGCTTCCCACTCTAAAAAGAGAGCCCTCCCATCTGTCACCTCTGCCAATCCAATCAAGGTTTATCCTTAAAACACCTTACATCCGAATGCATCATTGTAAACAATTTATGTAAACAACTTTTGAATAAAAATCTTGTTAACCTTTTGTCATCCATCTCAACCGAAAACATAAAAAATGTATACACCATATTACCATCACTAAATTTAGATTCAATCTTAACAGATTGAGTAGTTTAATTTAGTTTTTATGGCTGTCGGGGCTAAAATTACCGCGGCGCAGACTTTTTTGGCGCCCGACAGCCCCAAAAGCACAACAAAAATTCTTAGACTATTATAATTATAAAGTATTCATTAATTACAATCCAGCCGAAAGCCCTGGTAACTAGTGCTGTAACTTCATTATAATGTAAATTTATTTTATATTGTTATAAACGATAATAATAATAATCATCTACAGACACAAAATCTAGAAATTAAAGAACAAGTGAATGAACCATGACATTATAGAACACTCAACAAGTTCTTACAACTCTCCTTTACTTTTAGTAGATTTTCGCAAACTAAACAACAAGATAGCTAACGAGAAGTTTTCACTAACAAGGATATAAGACGTTCTTGACAGACTAGGAAGAAAAGTATTTTTCAACATTAGACATGACTAGTTCCTTTCACCAAATTCCTTTAAAAAAGTAATCAAGACCACTAATTGCATTTTCAACAACTGACGGACATTACCAATTTAAGAGATTACCTTTGGGACTTATGATATCCTCAAATTGTTTCCAAGAAATGTTAACAATAGCACTAAGTAGACTAGAATTACAAGCATTGTGTAGATGACATAATAATTTTTTGTTGTAGTATACAGCACTACAACCAGTATTTGATTAATGTTTTTGAAAGATTAAAGCAATATAACTTAAAACTAAATGCAAGCAAGTGTCATTTCCCTAAATCTGAAGTCGTTTATTTATAACAAGCAGAGGTATACATACCGATTCAGGTAAATATAAAACAATAGAAAACTATTCTGTTCCGACGCAGATGAGGTTAGACGATTCGTAGCTTTCCGCAACTATTATAGAAGGTTTATCACCAACTTCGCTGAAATTGCAAAGAATTTAAACTCACTTCTTAAAAAAATCAACCTTTCATATGGTTAAAAGATTGCGAAACTAAGCTTAGAAATTTAAAACAAAAACTTATTAACCCTCCAATTTTACAATATTCTGATTTTGACAAATATTTATACTCACCACTGACGCATCGGCTTTTGCAAAAGGAGCATTCCTTTGACAAGGTAAAATTGAATTCGATTTACCAATTTCATATGCAAATCCTTACAAAAACATGACATTGGGTTATAATATTTTCCCGACCTTATCGCTACAGAAGAAAATTCATAGTTGTAACTGACCATAGACCGCTAGTATACTATTTTCACACAAAAATCTATCTTCAAAATGGACGAGAATTAGAATAGACTTATCGGACAATGATTTTGAGATAATTTACAAAAATGGAAACACAAACGCCGACGCACTTTCAAGAATAAAGTGACATTTTAAATCCATGTTGGTAAACAATGATGATAATAAGAGCCAACGTGATTGCGACTCCAAGAAGCGGATCATGGAAATAACAAGAGGTATAGCAAAAAGAATTGCCACAAATAATAATAATGAAGTAAAATTAAGTATTATAAAAGATTACCACAACACACTACATCAAGGACTGAAGGCATACGAAAGACAGTAAAAAAAAACTAAAAAAAAACTGTTAAGCTTGTTGGCTTCTGCCGATGATGTCGATGTCGCCTGCGTAAGCCAATATCTGGCCAGGACTTGTTGACGATAGTCCCTCTTGTTGACGTGCCAGAGTCATGGATTACTTTCTCCAATGTAAGGTTGAAAAGGATGCAAACCAGACCACCCCCTTATCGGAGTCCATTACAGATTTTGATTGGTCTAGTCAGCAAAGCGGCTACTTTTTCTAGCCTACATAGTCGTGTTAATTTATTTGGGATGCCGAATTCTCATTGCCTTATAAAGTTCTATCCTGGCTTTGCTATCGACTTTAAAGTCTATAAAATCCAAGACTTTTTTCCATCAACTGCCTAAGGGTAAGGATCTGATCAATTAATGATTTGCCTGCTATGAAACCACATTAATAAATGCCGATTAGTGTTTAAGCGTGTGGGGCTATCTGTTCTTGCAGGATAGAGGAGAATATCTTATAGCATGTACTCAATAGTGCTGCACTTTGTAATATCCCCCTTCTATGGGACATGTGATGTCTTTTCGCCAGTCTTCTGGCATTTCTTCGTGTTCCCATACGTGTATTATTATATATAATGAATTGCTTGATGTAGTGTTGGCCCTCCATGTTTGATCACCTCGGCAGGTATGGCATTGGCTCTCGAGAACTCGTTATTTTTGAGCCAATTAATCGCCTTTTCTATCT
Source organism: Platycheirus rosarum (assembly GCA_963971375.1). Taxonomy (NCBI): domain Eukaryota; kingdom Metazoa; phylum Arthropoda; class Insecta; order Diptera; family Syrphidae; genus Platycheirus; species Platycheirus rosarum. The sequence continues at coordinate 164,935,470 of OZ020507.1, read as the reverse complement.
TCTTAAATTTTTGTGGTTGCAGAATGAGGTCTTCTTGAAATGTTGGAGTCTCCATTTCTTCTGTGAGCTGATCGTTCAACAATTCATTTAAGTACACTTTCCTTCGCTCCAAAATGTCTTCAGGATCGGTGATCAGATTTCCCTTTCCGTCCTTACAGTAAGTGCAGCTTGGTGTATATTGCGACATATTTCTGACCTGCGGACTTCGCTCTCTATTTCTTTCCATTTCACATACAATGTTTTTCTCGCAGGCTGCCTTATTTTGTCTCTGAAGTCTTTTCTCTATTCTTCTGCTCTTTATATTAATCTTCGCGTGCCCGCCTTCTATGAGACTGCTGCATTGCTTGGTATGTGGCATTCTTACGTTCAGAGTTCAGTCTGCATTCATTATCAAACCAGTCGCTCCCATCTCTGCGACTACTGCCTAGGATAGTATCAGCGGTACTAATGACTTTGTTCTTAAGGCATGACAATTTTTCCTCTACGCGCGGCACTCTGCCGCCAGGACTCACTCTTCCCTCATCGAACTCCGAGGGCGGGTCTTAGTGCGCGACTGTATGTATTTCTTTTGTTTTCATCGCGTAAGGCAGCCGTGTTGATTCGAGCCTGAGCGGCGAATCCAATACTTCGTCGCAGAGCATTTCGCGCTCAGAATATTGGCACCTTGATACGTTCGTATCGTCCTCGGGCTCGATTAGTGGCGACGATCTATCAACAAGTGGTCAATTTGGTTGAGTGACTCCGTCAGGTGATACCCAGGTGGCTTTGTTGATATCTTTACGCGGGAGACTGGTACTCGCAACGAACAATTTCGTTGATGCTGCCATTTCTATGAATCTAGTTCCTTGTCATTAGTGTTCTCATGCATGGGATCCTATGTACTGAATGAATACTGGCTCCCTACCTAATTTGACGTTGAAATTGCCAAGGATGATTTTAACGTCACACCTTGGGCAGGCATTGATGGTCCTCTCTACAAGTTTTTTGTAGGACTCCAGTTACGTCTCAGACGTTACCTATAACGGTAATCCCCATATCCCACATACGCCCCTTTGCCTAACAGTACATTTTACTGTTTCCCACCATTTCTTGCACTCACAGCAAAACGTGTCACCAACAGATACACCCCTTTCCCCATATCCCAGCAACATAGACAGACATCGTTATTAAATACTCATATTTCATTCAACTAAATGAAATATGAATATTTTGTAAACAACTGCATTCCATTCCCACGGGAAGCACTTTATGCATTATTCTTGATAACAAATTGTACCTTTCCTGCCTGTAGAATAATTCAAGTAGAGTCAGAGTTAATTCGACAATCCAATTAGCAAGTGCAGCCTAGCTCTGGACAGCGGCTTGTTTTTTGGATTATAATTTATAAATATTGAACGATTTTAATAAAACAAATAAAATAATAAAAAAAAGAAAAAAAACGTTAATGTTTTTTTTTTAATAAAATCGCGACAGTAAGCTCGTAAATGGCACAGTCGGTACTCTCCACGTACGCATCAGTTATTTACTAAAAAAGTAAGCTCGCGGTGAATTTCCATTCTCTAACGTGGATGAAGTGAATTCTCCTTCCAACAAAAAAATCCGTTTAAGGACATATTTGAAAAACACGCTTAAGTGTAGAAAAGAGACAAGTTCGATTAAGAACTACCTATTCTAATATCTAAATGGTCTCCCTGTCTTTAATGGGAACATAGATAATCTTAATACTTTTGTTGAATTATTAGACAGAGTTAACCCTGCCTTGTTAAAATTTGATAAAAGCAGTAGGGCAATATTTTTTGATATTATTAAGAGTAAATTGGTAGGAAAAGCTAGAGAGGCACTTGACATAAACAACACAGTGCAAGATTGGGAAGATTTAAAAAAAGATCTTATATCAATATTATGGTGACAGGAAACAAATAGAAGAATTATATGATGACTTAAAAAGCTTAAAATTTATAGACTCATGCCAAAACTTTTATGATAAACTCAAGAACGCCTTGAGGAGACTAAACAATAAAACTAGGTTAGATAAGACCATAATATCTACAATAGAAATAAAAAGAAATTACGATATGGCTCTAAGACTATTTATGAAAAAAATTCCAGAACCTATGAAAGGGATCCTAACTTG